>VDFB02271358.1:670439801-670853987 GCA_007258455.2 Sequoia sempervirens
GATGGCTCCAGGAAAATTCACCACCAGCAATCCACCCCAACAATTCACCTCCAACAATTCATCGCGGTGGAAAATTCACCACCAACAATTCATCACCGTGGAAAATTCACCACCAGCAATTCATCCCCGTGGAAAATTCATCGCATATACAATTAGGAAATTGCTGGTGGTGAATTTTCCACAGTGATGAATTTCTGGTGGTGAATTTTCCTAGAGATGAATTTTTCATGAGGATAAATTGTTGACGACAAATTGTTGGAGGTGAATTGCTGCCAGTGAATTTGCCTGAAACCTATATAGATTTTTCAATATTAATTACACTATTCTATAACCTTAAAAACGTTTTCACTCTTTTAACTTTTACAACCAAACTTTCTTGAAGAACCAATTATTAACTATCCAACTCAAACCATAAATGACTAAGCTAACATTATTAACTGAAAGCTAAAACTATAAATCATAAACCTACAAAATTATGGTATTTCTCTGAAAAGAAAACCTTTATTACTATCTGGCAGATCCGCCCAGAAGTCTGAAGCCTGACCCAGTGGCGTGCAGCATCCAAATTACAAATGGGGAAAGAGAAGGCTTCAAGCCAGATTACAAGTACCCTTTGGCCTTTCTTGAATTTTCTTATAATACTTAACCTCTTCTAGATATTTGCGAAACCATTGAACTGCTTCAGTACAGTTGTTTTGGAGTACAAATTGCTGTCTTATATATGATGTCAGGGTGTGGGTGGTTGTCCTCTTGTAATGACTTGAGTGATGGGTACAAAAATACAATATATACTTTTGGGATATACGTAGATTGAAATTTGTAAAAGTAATCCTGGATAATTTTCTTGAAAACTGCATGAAATTCCATTGCAGATGCTTGTTTTACACACCATCACTTTCTTTTGTGCCACATGGGAAAACGATTGAAGGTCATGTTAAGAATAAACTATCACAGGATTATCTCATACTAATTTCCTATGTAACTATTTATATGTTTCAACAGAAGCCATGATATGCATAATATATCCATTAAAAGAGTAATCAACTGGCCTGTCCTCCATTCCTCCAACAGTTGAAATGAAATAATGGGTAAGTAATTGGTATTCATTCTCTTATTGAATGTCAGTGTGAGGAAGAGAGAAGTTGTTGATCCCACCAATTTTTAATTGCTTACTGTGGGTCAAGACAGAAGATAGAAATTGTTGAAGTGTAGATATAATTTAATGATTTTTATGGTGAAAATTATTTATAAAATTTGATCTCTGTATCTTTACTGAATTGAGGTAAAGTATTTTCAAACTAGACACAAATTAATCTTGAATACCTGTCAAGATTTAAGCCATATGTACTTAGGCAGGAGCAAAGCTTTTATTAATAAAATAAATAAATAAATAAAAATTATTCTTACCATCTAAAGATCAAAATTAGTTCTTATGAGTCAAAAAAACATCTAATTTTAAGATGGATGAAGACCTTGACTCTTATTTTCCTCTCAATCAACCTTCTATATTCTTGACAACAACTATTTAGATGCTTATGTTATTATAGTGCTGTTAATATAAAACTCTCCAAAAATAAATCATTTATTTGGATTATATTTTTTATAATAAGATTTTCATCTTTTCAATGTTAAATATTATATATGATTAAATTTGAATTCAAATATTATTAGAAAGTGTTGTATATCTTATATATTAAAATATTGTACCTAAGGAAGGTTGTATTTGATATCATAAACATATTTAATGTAGGTGATATTTATTAGATGGTCTTATTTTAGTGAGTAAATGGTCAATTAGTTTTATTGAAGGAATGCATTTATTATTTTAGTTAATTGTAAGCTACATTCAATATTATTAAAATATTTAATGTTTGTGACACATATTGCAAGCCAACTTGGTTTTAGAGAGCAAAGAGGCCACCATGAAGATGATTGTGAATTAATTATTTGTGCATTAGAAGCATTGATTGTTTTAGGAATATGAAGAAATGTTCTTTGCTACCTTCAACCCTTTTCTTATTTGATTTCAAAATAACATCCAAGGAAGGCTTGGAGTTGTTATACATAAAGTTGCAGCCATATAGAATAAAAGTGGATAAGGTCAAAATATGTGACCCAAAAAATTTCATTCACAACACCAAAACTGCATATAGATCATTAAGCTACATGCATGAGTTTGATAAGATTGAGGATCTAATAAGAAATTTCTCATTCGAAATTGAGGTGAAGCAAAAAAGGGAAACTTGAGTCACACTCCAAATTGTTGAAGAGGAAAGAAAAGGTGTCGATCCTTCCTATAAGGGTGCCCATACTAAAATAGAGGACCCCATCCTTAGGATCCAAGTCATGATTGAAAATGTCAAAAAATTGTTGATGAATGTGCCTCAATTTCAGTGTCAGAGGCTTTAATCTTCTTCTCAAGCTATCATACAACAACCCCCTGAGGTAGTAGTGCCTTTGCAAAAAATTGAGCCCCAACCCTTGGCGGATTACCCAATTGATGATGATAAATATATTCCCAACATTAAAGAAATTCGACAAGTCATTAATCTAGTCTCCAAGGTAATATTTGAGGCTCCCTCCAATGACAGGGTACTAATAAAATTTGAGACTAGAGGAGCAACATTCAATGACATTAGAGCATTGGCTTGTACTGAATTCATGGCTAATGATAAATTCATCACTAATAAGGAGTTTAGAGATTTTGTTCTTAAGAAGAAACAAGAGGAGTACTAGAGAGAGCTTACAGAGAGAAGTGACAAGATGAAATAATAAGATATGGAAAAGGTTGTAGCAGAAGTCCTAGATGAAGTCAATTTTCTTATTTCTGATATGACCCTTGAGAAGGGGAGAGAAATTGTAAAGGATAGTGGTTGCTTTCTCTTGGAGGGGCAGGATATTTCCTCTGCAATAGCATTTGACACATTGAGGAGGCAAGAGGGAGATGATCCAATCCTCACATCTAAGGAACAAGTTGAGGCTTTATAAGGATTTAACCCAAACCATGAGACCTTAACTATCTCGTCTATCTATCTTGAAACCAACAAGCCTCAAGTAATTTGGGATTCCAATGAACTAACTAGAAACCTAATTGTGAAGAGGCTTGGGGACACAAGCACCATGCAAGTAGCATATTTGACAATGAACACAACTATGTTCACTAAAGAAGTAGTGAAGAAATTAGAGGCTAATCTAAAGAAATCAAATTATTAGAACCTTAAGTTATTGCATGAATACAACAAAGTTGTAGGACTCCTTCCACCACCCAAGGAAATTACTAAAGATACATCATCTAGTGAGGGTGAGGATTTGAGAGAATATAATAGAATTAGAAGAGGCTCTTAAAAAGAGCCAAGAAGTTGAGAAAGGAGCAAAGGTGGGGCAGAAGGAAAAATGACAGAAATAATGGACATCCTTCACATGAACCATATGGATCTACCTCAAGCAGTTAAGCTTCTTCCAAGGAACCACAACTATGATACCAATTTTTAGATGCACAAGACAACTAAGAGGGGGGTGATTCAGTTGTACATTAAAACATTCAATCCCTCATTAACTTTTAGACCCTTATCAACATTTCAACCCTCATTAAGCATTAGTAGAATGTAAACTTATGAAACAACAATGAAAACACAACCAAACACAATAGAACACCAAATTTACATGGAAAACCCTAAGTAGGGAAAAAAATGGCGAGGATTAGCTCACATATGTATGAATAGAAACACCAAATACAATTAGGCTCACTACCAAGGGCTCACTTCCTCGAAAAGAATAAAGGCTCAGTATTAGTTGGATCACCGCCAAGGGATCATTTCCTAGAAGAAAGAAGAAAAAATAAGACTATTATAGAGAGATTCACTATCTCAGAGCAATAGGAAAAATCCACCTCTGCAACTTTGCACCATCTATAACCTTTGGCTCATTGCCTCTAGCAACTTCAGGCACATTGAAAATGTAGACACCTTCTTCTCACTACGTCTAGAGTCATAGGCATTTAATCTCACACTCAAATCACCACACTTGATCACATTCACATATTTTTCACCTTACACATCCACACATCCAAAAATTAACCTTGATTATATACCGATCACAACCTGAAAAACCTTCTCCATGTTGGTCATAATGTAACATATGCACCTCAAATGTGCAATCACTAAATAGATTGGAACCAAACACTTCCATGGTAGAAATAAGTGAAGGTAGGCCACACAAAGGGTTAATTAGGACCCAAATCTACATCAACACACTTTTCCACACTTCCATAATAAAAAATCAATCTTCGCAATTAATGCCAACACCCAAGTCATCCAAAATTGCACTAACACTAACAAGCGACCACATACACATTTCTCCAAGTCCAAAAAAAAAATAACAAGGGCATGTGTAGGATCATGGTATGCCAAAAAGTGGCAATGGAGAAAAATTACGTGTTTCTAAAACTCAAAAATGCGAAAATGCCGAGTTGACTTTATGTGGCTTGGGTGACTACCGAAGCAAAGCCCAAACCTAGATTTCCAAATCAAATATCCAATCCAAATCGGATATCCGATCCAAATCTGATATCCGATTTTCAACACATATATATACTTCTATTTCGGCCCGATTAAAACTCATTCTCATTTGACATTTGCTTAACCATGGCGGGCACACAGTGAAAAGTTGATTCCGCAAATCAGATATTTGATTTGGTGCAAATCCATCTTCAAAAGGTTAGATTCTTGATTTTTTCTTTGCTCTAATCAAAATTTCAATTAGATTTGTGTAATTTTAGTTGATTTTTTTCAAAATAGGGTTTTTTGATAGATTTTTTATGAAAAAATTGAGTTTAGTATGGATTTTGATGAAAATTGAATGTTTGCAATGGATTTTGACTTAAAAATAGTGTTTTTTTTAATGTATTTGGATTAAAAATTAGAGAATTTTATAATTTTTGTTAAAAACTAGGGTTTTTGTTGGATTTTTAAAAAACTAGGGTATTTTTATAATATTTTCATTTATATTGTCTAATTTTAATTAGATTGATTTTAACTTTAATCGGCATTATGGCTGTGATAATGAAAAATTCACAACCAAATGCTCCACCACCTCCACCACCTCCACCTCCACCACCTCCACCACCTCCACAACCATGAATTCAAGAATTAATTTCTAAAAATTGCAACAATTAAGGGGTATCAAGTTTATAATGAGAGTCCCTCAATTATCTGAGATGTCAAACACAATGAAAGAAATAATTAAAAATATAGAAACCCTCTCCTCACAACATAATGCCTTTCATTCATGGCGAGAAGACATGAGAGAATATTATGCATGTGGATTGTCCTATGATGATGTGAAAGATCTTGGAATAACCAAAGCCCAAATAGCCTCTTTATTTGTTAACCCCCGCACTGGTTTGCCAGTTAATGTTAATAAACAAAAACTTTCTATAAAATGGTGCACTCATAGAGACATTGTAGATAACTTTTGGGATTGTTGGTGTATGGTTCTTGATAAACCACTGAACAACAATTGTGATATACTATTTTACTTTATAAAAAAATTATATGCTGAGTTTGTGTTAGGGCATCATGTCAATTACTTTGACATTAGACCCTTCCAGGGCGTTGGTGGAGGTATGCCCCAAGATAGACCAGGGGCAGTTAGAGTAATACCCCGCCCATATGTTCCCCTCCCTCGCCTTCCTTCGCCACCTCCTGTATGCCATCCAGATATTATGCAGGATGCAGCCACGCAGACTATCCACGCTATTCACTCTTTGAGTGGTATTTTGGTTTCGCATGCTTCTGTAGTAGCTCAACCACATTCTGGTGATGTTGGTGATGGCTCGAGTGTTGCTACATCATCCTCGTTAGGTCCACATATTTGTGTACCACATACTTGCTCCATGTGTTGCCAAATATGCTTGGGTCCTCTTGTATAGCCTGCCGAACATCCCTTAGACACTTCCGATTATGACTTCCATAATGTGGACATTATAGATCAAACGCATGGGAGTGGAGCACACCGTACAGAGTCCTCTCCTGCTAGAGAGGGGGACATTGGAATAGTGACACAAGTAAAATTTAAGTTGTGAATTCATAACTTGCATTTGTTTTTAAATGAATATTAATAAGAGATAGTATAATGTACTAATATTTATTTACATGGTCTATTTAACAGTTGATGTCCGAGGAGGAGCTGACACAAGTGACGGATAGCACCCTAAGGGCCATTTCATTTGGCCCGGACATGCACACAGTATATATTTTTGTACTCACTCATTTACATTTATTTATTATATACTTTCTTGTCCTTTGAATTGTCATTAATGAAATTATATAATAACTTATATGTTTATCTTATTTTCCTCTTGTAGGAAATACCTTGTGCGAGCGAGGTGCAGCCTTGTCCAGATTATGGAAGTGCAATGTTGGATAAGGGGAAGGTAATTGAACTCAAATTTGATTGAATTAAGAATTTTAAGATCTTATATTGATTATACATACATCGACATAGATTGGTAGTTTCTATGTACTTGTCATTTTTATGTGCAGGGAATTATGAGCTATACGTCCTTGTTGACAAGGCCACAACACCCAAGCAAGTAGATATAATGGAACACTTGAAGGAGTAGGTGTTGAAGCACCTCAAGGAGGAGGTGTCGAAACACCTAAAGGAGATAAAGAAAAGATCAACCTAAAGAAGTATGTGTTCATTTTATTTTGTGTTTGGTATTTATATGTTCCTATTACTGACAATTGTATGCTAACTTGGATCACTTTTATGTTTTTGTTCACCTATATAGATTGAAATTACAAAAGATGGTTTGGTTGGTTCTTTGAGAGGGGCATATTCTAGAACTCTTGACCCTTTGAAGAGACGGATATTTCAGGTAATCAAGATTACAATTTTAGAGTTCAATTATAATTTAATGTATATTGATTTTGGCGTTAATTATTAGGATTTTAAATTATATAGGTATAATAATCTCCAGTTGTGGTTTGACTTTTCTTGATGAAGCTGCAGCCGGAGGCAACGAGTGCTTCAAAAAGAGGCTCCATTTGATGATCCTGATGGTTAGAATGAGAGACATTTTGGCATGTAAATATTGAATGAATCTTTTGAGATGGCATATACCACATATTGTAAAATTTTGTTTGAGTTGGCGTTGATGCCATTTTTTGTATGGACATACACTTGATTATTGGATAATTTGATATATAGAAGTTGACAATCAAAATTTAATTGCCTCCTCATGTGCATAATTAAACTCTTTGAAATTTTTAATCAAGTGAAGCGATAGTTAAATATCTTGATATTGCTGATTACATTGCATTGCACATCTTTCAAACTCAAAGCATTACCTTGCATTGCATAAGTAACAACTAGATGTTGATAGATGAAAAAATTTCAATTACAATATAGTTTTTACAAAGTCAACATAAGCAATTATGCAATTACTTCACAATACATAACTAATAATTAAAAATTTATTCATATTATTGATTACATTGCATTGCACATCTTTCAAACTCAAACCATTACTTCACATTGCATAAGTAACAACTAGATGCTGATAGATGAAAAGATTTCAATTACAGGCCTGTTGCCCCCTCATTCCACACACTATGCAACCATTTACTTGCGGTGTAGGGGCCGAACAATGGAGAAAACATGTAAAAATAATATATATATATGCAGCCTAGAAGCAGGAATTAGTGCCAATATTAATGCATCACCATTGATTACCTTGAAGTAGAGATTTGAATCAACATCATTCTTCAAGAAGCCCAAACTAGATAGGTACCGATCAATCCTTTCATACCATGCATGAGGAGCCTGCTTAAGACCATACAAGGCCTTCTTCAGCTTACACACATGTGACTCCTTCCCATGTTGCTCGACATAAACTTCTTCCTCATTTTAGATCCTCCCAGGCACCATTTTTACCTTCTCTCACCACTTAAGTTCCTGCTGCTCACTGCTTCATGACTGCTAGGCACACTTTCAAAAGCCTCATGTCGCTAACTCACCTTCCAGTTAGGTGCATGTTTTGGTTGATGCTTTATAACAGACCTCTCCTTCTACCACTTAACATTGATAAAGCATAGACCTAGGCACCCTCTTATGTATGCTGTGATACTACAAATGAATGCCAACTGAATTTTAGGTAACTTTATCTCATTGTCATCTTTTGTTCAGTCCTATATTTCTACTATATCTGCCCTCGAATGCTTCTCAGCGGATTGATAAGTCAATATGACAAGATCAGATAGAAGTGACATACTAGAAAACTATGAAATGTGCAAGTAAAATAAACAAAGAGTAGAACTTTATCTTTGAAGATACTTTAGCAGGTTGGAAACATGAATACCAATGCTACAAATAATTTTTTCTTTCACTGCCACGCAAAAAGACTCATATGAACAACACATGAATTCAATATTACCAAAGGATTGTGATATCCAATTCTTATGAAAAAAGAAAGAAAAATATGGTAAAGACCTTATATTAAAAAAACCTCAACATGACAATCATATTACAAGTGCTCATGTCCAACCTGTAGATCTGGTAAAGTGAAAACCAACATGTGTCAGAATCACTACAGTTTGGTCATCAACAGAAACCGATTGTTGTTCAAATGATCCCTGACACCCAAGTGACATACACCATTATTTCTCTCCAACATGACTTCCATCGACATCATAGTTTTGAGTCTTTCTTTCAAATTCAATAATTCCCTCTAAGTTCTTGATAGCAATATTGTTTGGGCAGTATTCTTTTAGGAACTGTAGAAGTGGCATACTAAGTTGTTCCTTTAAAAACATTGAGTGTGCCACTCTCAATTGAGTAATCACATGTTCAATCTGTGCATCATGAATTGCTTGGAGGGCAACAATTCAACGTTCAACTGAACCATTCCAAATCATATCATATGAAATTAAAATTTTCCTATTCCAATCAACAAAAGATTAAAAAAAATGAATCAAATGATATAACAAAAAGATGAATTGGGAAGATATTCAAACATACATGATAGATTATAAACATGGAAAACCTTGATAATTAAGAGGAACCATTAAATAGCTACAAAGTCAATGATGTGATGCATTCTCCTTATAAGGATTGCAAAAAAAAGTAAGCCATAACTGAATTCTTGGACAAAATTACACAAAACACAGCATGCTGAAACATTCCAACACAATGACAAAGGCATGTCACACATATAATGGAATCATCTTTATATATACACTAACACATACCTAGACTTTCAAATTAAATTAATTAACCCATGCAAAAACAAAATCACAAGAACTCAAGAGCACACAAATTAGTCACTCACACACAAACTGTAACCAAGCTAGCTTATGAGATTCAAGAAAATAGGTGTAATAAGAAAACCTTCACAGTGATTTAACTGAAAAGTTGTTTTCGATCCACCAATTCACCAGAGTTTCCATCATTCTTTCCCTTTTCTTCATATTCCATAACAGGATATGGTTCTCTTTTCAACCCCTTTGCTCTACCCCTTTTCGTTTGATTTTGATCTTCTAGGTTCTTATTGTGTATGTTATTACTTGTATTTTCATTATTTTCCAGAGAGGGTGATGGTTCCTTCTTTGATGTAGTTGGCCTCCCTCTTTTAACCCCTTTCTTTCCCATTGCTTTTACTAGCATAGCTTGTGATTCTATAGTCACTATCAGGTTGAACAAGAGGAGCAAGTAAACAAACATAATTTGCAATCTTTCCTTCCTTTATTTATTTCATTACCCTAGTTACTACTTTCAAATTTGACTAAAACATTATTCAAAATGCAGCGTATATGGTATAGTAGAATGTGGCATGAAAATGAAACTCTGCTTCATACAATATAATAATCTACTTCAATTGGAGTCCAGTATAAAATATATTAAAGGAGGACTATATCTAATAAGAACAAGATAGAGATTAATAACTTGGATGAATCACTTGTAACCAAACTCAGTAGCCCAAGGGAAGACTTTCCAACAACCCATAAAAATGTTCTATAATATCATGAAAAAAGTAAAGCATTAGTAAGTCAAAGTAGGGCAATAATTTTGGAGTTTTAAAGCATCAAAAGAACTTTGGGAAAAAATAGCTCAATAAAATACATCTTAAAAATTTGTTGTTTTGTACCATTCAGAAAACAGTAACACTACTTAGCCTAATAATAATGAACTACTTAGCCTTAAATGTGTATTCATAAATTCAAATTGTCTCCTCCGCCAACTTTCATTAAGTCAAAATCATATTTATTTATTTGGTTTTCTTCCATATGGGAGTTGGTTATAGGAGGGATGTGACAATTATCTTATGTGATAATTATGTGGGATTTCTTTTTATAATTATTGTAAGCATAAGGCTTCAAGGATCTTATTATATTGCATGGTAACAAGGCTCTTCATTCTTCTGTGGAGAGACATCATCTACATCTGCAACGGAGGCTTGATGCTTAGGTCTATCTGAACAATGTTTGGAAAAGTGACCAAACTTATCACACCTAAAGCATTGAATTTTTTCAATTCACAATGAAGGTTTGGACAATGAAGCTCTTTTATTTGGGTTGCAGATCAAACAAATTGAAAAAAGAGACAAGGGGTTAAGTTCTAATCTACTTCCTAAGAATTCAAGATACGGTATTGACTTGGTGAAACAAAACCAAACTTTGTTTCACCACGCAGGAATCGCGCCAACTACGCAAAGCCATTGCAATCTTCAAGGAATTAAAGTTGCAAAGTGGTGCAACTTTCATTCCGCAACTCGTACAACCAAATGGACTATTCCAACACGTCCGTATGGGTACATTTATGCTAGAGATGGTCCTCTTTTGCACCCAAATACGCAGAATCACTCTAAGCTACATTGGATCGGCGATTTCCCTTAAGAGTACAAAGTGCTAAAAGGCAGCAATATTTGAAGGGCTATTTCTCGAAGACCGTGGGGCATACAGACACTCCGTCAGAGGCTACGGGATTGTGTTGGGACCATCTACCAAGACCTCTCTCGGTTTTTGCTATCTCGGAGGCATTTTCCTGTGGTGATAACTTTTTAGTGGAGGGAAAAGTTGTCAGATGTAAGCAGTGTAAAGTAGCAAAGTGGTGCAACTTTCATTCCGCAACTCATACGACCAAACGGACTACTCCAACACGTCCATATGGGTACGTTTATGCTAGGGATGGTCCTCTTTTGCACCCAAATACGTCGAATCACTCCGAGCTACATTGGACTGGTGATTTCCCTTAAGAGTACAAAGTGCTAAAAGGCAACAATATTTGAAGGGCTATTTCTCGGAGACCGTGGGGCATATAGACACTTCGTCAGAGGCTACGGGATTGTGTTGGGACTATCTACCAAGACCTCTCATAGTTTTTTCTATCTTGGAGGTGTTTTCCTATGGTGATGACTTTTCAGAGGGAAAAGTTGCCAGATGCAAGCAGTGTAAAGTTGCAAAGTGGTGCAACTTTTCATTCCGCCTTTCGATGCGACCAAGCGTTTGTTCCAGCATGTCAGGTATGGGTACATTTACACTAGGGATGGTCCTCTTTGCACTTAAATATCTTAGAATCACTCCGAGGCTACATTGGACCGGTGATTTCCCTTAAGAGTCCAAAGTGCTAAAAGGAAGCAATATTTGAAGGGCTATTTATTGAAGACCGTGATGCTTACAAACTCTCCTTCAGAGGCTATGGGATCGTGTTGGGACCATATCGAAACCTCTCTTGGTTTTGCTATCTGGCGTTTTTCGATTAGTGATGACTTTTGGTGGAGGAAAAGTTGCGGATACAGCAGTCATAAGTTGCAAAGTGGATTGCAACTTTTGATACGCAACTCGTCTGACCAAACGGACTATTTCCAACACGTCAGGTATGGGTATGTTTTAATCTGAGATGGTCCTCTTTTTGCACCCAAATATCTTTGAATCACTCGAAGCTACATTGGGCCAAGCCCGATTTCCCTTAAAGGTCAAAGTGCTAAAGGAAGCAATATTTGAAGGGATATTTCTCAAAGGCAGAGTGGGGCATCTGAGAAACTCGGGTGGAGACTCACGAGATCATGTTGGGGACCATCTTAAAACCTCTGGTTTTTGCTATCACCGGAGAAGCGTTTTCCAATGGTGATGACTTTTCAGAGGAGGAAAAAGTTGCCAAATGTAAGCAGTGTAAAGTTGCAAAGTGGTGCAACTTTCATTCCGCAACTCGTACGACCAAACGGACTATTCTAGCACGTCCGTATGGGTATGTCTACACTAGGGATGGTCCTCTTTTACCCAATCGCCAAATCCTCAGAGCTACATTGGGCCAGATGATTTCCTTAAAGAGTCCAAAGTGCTAAAAGCGTGATATTTGAAGGGCTATTTCTCAAAGGCAGGTAGGGCATCCTGGACCTCCATCGGAGGAGAATACATTGATAGATGTTGGGACCATCTGAAAAATCTCTTTCGGTTTAGCATCGCAGGCATTTTTCAATGGTGATGACTTTTTGGAGGAGGAGAAAAAGTTGCGGTCTGGCAGTGTAAAGTTGCAAAGTGGTGCAACTTTCATTTCCTAACTTCGTGCGACCCAAACCAATTTCCAACATATGCAGTATGCCAGATGCGTTCGTAGGGATGAATTCTCTTTGCACCCAAATACACTGAATCACTCCAAGCTACATTAGAGAGTCCAAAGTGCTAAAAGGCAACAATATTTGAATGGCTATTTCTCAGAGACCGTGGGGCATATAGACACTCCGTCAGAGGATACGGGATTATGTTGGGACCATCTACAAAAACCTCTCTCTGTTTTTGCTATCTGAAGGCATTTTCGATGGTGATGACTTTTCGATTAGGAGGAAAAGTTACTTGAGGATGCAAAGCGGTGTAAAAGAGTTGCAAAGTGGTGCAACTTTCATTATAGAATGCATGCGAACAAATATTTGTTGAACATGTCCATATGGAGTGCGTTTATACATGGATGGTCCTCTTTTGCACCCAAATACGCCGAATCACTCCGAGCTACATTGGACTGGCAATTTCCCTTAAGAGTCCAAAGTGCTAAAGGCAGCAATATTTGAAGAATTATTTTTAGGAGCCGAGTGGGGCATATAGACTCTGTCGGAGGCTATGGGATCATGTTGGGACCATCTACAAAAACCTCTCTCTGTTTTTTCTATCTCGGAGGCGTTTTCCAGTGGTGATGACTTTCCAGTGGAGGGAAAAGTTGCCAGATGCAAGCAGTGGAAAGTTGCAAAGTGGTGCAACTTTCATTCCCCAACTCGTACGACCAAACGGACTGTTCCAACATGTCTGTATGGGTACGTTTATGCCAAGGATGATCCTCTTGTAATTGTAAGTGCTAAAAGGTTGGATCAAGCTTGTGCAGGTTATAACATCATCTTTAATTGTAATTGTGTTGTGTAGGCTATAACAACGTCATCTTTAATTGTAATTGTCATCTTAAATAGTATTACAATAATAATAATAATAATAAAACCATGTTCTAAAAAACTACCATCAAGGTGATAGGTTAAGTATGATAAAGAATCTAGTTTTATTCCTTATGTTGAGATCAACTCTTTTCAATATGTTTATGCCACATGCTATTATCATTCACACCTACAAACCTTATTATTGTGAAATCACAAGAGTTAAAGAGGTTTGAATAACATTATATCTTGCAGTTTAAACTTCTTTCCCTATAACTTTAGGAAGCCTTGGTAAATTTAATACCTTGACTAGATGACTAAGATACATATTATAACCTAATTTTTAATGATTTGTGTTTTCTAATACATTTAGATAGCATCAAGGGATATTCTATTATCAAATTATATGAAGTGGAGAGAATATCTTATAGTTGATATATTTTTTGGAATCTATAATATAATATGTGTTATTTAGCATTATACACATTAAATTTTCTTAAAGGGTTTGATGAAGAAATTAGTCCCATGTTTTATTGTTCTTTTAAAAGGACTACATATTTACATTCTTAATTTGGAGAAGACATTAGATATAATTTTGTTTTGCAACATACTCTCATATTAAGGGATTAAGATACAATATAAGGAGAACAAATGGATAAAACCTACAAGTTGTTTTATAACCTACATGGAATTGTAAAAAATATTAGGCTAGGATCTAAAAGGATATTTTGAACGGGAAAAGTCTTTAACTTTACATTACATAAAACACTATTTGTAGAGTATTGTGTACTCAACTATATTTATGGTATGGTTCTCTTTCTATACCTGGTATATGAGAAGAATTTATACAAGTATCTATTTAGGCCTCCAATAGAGGGTCAATACATGTCTAACATGTATGGTGCACTCTTCATGTGGACAAGAGCATAGTAGATGTCAAAGTTATATATGAACTTAATGAATGTAATTTATTATATATAAATAGGAGATATTACAAAACCTGGTTCAAACGAGCATACCGGTAGGAAAGAACCAGGAAGAAAACCTCCGGTTGTAGCTCGATTAATTACAATAAGTTACTATAGAATTGTCTCACTACACAGTTATGCCCTTCTTACATTGTTTCACATTTCAAAATTGAAATTTTACAAAATTTTCCTATTGGAGGCATTCAGGGCACAGTCTTCCACAAGAGTAGTACGTTCACATTTTGGACTGACAAGCACCTGTACAAACCATCAAGCTAGTAGTTAAAATACATACAATAGAAAAGATGCTTAGAATAACTAATCTATATTATTGTAATCTTTTGCATACCTCTCTGAAAGGATCGAAGTTGGCTATTGTTGCAGCAGTCCATGATCAATGCGTGCCAAAATGCCTTAAAATTTGTCAAATGAGAAATCTATATTGTCACAATAGAAAAGATGGTTAGACTAACAAATCTATATTAATCTAAACAACCTGAATGATGATGAATTGGTTGCAAACTATAAAAATGCTTAGAATAACAATCTATATTCGCGTAATCTTTCGTTATACCTATCTGAAAGGATGGAAAGCTATTGTAGCAGAGGTCCATGATCAATCGTGCCAAAATATCACAAAATTTTCAAATGAGAAATCTATATTGTCACAATAGAAAAGATGGTTAGACTAACAAATCTATATTAATCTAAACAACCCGAATGATGATGAATTGGTAATGCAAACTATAAAAATGCTTAGAATAACCAATCTATATTACTGTAATCTTTCGCATACCTCTCCGAAAGGATCGAAGCTGGCTATTGTAGTAGCAGGTCCATGATCAATCGTGCCAAAAATATCGCAAAATTTGTCAAATGAGAAATATATATTGTCACAATAGAAAAGATGGTTAGACTAAAAATCTATATTAAATTATAATGAACTTAACCATAATGAACCTAAGCATTTTACCTTCCATTCTTGAAAATGCTATTCAAGTGTGCCTGAAGGGTCATCTCTTTGCTTAAGAGTATCCAATATTGCTTCATGATCAGCATTACTAAGTGTCCATAGTTGTTTTGTCTTTGGTTTGGCATGATGCAGACAACATAACATTTGTTGCTATAACAAGGTGCGAATACATGAGAATGGTTTGTGTTTTCATAGTCTTCAAATCTCGGGTATGCCATTCTTTCTAACCATATGTTACGTAACCAAGTTCCTGTAACCACAATGAACTTTAGGAAACATGAACCCATCATCATCTTCCATCGGTTGTGTTAGCTTTATGCTTTACACACACATCAGAGCCAACCAATAGTCTGATCTCTCTTCATTCCCCTGTGGTGCAACAACTGCAAAAACATGTCCTAGTTGTAGTAGATTGAAAGTCGGTCGTAATCAACTGAACTTTCCATTATGTCATTTCTCATGGATATTGTTTGAGATAATGGAGTTATAGATACTATGGAACCCATGTATCCACCCACTCACTTGACTGGCATTGATCCCACTCACACTAAATACAACTCTGACAAAAACAAGCCAAATCTCATGTCCAAATGGTCCATGTGCTTGCATCTGAGCTTCAAAATGAATGCATCTTTGAAGAATCTTTGATTGTATGACAATCCAATCTGCCTCCCACTGTACCCTCCTCAACCAACCAAAAGAATCTACGCACTGTTGAATCAAGTGTCCCTCCCTGTGACAATGTTGAACTACACCAATCAACAATAGAACGTGCATCACTAAATTTTTCTCCTGAAATCTTCAATTGCTCCTTAACTAGAGCTCTTTTTACACATGCACCTGCTCCATTGTGCTCCCCTTTCCCATGCAAATAGATGGGACTTTATTAATAATATTATCCATTTTTAAAGGGCCTATATCCTTGATTTGTTTGGTGATTATATTTCTACATTGAAGGATGTTGGTTGTTGGGATTCATGGTTCTTTGCACATTGCATTGTTATCTTTTAAGAGCAATGAATTTTTTGGACATGTTTTTTAGTATATTTCTCATTTTATCAAGTACACTAGGAGCTAAGGGATTATAAAAATAATAATATTGTGTTGGCCTTGCTATAATAGGACTCGTGAATTGGATTTTTTTAGTTAATTTTGTAGGTGTGAGTTGGTATAGATTCTAGATGTTGGGAAACAATGACATGGGAAGGTGAGGTGTTATCCTTCTAGTTTGAATTAGATCATTTGTAATATCAATGAAAATATCATATGCATCTATGAGAGAATTAATCCCTTTATATTTGATTATCATAGTAATATTAGAGTCCATTACCTTCAAATATATATGTATTCTATACCATGTGCAGGGTATACCTTTATAGGAATTCACTACCAATTCTTCTAAAATATATTATTAAAATCATTTAGTAGCTTTGTTGGGGCCCTCTTTATGGTGGTGTTCTAGTATTGATTAGCATCTCCTTTTTATTTCAATTTTCTAATCACTTCCTAGCTTAATTGGTCCTAGTCAACTATTGAAAAATGATGCTTAAGGATCAATACTAAATATATTTTTATTTGACTAATGTAGCTAGAGATGTAAACACAAGACTATCTTGTCTAATGTTTTGAACCATGCAATGATTTCGAATATCATGAATTTTTTTAGTGGGAGTGGCTAGGTGAGGGAATGTAAGGTATCATCTATAATATCTCTCCTCACAATATGTGGTGTGGGTGGCATTTATGGACCTTCAAATGATGTCCATACTAGAAAGAATCTTGGTTGTCATTGAGTAACTTCATAACAATATTTCTTTGTTGGGGTTGATATTGTGGCTATTGTGTAGTTAGAGGTCTTCTTCTTGGGATGAGAAAAATGGGTTGCAATAGGATATGCGGGTTAGATTTGGTTACAATTGTTTTGGTAGGTATAGGGGTCATAGGAGTTCTAGGCTAATTCAAATAGAGTTGTTAAGTGATATCAAAGATTGGATGGCTAGGAACTCAATTAAACTTATTTACTTATGTGTTTTCATTGACATGAAGGATAAATCCTTGAAATAATTTTATTCCTATAAGGTGTACCAAAAATTACTGATATTTGTAACCACCCTAACCATAATAAAATGATAATATTTTTTATAAGTTTTTAGATATAAGTAGAAGACTCATGTCTCGATGTGATAAATATTTTTTGTAATTTTTTCCATATAAATAATTAATTATGAATTTTTATTACAACTTTTAACAAATATAAAAACTCATATGTTTGACCACCTTAACTTGGTCAAAATTTCATGAAATTCAATTTCTAAAGGTCTTATTCAAGATTAACTGCCATGCATGATCACGGATAATGAAATGACTAGCTAATGTGGGGGTAATCAAGTCAATATCTAGGATTAGAAGGTTGGATCCCTATCTATTCCAAGCTAAGCCTAAAATCACATAATTAGGAAAAGAGAAATAGGTTATATAAATAAAATAACATAATTGTAATTCTTACATCAGATGGATCTATTCTCATCATCAAAGAAAAAATCTATAGCTCATGATACACTAATAAAAAAAATAGAATGAAAATACAATAGTCAATATATAAGCATAACAAGAATAATGTTTTTTTGGAATAATATTTTATTATATTAATGCTTAAAAGGCACTTCGACCATTACATACAATACATCCACCTCTGGAAACATGCATGGAGGCTACCTTGTATAATTGTGAGAAGGTAAAGATTAGGATCAAACATTAGGCTTAAAAGTTTAGGTATGTGTCACCTAACTTAAAACTTAGCTTACACATTAGGCTCAAAATATCAACTATAGAAAACTATATAAAAAATAACATGGTTCACGTAGGCCAATGTTTATACCAAGAATTCCCAAACCCACAATATTATTTTCCTCCCAAAATAAGAGTTTGAATCTATATACCAATTGAGGAGATGTATGAATCCAATTCCTTAAAGTATCTTGTCAATGGTTTGAGTCTACTATGTAGGCTATGGGTATGTTTTTAATTAATTTTTTCCATGTGGCATTGCACTTTGGAGCTTTAGGTAGATGAATCTACTTATTATGTGTCAACAAGGATAAAAGTCAATTGGTATTGAATATTGGATTAGTTTATGTGAAATTTTTTAATTAGAGATGTGATAGACCCATCACAATGGCTTTTGATTTTGGAGTAGAATGTAGATGTCATGAATGAGTTATGGCTGAAAAAATTATGCTACCATAAAGCATCACTAAGGAGAACTACAAGGAAATGGTTGTGTATCCCATGGTACATTGGAAGACCGTATGGTGTAGATTGGATGACACACTTTATTCTAGAGTGATGTTATTGTTTTAATTTTTAAGAATCCTCAATATCACACCACATGGAATTAGTTATAATATAACTAATGAGCTAAAAGATATTGGGATATAAGTGGGATCTTCCAACATACAATAATCAAAAGGAAGCCAATAGTTGACACAGACTAGTGGTGGGGCTGCATGATTGAATCTTCATTTATAACATCATGAAACCCTAAAAATTATTATATCATCATCTTATTTGGCTCATAAAATGGTGCACACACATTGACAATTAAATTCCTTACCAAGCTAAAAATGAATATAATAAAACTAAAAAAATGATCAAGATGGGGCAATCTACCAATGTCATGGGAAATTATTATTTGAACATGAATAAGGAAAAAATATTATAATACTTGTAGTGAAGAAATTTTGATAGTTTTTTTCTAAAATAAAATTGCTATTGTGACATTTTATTGAAATCAATTTGACTTATCCAATGGGTACTGACATGTGTTTGCGAAAATTAGAGAAATCGCCATTGAGTAGACCATTTTATTTTATTTTTGAGAGGGGAAGCTTTATTTTGTGATGGGGATTTTGGACTTTTTGTTATTTTAACTAGAAATTACAAAAGGGACATAATAGGACATAGCAAAAAAAGAGGGAAATGGATAAACCCTAGATGAGGAAAACAAAGAAAACCATCCATGGAATGAATGGAAAAAATGCAAAAAAAAAGGGGTATAGAAAACCAAATAGAAAAATAGAGTTCAATTCAAAATTTGGCATTAAAATGTGAGAATTATTTACTATTTTGCATCTACACAAAGGAGAAAAGAATTATGTGAACATAAGATGTATCAAACTGAAGAATAGCATGCAAATCATGAAGAATAAAATATAAAGTTTTGAAAAAGTCATTTTTCTTCATAGGTGAGAGGACAAAGTATTCAACATGTTCTCTATACCTCCTATTTAAAGAGTAAAAAAATGGTAACCACTACGAATTCGTTGGTTTTACAAGAAATAGGAGAAATGTTCACTTTTTCATATACTTCCATTTGGAATTTCTAAAAAGAATACACGAATAAATTATATTATTTTCTTGATTGTATAAAATTATCTCATTAAAACATTTTTTTGCAAACATTAGAAGAGGGAATTTCAATATATAAAACCTTTGTTTGAATTTGATGGGAATATTGTTATCACAATAAATTGTAGAAAAATTAGTGTACACTAGTTGTAGGTGAAAAGTATTTCAAAGCATTTCATCAAAATATTTATGTCAAAAGTATGAAGATGATGATTCTCTAGTCTTCTTCCTAAACTTCAACATATTTGTGCATCATATCTAGCCATGCCACATATTTAATTTTGTTGTATAGGTTGGCAAGACTCATTTTGATCCTCCAATGGTAATGTATTGGACATGATAACCATGATTTTAGAATCCATGTATAACTAAAGTTGTACACTTGTAAAATATGTAACCAATTAACAAGAATACACTTGTAATCAAATCCTCTCTCTATATTCCTACATGTGCAATCACTACATTGACTGGTAGTTCCTAGACATTCCTTAATATCTCCACACTTGTGCCTATCATCAAAGAAACTAGTAAGGAAATGACATCTATTGAGTTGAGATTCTAAATGTATAAAAATTATTTTACTATTTTGAATTTTTGACTAGTGATCTTTGTCTTCACTTCTCAACATCTCCATTTTCAAGTTTTCATATGGCTACATTACTTTGGTTAATTGCTGAACCAATTATTTTTTGAACATCTAAGAACTTATTCCAAATTTTCCTTAGAACTTCAATTAGAAGTTCTCAACGATTTTTTCTAATTACGTACTTATCCAATCCCATATTTTAACATGCAACCTCTTTCAATCTTCTAGTTAACTTGATTTCAGCTACACCAACCCTACGAAGAATATGACTACCTCTACACTTAGCTTTGTCTTGCCACTCTATTTTTTAACTATTTGAACAAACCGTTATTGCTTAAATTATTTCCTTTTAGGAAAATTCAACATCATCTTCAATTAATTATGGTGAAGAACAATTCATAGAAATTGCAAAAAAAATTCCATTTCTATTGACTGCATGGGCACATCCTAGAATTGTCTTTCTAAAGGACGGACACATATATACTAATTCTAAAGGATGGACACATATATAGTATTAGTAGAACAAAAAAAATAACCATGATGAAATTTGAATGTAATCTTATTCTTGTAGTTCAATACAAGCTCGGGATTTAAGTTTATTATGTGTGGTCCTAAAAGCTAGTAAATTTGGTCTTTCCTTAGCAAGAGTCTCCAATCAATGCCTATGAAAAATGTTTAGTTTCTAATATCTAACCCATAGTTTCCATTGCATCTAGAACTGACTATGAAATATTTCCTATAAATTTTAGTAGATGTAATAACCAATGTCTTTTTACACTTTTCATTCCTTGTAGGTACCTTATGTCAACTTTCCCAAAATGAATCACAAGCTTCATGTGCCAATTTCACTCTTTTGCAAATACATTATTTTCTTAATATATTAATTGGTTTAATGAGTTATTAAAGTTTATAGATTCATAGAAGGCATAACAATGCTTTGATGGTTCTTATAATATACAAGAAGAATACCTTTTCAAGTATTAGGAATTGCCAAAAGAGATACAAGTTGGTAATATCTATTTGGGAATTTAGAATGAGCAACCAAAATTTTCAATTAGCCAACCAAAGTCATTTTGTATTACCCTTCTCTAGTTTTAGGATGGAAGATTGTAAATGAAAGGAAGAACATCCAAGACTCTTAACATTTATGAAGAGTTAATGAACAACTACGAGCCCCTAATGGGTAACTCTAAACTAATTGGGATTCATTGAAAACATAAATCAAAAAGAGTGCATGGATAACTCTAAACTAATTGGGATTTCAGAGGCACTAGAAATATCATTTAAACATAGACAAGAATGAAATTTGTAAAGATCATCGAATCTGATTTTACACTTGCCAATTACATTTATATTGTGTAAAACATTTCCAATAATTATTTGTCTATTACCTATGATGATGTATTCAATAGAAACACATTTCTCTAAGACATTTTGTCAAATAATTCATATACCTTTGTTTTTTTCTTCCAAATTGCATGTACATGTCTACTAAGACAGTTGCAACTGCAAATTCAAACAAAATTATATTGTCATGCTTTCGAAGCTGTCCATACCCTATTCTTTCCTACAAAAAAACATAAGAAGTTTTATTCTCCTTTTCCTTGTGTATTAAGTGGTAGGTGAAAATGAGAGGGGCTTGGAGATGAGTCCACTTTTCCAATGTAAAAATTAAAAACAAAAATACCATTCCTTTCTAATGCACGGGAATTAGAAGTCATTCTGCAAGTTTGGACGTGACTCCACACCTCCTCTAAACATGACTTTTTCGATTCCCTCTGTAGGATTGTGAGAACCGGAAGCATGCTCACAATTTTTTAATCTAAAATTGTAAATTAAATAATGGACAAATTTAAATTTATGAATATGTCTTGTATTTTTAGATCTATATCGATATTTTTCTTTAAAAAAATTAAGTATTATTGTAAATGTAGATCAAATATCATGACTCCAACTATTTATTAATCGAGTGTTTAATTGAATGCACTATCAAAATTTTACTGAGTTTAACGAAGATGCAACTAGAAATCAACTTGCGAGTAATGTGTAAACACTACTTTCAAACAACAAATTACATTAAAAAATTTGCAACTCTACTTAATTAATTTCAACTAATATGGTTTTATTTATGGATGATTTGATTTCAAATATGTAAGAATGGTTTAAATTATCATTGTGAAGTCATTGTTGAGCTTTTTGGAAATTATTAGCATTGTGTGGGAATTTGTGGCCACTTGTCAAAATTAAAAAAGAATTACACCTGCAAATTGATAGTAACTACATCCAGGCTTGAAAGAATCCTTAAATGAATGTGTTTGAATCTCAAAGAACCCTTTTATGACTTGTTATCAAACCTTTCAAGCCATTTAATGATTTCATAAAACTTTGAACTAGGGAAGTTATAACTCAATCTCAACCATTTTGTGACACTTTTAGGTGATTGAAATTGATTGCTAATCACTTGCAACTACAAAAATTGATTGATGATTTTGACTTGATAGTGATTCAATAACTCAAAATGATCAAGAATATTTGTGACCAAGATTAATTAACATTCACAATTTTGCCTTGACCAATCCTAGATGATTAAGAAGCTTCATGTATTACTCATAAAGTTGACATGACTTTCTAGATAACAACTTGATGATGCATGTGAAACGTGAAAAGTTTAAAAATCTCAAAGACAAAATATAGGGATAACAAGTCTCTTTACCCACCTTCCATTTTTTAACCTGTTTTGATTCCATTGTGGGCTCGAGATTAAATGTGCAAATAAAATCAATAATTACATTTAAAAATAATAAAAGAACATAAAAATTATATTATATAGATGGCTCCAGGAAAATTCACCACCAGCAATCCACCCCAACAATTCACCTCCAACAATTCATCGCGGTGGAAAATTCACCACCAACAATTCATCACCGTGGAAAATTCACCACCAGCAATTCATCCCCGTGGAAAATTCATCGCATATACAATTAGGAAATTGCTGGTGGTGAATTTTCCACAGTGATGAATTTCTGGTGGTGAATTTTCCTAGAGATGAATTTTTCATGAGGATAAATTGTTGACGACAAATTGTTGGAGGTGAATTGCTGCCAGTGAATTTGCCTGAAACCTATATAGATTTTTCAATATTAATTACACTATTCTATAACCTTAAAAACGTTTTCACTCTTTTAACTTTTACAACCAAACTTTCTTGAAGAACCAATTATTAACTATCCAACTCAAACCATAAATGACTAAGCTAACATTATTAACTGAAAGCTAAAACTATAAATCATAAACCTATCAAAATTATGGTATTTCTCTGAAAAGAAAACCTTTATTACTATCTGGCAGATCCGCCCAGAAGTCTGAAGCCTGACCCAATGGCGTGCAGCATCCAAATTACAAATGGGGAAAGAGAAGGCTTCAAGCCAGATTACAAGTACCCTTTGGCCTTTCTTGAATTTTCTTATAATACTTAACCTCTTCTAGATATTTGCGAAACCATTGAACTGCTTCAGTACAGTTGTTTTGGAGTACAAATTGCTGTCTTATATATGATGTCAGGGTGTGGGTGGTTGTCCTCTTGTAATGACTTGAGTGATGGGTACAAAAATACAATATATACTTTTGGGATATACGTAGATTGAAATTTGTAAAAGTAATCCTGGATAATTTTCTTGAAAACTGCATGAAATTCCATTGCAGATGCTTGTTTTACACACCATCACTTTCTTTTGTGCCACATGGGAAAACGATTGAAGGTCATGTTAAGAATAAACTATCACAGGATTATCTCATACTAATTTCCTATGTAACTATTTATATGTTTCAACAGAAGCCATGATATGCATAATATATCCATTAAAAGAGTAATCAACTGGCCTGTCCTCCATTCCTCCAACAGTTGAAATGAAATAATGGGTAAGTAATTGGTATTCATTCTCTTATTGAATGCCAGTGTGAGGAAGAGAGAAGTTGATGATCCCATCAATTTTTAATTGCTTACTGTGGGTCAGGACAGAAGATAGAAATTGATGAGGTGTAAACATAATTTTAGGGTTTTTATGGTGAAAACTAATTATAAAATTTCATCTATGTATCTTCACTGAATTGAGGTAAAAGTATTTTCAAACTGAGTACCAGTCAAGACTTAAGCCATATGACTTAATCAAAGATTTTGTTCTTATTAAATTAAAAGGTGTATTGATATAGCAAAAAGTAAAGTAATAAAATAAATAAATAAATAAATAATATTCTTTTTTTTAATACAATAGGGGTGTTCCTGCAGTCCAGTCCAGTGGTCCAGCAGTTTGTATCTTGGGTACTTGGGGTGAGCTGGGGTGAGACTAGTTCCCTGTGGGTGAGATCCGCCGCCCGCAACAAGTCCCACCTCTTAAATCCAAGAGCAGAGTCGAACCCGAGACCAATGGGGAGCAAACCTACTGCCCAAGTCAACTCTGCTACCCGTGCGGGCTAAATAAATAATATTCTTATTATGTAAAGATTCAAATTAGTTTTTATGAGTCGTAAAACATCTAAGTTTAAGATGGATGAAGACCTTGATTCTTATTTCCCTCTCAATCAATCTTTTATATAGATGTTTATGTTAGTATAGTAGTGTTAATATAAAACTCTCCAAAAAATAAATCACTTATTTGGAATATATTTTTTATAATAAGATTTCAATCTTTTCAATGTTAAATATTTTATATGATTAAATCTGAAATCAAAATTGTTTGAAAAGTGTTGTATATCTTATATATTAAAATATTGTACCTAGAGAAGGTTGTATTTGATATCAAAATGTAGGTGGTATGTATTACAGGGTCTTATTTTAGTGAGTAAATGGTCAATTAGTTTTATCGGAGGAATGCATTTATTATTTTTAGTTGATTGTAAGCTACATTCAATATTATAAAAATATTTAATGTTTGTGACACATTTTGCAAGGCAACATGGTTTTAGAGAGTAAAGAGGCCGCCATGAAGATATTATAAAAATATTTAATGTTTGTGACACATATTGCAAGCCAACATGGTTTTAGATAGTAAAGAGGCCACCATGAAGATGATTGAGAATTAATTATTTGTGCATTAGAAGCATTGATTATCTTTATTTGGGACAATAAATAATGGTGAAAAATGTGGCTAGGAAGCTTCTAGTGGGCTTCCTCTTGTCTATTGCACTTGCTTATAAATAAGAGGCTTGAGATAGAGTCATTCAGTCACTTGACCATCTTAAACTTGATTCCTATGAGTGGAGCTTGGATTGGGTTGCTTGTTGAGGATATTTTTGAGGAGCATGGAGTGGAATGTTTAGTTCTCATTTGTTCTTGGATTGGTCTTATAGGGATATCAACAAAAAATGCTCACTACTACAAAAGGTCACATCTTGCATAGTTTCTATTAGGGATTTTCTATTTTTCCAGGGTTTTTTCCATAAATTTCCTAAGTCTAAAACCCTAAGGTTTTCGACCTTACAGCTTGTTAGGCCTAGATCTATCGCTTTTTGTTCTAATTTGAAAGTGACTTCCTCAGCTAGTTTCAAATATTTTTTAAGTGTCTCACCGAAGCCTTTATGTTTATGTGGCGATTGATCCCTTCATCCTAGTAACTTTTTCTTCTAAGATAATGCTTGTGCTTTATTATGATCACTTAAGTGCCTTGCTTAGTCTTTTAAGCTATGGGTCCCACTGCAATCCATGTTGGATCCATGTGTCATCCTCATATTTTATTGTGGAATTTTACTTTACCATGTGCTCATTCTTGGCATTTCTCTTTAGGTTACAAGTTCATGAAATTAGGACATCTGTCATTAGAGTTTCAAGTCATGGTTTTGTCATAGCCCCTTTCTATTTCATAGGTTGATATTAAGGGCCCACATATGAATGGTGCAAAATATCACCAGGTGTTAGTGTTGAATCCTTTCAACTTTAATAAAACCTTTCCCTGATGGCGAACATGAGTCATATTATCATTATATCATGCATAGGCTTCATGTCGCAAGCTCAAGATAATTGAATTTCTCACAAATGCGAGCTTATAATAAGTCACCACATGTAAAGTACATTATTCAATTTTCAAAAGATTAAATGACCCATCAACAACAAATGGTTCCATTCTACTAGATCACATGCTTTTAGCTTATCGTCGGTGTAAGGCCTTTATATGTCTAAATAACTTGGTGTTTACAAGTAGACACACAATTTAGAGGATGGATTCATGATTGGATAGTTCACCAAACCTTCACAAAAGGATTCATTTAATTCTCAACAAGAGATTGTAAGCTTTTGACAGTGCTAGCACTATATGTGCATTCACGGATCCTACTATGCCCTATATTGATGAATCATAGGTGGTCACACATGTATTGAAATGGTAAAAGTTAGAAAATAAAATAAAGGGTGAAATTGCTAAAGCATGAAATTGCTAAACAAGTGAACTAATATAAATCTATTGCTTATGCAGTGGGTACTTATTGCTTAATACTGTAACTACTAACTATTAAATATGAACTCGCAACTAACTAATACTTCTATCTTCTAATTCCTAACTTCTAATCTCTAACATCTTCAAAGAATAACTCAATGTAATTCATTCCATAGAATATCATTCATGAAATTCACATGCATATAATTAGAAACTTATCTCAAGTGAGTTAAATAATGCAACATCTAATCTAGTAACAAAAAATAAGATGGATTGGAAGTACCTCGAGTGTCCCTTGCTCAAGTTGTTGTGCCTACAAAATATATCAAATATGCACTATTCGATCAACAATTCATGATAATGAACTAAACTCCTTTATTGCATAAAAATTGAACTTCTTATAGTATGACTAGAATCTCTAAAGATTTCTCATTCATTAGTACATATCTATTGTAACTTGATAACAAAAAAACTAACAATAATTATTATTAACTAGTAAAAACAATCATATTTTTACTACTACTAGATCTTCTCCTCAACCACAGATCCCAATATATAGGCTTGGGAGGAGTCTTATTCATTAAGGACTAAAAATAGAACATTAATGCATTCACCTGCTCTCCATCAAGGATAGGAAGAGGAAAAGTCTTTGAAACAAAAAACCATAAATATGAAATAGAAGAAGGAAAATAAAACTAGGACTTTTCCCCTAAAAGTTAACCACGATGATAGGAACATGTTTCTTGGAAACTATCACATCATGGGTTACTCCTATTTGGAACAAACTACTTCTTCTAGTTGTCTTATTGGCAAATAAAAGTGCATTTGTGATGACTCATGGTTGACTATTCAATAGCCACCTTTGCATCCTTTTGGAACTATCATTCTCCAATTATTCTGGCTCTCCCTTGCAACTATCCATAGTCCTTTGCTATAGGTTGTAAATCTAGTTTCTATGGGCTATAGTCTTCTTGGCTACAAGATGTTAGTTTTTCTACCAAGGAATTCACATTTTTAATAGTCACAATTAAACCATAAAAACATACTAAATCCTATGAACATTCATACATCCACACAAGAATATATCAATATATCAAATTTATATTTCCATATATTTAGGTATGTCAAAGTATATAAAAGGCATATGAAAGATGTATGAAGTCTTGGAAATGTTTGTGAAAC
Source organism: Sequoia sempervirens (assembly GCA_007258455.2). Taxonomy (NCBI): domain Eukaryota; kingdom Viridiplantae; phylum Streptophyta; class Pinopsida; order Cupressales; family Cupressaceae; genus Sequoia; species Sequoia sempervirens. The sequence goes on from VDFB02271358.1 coordinate 670,467,757, forward strand.
TTTAGCAAATGAAATAAAAAAATCATAACTGATGAAGGAAAAACTAGCCATTATCTAGACCCATCATTCCTCCCAACTAAAGTATTTTCTTTCCCTCAAGCAACTTTTAAGATTGAAGGTTATACTAAAGAACTATCTCCCTAAAATCAACTACAATATCAACTCCCTTTTTCTGTTTCAGATAACATCCTTCTTGATCCATGAGCTTTTCCAATCTAGTTTTCTCTGCTAATTCTTCCTCCCCATGTTTCTTCCATGTCCAGTGTGGTAATGGAAAGAGGAGAATAGGTGGATGAAAGACGAGTGGAAATCATGTAACTCCATATTTCCTTGCAATGTATATGTACTTATGAGATCTTAAGACAATGGCTACAAAATTATCAAGGGAGTGTGGATCCTTTTTCTTCAATCAGCTGTTAGCTCTTCCCATCTTTTCTGCACAAATTTGAAGGCTACATTAATAGGTCTTGTAGCTAATCTCTTCATTCTCACATAATCCTATTCTCTGATATTCATTATCTTCTTTTCCACACCTCTGTAATACAAAATTTTTATCCATTCTTCTATGAATGCACTAGGATTCGTTGATTCTTTTTTGAGTTGCAAAGCAATATATTTTTCCTTTTCATTGTATTCTTGTAAAAAAATTCCCCTTTGTTGTTCATTTCTAATGTAGGAGGCCAAATATTTGATTTATAGATCTCATAAAAATAAAGGGATTTCAAGCAATCTCAACTAAAAGAATATAATTATGTAAGTAAGATTGCTGATTAATTGTCTAAACTGATCATAAAAAAAAATCTTGTAGAAATAAGGCATAAACCCTAGCAAATGGTCTGCACTTTAGCAATTTTGTGCATTTTTGTCCGTTATTTCCTCTATTTTCACCTTCAACCTTTTTACTTCATTTTCTTGTTTTTCCAATGCCATGGTGTGATTGGAAATCATTTCATTTTTATTTCTTTCCCACCACTCTTTTTATTTTTGGGAGAATTCTCGTGTTCTTCTCCAAAGCTCCACACCCAAGGACACCATAGTTGGCCCAATGGGGGTTATGATATGGGGATTTGGGCCTTGGGATACTAGTTCTTTTTTTTTCTTCTACTATAGAAAGTTATGCTAGTACCTCCAATTTAGCCCCTCCAATTTAGACCCATGCTCAAACTTATAGAGCTTCTCCTCCAATTATTTAATTCTTGCATCCCTTTCACTATCCTTTTGTTGACGTGTTTTAACGATTCTTCCAATTGCTTTATTCTCTCTATTGCTTCTTGTAATTCTTTGCTAATATTCCTTTGTTCAATAAAAATTTCTTCATCTTTTTCCAAAAAAATGTCATCTCCTGTTGCACTTGTGTATTCAAAACCCTCTGAAATAGGGCTTTTGGGGGATCTCCTCACTTTTGTAGCCACAAAAAAATATTTTGAATCTAATTCAAAAGTGCTAGAAAAATATGATGGCTACACAATTGGTGATTTCATTTTATCACTAGGGGCATTCCAATTTGAATTTTCATCTATCTTTATTTCATGATCAGGGGTATTCCCTTATGAATTTTTATTTGTTTCTATCATCACAACATCTTGTTCCTATTTTTCTTCTATTTCTTCTACTATAACATATTCTTATTTCTTTTTAATTGATCCTCTCATGACCCCCTTCTTATTTAGGTGATGTGATCACCTACTAGGTTGTGTAGGTTTCTTATGCCCTTTTGTAGGTGTAGAAGAAGAAGCTCCACCTTTTCTATTTTTTCCCCTTTTGTGGCCTCTTTGAAATAGGGGTTTCCTGTATGCTCTCTACTATGGATTACTTGGTAGAGGTTGCAAGTTGATTTTCCTACAAACCCTACTCCTCTGGCTCTCTCGTGCTGCGGGTAGGTGTTACAATAGGGAAGCCAGAGGGAAATTCCTCCTCTAGAGCAATAACAGGTTCTTCTATTATTTTTTCTTGACCCCTATTATCCTCATTTGACACTTTGAGGATACTATTTATATTATTAAAATTAAGAAAAAAAATCCCAAGAAATATTTAGAAACTAAGCTCTAAGACTCCTCTTTATCAACAATGTAACCAAATAGAAATGAGACAATGTTGTATTATTTATTTTCCTCTTGTATTCAGATGGAATTCTCTTTAACAGATTATACAAGAAATTAGGAACATTTGCATGCCTATTATGGTGAATATGACTTAACAGCTTGAAATGAACTATATATAACAATGATTACCTCTCATCATAGGTCAAATAATTAACTACATAAGAAACAACTAAAGCCTAAAGCTAGGGTAAAGGAAATCATTTGGTACCTTGGGAAGAAGAATCTAGGTTTTCTCCTAACTAGGAGAATTCATTTCTTGTTGCAATGACATCTACCCTAGCTAGAAATTATTCTCCTTCTCTTGGAAATCCAAATACTTCAGCTATAGCAACTTTTGAGGCATCTATCCTTAGGCACCTAGCAACTACTTCATCATTTTGCAATGTTGTTGCAAACTGTTGGGTCATAACCTCATTAAATTATATGATCCTCGGAAAATATTGTAACCAACAAGCTTGCTGAAAAATGGGAAACATAGCCTGTCATTTAGCAATTAGTTATGTGATGATGGTTATCTAGGTATTATATCACCTCCCATTATAATGCCCTGCGATTTTTCAACCACTTCATAATTACTTCACAATTTTTCTCTATTATGTTCTTGTTCTATCACCCCGATTACACTGCTTATGCTCTGTCATATGCTATAATACCAAAATACACCTTTGAATTCCTTTGTTAATCTCTCTATATCTTGGTGATTATGGAAAATAAAATGGCAGAAAAAAGAGAGTTTGAAATGGTAAAAAAAATGAGGAATAATTTTTGAATACCCTCCCCCAACTAAGCCTACTAAGTGTCCACACTTAGCTCATACAGATAAGATGGAGATATAAATGGAAAGTAGTGGAAATTTAAAATAAGCTATTTGACATGCTCAAATGAATAAATAAACATACCTAAAATTATTAATATTAAATGATAAGTAGAATGTGCCTAGAGTTATTATTAGAATTGATTTGCAACTCATGTATAGAAGCTGAATTGTGCCACACAAGTAAATTTTGAAAAGAATTTCCATGATGGATATGAGGTAAGTGTAGTTATGATTTGTAGTGAATGTTTGACATATGGGAATTAGGCTAGAGTGATGGATGAAAAGAAAAGGTTGCACAGAGTATGCTTTGGGTGAAGTGATAGTTATTGCAAGGTATAGTAGAGATGAAATGGTGGTGTGATGAAATTGGTTATATGTGGTAAAGTGGACATGTAGATTGCTACATGTGTGAATAAGATGGTATAAATGCAATATGAATGGATATATATTATGATGGATACATGAATGCTATGGGTGCATGTAGCAACAGGTCCCTTTGTTTTTGGTTCATGTTGCTACAGGTTCAGGTTTTGTATCTACTCACTGGTTGAAGAAACAAAGATTTTTGATTGTCACCTATGCAGTGTGTGCATATGAAATATGTGAAGAAATTATACCTATGGAACATCAATGGGTGAGTTGTATAGCTCATCTACTAATACATTTGTAGAGGTGGTTGTTTCTATTGTTGATTTTTCATTTTAGGTTCAAACTATTGTTGTAATGTAAGAAGTTATGTTTCTGCAATAGTTTCTTATAAAGCTTCAATCTTTGACCATTGAAAATCAATGTGAACCTTCATCAATTTTTTGTATCTGAATTGCTCCATTTGGAAATATTGTCTTTATTTCATATGGCCCAAGCCATTTGGTTTGTAATTTCCCTTTGTAATCTTTGTATCTAGAGCCATAAAGTAGATCCCAATCACCTGCACTGAATTCCTTTGTTTTAATAAATTGATCATGCCAATGGATCCTTTGATTTTGGCTAACTTTAGTGTGATGGATGGATTCCATCTTATTTCATCCATTGCATTCAGGTTGTGCAACCTCTCATTTCTTGTTGTTGATAAATCCATGCCCAATTGAACTGATGTCCTTAATGTTTTATACTCAAATTTTATAGGAAGTATTTCCCTCTTACCATACACTAGTTCATATGTTGTAAAGCCTATTGTGGTCTTCCAAGTTGTTCTATAAGCCCAAACTACCTTAGGTAACCTAGTTTCCCAATCCTTCCTATGAAGTTGCACTATCCTTGTGAGGATGTTTTCAATTTCCCTATTTGTTACTTCTACTTTCCCATTTGCTTGTGGGTGATAAGGTGTTGACTTTTTGTGCATGATCTAATATTATTGAACTAATTTTGTGATAAGATTTGATGTAAACTAAGGTCCTTGGTCTATGACAATTTCTCTTGGAACTCCATATCTTGTGAATATGTCTTCATAGAGAAATTTTTCCACATTCCCATCTCTTGGAAAACTATAAAGCCTTAACCTCTACCCATTTTGTAAGGTAATATATACATACCAGTATGCATTCTTTGTTCTTTGATGTTGGTAAGATGAGTCCAATAACTTCTAATCCCCATTTGTTAAATGGTACTATTTCTAGATGTGGCTGCAATGGCATTTCATCTATTTTTGTTGGCCCTCCCATTCTTTGGCATCTATCACAACTCCTAGTATATTTTACTGCATCTTTATGAAGAGTTTCCCAATAATATCTAGTATTTAGGATCTTAAGAGTTTCCCTATTTATTGCAAAGTGTCCCTCATAGGGTTCATCATTGCATTATATGAGGATATCATATACCTTATCTTCTCAGATGCATCTTCTCATTATGTTGTTTGGGCGTGTGTAGAATAAGTATCCAACTATCCATGAGTAGGGAAATTTTTTTAAGCTAATTGACTCTTTTCCCTTGGTGAGAAGTGGGGTGGTTTATTTCCTGCTACAAGATAGTTTGCAATATCTGCATACCAAGGTGTATGCAAAGATAGAACAAATAAGTGCTCATCTAGGAATGAGTCATCAACAACATCTTCTTCTGATTTGGTTGGTAGTCTAGATAGAAAATATTCCACTTTATTGGCTTTACTTGGCTTATCTAGAATGGTAATGTCAAATTCTTGAAGTAATAGTAACCATCTAACAAGTATGCTCCCAACCACTAGTTTATTCATGAGATACCTTATTGATGTATGATTAGTGTGTATGAACATTGAATACCCTATAATGTAATGTTTGAATTTATTTGTTGCATGAACCACTACTAACATCTCCATTTCAGTCACTGTATAATTGAGTTCTACCCCTTGAATATTTTTGTTGATATAATATAAGACATACTCTTTATTGCTTCCTTCTATCCCAACAATGCTCCAATTGTAAATTAAAAAGAATTTGTATGAATATGAAAAGGGAGATTCCGATTTTGTCCTCTCAAAAAAGGTGTCTTAGTTAGTGCTTCCTTGAGAGATTCAATTGCAGTTTGACAAGCAGTTGTCTATTCAAACTCTACATCTTTAGATAATAGGACAAATAGTGGAGCTGGAATTTTGCTAAAATCTTAGATAAATCTTTTGCAATATCCAACATGGCCAAGGAAACTTCTAACATCCTTTTATCTTTGATGAATAGGGAGTGTTGATATCACCTCAATTTTATTGGGTTCTACTTGAATTCCTTCATTGGACACAAAATTTCCCAAAACAATCCCCTTAGTCATCATCATGAAGCATTTCCCATGACTCAGGGACATGTTATTATCTTGACATATCTTTAGTATCTTCTCTAAATTTCCAAGTGCTTCATTATAGGTATTCCCATAATTTATGAAATCATCCATGTAAACCTTCATGGAATCATGTGAAAAGTTTGAGAATATGCTTAGTACTACTGTCTAGAAGGTGGTTGGTGCATTGCATAGTTCAAATGGAAAGAAATAATAAGCATATGTACCCCAAGGGAATGCAAAAAATTTCTTGTCTTGGTCTTCTAGGGCTATCCTAATTTCATTGTAGCCACTAAACCCATCCAAGAAGGAAAAGTACTTCTTTCTTGCTAATGAATCAAGTACTTAGCCATTGAATAGAATTGGAAAGTGGTATTTCCTAGTTGCAACATTTAACTCATGGTAGTCTACACACACTATCCATTTTCCTCTTTTCTTAGTCACAATCACTAGTGGAGATACCCACTGACTATCAGAGATAGGATAGATGAATCCTGCATCCAACAATTTTTGTAATTTTGATTTGAGTATATCTCAGATTACAAGGTTCATTCTCCTTTGGGGTTGTCTAACCGGTTTGAAACCATCATTGATTTAAATCCTATGCATGCACAAGTTTGGGTCTATCCCCTTCATATCATGATAATCCCATGCAAAGGTTAATTCATGTGCCTTCGGCACAACCAACAGTGAGGTATGTTGTGCAACAGTCAGTTGACTATTTACATTCAATGTTTTTCCCAACATAATCTCTAATGTTTAGGATGATGCTTGAACAAATGAAATGTCAAGCCTTGCTATGTTTGAAATAAAATGATGTGGTTACAAAGTGTGGAAAATTTGGGAAACCGACTTAGACAAATTGGAAAGGATTATATTCTATAGAGGATCTTGTAGACATGTTAGATAGTCATGTTGTTGTGGGTCCCTAACATAAATGTTCTACATGATGTTTGCAATCAGTTCATCTTCATATTGGTTTTCTAATAAGGGGTTGCATTCAATATTCATTAGAGTTTGTAAGGAGTACTGATCCTCCTCATCTAGGGTTTGCTAGATAGTTTGTTTTAGGTTTGCATGTGGTTGGGCTGGTGGATAAAGCACTAATTTCTTAGTCACATTCCCATTGAAAATGATCATATTTCTAGACTTATAACCTATGAAGGCATCAGTTGTTTCTAAAAAAGGACTCCCTAAGATGAGAGGATATCCCGCAAGATTATCTTTAGGTTGAAATACCATAAAGTCTATAATGTACTCCCATGAATCTAAGGTTAAATTATTAAATCTTCAATAATTCCCTCAAGTTTGACTATGGACCTATTTTCCAACTATAGAACAATAGGTGTAGGTTTGAGCTCTATTATCTATAATAATTTCATGGTTTCTTTGTTCATTACATTAATAGTTGTTCCTAAATTAATTAAGGTGTTCTTAATAAGAGTGCCATTTATTTTGACACCACTAGATGACTCCTAGGATCTGCATACTTGGGGACATTACGTTTCCCAACATGATGTCTATAAGTTGTCCTAAGACATATACAGTCTGAAGGTCCTTTGGTTTCTACTTAGATTTTTGAGGTATAGCTCTCTCACTATTTTATTATAAATAGGAATTTACTTAATAGCCTAGATGAGGGGAATTTTGATGCAAACATCCTTGAGCTGTCCCAAAAGATCAATTTCAACTTGTGACTGATGTTTTTGGATAGTTAACATCTCAAAGAAAGGAGGCTTTGGACTTATGGTTGTAGGATTGGTCTGATTTGAGTCAGGTTCCTTAGATTTTTTTATCTATGGGATTTGCTAGGAGTTCCTCATCAATTAATTCAGTGATATGAGTAGATGAAGGCCTGACTAATATCTTCCCTAATCTAAGGTGTACATCACTCATGTCAACCCCATAACTGGGGTATTTCATGGTGTCATTAGCATAAGCCTATTGGAAAGGCTTATTATTTGGGTTATGTGCAATTTGTGCTAGCAATTGAGGTGCTCTTGGTGTATTTGGTGTAGCTATTGAATGGTTTGGCATTATGGCTTTTTGTTGTGGCTGCAAGGGTTGTTGTGGCTGCTAATAGTTGGGATTTTGATTTTGCCATTGTTGACCTCTTTTCCACTAAGGTTGTCATTAATTTTTGTGTGGTGGCCACTGAGAATTATAATTAGTTCCTTGATAATTTTGAGGTGGCCACATGTTTTTGTTGTTGTTGATTCCAACTAGATTAAGGCATTGGCCATTGTTGGTTTTGTATATCGGCCCAAGATTGAAGGTTTCAACTAGGAAAATTTGCATTGTTACCAAGAAATGACATGTTATAACTCAAAGGATCTTGAGGCATACCTTGTCATGGTTTCCATGGTTTGCATTGAGCTATGTAGAACACTTGACCATCTTCACCTTCCATTGCATGCAATTTTGATGTCCCTTGCTTATCTTTAGAGATACTTTCCACCTACTTACACTTGCAATTGTTCCTTCTCTATCTACAATGTGGACAGTATTCTGTAAGGGCTATTTCTACCTCTTCTTGCTTCTTTTTGATATGGAGGGTGTCTAATTGTGTAGCCATATGGCTAATGACATCCTCCTTCATATTTGATAGAATATTTCTAAACTCTACTCTAGAGATTCCATTAGATGACTTACTTATGGAATATGTCCTATCTCCTCTAACCCTCTTGGTGAAAGACCTTGAATAGTTCCTACGTTATTTATAGATTTCCTCGAATGGTTCTTGTGAGATGTCTCCTACCCCAATGAGGTTAAGTTGACCCATGCAATCCTCATTAACCCCTCTAAAGAATATCAACTTTAGGGACTCATCAAAGAGTCCATTTTAGTGGGATTTCTTAAGACAAAACTGAAACCTTTCCATTTAATCATTCATCATAAAACTATAATTCCTTAAGATTCATATTTGTACTACAACACTGTTCTATTTGTACAGTTCTTTCCTCTGCAAATGAAATTAAACAACATAATCAAATGAGTAAATAAGATGAAATAAGAAGGTGTACTGCATGTATGTGTACATGCATAAATGATGATTTTATGCATGTGCATATATATGCATATTATTCACAGTTTGTATATGTGTATACATTATTTAAGAATAATAAAACATAATCCATTTAACATGCAAATTTCCATATCAAAGATACATTGATTTCTTTAGATATGCAAGTTCTGGTCTTATCTACTATATTCCAATAATAACACAATAGATATCTATAGAATGATTGGATATTTTATCAAGTAACAAAGTTCCAACTAAAATGATAACATGTCATTTACTTTTAATAGAAAAAATCCATTTCAGAAACATTACGAGAACCACTATTAATTATTGTCCATCATCAATTTAAATTGCTTAGTAAAGGCATAATATTTTCCTACATTCAATCTATTCTAGACAGACAATAGGTTCAACGATTAACTAACAGATCATATATTCTCTAAATTTAATTCAAAACATTATAATGTTCTATAGTATATACATCTTTAAATCACACATATATGTTTATTTAATGAGAATGTTGGGATCAATTAGCATTAATCATGCTATCGACTTATATCCTTCACACAATGTTCCAATGGTACTATCGACCTCATACCCAAGGCACTGATTTATCAATCGAAAAGAATCAAAGAATAACTTGCCATTCGAATATGTATGATTCAGACACGTGCGATCGACCAAGAATGCACATATATATATATATGTATGTATGTATGTCTATACATATATATATACAATATATATACATTCCCATCATAGAAATAATGAAGATACATTTATATGTCATGGGGGATCCTTATACCCTCGACCTATAAAAACCTAATTTTTTTTAGCAACATACCAATATAACACATGCATTACCATTTATAATTTTTTTTATAATAGGCATTTAACCCAGAATGATAGCATCATTCCACATTCCTTATTAGAATGATGCATGGTCATTCAACTTAAGGTAAATGACATCATACACATTTATATTCATATAACTGATCTTGGCTATTGCATGCATAACAATAGGTTGGTATGAATCATGGCTCACTAATCTTGTACAAAATGATAGATATCGTCCACTAGCTAATAGTGGAGTTGGCGAAGGACTTTCCCATATCTCACATGCCATACAAGATGATAGGAATCATTTTGAGTTGAGCCATGGGCTCAAATGATTCTTATCATTCAGATTTTCAACACAAAGTTGATATCAAAGCCTTGAATGTTGATACTATTCGGGTGAGAAAGCAAGATGGATATCACTATAAATGGTGATACATTTACAAAGAACACATCAATGTTCTCTCATATTGTAGATTAGTCAAACATATGGGCTAGAGCCCGATCACAATCTATGGTTCGAACATGCATGTGCATGTCGATCATAGTGAAGGTACCATAGGGGTTTTCACCCACCAACATGGCTATCAAAAAAATAATAACATAGAACAAAACTAGAGCCACGATTTTAAAAATAAAAGATAACAACAAGAGACTTGATACACATTAAGCTCTCAAAGAAGATTCATTCAAGCATTCAATAGAAAAATTAAAATGAGGAATCGAGTTACCTTTTGTTCTGTGAGTTTGATGCTTTTTTGCCTCAATCAAATTGGAAACAATAATCCCCTCTTCTCTTGCCTTCTTCTTCTACCTTTTTTTTCCCCAAAACTTCTCCCTAAATTTGCTATATTGTCTCTTTTTTTTCAAAAATCACCCTCCCCTTTTCATCAATTATGCATGCTATTTTTGGAATGGTCTTAATTCCTCATTCCTCCATCTCTTATCCACCCATTTTCCCCTACTTTCTGAGTATTATTTTCCTTTTCTTAATATGGGAGAGGTCGACCATTTACCATTTATTAAGGATTTATGAATAAAATCTAGCTCCTATCATTGAAATCCATTCTCATAGATATGTACGTGTATATATATATATATATATATATATATATATATATATATATATATATATAGTTATACACACATATAAATTCAAAACATATGTTTTTATTTCTTTTATCAATATTTTTTTTCAAGTTCTTTTGAAAGAAGAAATAATATAATTTATCTTCTCATGATAGTTATGCATCATTAGATGCATTCCACTACCATTATAAAATTAACTTTGAAATAGGCATGGCAAGACAAGTGATGAAATAAATAAGATTGCCTATTTAGCCAAATATGATTTCTTACTGCAAGAATGATATCCATCTATTTAAAAATAAATGCAAATGGCATGGTCTACTATGGTGTGTGAGGTTATAGATTCCAATCTTTCTTACTATTTGTCATCTGGCTAAGCATTCCTGCCTCAATCATGTTCTCGTTCTTCAACCAGTTCTTGCATACATGTGTTCTTGCAGCTACAATTGTTCATCAATAACCTTTAATTGATAATCATTATAATATAACTCTCTTAAATCATAAAGTTGCAAGGTAATCATTTTTCAAATATTGTTGCATTTATCAAATCTCATAAGCATTAACCGATAAATTTTATTTTTTCAAATATTTCAATTAACTTAATATTAGTATTTGCAAGCAAGGAGATTGAGATATGACATGCAAGTTGAGAAAAAATGATGAATCTCCTAAGACAAACCAAGGAAAGTATAGATCAATGATTGGTGGACTATTGTATCTTACTACTACTAGACCATATATTATGCATGCAATTTGTCTTGTGGCAAGATTTCAACATCCCAGAGAATCACATGTGGCCACAGTTAAAAGGATATTTAGATACTTGAAGGGCACTCTAAATTTTGGTCAATGGTATCCTAGGGGTATTGATTTCTCTTTGAGTGCTTATGCAAATGCATATTGGGTAGGTTGTGCAAATGACAAAAGAAGTACAAGAGGAGTTGCTCTCTTTCTTGGAAGCAAGTTGGTTTCTTCGTTGAGTAAGAAGCGGGATTCAATTTCATTATCTACTGAGGTAGAATATATTATTGAAACATCATGCTGCACATAGGTGTTGTAGATGTTGTGGATGTGTTGAAAAGATGTTTGTGGTGTTGTTGATGTAGTTGGTTCGCTTGGTTTCCAAGTGTTGTTGAGAAAATTTGAATAAAAGAGTGTGTAGTGTGATAAAGGCGTGTTCAGTATTGTGTTATGTACTGAACACACCTTTATCACAGGTGTTTAGAGGTGTTATCTCCAGAGTTTCAGGTTTCGGATCATGTGGTAGTGAAATATGTGTTTGACAGTGTGTTGCCTGTGAAGAAGGTTGTCTGGAAGAAATGAGATTGCTCTGTATTTCTCCATGTTAATGTTTCGTGTCTTGAAAATTTTGGAATGTTCTTATATTCACTGTAACTTCCTTCTCTTGAAGTTTTTGGTATTCAATTGTTCTGCAAGTCTGCATTCATAAGTTGTGTTTTGTGGCAATGTGTCTAGTTGCATACAATGATAGTATTCTTAGTTGCAGGTGGTTGTGGTAGTGTTGTAGAATATTTTGATGGAGCTAAAATATTATGGGATGTTGTGTAGATGTTTTGAAGTGTTGCTATATGTTCCACATGTTGTTTTTAGACCTAGAGAGGTGTGTATGTGGATACTTGTTAATGTTAGTGCAGGTTTGGCTATCTTGGTGTGCTAGGACTAATTATAGAGGTTGTTTTTTTTTTTTGGAAGCATGGACAAGAATGCCAATGTAGATTTAGGTCCTAGTTAACCCTTGACATGGTCTGACTTCACTTCTTTCCACCACAAAAGTGTTTAGTGTTAGCCTATTTAGTGACTGCATGTTTGAGGTGCATACGTTTCATTAAGGCTAACATGGAGAAAGTTTTTGAGGTTATGGAGGATATAAAAGCAAGGTTAATTGTTGGAGATGAGTGTGGAAGATGTGAGAGTGTTGTATGATGTGAATGTGATCAAGTGTGGTGATCTAAGTACAAGCTTAAACACCTAAGGCTAATATATGCAGTGAGCATAAGGTGGCTACATGTTTAGTGTTCCTAAAGTTGCTAGAGATAGTGAGCCGAAGGTTGTGAATCATACAGAGTTGTTTTGGTAGATATTCCTATTGCTTTGAGATAGTGAATCTCTCTATAACAATATTCTTCTATTCTTCTTTCTTCTGGATAGTGAGTCCTTTAGGTAGTGAGCCCTTGGTAATGAGCCTTTCCTCTCTTTTGGGAAGTGATCCCTTCTGATAGTGATCCTATTGTATTCAATTTTGTTATTCATATATATGTAAGCTAATCCTCATAGTGGTTTTTCCCTGATTATGGTTTTCCATGTAAATTTGGTGTTCTCTTGTGTATGGTGTTGAATGTGTTTATGTTTTATTTTTTACATTCTGCAAATGCATGGTAAGGATCTAAAAGTTAATAAGGGTTTAATTGTTAATGAGGATTTGAATGTTTCAATGTACAATTGATTCACCCCCCCTCTCAATTTTCCTATGTGTCTAACATTATCAAATTGTAATTCAATGTCTATAGCACTTTCATATTCCCAATCTCATCAAAAATTACATCTCTATGTGCTAAAAATTTGCCTATATCTTGTACAAGTCAATGATACCACATTTCGTTATCAAAGTAATCAAGGAATTTTTTTTTATCCTAGCTTCCAACTTAGTTCTATATGTTTAGTAGGAAATAAAGCATATCATGCACATCCAAAAATATTAAGTGTTTTAATTTCAGCTTAAATCCATTCCATGCCACATATGGTGTTTTTCCAAAAAGAGCACTCATATGAAAAAAATTCCTCGAATATAATACAATATGAATTGCTTAAAACCTAAATTTATCATCCAACTACTTACAGTACAACTCAACTTATATTTTCCACTCCAAAGTTTTGGTCATCGTCTTATAAACTACTTTTTTGTGTGGAGTATAAGCATTATTATTATTTTATTTGATTCACATTCTCAGTAATAATATAAAAAAATTATTTGAGACACATTCAACACCATTATTTGACTAAAGTGAGGCCAATGTCAAATATATTACTTTTTCAACTAGGCATAACCATTCAAGAAACTTAGTAAAAACCTCTTATTTATTCTTCACTAAATATACTTGTTCTTGAAAAATTGTCAATAAACAAGATAAAGTATTTACACCCTCCAATAGATAACTTTCTCATATTGCATACATTGCAATGAACCAATTTCAAACACCTATTGGCTAACCAATAATAATACTTATGGAACTTCCCCTTATGCTATTTATTTAAGACATAAGATTCACAAATAATATTATCTCTATTGAAAGTAGGAAAATCATACACCACTCTTTTTCTATAAATCCACCAAAGAATTAACATTGAGATGTTCAAGCTATAGATGCTACAAATGATGTGGAGACATTGTACCCACTTCAACTACTATTGTTAATTATTGTGAAGGAGGGAGCACTTTTATAATGAATTTTTATCACATTTATATCCTTGGTACATTGTTTGAGATGTACAATAGTTTCTTCTATGACCCACATTAGACCAAACATGGCTTGACCATTTTTGTAGTGAGGTCTAGTCTAACCAAAGGACCATTTTTTGTGTGGCCTAGTCACACCTAAGGAGGAGTGGTATATATAGATATATAGTTGAGTGGGTCTCAATCCACACACACACGTACACACACACACACACATTTTGGGTGAAAATTCTATAATCCCTTTTAACAGATTACAAAATGTTGATTTCAACCACAGTTGTGTGAGATACAATCTCTCCTCTCAGAAAAGGGAGGCACCCCTCTTACTACTTATTGAAACTAAAGAAAACTAATCAATATTCACAATAATATACACTACAATAACGATATAGGGGTGTGTCACATTCATGATTCTCTCTTTTTTCAAAGAATATGTATTACAATGTTTCACAATTTTAACTTCTTGACGCAATACAACTTCAAACTAAAATAAGTAGTAATCCTAATATTCCTATCTTGTCAAAGAAAAGCCTAGGAATACCAACATGATAATGATAAGTAACAAATAAGAAAATTTCACGGAGGCACAAATTCGTTTTGTAGTTTCCAGTAATGAATCCTTCAAGATAGTAACCAGTGTTGTAAAAAGAGCACAAAGTCTTCTTGACACTTCACAATAAATCCCAAGAGCAGCATAATAAATATAAGCACAAAGTCTTGTAGAGAATTCACCAATAATATCAACAATATCACAATTCCAAGAAATGGGTGTAACTCAAAGTTTACACAAATAAATACTCAAAAGCCCTTTCAATATCAATTACTTAATACTATCAATTCAATCAAACCATAAGATAATTGTTCCTAACACAAAGTTTGGTATGCTATTTCACTTCTTTATTGATCAAAATTAGATTCACAAAATTGAACTCAAAGTTTCAATATTTGTTTCACAATTGGGTAGCACTTCATTGCAAAAGAAAAAAGGTCCTCATTACAATATAATCCTCTCTTATTTATAGATGGGAGAGGAGAGCTAGTCTAGAAAAAACCCTAACTAACCAGTTGACTTATTCAAAAATGTTGTCCATAATTATAGAACATATTTGTTTACATGTAATTACATTTTTAAAAAATGACATGTAAAATGTCAAAGCCTATCTACAAAAAGCATAGAAGAAAGCTTATGAACTATCTAACTCTAGAGATACAAGAATTTTTTCATGGTTCCTTTCTCTTGGCTTAGAATTCTTCATATTTCTTCTTTATCTCCCGCATGAATACCTCATTTGGACCAACTGTATAGTCAATAATGGTATGAACCCTTGTGATTGAATTTATTGTAGATGAGCAAATTTTCTTGCATCTATCTAGATGCATCTTGATATTGTCAAGAGAAAGCCATACATCACATATGGCGTGCATTGAAGTCTTTGAAAATCTTTCATCTTCCACCACTTCATGATAGCTTCTTTAAAGATCTGAGCAATCTCACTAACCGGGAGGAAAGTATGATCATCATCAAGGAGTTTACCCGACAACTCCTCAATTCCATTCACCATGAAAACATGATGTCCTTTGATATCTTCTTCTACTTGTTGTATGTCCTCAATGAGAGATTTGATTACTTGTATGTGGTTTCTAAGAGATTCCTTTACTTCCACATACTTTTCTTTGTCAAGCCTATCAAATTGGTCAGGATTTTCTTTGAGCTATTCAGCTTTAGACATTTGGATTTTTGTTTTCTTTGCATGATCAATGATTTCAAAAGCTTGGAAGGAACTTTGCAAAGTGGACGTAGTAACTTCACTAATAGGCTTAACAAAAGTACACTGGTCTTAGGAACTTGGACATTGGCTTTTGGAACAACGGGAACTGCATGAAGAGGATGAGGAGTACTTGTTTATTTTCTATATCTCTTGGTTTCCAAGGAAAAGGAGGACCTCTTTTTGCAATGGTAATTGGTGGCTTATCCTTCATTGGTGAAGCAGAAGCTTGAGCTGGATCAAGCTGATTTTATTGTGACCACATAAAGACAACATATGTATCTGTCACTAACTCCTCCTCATCAGATTCATTTTCTATTTGCAAATAGCCAATATTGGAGTCGCCAACTAGTTTTGTTTCTTCATCTTGAAAAGATCAGCATTTTCTTTTGTGGGATAATCTAGATACATGAATATTCATCTTGTTCAGCCTCATAGTATCCCACTGCAGTATTGTTTGGTGGAGCCTAAAGTGCAAGCCTTCCTTGTGGTGCTAGAAGATTATTTTGATTTCTATTCCTAGAATAGTTAGGAAAAGTCCTTCTTGGAACATCCTTGTAAGTATTATTGTTAGACACTTGTTTCTTCAAAGCCAAAATTCCATTTGCCAACCTTTGAACCATAGGATCAACAAAGTTAGAATTAACATTAGAGGTTGAAGATCCTGAGGCTTGCACTTTCTTGTTTGCATTCATTCTTATTTCTCTAGCGAGAATCATATCATCCTCAAGACTCGTTGATAACTGTTGGGCTTCTTCAACATTGGCAAGAACTACCCTACGCAAAAGAAAACTTACTTTGGGAAGTTGTGTATTGATGAAGAAACACTTAAGAATATGATCCATTGGTTTTTCCACTGTTGGAATCCTTTTCAACATCTTATTAAACTTAGCTATGAACTCACACATGGGTTCATGGGATTCCTTTCACATGGTTGTGAGTTGCACCAACAAGGTGTGTGCATCTTCAGTCAGTTTGAATCTTTCTTCAAACTTAGCATGAAGAGTATTCCAGTTAGTAACTAAAGCATTCCGGAGAGTATAGAACCATTTTGAAGAAATTCCTTGTAAATTTTCAATGAACAATCTCATAGTAACATTTTCATGCTCAATGCCAAGAACACCGCAAGCAATGCAACAGGCAACAATATGCTCATAAGGGTGTTACTTGTTGTTACCTTGAAATTTTAGAATATGCTTCCATGAGACATGAGGAAGATCATGTAAAGGACCTTCCAACCTGAGAGGACCAAAATCATTTCCCCAAGGTCTTGGTTGAGCCATAGTGATTTGAATAACAAGTACTTGAGCTAGAACTCTGTGAAAAATAGAAGATTCACTCGAAAGAGATCTTAGTCTTCATGGAGAATAACTTGTTGTTCTTTGCAATGGTGACCTTGCTAGTGAAGGAGAAGGAATAATGTTATGTCGTTAC
Source organism: Sequoia sempervirens (assembly GCA_007258455.2). Taxonomy (NCBI): domain Eukaryota; kingdom Viridiplantae; phylum Streptophyta; class Pinopsida; order Cupressales; family Cupressaceae; genus Sequoia; species Sequoia sempervirens. Next base: position 670,485,038 of record VDFB02271358.1, read on the forward strand.
AACAATTTTAAAAATGGGTCCACCACTCCTTGAGCCCTTAAACCTCGTGTATAGTTGGTGCAGGAGCACCTTGGGCATCAAATGCTTTTCAAATTTGTAAAATGTTAAATGTTCAAAATTGCATTGTAAAGGTCATGAGGTCATGAGTCAATCACAAATTTAATGGAAAAAAATGATGTAAAAAGTCTTATTTGAATGTATTTAAGGTCATGGGTAAGTTCTAGGGGGTCAAAGTGGAAAAACAATGTAAAACTTGCAATAATGCAATGTTGTCAAGTTACTAAATTGATCAAAATAGGAAGATTTAAAGAGGTAGTTGAACCGATGGAGGAAGTTGGTAAGTCAGTTGCAAGAAGGGAAAAGTTATAAAAATCATGCAAAGGTCGAGCAAAAGGATTCCATTGTATTCTTGAAGAGTTAGAGCAATAAAAAGTTCCCTATTTTAGTTTTTTTCTATTTTTTTCCAGCATTTTTCACTGTTACCGTGCTTGGTACGGCCTATTACTTAATTTTACGGTCTCCCAATTGACATGGTTGGAAAGAGGGAAGAGTCTAATTTATTTTGGTGGTGATTTGACTTGTTTTCGTTAAGTATTAAGAAAGTTACATCAATTTTAGTGAAAGAGGGTCTGGAATTTCTGAATCTTGAATTTTGAGAGTCTAACAAGGTTTTCATCACTACTCCACCAATGTAGGTCAAGTAGATTGGTGGAATAGGTTAGGGATATGATATTAGATATGTTTTTATGATTATATGTGCAAGGGAAAGAATGAATAACATGGTGGAGTTGCTGCTCCAGGCTAAAATTTGAGTTTTTCCTCTTCAAGAATGGAGGTTTCAAGTAGGGTATTGAAGGATTTGAATGAGTAAGGGCTTGGAGATGTTTCCAAAGGATTTGGTAGACATATTGAAGCATGTTTCAAGTGGTGTCCAGTGAAATAAAGGTTTGCAAATGTTTTATTCAAGAAACCCTCCTTAATTTGTGTTTTTTCACCCTCCAAACAAGGGTTTTGTGGATCAGCTTATTTTTATGGTTTAAAGTCCATGAGAATGGTGAAATAAGGAGTTTTGTGATATTTCCTATGACTTTTTTATGGTTTTGAGTATTTTGGGAGTGATTGGAAGGGGTCTCCTTTGTAAATCAGGCCTCTTTTGTAGCCTTTGACAGTGTACAGTCTGAAATCTGATGATTTTATTTATGGGAAAAGTATGAGAACTTTGACATGTTGTGATGTGATGGAAGGTGTCCCTAAATATGCATTGAGTTGGTGATAGGAATGTAATTACCCATTTTAATGTTTGACAGACCTATTAGAGGAATAAGGCATTGTCTGATCCAAAACATAGATGTTTGCTTAAAACAATGAAAAGAATGATATTAAATGCTTGTTTACTAATATTATGGCTAAGGGTCTATGATTCTGGTTGGTTATTTTGTTGGGTGGAGCAGGAATACTCTATGAACAATTGAACAATGATACAAAAGGTGCAAGGTCTGATAGAATAGAGTTTGGGTGTAAATTCCTGGTTTGTTTCAGCATAATAATGATGTTTACCATGATTTAGTTGTCTGACAGAAAGTAAGAAGGAATGCTTGTTGATATCTTGCCTTGGAGAGTGAGAGGTAAAGAGGAATGAATATTAGAATGTTGAATGGTTCAGTGATTATGATCAAGTTGCTGCTTTGAAGTTTTTGTGTCTGATAAACATAAAGATTGTTGATTACTGATGAATGGTTGAGGAAAATAAAGGATGTTAAGTGGGTAGATGAAATTGAATTTTGATAAATAATTCCTAGAGTTTTATATTTGATCTTCTGCTAATTCGATTTGGGATTGAAATCCCTTGAAGAAGTATGGTGTTGTTGGTGTTTGTTATGATGCTCTGCATCAATAGCTTCTACTAGCCAGAATGTAGACTTGAAACAAGATAGATATTAATAATAACAATACACAAGATCACAATAAGATACTAGAGTGCTTATTCACTTCAATCGAAAGTGTGAGGCTTTGATTGCATGCTTCGTTCCCCGGTGGAGTCACCAAAAAACTGTTGGGTGAAAATTTTGTAATCCCTTTTAACAAATTACAAAATCTTGATTTCAACCATAGTTGTGTGAGATAAAATTTCTCCTCTTAGAAAGGGGAGGTTCCATTCTTACTGCTTATTGAAACTAAAGAAAACTAATTAATATTCACAATAATGTACACTACAATAACAATATAGGAGTGTGTCACATTCATGATTCTCTCTTTTTTCACAAAATATATTTTACAATGTCTCACAATTTTAACTTCTTGACGTAATACAACTTCAAACTAAAATTAAGTAGTAATCCCAATATTCCTATATTGTCAAAGCAAAGCCTAGGAATACCATCATGATAATGATAAGTAAGAAATAAGAAAATATCACAGAGGCACAAAGTCGTTCCATAGTTTCCTATAATGAATCCTTCAAGTTAGTAACCAGCATTGTAAAAGGAGCACAAAGTCTTCTTTATACTTCACAATAAATCCCAAGAGCAACACGAATAAATATAAGCATAAATTCTTATAGGGAATTCACAAATAGTATCAACAATATCACAATTCCAAGAAATGAGTGTAATTCAAAGTTTACACAAATTTACTCAAAATCCCTTTCAATCTCAATTACTTAATATTGTCAATTCAATCAAACCATAAGATAATTGTTCCCAACACAAAGTTTGGTATGCATTTTCACTTCTTTATTGATCAAAATTAGATTCACAAAATTGAACTCAAAGTTTCAATATTTGTTTCACAATTGGACAACACTTCTTTGTAAAAGATAAAATGTACTAATTACAATAGAATCCTCTTTTATTTATAGATGGGAGGGAAGAGCTAATTTAGGAAAAACCCTAACTAACTAGTTGACTTATTCAAAAATGTTGTCCATAATTATAGGAGAACGTTTTTGTTTACATGTAATTACATTTTTCAAAATGACATGTAAAATTTCAAAGCCTATCTACAAAAAGCATAGAAGAAAGCTTATGGACTATCTAACTCTGGAGATACAAGAATTTTTTCATGGTTCCTTGCTCTTGGCTTAGAAGTCTTCATATTTATTCTTTATCTCCTACATGAATACCTCATCTAGACCAACTGTATAGTGAATAATGGTATGAAACCTTGTGATTAAATTTCTTGCAAATGAAATTTTTTTCTTACATCTATCTAGATACGTCTTGAGATTGTTGAGAGAAAGTCATACATATCATATGGCGTGCATTGAAGTCTTTGAAAATCCTTCATCTTCCACCTGCTTCATGATAGCTTCTTTAAAGATTCGAGCAATCTCACTGACTAGGAGGAAAGTATGATCATCATCAAGGAGTTTACCCAACAACTCCTCAATTCCATTCACCATGACAACACGGTGTCCTTTGAAATATTCTTCTACTTGTTGTATGTCCTCGATGAGAGATTTGATTACTTGTATGTGGTTTATAAGAGATTTCTTTACTTCCAAATACTTGAATTTTTTAGGAATTACCCCGACTTCCACTAACTTACTCAACTTAGACTCCTTCATTCTCAACCAAAATGTGAGACTTTGTTCCATCTCTTTTTGGTCCAAGGAAAGTGTGCCTTGTACCTTCTCCAATTCCAATTTCATCTTGGATACTTGAGTAGTCTTTTCATCAGCCACAACTATGAGTTATGAACCTTGCTCAATTATCTCATCAATGAATTCATATAACACTTTACCCTTGGAGACAAACTTCACTTTTTTCATTGTTGGTTCCTTGACATTCACCATGGTTGTAGGCTGCACATTCTCCGAGGAGCTTGTAATCTTCCTTAAAACTGATGCATACCACTCAACTTTATCTTTGTACATATATCTAGCTTGCTCCATTTTATTGAGTCTACCTAATAATGCATTTAAGGTCACTTGTGCATCTTCTTTTGCACTTGCATTAGTTACCTTACCAAGTTGAACTCTTGTTATAATGTAATCTTCCATGTTCACATCACCCTGTTCATAAGAAGGTAAACCAATATCTACATACTTGTGACCTAATTTGTCTATGTGAAGTCTTGAATGAACCTTTGCTTTATTTTTCCCCTTAGCTTTTGGAGGAACTATCTCTTCAAGATCAAGCTCATCTTGGAAAATCATTTGTTTCTTGCACTTTGATACTTGTGAGATTAGCCAAGGGGGAAGAGATGAAATATTTTCTTCTTGACTTAATGTTAATTATTGTGTAGCAACCAATTTTGTAGGAATGGATGATATTGTAACAATTGGAGTAGTATCAGTCATGATGGCACCAGTAGACTACAAACCAAGAGGATCCTGCAATAACTTGTTCATGAACCTATCAAACTCTTCCTAAGAATATATATCAAGTGATGGAGGTGATAAACTTGGAATGGATGAGGGAAAACTCGAGGAAACATAAATAGTTTGTAGGATGGAACCTATAGGAGTGGAAATAATTGTTGATCCTAAAGGAGGAATGGTAACATTCACTGCATGTAAAGTTGTTGTAGGAGGAGGTGAGGTAGGAAGAGGAGGTGGAGTAGTAGGATTTGGAGGAGTGTGAGGAACATTGGTAGTAATAGGTGATGATGTTTGGGGAAGATAATCAACAATATTCTCATGGGAAGATAGTGGTAGTTCATCATCACACCGTTTTTCTTCCTCATCACCTTCTTCCTCTCCTTCACATTCTACAAACTCTTTATCTTTTGCGGCCTCTTCTGATTCCTCATTTTCATTCCCTTCCTCTTCTCCTGATGATTGTTCCTCAAATGCAAGCTCTTGTCCCTCTGCAGATGGTTTTTCTAATTTAGTAGCCTCTCTTTTTTCAGTTTTATGTGTAGTAGTTTTACTAAAAGTGAACTAGATCTTAGGACCCCTCTGAGAAGTAGAGGTAGCAACCGTATATTTGTGTTTAGTGTGAAGTTCTTGTTGTTGGCTGGTTCCTCCTCCTAGTGTTTCTCCCTATATCACCAGGATCTTCAAAATCCTCTAGAATATCAGCACACCAAGATCCTTGATCTGTTACACCGTTAACCTACAAAAATCCATTCTATGAATGTCTTCATTGTCTCTATAGTCTGCCCATATATCCTCAAAATGGTAGACATGATGATGATCCTTCTTAAGTTTCCTATTCACATTTCTATAGTCAAAGTAAAATCTATATCTATATGTCCTTATGGTCATAATTTGTATTTCAGTTGCTACTGACTTTTCCTTTTGAATGCTTTGAATAGTATATCTACCAATAGTAAGTGGAAACTTGAAGCCTAGATTATTATTTTTCTGACGTTCTTTATGAATTGAGATCAGTTGTCTGCACAACTCCATTAGTACCCACTTGTCTTAAGGATATCTGGGCAACATGTATGGACACCCAGTGTAACAACCTACTCTCAAATACATGAAAGTTGGAAACTATAAAAAGACACATCCAAATTTACTAACCCTATAGGCTTCATCTAATACTCTCTTGTTCTCAAGAGTTGGATCAAAAGTGAAAAGTAGAGGTGCAAAGAAAGCATCTATGAATCTCCAAAAATGTTTAAGACTATTCCTCAAAGTTATCTGAAAATAAAACTTATACACAGGTACCATGCTTCTATTTCCTTTTTTTGACAACCCTGGAAATTGCCTTATGATGACAACAACATATACCAAGTAAGAAGTCATGTAAAATTTCAAAGTGGTTGGCACATTGATCAATTGTTCATGAATTTCATCGCTTATTTGAGCTCCCTAATCAATGTGTGCTTTCCTCCTTCTGATGATGTAGATATATTCATACATCCATTCTTGAATATGAAATGAAACGGGAAAGGCTTTCACCCTGCTTAGAAGAGTAATCATATCCCAAACATCCTCCTTGAAATCACTTCGAGGGTGTCCCTTAAGCCATCATGAGATAGTGGGCCTTGGGGACTTCAACCATCGAGTATTAATCAATGTTTTAGCTTTATTTGGATCCTTTTCATAGACCTCCTATGCTTGTTGAATGGAAATATTTGGGTATTTTCCATACGTTGCACCCAGAAAACTATATCAAAGAACTCTAGATCTAATTTCACCATGACCTGTCTAGAAGAATCTCACACTTTTTTCCTCCCTGATATAATGAGATGCAACTTGAAGAACAAACTCTGTGCAATGAGTAGAAGTTGGAAATGAATCCACTAAGTACAAGTTGCTATGAACAATGGATCATAAATTTTCTTCTAATGGTTGCTTGTCAGACCTTTTCACAAATCCTTCCATATCCTGGTGACCAATCTATGTGTCTTTGATTTCATCTACCTTCGAGGTCACCACAATAGGTGAATAAACACCTTGGTACTTGTACTTCATCTTTCCCTCCTTAGAAGATGATGGAGGCTCTTCTGATGTCATCTAAGAGTATCAAACCAATGAAAATCACCTTCAGAGTTCACTTAATAAGAGCTTGAAAGAAACTGCAAGAATACTAGATTAGGAGATGTTAGGAGAATATGCATTTATGAGAGCGATTTAGAATGTGTGAAGCAAGCAGGAACTTTAGAATGAGTGCAAGTGAGTTATGGAGAATGGAAAACAAAGCATTAGTGATGGAAGGAAGTTCAGAGAGCAAATGGAATGATTTTTTGAGTGTTTAATGAAAAACTACTATTTGTGTAAGAGCACTAAAAATCAATGCTCTTACATCTTTGAAGATATGCCTTATGTTCACAAGCGCTAAAAATCAACACTCTGACATGTCTTGAAGGTTTTGGAAGAAATTCATGTTGGAGCGCTAAAAGTTAGTGCTTCAACATTTTTGGAAAATTCATTTTGATGCACCAGCATTGATTTTCCCTGCTCGGACATGTCTTGACATAATATTGAGCTAAGTGTAAAAGAGGGCATTTTCACCACTATGACATAAAGGGGGGTAAGACTAGTTTTGTAGGAGCGGTGATTTTCATCACTCCTACACTTAGGAGTTACAAAAAAATCATGGATGCAGGAGTGGTGGAAAACACCACTCCTGCAAATGGAGGAATTGTTGCATTGGCGAAACGAAAAAAATGCTGCTATGGAACAAAAATATACTCAAAGAAAATCTAAGGCAATGAGAAATCACCGTAGAGACACAAAAATGCAGAAGAAAAAGTATTGAACACAACACTAACACAAACCTGAAAACCCTAGTTAACAAAGCCAGGACAAACAAGAATTAGAAAAAATAGAAAACATAAAGAAAAAGGAAATTAAAGATTAAAACCTAAGAAAAGAAATAGGAAAACATACCTGAAGAACAATGGAGGAAGGAAAAATGAAAACCCAAATCGGACACCTGTAGAATCCACCTGCAGGAGTTCGCTTGAGGTTTGCAAGATGATCAATGTGAGTAAGGTGGAAGAAAATAGATTATAATGAGAAGAAAAGAGCTTAGAATGACTTTAATAAGTCACTTTAAAACTTTGAAATATGTATCATTAATAACTGGAAGTGTATTTATGACACATGTGCAGAGGGAAAATGTAGGAGTGGTGAAAAAGACTACTCCAACATTTTCAAATTTAAGTTGGAGATACACAAGTAGTAATAATCACCGCTCTAACATGTGAAAGACTCGATAGACCATATGTCAAAGCGCTAAAAAGAAGCAGTCAAACATATCACATGAAATGAGAGTAAAGTGTTAGGAATGCTGAAAATTAGCGTTGCAACACTTGGAGAAAGACTAACACTTAGCTCATGTAGGAATGCTGAAAATCAATGCTCTTACATGAGCAAAAAAATTTCTAACTCCCAAAGAATAAGAATTAACAAAATATTCATTTCAAATATTTTCAAGAGACGAACAAGGATAAATGCTCAAACAGATGTTTTGAGGTTTAGGACTATGCATCAAGGCCAATTGAAAATTGCCTCGTTTTGCATGCTTGAAGTACACACATGTACAAAACAAACAAGTTTCATAGGGGGTTATCTCGTGAATCAAGCGCAACTGGATTCAAGGATAAAAACTGGCTCTAGCTAGGGAGCTTCCTTCGATCGTTCTTATAAACGAATGAAGGTAGAAGAACTCCAGACTCCAAGTTCCTTTATCCATCCATTGGGCATAGAGTCAGGTGACAAAAATTAAAAGACTCAAAAAAACTCAAAAACAAAAAGACACAAGGACTATAAAAATATTTGCATTGAACATCTGTCATTTCATTATGTAAAGTGTTTTAGATGTTTCCCACTATGAGGAAGAGCAAATGGTGTCTCATCTTCATACACCAAGAGAAAGTTGTTTTCACCATGTAACTGATGAATTTTGAATGATCCTGTCCATAATGAATCAAACTTTCTATGCATACCCTTTGGCCCTCTTCACTTGTCCCATAAGAGAATGAGATCACCAACTTGAAAGTAGTGATACTTTTCCTTCTTGTTGAAAAGATTGTTAACTTGTTCTTGATGCTTCGTGATACGATTGGCCACTTGAACTCGTTTCTCCTCCAACTTAGAGAGATACATTATCCGCTTATCAACTAAATTATCAAAAGTCTCATCCTCAATGGCCTTAGCCAACTTAAGAGGAGGAAGTTCTAATGTAATTGAAATTTTAGCATTCAACCCATAGAAGATTTGAAAAGGAGATATTCCAATTGCACACTTTGGAGTAATCCTATCTTCCCACAAAGCATCATACAAAGCATTGTTCCATAAATGTTGATTTTCATCCACAAGCTTGTGGATAATAGTCACCAAGTTTTTATTGTTGGATTCATCCTAGCCATTACCTTGTGGGTAATAGTTAGATGAATGTGATAACATTATACCATTCTCAAAACATAACTCAATAATCTCACTTGATGAGAAAGAAAAAGCATTATCAACAACAATTTTTTTCGGCACACCGAACCTAGATATGATATTTTCCTTCAATAAATTACATACCACCTTTGAAGTAGCATGCTTAACCCATATTGCCTCCACCCACTTAGTAAAGTAGTCAGTTGCAGTAAGAACATAAATGTGTCCTTCGCTTGAAGGTGGATTGACCATGCGCATGAAATCAATTCCCAATTGCTGAAAAGGTTCTTCAATGACAATTAGTTTCAAAGGTAAAGCTGCCAACTTTGGTTTACCTAAGAACTACTGACATAGTTTGCATTTACGCACCCATGAGTACACATCTTGAAAAGTGTAGGCCAGTAATGCTTTTCTCTCAAAATTTTATGAGTAGTAACTGGCACTAAAAAGTGTCCTCCACATGTTAAGTCATGATATGACTTCAACAAATTTTCAATTGTGCTTTATCAACACAACACAAGAAAGTTCCATCCAATGCACACTTGTACAAATCGTTGTCCCATAAGACAAAATTTGCTGACTTTAATTTGATGGTTCTCTTTTCTTTTGATGTCAAGTGATTAGGAAATTGTCCATAAGTGAGGAAATGAGCAATGCTGGAATACCATTCATCAATAGTACTGACAAACAACACCATTGGAAACTCATTTGTACTTACCTCTTCATATTCCAATATTTCTTCATCAAGATTATTATCAGCAATAAGCTGACACAACCCTCACCCATGCACCAAATTGGTAGGCTTGATATCCATATCGTATTCCTATATCTTAGCAATCCAATTGCCTTTTTTGTACCAAATTCCTGTTGTGTCAAGATAGAATTGATAGTTGAATTTGGAACCAAGACTTTAACATGACTGTTAAGGATATAAAACTTGAAATGCTTTACTTCCTTAACCACAACAAAATCATGCTTCTCCATTTGGGAATATTTTAGTTCTTGATTTTTTAGAGGATAACTCATGAACGCAATCGGAGATTCAAAACCCTCACTATTTTCTTACACCAAAATTGTTGGAAGTGTATCCTCAGAAACATAACTATACATGATAAACTCCTTTGTGTAGTCTAGAAAACTAACATCGACACATGAGCAATAACCTTTTTAATATCATCAAACATAGATTTTCCTTTTGTTGTCCAATGAAAAGTGGTAGTTCCTTTCATCATATTAACAATATGATGAGTCTTTTCTGCAAAATCCAAAACAAATCTTCATAGAAAATTAACCTTTCCAAAGAAAGAATGAAAAAATTTCTTACTTGATGGCAAAGTAAGAGAATGAATACTTTTGAATCTTTCAGAATCAATCTTGATACCTTCTTTGTACACAATGTGACCAAGAAGCTTACCTTCTTTAACCCCAAAAAATGACTTATTGGATTCAAAGAAATACCATGTTGTCAACATCTCTCCAATATTTGCCTCAAATGATGAAAGTGTTCATGACGTTTCTTGGAAAAGATTGTAAGGTCATCAAGATAAACTATAATGAACTTACCAAGTACATCACGGAAAGCTAAATCCATTGCACATTGGAATGTGGCACCAACATTAATAAGATCGAAAGGCATTTTGTGATATGCAAAGGTACCCCATGGTGTTGTAAAGGCCATCTTGTGTTGATCACTTGGACTAACTTCTATCTGGTTGTAACCAGAGAAACCATCCAGCATAGAAAGCATTTTGGATCAGGTCACGATTTGAAGAACTTGATCCATTACTAGAAGAGGATAGTTATCATTGAGTGATAGTTGATTTAGCTCTTAGAAATCTACACAAATACAAATCTCACCATTCTTTTTATGAACATGAACAATATTAGCTATCCATGTTGAATGATGGATGGGAAATATAATTTGAGCATTCAACATCTTTTGAATCTCTACAAGGATCATTCTAGAAATCCTTGGATTATATTTCCTTTTCTTTTGTTTATAAGGCAATGCTCCAACCTTAAGTGGAATTTCATTCTGCACCTCCTTTGGTTGGAAATATTTTAGATCTTCATATGAATATGCCAAGACATCCATATATTCTCATAACAACTCAAAAAATTGCTTTCTTTCTTCAACTATGCAACACTTACCAATATTTACCATCGTAGGATCTACATCAGTTCCCAAGTTAAACTACTCAATCTCTTTAGATGAATCAAAATCTGAGAGTTGCTTCTTAACATAGCGATCATGCTTATCAAAATGTCTCTCAAGAGACACCAAACCCTTAGGAATTTTATTTCCTTTTTGTTGTAGGAACTCTTCACCTGTAACTGGATCAACTTTAGAAATAGATTCTCGAGGTGGAGAATCACTTCCTTCAAAGTATAACTCATCAAAATTTTCAACCTTTTCCAAAAAAGCAACAATCTAATGATCATCATTAAGACCAACTCAATAGTGTAGGTAGATCTATGAAAATATTTATGTAGAATCAAGAGCATGGCTGAAACTACTAAGGAATCAACTCTGTCATTGTATTCTATTGGAAACACAGATATATCAAAAGCATCAAATTCCTCAATGCAATCCCAAACAAGATTGTGGTAATGCCTTAGCCTATCATTTTTTGTTTGATATAAATTCCTTACCTAACAAACTAACAACTCTACATCACCTTGTGCATGAATATTCTTCATAGATTTCTTGCGTGCAACTTGCATACCCAACAACAAGGCTTTATATTCACCTATATTATTAGTATTTTCAAACTGCAACTTAAAAGAGAAAGGAAAAACTTTTCCTTTGGGATATATAAAGATAATTCTAGTTCTTGAGCTAGTGGAAGAACAACTTCCGTCAAACTCAATTACCCAAACATCATTCGGATCACCAAGACTGACAATATCAAAATTTGTAGCTTCATCATCCAATGAAGCTTCATAATCTCAAATAGATAAATCATTTGATGATGATTCATTTTGAGGTGAAGATGAACCAACACTTTCTGATTCATAATTTGATGAAGATTTAGCATCTACATCAGTTTGAAGATAAGATGTCCCAACACTCGAAGACTCAAATAAAATTTGAGCTCTTAGATCGTTAGACTTTGTTACTGAGAATTTTGATTCCCTTTCAAGAAAAAAATTCTACATTGCACCTTTCACAAGTATTCTAGCCTCTGATATGTCCATGTTCAACTCACCCCCAACATCCTTACAAAAATTACATCTAAGGAGAATTCCATAAGACACTAGCACATCTGCTACTAAAACTATCGTCTTGATCTTCTTTTCAAGATATACAACAAATGCAAACTATGCATCCTTGACCTGTCCAATAAGAGGTACTTGCTTGTTCTCCATTGAAAAACACCGGCTAATTTTTTTTGTAAGATTCAAACCCAAGGCAGTAGCTACCTTGGCTGGCATCACATTGTTTGATGCACCAGAATCTATGACACAATCACTTAACTTAAAGGCATTAACAAGCAGGGAAATAAAGAAAGGATCAATACGTTTAGAGGTAGCTGGAGGAGTATAAACTAGATTATTCTATGGTGTCTTAGGCTTTAGGGTACCGGGGATATCAAGAGATGAATCCTTACTCAGATTAATTCCTTTATCCTTAACAAACTTGACAAGCCTATCAAATTGGTCAGGATTTTCTTTGAGGTATTCAACTTTGAAGATTTGGTTTTTTGTTTTCTTTGCATGATCAATGATGTCAAAATCTTGGAAGAAAATTTCCAAATTGGACATAGTAACTTCACTAATAGGCTTAACAAAAAGGTACGCTAGTCTTAGGAACTTGGGCATTGGATTTTGGAATATTAGGAACTGGAGGAGGAGGATGAGGAGTACTTGTTTATTTGTTGTATCTTTTGGTTGCCAAGGCAAAGGAGAACCTCTTTTTGTAATGGTAACTGGCAGCTTATCCTTTGTTGGTGGAGCAGTGGCTTGAGATTGATCAATATTTTTTTTTTGTGACCACGTAAAGACAACATATGTATCCATAACTAAGTCCTCATCATTAGATTCATTTGCCATTTGCAAATAGCCAATATTGGAGTCACTAGCTGGTTATGTTTCTTCATCTTGAAAAAGATCAACATTTTATTTTGTGGGATAATTTGACTGTGCATATTCATCTTGTTCAACCTAATAGTATCCCACTACAGTATTGGTTGGTAGAGCTTCAAGTGTAAGCCTTCCTTGTGGTGTCAGAAGATGATTCTGATTTCTATTCCGAGAATAGTTAGGAAAGGTCCTTGGAACATCCTTGTAAGTATTATTGTTAGACACTTGTTTCTTCAAAGCCAAAATTTCATTTTCCAACCTTTGAACCATAGGTTCAAAAAAGTTAGAATTAGAATTAGAGGTTTAAGATCTTGATGCTTGCACTTTCTTGTTTGCATTCATTCTTACTTCTCCAACGAGAATCATATCATCCTCAAGACTAGTTGCTAACTGTTGGGCTTCTTCAACATTGGCAAGAACTACCCTACACAAGAGAAATATTACTTTGGGAAGTTGTGTATTGATGAAGAAACACTTAATATTATGATTCATTGGTTTCACCACTGCTGGAATCCTTGTCACCGACTTATTAAACTTGTGGGAGTAAATGGTGACTCCCCAACACCCCCATGAACAGTTGTTAGACCAAAAACACTTCCATAAGAGAGAGAATGGCAAGAAAGCTTGCTTCAACAATGCAAGATTGATTAATGGTTGAATATGCTTCAATAAGCTTTAATTGATTCAATTGGTGCAACACAAATTTACATGAGATTCCTTGCTTATAAAGGCAAGGTAGAGAGATACAATAAGACAAGATCATGACAAGTGTCTTAATCCTATGACATGAGACAACTAACTACCTAGGAATAATGCAATATAGCTAGATAAGATAAGTTCTAGAAAATCCAACTAAGACTTCTAGAAAGAATCTTATATCCTAAGTAAATGTAACATGTGAATATGTCCCCTAATTACCTAGTGGATGAATTAGCTAGGTACAAGACATATATTCACACCAACACCCCCCCTTAAGTGCAACTTAGGGAGAATATTATTATGGAAACTATGCAAAGATGAAGATGACTATGGGTCTCAACTACTAGGCCATGTTAGGTGCCCATTTATAATGTAGATGAAATATGCAATCTCTCATAAATAGAGAAAAGGAGAAAACCCACTGGGATAAAACTCCTCTCCAAAAGAGAGAAAAATAAAACAAAAGGCATGATGTATGGAGGACTCAATGATACCCCCCAAGGACTACATCCATCATGTATATACAATCAATGATCCCCCCATAACAAGGAAGTAAAGAGATAAGATATCCCCCCATAATGAAGAAGCTTCAATGCTGATGAAGAATTCCTGAAAACAAAAGATGATCTAATGTTTGCAAGCAACATATCTTCCCTTAGGAAGAAATAAATCCATAAGTTGATGAAGAAGCCACTCCATGTTCAATTGAAAGGAGGAAGAATGAATTCTCAACATGTATGCCTCTAAAAAATTAGTAGGATCCTCCAAGCTTGAATAAGTCATAACATAATCATCATCAAACTCAACCAAGAAACATGAAAAATCAAGTAAAGGAGGAGACTCATGAATGCCAATCTCCAAAGACAAAGAAAATGGTATAACAATTGTGTTGACACTTTCATCAAAGAGGAGAGAAACTCCCTCAAGTGTGTCCTCCAAATCTGCAATATGAGACTCCATGAACAAGTTAGAAATACCTGTCAAATACTCACCACAAAGTAAGATCTGAAAAACTATGATCATCTTGTTGAATAAAAGAAACAATGGCTAAAGGAGCAGGAGGTGGAGGAGTAGGAATCTCATCACTCGTCTCTAGAATACCAAGGTTTAGATTACCAAACTTCTCCTCACTAACATGGTTCACACTCAATGGAGTATGTGATGCAGCCAAAGGAACATTAACATATTTTGAAGCAAAATGTGTAAAGGAATATACACGGGATGAATGATCAACCATCTCGATAGCAACAATATCCCTAGTCTCCAAGTCCCTTATGTTCACCCTATCAGGAGTGAACTCAACTATTTTACCTTGAACCCCATGAGTAATTTGGTAAATATAAAGGAGATAAGCCATCTTTGTGATTCAATATTTTCAAAGGCCAAGAGTGCTTGTCCTTTCATTTTATGTAGCCCGGAAGTAGATGGCGTATTCTCTAACTGAGATGATGATGAGGTGGTTGTCGATTGAGATGTTGAAGAAGTAGAAGACACTGATGAGGGCAGTTGAATGTTATTTTTTTTAAGGTGTGTGAGTTCATCAATCTTCTTATTATAACATCTATGCTTATCATGTCCTAATATTTTTTAATATGACATTTGAACTTCTTCTTTTTAGATGTTTCCTCTTTTGAATAGGTTGTAGACTCAGGAGTGCTATGTGAAGGAGAATCTTTACCTTGCTCATTAGACTTGGGTTCCTTTTTCTACTTCCCACCTTTTCCACTTGAAGCCTTTGTATCCTTTGCAAAAAGAACATGAAATGTAGAAGACTTTAATGTGCCCATGTGTACCAATTTTTCTTGTTCCCTTGCGAGTTGAGCTGCAAATTCATTAAGAGAAGGCATTTTGTATGCATTGCCAAGGGCATCCATTGTAGCATAGAATGTAGAAACAAACATTGAATAATCAAGACCAAGCTTAGCAAGAATAGAAAGTATCAATTGTTCATCCTCTTTAGTGACCCCATAATTAGATAATTGCAATCTAAGAGAATTGAGCTTAGAGAAAAAGTCTTGGACATTGTCAAAATCTGATGGATTAAGACTCATTAGTTCATTCTCCAACTTAAATTTCCTCATCTTATCTGGCTTACCAAAGAGACTCTCTAAAGTAGTCCAAACTTTATTAGGATGTGTGCAAGTTGCAACATGATATCTAAGATCTGGAGACGTAGACAAAAGAAGAGTACCAAGAGCTTCATCCCTTCTATCAAGCCATTTCCTTCTTTCTATAGCTCCATTGGGTTCTGGATCTTGGTCATATGTGATTCTTTGTAACTTCAATTTCAACAATAATAACTCCATTTGAGATCCCCATTCATGATAGTTACATGGAGTTGGAGATACAAATTTTGGAAAATCCATGATACAATTAGATATTACAAGAGAGTAACAACAAAATCCCTTCACAATACAAGAAATGAACCCCTTTGTCCCAAACAAAATTACACTTTTTTTGCAAATTTACAACAATGTATCCCAAACTATCAAATCAGCTACAAACTGAAATTATGAAAATATGGAAACAAATCTACAAAAATTGCATGACTAGATTTGAAGTGCTCCTGAATACCTTCCCAATGTTGCAAGTATGGGAAAAATTGGAGCCCGAAGCAAAAAGATATGAGCTAAGAGGCAGGAAACGATGATATGGCTTCAACCTAGAAAAATGGAACAATTTTTTTTTTGCAAAACACCTGTACCGCTGAAAAATTTAGACTTCCATCTTTCCAATGATATTTTGTTTCAAAAAATTCACCTCCATCAGCCAAAGTTATGGAAAAATGAAAAAAAGGCTATTTTTGGACACTTGGTGACTAGCCAGGGAAAAAAAAAATTCTTGGGCTAAAAATTTCAGCTCCACACATTATATGGTTAGCCTTTTAATACAAAGTTTGTTTTAAACATGTGAAAACAAAGCTTTAAATATAAAATTTATGCTTACTATACAAGAAATCTCGTCGGCCTTTTCTTTTAAAAGTGCAAAGGTCAGATTTTTTTGAAATGATTTCAAAATAAACAAAGCTTATATAGGGGAGAGGGCCGAATAGTCGTGCGGGGTCCAATAGTCGTGCACCCAATCGTAAATATAATACCCAATACTCATTTATATAATGTCCAATAGTTGTGATTTGACTACCCATAATTAAACAAAATGTATGCTTTTGATCTAAAAAGCAACCAATCATGTGATACCACATCAGCGCTCAACTACTCATGATGTAATGCATGAGAATTGGTCTCACTATTTTTTTGGGCCTTTTTGGACACCTTGACAAAAACGCATGTTGATGTGGCATCATATTTGATGATGTGGCCCTGAAACCTTAGTTATAAGTAGAGAACTTGCCAAGTAAGCTTCTGTAAAAAATTGGGAGTGATTTGAAATTTTGACGTAGGATAATTAGAAGCGCGAAGTTAGGGTGCACGACTATTAGGCCCTCTCCCCTAGGTATATATAAACTTGTTGATTTTAAAAAATCACTCGTACCATGCAATGCAATTGATATGACAAGCCAACAATAAGGAATGACCTACGATTTAAAAGATCTGTGTACCATCAGATTTGACGTTGATGCAGAAGGTTAACCGGTCCATGTGACTGTCGCATAAAAGGTTGATGATGTGGAAGGTCAAAGAGAAAATACCGGCCATATAAGAATTTAATGTTTAGGGTTAAAGGCTTGGCCAAAGACCCTACAAAAGGACATGGATTTGATTGCGATGAGAACAAACAAAGAATATGCTTTGCCAAATAGAAGAATATGTCACTGCAATTTTTATTGAAACCCCACAAAAAATATAAAATGCCCAAGACATAGGTAAACTATAGCCCAAAAATAAAAAAATTCCTGAATAAAATGAATATTGCACAGAATATTATTTTTTCAATAATTTTTTTTTTTGCAAATAAAATATGATGACCTAGGAGGTCGTAGGGCCTACTTAGGAATTTTTTTCCTCATAAATTTTTTTTTATCAAAAATGGATGAATTGATAATCAAAATTTGTCTATGAGGCCTTCTGAGCGCAATGGTGATGCAAATCTAGGTCTAAAGTTCCCCGAAAATTTAGTGACCTCCTAGATCAACTACTCATCACACTTTTTCAAACCCTTCATATATTTTCCAAAACCTATCCAAATTTGACAAAATGAAAGTCAAACCCGACTTTCTTCCATGCCCTAGATTTAACTGTGAGGTCCTTGAAACCCCAATCTACACCCAACAAAAACTTCAAGCCAACATTAAACCCTCAAATCTGGGAAGGAATCTACAACACTGGAGCTCTGATACCATGTGGGAGTAAATGGTGACTTCCCAACACCCCCAAGAATAGTTGCTAGACCAAAAGCACTTCCACAAGAGAGAGAATGGAAAGAAATCTTGCTTCAACAATGTAATATTGATTAATGGTTGAATATGCTTCTATAAGATTCAATTGATTAAATTGATGCAATGCAAATGTACATGAGATTCCTTGCTTATAAAGGCAAGGTAGAGAGATAGGATAAGACAAGATCATGACAAGTGTCGTAATCCTATGACATGAGACAACTAACTACCTAGGAATAATGCAATATATCCAGATAAGATAAGTTCTAGAAAATCCAACTAAGATTTCTAGAAATAATATTATATCCTAAGTAAACTTAACATGTGAATATGTCCCCTAATTACCTAGTGAATGAATTAGCTAGGTACAAGACATATATTCACACCAACAAAACTTAGCCATGAACTCACACATGGGTTCATGGGCTTCCTTTCCCATGGTTGTCAGTTGAGCCAACAAGGCATGTGTATCTTCAATGGGTTTGAATCTTTCTTCAAACTTAGCATGAAGAGTATTCTAGTCAGTAACTAAAGCAGTTGGGAGAGTATAGAATCATTCTAAAGCAACTCCTTGTAAAGTTTCAATGAATAATCTCATGGCAACATCTTCATGCTCAGGGCGGAGAACACCATAAACAATGTAAAAGGGAGCAATATGCTCATTAGGGTATTGCTTGTCATCGCCTTGAAATTTCAGAATATGCTTCCATGAGACATGAGGAGGTTCATGTAAAGGACCTACCAACCTGAGAGGACCAAAAGCATTTCCCCAAGGTCCTGGTTGAGCCATAGTGATTTGAGTAACATGTACTTGAGTTGGAACTCTATGAAAAATAGAAGATTCACTCAGAAGAGGAGATCTTAGTCTTCGTGGAGGATAACTTGTGGTTCGCTGGAACTGTGACATTGCTCATGGAGGAGAAGGAAGAATGTTATGTTGCTAAAACAATTCAAAACATGGGTCCACCACTCCTTAAGCCCTTAAACCCCATGTATAGATTCTACCAACCAGAATGTAGACTTGAAATAAGATAGATATTAATAATAACAATACACAAGATCACAATAAGATACTGGAGTGCTTATTCACTTCAATCAAAAGTGTGAGGCTTTGATTTCATGCTTTGTTCCCTGGTGGAGTCACCAAAAAATTGTCAGGTGAAAAATTTGTAATCCCTTTTAACATATTACAAAATCTTGATTTCAACCATAGTTGTGTGAGATACAATCTCTCCTCTCAGAAAGGGGAGGCGTCATTCTTACTGCTTATTGAAACTAAAGAAACCTAATCAATGTTCACAATAATGTACACTACAATAATGATATAGGGGTATGTCACATTCATGATTCTCTCTTTTTTCATAGAATATGTTTTACAATGTTTCACAATTTTAACTTCTTGATGGAATACAACTTCAAACTAAAATCAAGCACTAATCCCAATATTCCTATCTTTTCAAAGCAAAGCCTAGGAATACCAGCATGATAATGATAAGTAACAAATAAGAAAAGCTCATGGAGGCACAAATTCGTTCCATAGTTTCCAATAATGAATCCTTCAAGATAGTAACCAGCATTGTAAAAGGAGCACAAAGTCTTCTTTATACATCACAATAAATCCGACAAGCATAATGAATGAATACAAGCACAAATTCTTATAGAGAATTCACCAATAGTATCAACAATATCACAATTCCAAGAAATGAGTGTAACTCAAAGTTTACACAAATTTACTCAAAATCACTTTCAATATTAATTACTTAATACCATCAATTCAATCAAACCATAAGATAATTGTTCCCAACACAAAGTTTGGTATGAAACTTCACTACTTTATTGATCAAAATTAGATTCACAAAATTGAACTCAAAGTTTCAATATTTTTTTCACAATTGGGCAGCACTTCATTGCAAAAGATAAAAGATCCTCATTACAATAGAATCAGGAGCCTCTCTTATTTATAGATAGGAGAGGAGAGCTAATCTAGGAAAAAACCTAACTAACTAGATGACCAAATTTTCTTGCATCTATCTAGGTGTGTCTTGATATTTTTGAGAGAAATTTGTACATCATATATTACATGCATTAAAGTATTTGAAAAGCCTTCATCTTCCACCTGCTTCATGATGGCTTCTTTAAAGATCTAAGAAATCTCACTGACTGGGAGAAAAGTATGATCATCATCAAGGAGTTTACCCGGTAACTCCTCAATTCTATTCACCATGACAACACGATGTCCTTCGAAATATTCTTCTACTTGTTGTACGTCCTCGATGAGAGATTTGATTACTTGTATGTGGTTTCTAAGAGATTCTTTTACCTCCACATACTTGACTTTGTTAGGAATTACCTCGACTTCCACTAACTTACTCAACTTAGACTCCTTCATTGTCAACCAAAATGTGAGACTTTGTTATATCTCTTTTTGCTCCAAGGAAAGTGTGCCTCATACCTTCTCCAATTCCAATTTCATTTTGGATACTTGAGTAGTCTTTTCATCAGCCATAGCTATGAGTTGTGAACCCTGTTCAATTATCTCATCAATGAATTCATATAACACTTTACCCTTGGAGACAAACTTCTCCACTTTTTGCACTGTTGGTTCCTCAAAATTCACCATGGCCATAGGCTACACATTCTCTGACGAGCCTGGAATCTTCCTCAAAACTGATTCATACCACTCAACTTTATCTTTGTACATATCTCTAGCTTGCTAAATTTTATCTAGTCTCCCTGATAATGCATTTAAGGTCACTTGTGCATCTTCTTTTGCACTTGCATTAGTTACCTTACCAAGTTGAACTCTTGTTATAATTTAATCTTCCATGTTCACATTGCCCTATTCATGTGGAGGTAAATCAATATCTACATACTTGTGGCCTGATTTGTCTATATGAAGTCTTGAGTGAACCTCTACCTTCTTTTTCCCCTTAGCTTTTGGAGGAACTATCTCTTCAAGATCAAGCTCATCTAGGGAAATAATTTGTTTCGTGC
The DNA here is from genome assembly GCA_007258455.2 of Sequoia sempervirens. NCBI lineage: Eukaryota > Viridiplantae > Streptophyta > Pinopsida > Cupressales > Cupressaceae > Sequoia > Sequoia sempervirens. The sequence continues at coordinate 670,505,935 of VDFB02271358.1, forward strand.
GCTTTGATACTTGTGAGATTAGCCAAGGGGGAAGAGATGAAATATTTTATTCTTGACTTACTATTAATTCTTGTGTAGCAGCTCCTTCTGTAGGAATGGATGATATTGTAACAATTGGAGTAGTATCAATCATGATGGCACCAGTAGACTGCAAACCAAGAGGATCCTGCAATGACTCGTTCATGAACCTATCAAACTCTACCTGAAAAGATATATCAAATGATGGAGATGATAAACTCAAAATGGATGATAGAGAACTCGAGGAAACATCAATAGTTTGTAGGATGGAACCTATAGGAGGAGTGGAAAGAGTTGTTGATATTGAAGGAGGAATGGTAACATTCACTACATGTAAAGTTGATGTAGGAGGAGGTGAGGTAGGAAGAGGAGGTGGAGTAGTAGGATTTGGAGGAGTGTGAGGAACATTGGTAGTAATAGGCGATGATGTTTGGGGTAGATTATCAACAATATTCTCATGTGAAGATAGTGGTAGTTCATCATCACACCTTTGTTCTTCCTCACCACCTTCTTCCTCTCCTTCATATTTTGTAGACTCTTCATCTTTTGTGGACTCTTCTGATTCCTAACTTTCATTCCCTTCCTCTTCTTCTGATGATTGTTCCTTAGATGCAAGCTCTTGTCCCTCTGTAGATGGTTTTTTTGATTCAGTAGCCTCCCTTTCTTCAATTTTCTATGTAGTACTTTTACTAAAAGTGAACTTGATCTTAGGACCCCTCTGAGAAGAAGAGGGAGTAGTCGTATGTTTGTGTTTAGTGCAAAATTCTTGTTGTTGGTTAGTTTCTCCTCTTGGTGTTTCTCCCTCAAATTCTATTCTGAAAGACTTAAATTGAAATCCATGTCTTTGTAACCATTCACTTGTGTTATGTAGAATAGGAGCAAGTCTTTCTCTAATAAAAACACTTTCTTTCTTAGACCATTGCACAAGAGGTAAAGGCTTTGTAGCAATTTCTTCCTCTTCATAAGAAAAATTCATGATATCACCAGGATCTTCAAAATCCTCTAGAATATCAGCCACACCAAGATCCCTAATCTGTTCCACCGTTAACCTACAAAATTCCATTCTTTGAATATCTTCCTCATTTCTACAATTTACCCATATATCCTCAAAACGGTAGACATGATGATGATCCTTCTTAAGTTTCCTATTCACATTTCTATAGTCAAAGTCAATTCTATATCTATATGTCCTTATGGTCATAATTTGCATTTCAGTTACTACTGAATTTTCCTTTTGCATACTTTGAATAGTATATCTACCAATAGTAAGTGGAAACTTGAAGCCTGGATTATGATTTTTTTGACGTTCTTTATGAACTAAGATCAGTTGTTTGCACAACTCCATTAGTACCTAGTTGTTTGAAGGATATTTGGGCAACATGTATGGACACCCAGTGTAACAACCTACACTCAAATACGTGAAAGTTGGAAACTGCAAAAAGACACATCCAAATTTACTAACAACCCTATAGGCTTCATCTGATACTCTCTTCTTCTCAAGAGTTGGATCAAAAGTGAAAAGTAGAGGTGCAAAGAAAGCATCTATGACTCTCCAAAAATGTTTAAGACTATTCCTCAAAGTTATTTGAGAATAAACCCTATACACAAGCACCATGCTTCTATTTCCTTTTGTTGACAACCCTGGAAATTGCCTCATGACTGCAATAGCATATACCAAGTAAGAAGTCATGTGAAATTTCAAAGTGGTTGGCACATTGATCAACTATTCATGAATTTCATCGCTTATCTGAGCTCCCCAATCAATGTGTGCTTTCCTCCTTTTGATGATGCAGATATATTCATACATCCATTCTTGAAAATGAAATGAAATGGACAAGCCTTTCACCTTACTTAGAAGAGTAATCATATCTTGAACATCCTCGAAATCACTTCGGGGGAGTCCTTTAGGCCATCTTGAGATAGTGGGCCTTGGCGACTTCAACCGTTGAGTATTAATCAATGTTTTAGGTTTATTTGGATCCTTGTAATGTAGACCTCCTGTGCTTGTTGAATTGAAATATTTTTGTATTTCTCCATGTGTGGCACCCATAAAAATATATCAAAGAACTTTGGATCTAATCTCATAATGACCTATCCAAAAGAATCTCTTACACTTCTATCCTTCCTGATATAATGAGATGCAACTTGAAGAACAAACTATGTGCAATGAGCAGTAGTTGGAAATGAAGCCACTAAGTGAAAGTTGCTATGAACAATGGATCGCAAATTTTCTTCTAATGGTTGCTTCTCGGTCCTTTTCACAAAATCTTCCATATCCTAGGGACCAATCTTTATGTCTTTGATTTCATCTACCTGCGAGGTCACCACAGTAGGTGGATAAACATCTTGATACTTGTACTTCATCTTGCCCTCTTTCTTAGAAGATGATGGATGCTCTTCTGATGTCATCTAAGAGTATCAAACCAATGAAAATCACCTTTAGAGATCACCTGATAAGAGTTTGAAAGAAACTACAAGAACAATGGATTAGGAGACGTTAGGAGAATAGGCATTTATGAGAGAAATTTGGAATGCATGAATCAAGCAGGTATTTTTGAATGAGCGCAAGTGAGTTATGGAGCACATAAAATGAAGCATTAGCGATGGAACGAAGTCTGAAGAGAAATTGAAATGATTTTTTGAGTGTTTAATGAAAAACTGCTATTTGTGTAAGAGCGTTGTAAATCAACACTCTTACATCTTGGAAGATCTGCGTTATGTGCACAAGTGCTAAAAATTAGTGCGCTAGCATGTGCTAAAGGTTTTAGAAGAAATTCATGTTGGAGCGCTAAAAATTAGCACTTCAACATTTTTGGAAAATTCATTTTGATGCCCTAGCACTGATTTTCCCCACTTAGACATGTCTTGACATAATATTGAGCTTAGTGTAAAAGCATGCATTTTCACTACTATGACATAAATTGGGGTGAGACTATCTTTTGTAGGAGCGGTGATTTTCACCAATCCTACACTTAGGAGTTGGAAAAAAATCATGGATGCAGGAGTAGTGAAAAACACCACTCCTACAAATGGAGGAATTGTTGCATTGGAAAAATGACAAAAAATATCGCTATGGCCCAAAAAGATACTCAAAGAAAATATAAGGCAATGAGAAATCACCATAGAGACATAAAAATGTAGAAGAAAAAGCATTGAAAACAACACTAACATAACGAGAAAACCACAAACATGAAAACCCTAGTTAGCAAAGCCAGGACAAACTAGAATTCAAAAGAACATAAAACATAAAGAAAAAGGACATTAAAGATTAAAACCTAAGAGAAAAGAAACGTAAAAACATACCTGAAGAACAATGGAGGAAGGAAAAAATGAAAACTAAAATCAGTCGCTTGTGGAATTCGCCTATAGGAATTCACTTGAGGTTTGCAAGATGACCAATGCGAGGAAGGAGGAAGAAAATAGATTATAATGAGAAGAAAAGAGCTTAGAATGACTTTAATAAGTCACTTTAAAACTTTGAAACACTTATCATTAATAACTGGAAGTGTATTTATGACACGCATGTAGAGGGAAAATGTAGGAGCGGTGAAAAAAATTACTCCAACATTTTCAAAAAAGTTGGAGATGCACAAGTGGTAAAAATCACTGCTCTAACATGTGAAAAACTCGATAGACCATATGTCAAAGCACTAAAAAATAAGCACTCAAACATATCACATGAAATGAGAGTAAAGTGTAGGAGCATTGAAAATTAGCGCTCCAACACTTGGAGAAAGACTAACACTTAGCTCATGTAGGAGTGCTAAAAATCAATGCTCTTACATGAGCAAAACAATTTCTAACTCCCAAAGACTGAGAATTAACAAAATATTCATTTCGAATATTTTTGAGAGATGAACAAGGAGAAATGCTCAAATGGATGATTTGAGGTTTAGGGTCCTATGCATCAAGGCCAATTGAAAACTGCCTCATTTTGTGCTCTTGAAGTACATGGACCTACAAAATGGACAAGTTTCGTAGGGATTTATCTTGTGAATCGAGCACAACTAGATTTGAGGATAACAACACACACACACATATAGTTGAGTGGGTCTCATCCACAAATCTAGAGAAATGTGACGTTATGGTAATGCCTAGTCCCACTTGATAGATTTGTGAACATGAAGTATGCCATATTCTATTGGTGAAGTGTTGCACTTGTAGTGTGGAGTATGTCTTAGTGTTTGGGAGGGGCATTTTTATGAATATGGAGTATTTATTGGTTCATAGCTAGAGGAGTTATTTTGGATGTGGATTATATAATACTTTGAAAGTGGAGATTTGCATTGTACATAAGAGTTATCTCACTTCACATGAAAAATGGCATACTTGTCCAGATAAGAGCAATCTTGATTGATAAGTATTGATGGAAAGTCAAGGCATCTACTAATGTGCTCAATTTGGTGTATCCTAGTTGATTCCAGATATTTTGTGATCTATGTGTATGTCCCAGTTCATCACATGTCTATAGTGTGCTATTATTCTTAATCTAGTGTAGTATTCTCACTTTTTCTTGAAATGATGTAATAAAGGGGAAATTTTGGGAATTATATTACATCTTAGTTAGTTTATTAGGCTAGTAGAAATATATTAACATTTTAGTGTATTTTTTATTAAGGTAAGAAGGAAATTAGGGTCTTGAGTTGTTTACAAATAGCTAGCCCCAAAGGGAAAATAAAAATCATCCTTGAATAGGGTAGAGTCAACACATTAACAATAAAATTAAAAAAGATTAAAGTCTGACAAGGGCATAAACAAATAGAAACATAAAATCCTAGGAGATCAAAGAACTCCAATCCTTAGAGAGGGACTTATACATGTCTTTCAATTCTTGTAGGCTATTCTCACCCTTCACACGCTTCTTCAACTCTTGACCATGAAGAGACATAAGGGTAGTAACAAATCCATGCATAAATTTAACACTAAGTTTTGTGATTAGCTTCATATTTTTCTCCATAAATTGTCCATTTTAACTTTCAAATTCTCCACCTCCTTCATGGTTTGGGAACATGATGCACAAAGTTGTTGTTTAGTGGTTGGAGTATTGATGTCCTTCATCACAATGTACTAGGGATGTGTTTTAAAGGGATTCATCCTTCCCCATGCAAGGAATCTCAATAATACCCTCTATTTCAATCTCAAGAACTCTTACCATCCTAGAATCAATATTTAGAGTATTCATTTTTTCAAAAATATTATTTCCTTCAATTAAAAGGGGAGGGCTTGGGAAAACTATCCCCAATATCAAAATATTCCTCTAGAACACCTTCCTTGTAGTGAGAGTCACTAGAGATTTCAACTTTTTTTCCAGGAGCCTGGTTTTTGGAGAATGCCCAGTCTTATAGACCTATGAACAATTGTGATTTTTGGCTCCTGCTTGGTAGGCTTTCTTTTTTCCTTCTGGCTAGTGGTTTGGGGTTTGTTAGCAACCAGGGTGAGAGGGTTGAGACAAAGGGTTGGCCCAAGCCCTCCAAGGAATATTTTTCCCTTTAGGATTAGGGACCCTTAGACTTCTTACCTTTCTTCTTGGTCAGTTGATCTTCCCACTTTTTCTTTGTAGGACCCACTTTAGTATCCATGTTGGCAGGGGGGCTGAGCTTCAGGGAATAGAGACTGGTAACCGAATCATCTTGGGTTTCAATTTTAGATAGGGGATATACTTGCATGGGAGCTATTGAAGCATGATTGGTGAGGGAATTCACCTCCTTTTTTGTTTTTAGTGGGGAGTCGAGATGATGACCCTATGAAGGTGAGGGTTTTTTTTCCTTTTTCAATAGGGGAGTTAGTCGAGATTTTTTCCAAAAGAGAATTCTTAGGTTTCACCCCTTTAAAAATAGAGGGATCTAGAGGGATTTGTTCCAAGAGAAGTCTTAGGTTCTCCCCTTTAACATTTTAGTGTGTTAATATATTAATAAGTCAGAATATTTTACTAGTTGAGAGTTAATTTCCCATAGGTCATTGGGGCCCAATTTGTATGAGAAAGTAATTCTCATATAGCTCATCCATCTATTAGTGTAATAGATTATCATATAAATATAATATATATGAATATTAAATATCTTTGTGAGTTTTGGTGTAAATTAAATTTTATGTTCTCCATTTAAACAAGAAAAAATGAATAACCCATGTCGATGCTTATGAATAATAAAATCCTAAAGAATTGTGGTGTGACTACACTATCTAAAAATGCCAACTCATTTGAGATCGGGATAATTTCTCCTATAGTAGAAAAAAAATTATCCTCAAATATGGTGACTTGAGCCTTGTCACTGGTCATCTCCTAAAAAATCAATTTGTACTCTCGATTATCGATGTAGTACTCTCCAATCAAAGATGATCAATCTAAGGTTGATAGTGGGTGATTCACTCTCATCACTAGTGATCACTCTAAATTATGATGAATGAGCTCCATGCACAGTCATTTGAAGTTCCTTTTTAATTGTCATATCTACCTTGTCCAATTGTGTAATATATAATCTATCAAAACTCATGTATAACTAATGTATTAGCTTTGCTAATTTGAACATCACTTAATCAAATTAGATATCCAAAAATTATGACCTATCACACAACCCATCCTCAATGCTACACTAATATGGACCAAACAATGTTTAATGTTATCATAAGTTGTAATGTTGCAATATATAATAACACTGAAAAAAACCAATCCTTAGTGACCAATGTATGAGTAGCCTCTAGGTATCACATCAACTATAACTTACGAAAATTTGAAATCAAACTCAATGTAGGTACAATGCCATACATAATCTATCATGTGTTGTAGGTAGTGTACAAAAACTACAAATTTGACATATATTTTGATCATAAATATCCAATTGACAGACAACCATGTTCATTAGAAACCATCAAAACTCAAGAAACAAGAAGCACACATAGGTGTTATAATCCTCAAAAAACAATTAATTTGATCACTACAAATAACATGCAAGAACTACATTAGGTGTACTAGCAAACATATCAATGTCTAAGAAAAATATCTAGTGACTCAAAAAAGCCTCAACAAGTAAGTCAAATCAATATCCATAAACTCATCCATCAATAAATTTGGTGTTTAGGCACTCAAGTTTTTATCCTCAACCATCAACATAACTTGAAATTTGATCATTTAGAACTCAAAATCTAGCTTTTGATGTTCTCCTATTAGATGAGAGTGAAGAATTGTTGCATAGAACCTCCCTAAAGGGAATCATGCTAAATCAACAACTTTTATCTCATCTTAGAAATTTCTATAGATAAATGAAAAACTCAATTATGCTTTTCAATTGTCATCACAAGTGTCCATTATGTCAACTACCCTTTCAAGTTTTCAATTTAATGCCAGGAAGAGTGTAAAATACGAGCCTAATTTTCCCTACTAAATCAACAAGAGACAATATATCAATCTCCATAACCTCAAAACCCATTATGTAGATGCATAAACAAATTTCTAAAAAAAATACTCAACACAATCTAAGTTAGGCTCAACCTATAATACTAAGAAACAAAAAGAAATTTGCAAAATCATAACCTTACATCTTGAACACAATTTTATAAACACTTTATAACTCCAATTACAAACCTTATACCTCCTTACCAACAACCTTTTACTCATATTCTTCCTTTAATCAAACATACCATCACAACCCTATTACACAAAGAAAACTTATGAACATAACCTCTCATAATCTCTCTTAATCCCCTTACCATAACTACCTACTAATGAATTATTTTTGCATAATTTTTTAAAATAACCCTGCAAAAACAAATGCCGTTTTTATGGCTTCATCACCCGACCACCATGCAAATTTGAACAACTTTGTATACAAACTGAGGAGGTCATGCCTTACAAATAAATACTAAAACCTCCCTTAAACATGAATGGCCGACTGCTAAAAAACCAGGAACCACAAAATATTTTCAAATTTGATCAACAATAATTAAAGGCTTATGCATATCAGACAATAAGAGAAGCAATAGAAATGGAAATGGATCCTTTTATAGTTCACGATATCAGACGATCCTTCTTTGGATCTACAGATGGTTTATATTATATGAGACTGCTCGTACTTTATGTAGAAGATACCTAACTGTATTACAAATGAAATATACATTGCCCTACCCCCTACAAGATTTGAAATTGTAATCTCACTTTCAAAAGTACAAGTTCTGGGCGGTCTGCAAGTCACAAATGAGTTATTTATTTGGAATGTCTGTCAAACACAGATGATGGCCCATATGCCTTTACTAGCGTGCAATTTTGCAGGGCAAATAACCAACAGAAGTACACAATCAAGACAGTCTTCAAACGGTCTTGAATTCAGAGTTAAGTGTACTAACTGTTCCCCCAAGGTGATGACGGGGAATACAGTTTACTTGGGTATCCACAGGTTCTGTCAGGATTTCAATTAACACACTGGTATAATAACAGAGGCCTACAACCATTGACCGCGTACGAAGATTGGCATGCTTTATTACTTCATTGAACAAACTTCAGTAGTCTGCAAACGAACATAAAAGAATTTGCTGAAGAGGCAAAAATAACAGTTTTACGGGAATATGTAGACCCACCTAAAGTTGTCTGCAACAAATCTACACCTTTCATTGTTCCCGAGATCCACGTGAATTTTTATCCTATATTCAGTTCTTGAATGGCCCATTTGAGAGACCCATTACGTAATACTTCTGTTATGATCTTCAAAATACGGCTCTGAGATCAGGTCAACAAAGTCTTAATCGTTTGATCTTTTTGAATTTCAATCTCAATTATTTAACAGAGACACAGACCAGAAAACAGAGAATCCCAAATAAAAGACGTTGCAACATGTGACGTTGAAATCATACCTTTACTGTAATGTAACTTTCTCTCTGTTATAGTTTTAAGAAGTGGACAAGTTCTCAATGATACGAACACCTGCTTGCGTTTCACACAGGGAACTTCTGTGGTGGTATAAATAGGAATAAACACATACGACAATTATGTACATGATAATGTACCAAGGTAAACAACTATTGTTTAACCATCAAATTATTAGCACTACTTAAATGTAGGATGGTTGCATGGTCACCTTAGTAGACATTGTTGTTGGTAAAAAATAAGGACCTAGAGGAGGCTTGTTCTCAAGCCCATAAGGTGATGGACAAGAGGAATGATCCATCTTTCAATTAAAATGCTCCAAAGCAATATGGTGGTTTCAATCTGATGTAGGAAAATTAATATGGTAATATAAGAGTTTAATGTTGTTAAGAAGGATTCCCGTATGTATTATGATGATGTTTAGATTTGTTGAAAGTTGCATTTAGAATTACATCATTTTAAGAATAAGAGAAATCAGTTTTTGAATTTAGTTTGAAAAAATTTAGATTGGACGTGACTTCAATGTAGATAAGAGTATTTTTCATATCTCGATTCATAAATGTATGTTTTAGTAGTAATGAGATTCAAGATAATAGTGAATCTAATAAAATTTCTTAAATCAAAATTCAAATTAATAAGATTAGAGTAGATATGTTATTTTTTATTTTAGTTTCAAAGAAATTTTGTTCTCCAAAGTGTTAATAGATAAAATAGGATTAGGATCATATCATAATACTAATATTATTGTCTAGTTTGGGTGAAACAAGGAATGGAAATAAAATAAAATAATGCAAGGTTCAATTTAGGATAAATGAACATTTTATTTATGGTGTTGTGGTAGATTACAATGTATCTTTTATATTTGTGGTGTAGTTGTTGGTAGCATGTATATTTACGTTAGAGATGATATCTTCACGAGAATTGTTAAAAAATATCATTTAGTCAAGAATAGGGAAAGTAAATCATTTGAAGCATATAAAGGAATGTAAAAATATTTTTTGGTGTCTTTATGATAATATATTGAACATGCATAAACTAATATGTGTTCATATACTTTTATATTTTGTTTTTTTAATTTTTAATGCAATGAAATGACAATAAAATTTATTAGATCTATTCTAAGCATAAATAAATACAAGAGTAACTAGTGCATCCCTATTTTTAAAAATTGGTGCTAATGGAGGCTTGTAAAAAGTTGATAAATATTGAAGGAAGATTTTGAGGGCCATATAGGAAATTCTAGAACTTTGTTAAATACTTATGTCTAGAAAGGAACAATCATGTCCAAGATGGTTGTTTATGTCAAAGATGGGAAATCATGTCCAAAAGAGGTGCTCATGTCTATAAATTCAAATAGATGCTTGGATTTGGGACTTCAGATGACCTTTAACTTATAGGATTTGCTTTCCTTGATTTTTTAAGCTTTATTCTTTGTTAAAATTCTAGATGTGACTCTCATGGGCTAAGATGTTTCCACCTATATTTTAAAGGGTAAAAATAGTTAAATATCTATAGGATTCTACCTCAGTTAATCCCTAAATGAATTCTAATTTCTTCCTCTAAGGCATGGGTGAAGCCACAATAGTGGTTTACAATTGAAGTGAGGAAAGAAAACTCACAAAAAATGAATGCATGGCAAAAAACTTGATTTTAGGGGTTCGTACGAACCTATTGGTTCGACCGAAACCATTAGGGGTTCACTAGAACTTGGGTTTGAGCAAACCCTTTTAATGATTTCTCACCAAAAGCCAACAAAACCCCTTATAAAAGGGGTTTGAATGAACCCGTTCGAACCCCTAGGGGTTCACGTTCGAACCCCCCTTATTCCTCATCCCCCCCTAAGACACAAAAAACAATTAAATTTTGGCACTTTAGAGCTCGGGTTGAGGGTGAAAATGGATGAATCTTCACAAACCCAACTGGAATCAGGTAGTCCTTGGAACGAGCTATCAAACGAATATAATTTTAATATATTTTGGTTTTATTATGTATTTGTTTTTTTAGTTTTATTAAACATAGGTTTTTCATCAAAAATGAAGGTCTCTTTTCTCACATGTGGAAAAATAGCAGATTATCAAATTTTTGAAAAATATGAGTGCACCAGATATTGAAGTCCTTGATCCAACAAAAAAAAGAAAAGAATTTTGATATATACAAAAAAATTTATACGTTATACAATCGCGCTATGTCTGAATTGTAATTGGTTTGACTTTGAAACTTGATTAAAAAAAAATATTCAATAAAAAATTGTCTAACCAAGTGGAAGCACTAGATATTAGAGTTATGAATCTAAATTTGAAAGAATTAGAATTTTATTCTTCATGGAAAAAATTTTATGCGTTATACAGTGTGCATCACTTTTTAAAAATGTTGTTTTTAGAAAAAAACCAGTTTTCGTGGGAGATGGAAAAAGAAGTGCAATCTGATTCCAAAAAATATTTTAAGAATGTACAGAAAAAATGTGATGAGACTCTAGTTTGCATCATCTTCAAATTCTTCATGGTTTAGCCATTATAGTTGCCCGAATGTGAAGATTCAGTTAAAAATAATAATTTCAGTGTCCAGTTTGACCAAAAATTGTAAACTACTATTGTCGGATCACTCGCATCACATTTTACACTAAATGGGAGTAAAAAATTAGGAATATCAAGGATAGGGCTTGAACTCATTACCTCTTTGAGCTTATTGAAAGCTTCTTGAGTTATCTGTCTACATGAAAACTCATTTCTTCATCATGCTATTTAAAGGTGTTACTAGTTGTGAAAATGTCGTAATAGACCTTCTATATAATAGCTATATAGGTCAAAGAATCCTCTTATCTATGTCGATGTGTTAGGGGAAGCTAATCCAAAATAGTGCACAAATCTTTTCCAGGTCCACCTGAATACCCAAAGCATTGATGACATGGTCCAAGTATACAAAATTTTTGCCCCAAACTTGCATATGGATTCCTTTACAAATAGAACCTATTTCTCAAGTATCTCAAGGACCATATGTACCAAAATATGTTTCCTTAACTAGTTATTGAATACTTGTTTCATGCATGACTAGAAGGTAGTAGGTGGTTTTTTTAGGATAAAGGGCATGAATAAGAATTTAAAATATCCAAAATGATATTTGAGGGTTGTCTTGTTCACAACTTCACCCCTTGAACCTAGATTTTATGGCAGCCTAATCTCAAGTCAATATTTGAAAAATAAACTCCATGTAAGTCATCAATCCTAGGAATGGAGTGTTTTTTTATGGTTTTCTTTTTCAAATCCCTATATTTAATACACATCTACATGGTGTTGTCCTTTTTATTCTCAAGGAATAAAAAAAACAAATAGGTTAGAATTAGGTCTAATGCGATCAATTTACAAGAGTTCATTTATGGAAATTTTCTATCTCATCCTTATATATCCTTGGGTGGCAATAAGGAGATGCCATACTTGTTTTAGAGTTAGGATCCAACTCAATAATGTGTTGAAAACTTCTATTGGATAGTATCCTTGCATGCAAATAAATAACCTACTATGCTTATACAAAATACTCTAGATGCCAACATGATAGGTGCATTGCTTCCTCATAAATTAATTTGTATGCACTAGCAATTTGCTTCACACAAAATATCTTCTCCCTTATCTTAGTAGTGACTACACTAGGTTCTCCATTAAATATTCCCCTAAGTATCACATCTTTTCCAACATATTTGAAATTTAGTTCTATGGATTGGTAATTCTAATAAGAATTCCAAGGGAGCAGAAACATTAGTCACCTAGCACCATGTCTATCTCCCCTAAACCTACAACATAAAATTCATCATGCACATTGTGATATCCCATGGTTATGTGAGCTATCAAATTATTTGAGTGCAAGGAATGATGGATTTGTTAGTGAAAATGATATTGAAGACTTTAAAATTCTCAATTCATGGACCTCTTTTAACAAGCAAACTTTCATCAATGAAAATGTGGGTAGCCCCACTATAAATTTCCCAAAATATATTATGCTAACTCTAAAAGGTTGATATTTGGGTACTCTCAAAAGAGCTACAAGAATTAGTCCATTTGTTTCTTTGTCCTTACTATTTCCATGCCCATGTTCTTCTATAGCTAGTTGTGGTGCTAGTTCTTCAAATTCTAAGTCAACATATGATATTATATTGATGTAAATGACTTTTCCTTTCCCAAGACATATATGGTTGGGTTACCATGGCTCTTTGTAAGAAAAATATAGATTTTTCCTTTAAAGCTTATTCTTTACATACAATCATTTTCCTTCCTTGTTGTAAGGGGTGGAATTGCAATCCTTTTGTGGATGCAAATATATCCCTCCTTTCTACAATTTTCCCTTATGTTGAATAGGGGTGGGGCCTTGGTTTGGAAAATACTCTTCTAAGTACTAATAATTAAAGCACTACGTCTCTTCTTATTGCTTCTTGTAGGGTGGTGTTCCTTTGACGGGTTCAAGAAAACCATTAAAAATAAGAAGGTGACTCTTTTCTTGAAGATGTTAGGTATCATAATTGTAACTTGTTAAAATTATAATACATAAGAATCCATTCAGTGTTGTTGCCTTTAATTCTTGTGATTTCTCTAAAATTTTCATCCTAATCTTTATCCTCAAAACTATTAAGAATACTTTGGTTGAAATTGTAGCACCCCTTTGATTTGCTTATATTTTTGAATACTTTGATAGACCATGATACTATGTTGTTGTTATTTGATCGTTGACATTGGAGTGATGATGGTTTTTATATTGTGATGTGATGGTACACTTTATGGATGATTATTGATTATGACATGCTTTCTGGTTAGCATAGTTGATTATTTGAGTTGATATTGATATATGCTCATTTGTAGTTAATTGATGTTTTAGTTTCATCAATTTTGATGTGACAATTTATTGGTGAAGGGAACGGGATTGCATCACTCGCTTGCGAGTGCCCTGCGATTCCATGATTTTCTCTTCATGATGTGTTTGATTCATGATTTATATATATATGTACAACATATGTTTTGATTGCAGGATTGCAGGTACAGGACATCGACTCCACCTGGATTCATAGGTTTGAGTGTGTCCATTGCCCAACGAAATAGTTGATTGGGAGATAGTAATAGGGTTTCTTTGTCAAGCCACAACCCTAGTCACAGTGTGTCCTTAGTCCTTGTTTTAGTATGCTTTTTTGTTATGTTGTCCATGTTTTCCTTGTCATTTATTTATTTTTCAAGGTATGTTATGTAGGAAATTAATGTTAATTAATATTTATAATGGTTTTTAGTGATTATTTAATTAATTTTGATTAATGATGTTAGAAGCCTTATATTTGATTTAATTAATTAAATTTAATTTATTTTGTAAAGTGATTTAATCTTTGAGATTAAATTTATTTTATAAAGTGATTAAATTGATTAGATTAAATTTAATTAGAAATTAATATGTGAATTATGAATTATTAAATGCATAAAAATCTTGTAATTATCTTAGAGGAAATATTTGTGATTTGGTTGAAAAGATATTTTATTTGTGACATGTGTTAGAAAAATTAAACATTGTTGTTGGGAATTAATTCTCAGAGAGATTAATTGCATTAACTGAAAGAGAAAAGAGGCTACTTCACAACAATGAGAAAATATATTTTTACGAGATGTTGGGAAATTTTGGCTTTGGTTTTATTTTCTTCTTTCTGGAAAAGTGGATAATTTGGAAGAAGCTTTGGTAAATTGGAATCTGAAGGCACAACTCTACTTCAAACATCATTTCCTCAAGCATCCGGAAATAGGTTCTTTAAATTGTTTTTATTGTTATGCGAATTGGAAAGATTGCATGTACAAGAAGAATATGTTGTCTGTGTAGAAGCTTTAATATATTTTGTAAATTTGAAAGATTGTCATGTTTGGAAAATTGTTGTGAAAGCTTAGAGCTTCTATAGAAATTGATTTTTAAAAATAGAATACCCAAAAGAATTTTATAGTGAAATCTGAGAACCTCTGGAGGAAAATTATTTTTAAACAATATAAATCCTAGAGGGAAAACAATAGAAGAGTTGGAAAATATTTGTAGGAATGGATTTAAAATCTTCTTGTTAAAATTTGTAGAAATCCTCTTATTGTATTGGAAAGGATCTTCATGTAGGATTTATTATTTTCTTCCAATTAATTTATTTGGCTTGGGAAAAATTATAGTCCTCTGGTGAATTTGTAAATATTTCCTTAAGAAAATTTGGTTAAATTTTTCCCTTCTAGGCAATTGTATTTGATATAGTTATATATATATATATATATGCATGTTTATTCCTGAAGTCCTGTAGAAATTATATTATTTTAAAAAACAAAACCTGAGAAAAATTCGTACGACGGATTTTATTAATTCACAAGTTTCATTGAAATTAGATGGCTGTATATAAGTTTGGGGGAGGTTGTGGCTATCCCCATAGCCTCTGCCCCCATAGGGAGGCGGACTGTGGAGGTAGTCTAGCGCTGCCCACAATGGCCGCCCCCCCCACAATGGGGTTCGACTGTGTGCAACCGATGTAGCCATTAATAATGGCATTTAAAACTTTTTTTGCCCTTCTTATATTTGGGATTTTGATTTTTAATATGGATTTTAATTTTATAAATATAAATATATATTTATATATATGTGTATATATATATGTAAATATATATATATATATGTATATATATGTAAATATATATATATATATATATATATATATATATGTATATATATATATATATATATGATATATGTAAATATATATATATTTATATATATGTGTGTGTGTGTGTGTGTGTGTGTGTGTGTGTATAATTTTATGTTTTGGATATTGTATTTGGTTTTTAAATATTTAAATATATATATTTAAATGGATATTATGTTATAATAAATGCATTAAAAGAAAAAGGAAATTTGGTTTTTATTAAAATGTAATTGAGAAATTGAAATAGACAATTAGATTTAATTCCTCTATTGTCTGTAATTGAAATTTTATTAAGTTAGTTTATTTTGGGAAATCTATCATTGTAATTTAATGAAATGGAAATTGGATTTAGGAAATCCTAATGGTAGGTTTATTTTCTGCCTAAATTGCCTATTAAATTATGATTTCTTTTGTTCTCGTTTTTGGGGGAAATCGGATTGTTGTGTTTGTAAGTCTTCCAGATGATGTTATTTTATGAGGGGGTTGTTGTGATTTATGGTTCAACCCTTTGTATTCCTTGGGTAGTGCACTTAGTTGTAATTCAGTTTAAACACCCGGTTACTACAAACAAGATGTGTTGCCTCTTATATTTTGGATTGGGATTTAATATCATTTTTGTGCACTTTGTCTACCCTTGGTTTTTTGGATTAGATCCTTGTGTTGTCAGTAGAGGAGTGGCTCTCATTGGGGGCCGAAGCACAAAGTGGTGTCAGGGTAACTCATGTGAGAGTTAGTTAATTCAGTGGAAATTAAATAATTGTATTAGGGGAAAGGGTAGCTTATTCATAGAACTTCTTAATTGTGCCTCGCTCATGGGCTCAAGGGCTTGTTTAGACTTGGGATGAGACGAGAAGGCCTGGAATGGAAAGATAATTATCTTGTCCCTTTGAAAGATAATTGATTCCACATTGGTTAGCATGTGGGGCTGGGGGTCGTGAGAGGCTACTAGGGTAACCCAAGATGGGGGCTAGGGCCTAAGAAGATCTTCTAGGGTAACCCATGCAACTTTGTGATGACACTCCTCCTATGACAATAGTTTAATTGTTCAATTGATGTACTTGATTATTTTACTCTAGAAGCAATGTAACCTTCATGTTATGTATTGTACTTGTGTATTTTAGTCTTGAGGTTGCTTGTGTCTTGAGGTTGTTGGTTTTTCCTAGGAAGCCCTTTTACTATCTCCTAGCATGGGGGGTGGGCCTTCGGGTACCACTTGGTTGGGTGGAACGTGCACCTTACACCATTGGGTTCCCATTTCATGTTTGTGATGATGGGATCTTCCAGATTGGAGAGCTTGCATGTACCGATTGCTTTGTACTATTTCTTATGTTCTTTTGTATCAGTTGGATACTTTGTATATGTTCTATTCCTCATTTGTATTTGAGAAGGATTCTTGTATCATTGTTATTGTAACATTATTGTATGATCTTCCTCATTTTGAAAATGAGTCTTGTAAATGCTTTATGGAATGAATGCAATCTATGGATGATTCTTTAATGTAATTTTTAACTAATGAGATGAGTTTAATGCCTTGGATGTATGTTAATTTATTTCATGAGTATTATTTATATGCTATGGTTAGTTCACTTTTGTAAGTTATGGGATTCAAATGTAAGCATTGTCGCGTATCTTAGAGGATGTATCATTAAGTGTAGTTCACTTTACTTGTTATAATTACACTTTCAAAAAAAAAATTGTTACGCTTCTGTTGTATTTGTGTCGTCCTCTAGGGTTACGTGGCAGGGCATTACAAAAATCATTGAATATTTGAATAAGGTCATTCCCTTGAGTGACCAATCCATGGTGTTACCAATCATACAAAAAATATTATATGAGAAAATTAGTGAATTAAATGGCACCTTCATAGGGATGATATTTAAGTAAGCCTATAAATTTTACAACCAAGCTTCTACATAGATCTTGCTACTACGATCAAATGTAGAGGCATTCACCTTACTTTCTATTGCAATGATACTTTTCATGATTTATATTACTATTAAAGGTCATTTCATTAGGAATTATATTTCCAAGGATGTATAGGTAACCAAAAAAGATAAAATATTCTTAAAATCCTAAGATTTGTCGTGTTATTCATAATTTTTTTTTATCAATCCCTCTACAGAAGGGCCTTTAGGTCCTTTATCTTTCTTCTCCCCTTTCTACAATAACATAAGTCTCAATTTATTTGGTATGTAGTTACCCACATATTAATATTTTCTTATATACCCCCTTCAACATGAATTTTTTTAGCTAGCTCAAGATTTTTCAAGTATTTCAAGGTGTGCAACATTTATGCCATTAAATTTGATATTCCATATTTTCATTGATTATTCCTAATGGGTGTCATGGAAGAAGGATTATTTATGCTTATTTTTTAATTTGTTCTTTCCTCTTCCTCCTATGATATTTCCTTATAAGTATTTAGACTCTATGATTGTAATGTTGGGAAAATGTGTCTCAACCTTTCAATTACATAAGGTTTATTGTTGATAGGTAAATGCGATGGGTGGGGTGGGGGATCCAGGGGCCACGCGCCTTGACCAGGGCTCGGGGATAGCACCCCCAAAATCTAAATTTTATGTATATTATATTATTGTAAATTTGGACCATTCATCATTAGGTATTAGATCTGATGGTCGATATTTGTTGGATTGATTTTCCCTAGAAGGAAACTCTATTTTATGAGGGTGTTGTATTATGACTATGTATTGTGATGTATTTTAAGAGTCTTATAGCAGTCATGTTGCCTCTAAATCTTTATTTGGTGATACTCTTGTGAGAATCTTGCTCTACAAGTATATTGTAATCTTTATGATTTGTGAATAATATATTGGGTGGCTTTTGGAGGTGGATTTTTTCTCTTGAAAGCACTTTCCCTATGTAAATCACTGTGTTGTGCTATGCATGATATTTATGTTTATTCATGTTTAATTTTTTGTAACTATTGTAAAGATATGTAAAGTTTTTCATTATCCTCCTCTCAATATTAGTGTAGGAAGTTGTTTCAATATTTGAGTGGGAGCTTGTGCAGAAGATACTTTATAATCTTGTTGCAAGAATTTTCACATGGAAAGTTCATCAAGGATAATAGAGGTGGATAATTTTTTTGGAAATAATTTTAAAATGTAGAAGTTGGAGATGGAGCATATGTTGATAGATCAACATCTACAGGATGTTGTTGATGAGAATGTTTCAAGGCTTGCAAATGCTACTTTGGTTGCTCAATATTATGTTATGAACCCTAAAGCCAAGGGTGTAATCAGATTGTTCTTGGTAGAATTTATTTTAATCTTGATATCCATGAAGAGACCTCTACACAGAAACTATGGAAGAATCTTGGTGAGATGTAACAAGCCAAATCTTTAGTGAGGAAGGTTTTTCTTGAGGAAGAAATTGTATTCCTTGAGAATGGAAGAGGGTGGACAAATTAAAGACTGCCTGGAAGCATTCAATATGTTGGTGGATCAACTAGCATTAGTTGGTGTCAAAATGGATGAGGAGGAGAAATGTTAGATCTTGCTTTTTTCTTTGTCTAATTCATGGGATTCTCTTGTTATGTCTATTGGAGTACTTCTATTATATTGAAGATTGTTCAAGATGTAGTGGGTTCTTTATTTTTTGAAGAGATGAGGAGGTATCCATTAGTGCCAAGGAGGCCCTAAATGTTCATGGAAGAACTAAGAAAAATGACAAGAAGAATGAGAAGCATGATAACTCCAAGTCCAATGGGAAATCCAAATCTCTTGGAAAGTCTAATGTTATTTGTTGGAATTGTGATTTAAGCATGGGCATATTTATAAGGACTACAAAGAAGAAAAGAAGAAGAAAAAGAAGATATAATTTTCATTTTAAGTCCTTGAAGGAAGATGGTGATCAATTCATTGCAGTTTTGACAACTCCTACAGGTAATGATGCATGGTTAATTGACTCAGGTGCATCTTTCCATATGACCTCTAATAGATATTGGTTTTCTAAATATGAAGAATTGATCAAGGTAAGGTGTACTTGGGTGATGATTGTTATTTAAATATTGTTGGTCATGGTAAAGTTATAATTAGCTTTTATGATGGTAAAAAAAAAAGGATTAAAGGTGTGTTGCATATCCCTAGATTAGCATAAAATTTGTTATCTGTGAGAAAACTAATAGATGTAGGTTTCTAGGTACTATTTTCTAATGCAAGATACAAGATGGCTAGAGGTATTATGGTGATTGATAGAGGTGTCAAATATGGCACATTTTATAAGCTTGATGCATGCACTATTGAGTGTAATAGTACTTTTGTGAAAATCAAATATGTGGAAGAGGTGAGGGTTTCATCTTCAGCAAATGGTCATGGCTTCTAGGTACCTAAGGGTGCTATTTCTTCTAAATAAAAGTTACCTACAAAGAAAAATATGTTATGGCACCAGAGACTTGGCCACATTAGAGAAAAGGGTCTAAAGACCTTGAAATTTTTTATTTTTTTTAAGGGTTGTTTGATTGTAATCTTGAATTTGATTTCTATGAGAATTCAATTTATGAAAAACAAAATTGCATTAAGTTTTACTTAAGTTCTCATAAATCTTTTGACCTATGTTGGATCTTATTCAAATTGGTGTGCTTGGTCCTGTAGATGTTCCTTCAATTGGAAAACCCGCATATTATGTTTCATTTATTGATGATTATAGTAGAAGGACATGGATATATTTTCTAAAGAGTAAATATAAAGTTTTTAGTTGATTTCAAGAATTTAAAGCAATGGTTGAGTTGCTGACTAGAAGGAAAATAAAACTTTTGAGGACTGATAATGGCGGTGAATTTTTCTCTAATAATTTTGATAGATTATGTAAAGATTATGGTATTCATAGATAAAATAAAAATCTATATTCACCATAGAAGAATGGAGTTACAGAAAGAATGAACGTGACACTGTTGGAGAAGGCTAGGAGTATGTTGAGTGGTGCTAGTCGAGAAAAAATGTTTTCGGTTGGAGTTGTTGCTACTACTTGTTATTTGATTAATAGGTTTCCTACATCAGCTCTTGTTGATAAGATTCCTATAGAGGCATGGTCAGCTCACAAGCCTTCATTAAGACATCATATATTTTTTGGTTGCGAGGCATATGCACATGTGCCAAAGGAGAAGCGAACAAATTTTTAGAACAAGGTTGTGAAATGTATTTGAACATCGGATAAAGTGAAAGGATACAAGCTTTGGGATCCTATTGTACAAAAGGTAATAAATAGTAGAAGTGATCTTTTTAGAGAAACTAAGCCTTCTTCTGTTATATTGCAGTCAAAACAAAGTAAATAAGAAGATGTGATTCAATTTCCTTCTACACCTGAGAAAGTTGAATCAAGGCCCATGGATAGTCAAGAAGTTGAGGAGAGCTCAGGTAGATTTGAATCTTAAGAAGAGGAGTACGAACCTCCAACTTATATTGCTTGTAAGTATACAAGGTATATACAACCACTTGAAAGGTATTCACCTAATGATTGGAGATGTATTTTTTGCTTTGAATACTGACATGGATGAACCCAGATCAGTAGAAGAGACATTAGGTATGAATGATGCATAATCTTGGAAGATTGCTATGGATGAAGAAATAGAAGCTTTGAAAATGAATGATACATGGGATCTTGTACCATTTCCTGAGGGAAGAAAACCTATTGGTTGAAAATGGGTGTTCAAGAAAAAGATTGGTTTAGATGGAGGTATTGAGAAGTACAAAGCAAGGTTGGTTGTGAAAGGTTACTCCCAAGTTGAGGGTATTGATTATGGTGGGATATTTTCTCCTATTGTAAAAATGGCATCCATTATATTTTTTCTTTCTATTGATGTTTCTTATGATTTAGAGGTTGAGAAAGTGGATGTGAAAACTACTTTCCTTCATGCTGACTTGGAGGATGACATTTATATGACATAGCCAGAGCAACATGTAGTGAAAGGTAAAAGTAAATTGGTTTGCAAATTGAAGAAATTTGTGTATGGCCTAAAATAGATTCCTAGGACGTGGTACCAAAAATTTGATACATATGTGTTGAGTTTGGGATTTGAGTGTTCTAAATCAAATCATTGTGTTTATTATAAAACTGATGGTGATTGTTTCCTCCTTATTATATTAATGTTGATGTTATGCTATTTATTGGTAAAGGGAAAGGTGTGCTTTTAGAACTGAAATCTCAACTTGTTGCTAAATTTGAAATGAAAGACCTTAGTGTAGCTAGACACATTCTTGGGGTGGAAATTAAAAAATATAGAGTGAACAGAAAGCTATGGCTTGGCTAAAGTAAGTATGTTAATTCAATTTTATAGAGGTTTGATATGCAAGATTGTAGACCATTGTGTGCTCCTTTTTTAGTTATAACAAATTTATCTATTTCAGATTGTCGAACATCCCCATTAGAGATGAAAGACATGAGCAAAGTCCCTTAAACTAGAGTGCAATTGTTAGTTTGATGTATGCTATGGTTTTTGAACACAAGTAAATAGGGTTCCTCCTTTTAGGAGATGGAACCTTAGGGGAGCTATTTCACTCTTAGTTCATTAGGAAACCAAATCCCTCAACCAATTGACTTGATTAAGGAATGGAATAGGGTTGTGATGGTTTCCTTAGGTTTGATTAAAGAGGGTTCACCACTAAGAAAATGCTTAGAAGGAAGGAAATGAAAGCAATCTAATAATCTAGCTATGTAATCTCTAAAATGAACTCAAAATCATAATAGTAAACTAAGACTGAACAAAGAAGCACCTGGAAGATGAAGATGACTAATCAAGACATGAAAACTCTAAAATTGTTGATCTTGATGTGCACTGGGACTCATGTGCCAGACTGGGCAACCTAGTCCCAGTTAGGGTTTCTATGTTGAATCTGGAATCAACTATTGACAAACTGGGATCTAATTTATTTTTTGAAAAATAGGTATATTGGGACTCATAAGCCCAAGGTGGAAATTTAGTCCCAGTATTAGGGTTTGACCAAAACTTTTGTAGCCTCAAGTGATCTTCTATAACTTTTGTCTTGTCTGATCTCTGAGTCTGAATGTTTTAATTCTAGCTTGTAGGTGAGTTTTTGTGAAGATGACAACTTCTTGACAACTTTTCTTCAATCTTGCAACTTTGTCTTCAAAGGATCTTCAATCTCTAAAACACCTAGATCTGTAATCACACATGGAGAGGGAATTTTTTTGATTTGTTAGTGGAAAGGGTTTGCCTTCGTCAAACCCCATTTTGGTAATCAAAGCTTGAAATGAAATGAAATAGAATGAAGGAATGATGGATGAACAATATGCAATGTTGCAACTCATAAAACCATTGAAATAAAGGTTGCAATCTTATGTGAAATGGATCCAATGGATGTGGATCTTGAGTCTTGATTGAATGCTTGAAACTTGATCTTGAATGCTTGCTTGAATCATGAAAACCTACATCACAAATGTGAGCTCAAAAAATTGCACATGATGCATGATGACTTTGAAATGATGCTTGAATCTTGAATGTTGCTCTAAAATGATTGATTAAATTTCTCTTGAATGCTCTATAATGCTCTTGTGAAATATTAGGATGCTTGACTCAAAATTGCTAGGTGAAACTAAGTGAAATAGCCTTGTATTTATACTTGTTTATGCCAAAATTCTCAAAATTATAACACTACAAGTTAACATCAGATCTAGGATAGTAAAATCCCACCAAGAATTTGATTTAAAATAGGTCTTGGTTAAAGTGGGACCCATACACCAGTTGAAGCATATGAGTCCCAGTGTCTTAAACATGAGACACAAACTCCAAGAAGTGTCTTATTTAATGTGAAATATAAGGTCCCAAGACCCAGGTGGAACCCATACACCCAAGGTGGAGTATGAGTCCTAGATCACTAAATTTGGAACACACAACCTCAAACATTGAATTATGATTGGTCATTTATTAAATGTCAGGATTATCCTCAAAAAAATGTATTTAATTAGGCTTATGGATGCAAAATAGGACCAATTAAGGCATAAATAAGTCCAAATTTTAATGAAAAGGGCCCAAAACTTAATGTGAATATGTAAGACATATTACAACACAAAATTAAGGTATCACTTAGCTCATTTTATCAATTATTCCCAAATTAAGTGAGGAAAATGGATTTGTTTTTCGTCACTACATTTAGCCCCCACTTTAGTGAGAGGAGGAACTTGCTTCAAACTTGCACTAAAGTAGACATCCAAGAGGGTTCCAAGTGTACCAATGTGGATGGTATATAATGACAAAGATCAAGGGGGTGGTCAATCCCCTAGGATCCAAGATCCTATGTCAAAACAACATAAGCACAAAGGGACACACATAAGGTGTATGATATGCAACATCAAGATACACAAACATACAATGTCAATGACTTAAAGAAGAAAGAAAAGGAAAAAGAGGGTGGATCAAGCCTCGACATTCTTTCTAACATGATGTGGAATAGGTCTAAGCTATTTTTCCAAAAACATTTACAAGTGGAACACGATGTCCACTATGCAAACCAAACACACACTCACAAGGGCTAGCCAAACCTCAATCCATCCACTAGGTGAGCCCCAAGGAAAGTGAGACACATACGCACATAGGTATGTTCCAACACACAAGCAAGTGGCTATGGGAAATTCACGCCTAAGTTTAGCTCTCATACACTAAACATACCAAAGCTATACCTCTTGATAACTTTGATAGGTGCCACATAGCACGAATAGCAGGATCCATGAGGCAAGAAAAACTTTGTATGCTTGACACCATGAACAAACAGGATGGCTCCGCAAGCAAGAAAAGTGTATTATGTAAGGTGGCCATATAACAGCTATTATAGATGCAAAAAAGTGTAAGGTACATTCAAAGGAGTTTTGCTTAGTTCATGTAAGGTTTTAACTTAGGGAACATTGTGCCTAATGTCTCCAAGAGAGGACCAATCGAAGAATAGAAGATTCACAACTTAGGGGATGCAGTGTGTTGCATCAAGCCACTAAGAGGAATATAATATGCTAAGGGAGATCACACTCTTGAGGGACATCACACCCAATGTCACCACAAAGTGAAAGACACATCACATGAAGTAAGAAGACTACACAATGAAACATGAGTTGAAAAAGAATAATGCTGATGTATGCCCCCACTTTAAAGAAATTGCTAAACACCATGCTATGAGTAATTACTTTAAAGTAGAAAATTATAAATTCTAATAGTAAATAGGACATGAGAGATTATTTGGAAATCCCTATGCCAAGTCATATGTTTCCAAATGAAGCTACATCATTAAAAGGGGTTGCCCCCAAAATGAAATCCCAAAATCACATAAGGGATCCATAAATTCAAGGTCAGTATGTCTTTGTTACAATATTTTTAGAGAGCTCATAAATGTCATCATTCTCCAAGTACTCATGGAACAAGAAGAAAAACACAAAGAGATAGAAAAAAAAAGAAAAACTTTTGGGTCAACATGGAAGAGACCTAAATGTCTTGACACCTTGTGTCATCCCCAAAAGGAAAAAAACAAGACAAAGAAAAGATAAAAATGAATAGCTTTTGGGTCAACATGGAAGAGACTTTAAATTTCTTGATGCCTTGTGTCATCCCCAAAAGGAAAAAAAAATACAAATGAAAAGATAAAATGTTTACAACATAAAGAAGATTGTAGGTACAAATAGAGGAATGCACAAAAAGAGAGAAATACATCAAACAAAACATCACGGGGGATCACATTACTCACATGCAATTGGATAAAGAAACATGAAAAAACAAATAATGTAAAGAAATAGTAAGGCACATATGAGTCAACCTATAGCAAGTCGTTTGCATCCCAATCTTGGTCGATATAAACAGAAGGCAGACAACTAGCCAAAGGGAACACATCAAGTGCCCAAACTAGGACAAGGCTAATTATACTCCTTGTCCCCACTTAGTGCAAGACGAGGATGAGATGAGAATGGATGATGATGTGCTTCTCCTTGAAAAATGGAAATGATTTGAAATTAATGTAAAACATGCAACAGTGAGCTATGATCCTACAACTATTACATGGAAAGAAGCAACAACTAGTGTTATTGATTATAATGAGTAAACAAAGTATAAACTTGATGCCTATCAAATGAGATATTCCCACATGTAGTATCTATCAGTTCAGGATGCACCAAAGTTAAAGTTGGCTTAGAAGAATATTTTGTAATAGTGTTGCTATTGATTGACGGATTTTTTGACGTGTTTGTTTCATTCGAAGGACAATAACCAAGACCACTACTTGTTGCTTGTGTGTTAGGCTCTATAGGGACACATATACCTTGTTCTCGAGCACCACATCCTTTTCCACTATACCCAAGTTGTTTCATAATTTCATAACCTCTTCCATAATGCTTTTTCATTTCTTTCATATTTAGTGGTTGTTCATAATCAATTTCATCAAAGTTTGTTGTGTAATTTGCTTCTTCTTCTAAAGTGGTTGAGGTTGATTCTTTCGAATTTTGTGTTGACATTACCACTTTTTCTTTTGCTTTGTTAGACTCTTTTTTTATGATCTTATATTCGCCCATGAATGTAGGTATGAAATCAAAGGAACTCAAAGCATCTTCCAATAATTTTGTGAATTCTTCAATATGCTTTTATTTTTCTTTCTCGACATGCAAACAACTTTCAGGTTTAGGGTTGGCCTTGATTTTATATAATTTGTTATATATATATATATATATATATATATATATATATATGAGAATGCCATTGTAACTCAGTTGTTGTGAAACATTATCATTATTGAGTTGTCTTTTAGGTGGTTCTAAGATAAGCATGGGTTTATTTTGAACTTATGGTTGTTGTGAGGGTGGATGAATGATAATTTCATGCTTGGGATATCACTTCAAGGGATATCTAATGTGCATAACATCAAAAGTCTTGTCCTTATTTTCATGATCTCTTAGTGAAGGGGAGTCTAATGTCAATTCATAATCTTCATCTAAGGAATCCTCATCACGATTGTTTGAAAGACGTGTCAATGTCCTCATTTTCTTGCACCATGATATCTTCCCTAGTAGGAAAGTTTTTAGGAGAGAAACAAACTAGCTATTAATGACATTCAATGGTTGGTTCTTCTAAAATAACTTTATCACAAGTAAGGATTTATCAATGGTTGGACTTTCTTTCTTATCAATGATGGCATTTTCTTGTTCAATAATGTTTTCCCTAGGAGAAGAGAGACAAATAGGATTCTCATGACTCTCATCTTCTAACACCAGAAGGTCATCTTCACAAATAGGAGAGATGTTAGGAGAAGGAAAAATTTGATTGTTATGATTGTCCATCATTTCATCATTTTCTCTAAGGTCTCATTCTCTTGTGCCATAGTATATGCCCTAGTAGGAGAGCTTTCAAGAGGTTCATCACATTCCATGGTTAGATTTTGTAATTTAACTTCATTACAAATAGGGGAGACATCAAGGGAAGGACAACTATGATTTTCATGCTTACCAATGATTGGATCCTCTTGTTCAAATAGACCTTTCCAAATGTTAGGGACATTAGGGAGAAGATAAATAATTCTATAACTCTCAATCATTGGGTCTTTTAACACCAACATATCCTCTTCGCAATTGTGATTTTCATGATTGTGCATGATTACATCCTCTTTCACTAAATCCTTCTCATAAGTAGGGGAGGTGTTAAGAAATGTTTCAATGATCTCATCTTCTTGTTTCCTAATATCTTCCCAAGGTGGAGGAGGAGAGGGACAAACAAAACTTTCATGATTCTCAATTATTGTATCTTCTTTCACCAAGATACCTTTGTCACTAATAGGAGAGGTATCGGGAGAAGAACAACTATGATTGTCATGATTGTCTATGCTTGCATCCTCTCATGTTATGAAATTCTTACAAATCCAATGGATACTAGTAGGGTAGCCAACATGTTTGTCAAAGGTTTTATTTTTTTTTCCTAGATTATACCTATGAGTAGGGAAAATAGAATCATACAAGCCATGTGATACTCTATGAACACTAAATGCTTGAAAAGAAAACATGATAACATGAAAAAATAAGCTATCTATCTTATGCAATGCTTAAAAAATGTAAACAAATGTCTTACAAATCTGAAGATTGAAATGATTTTTTGAAATGTTTTTTAAAAATGACTACACTAAATGGATGATTTGACCTAGATACATAAAATAGCAATTCCTGAAACTTTCCAGATTGATACAGTAGGTTACCAACAAGCCTAGGAAGTGCAGAAAACCACAACAAATCTCAAAAATGTTGATTTTTGTAGGCCATCAGGGACTAATACACTCATCTATGAAAATAAGTCTCACCTAGGGTTTTTGGAAGGTTCAAATAGTGAAAAACAAATAACACAAGATTCCTGTAAATCAAGACCAAAGACCTATACCAAGACTAAATAGCCTAGATGGGAAAATTAGTCCCAGTTAGGGTTTCTAAACCTGAATCAACAATTTTGAGTTGATTCTAGGGTGTCTAAGTTGTATGTTAACTTGATTGTTTGCAATGATATATTTTTTAGTGAAATTAAATGATGCAAGATGCAAAAATGCAACCTATATACACTTTTCACTAATGCAATGTTTAGAAGCCCTAAATGCAAATTAACTAATGCAAGATCTAATGCAAAGTTAACCTAGATCTAGGACTATGATGCTCTCCAAATCAGAAATACATGTGTTCAAAGGTTAGGTTCACCAAAATGAACACAAGGAAATAGGGCTCCACCTTTTAGGAGATGGAACTTTAGGGGACCTATTTCACTCTTAGTTCATTAGGAAACTAAGATCCCTGAACCAATTGACTTGATTCAGGAATGGACTAGGGTTAGGATGGTTTCCTTAGGTGTGATTAAAGAGGGTTAACCACTAAGAAAATGCTTAGAAAGAAGGAGATGAAATAAATATACTAATTTGGCTATGCACTCTATAAAATGAACTAAAAATCAAAATAGTAAACTAAGGATGAACAAAGAAGCATCTAGAAGATGAAGATGACTAAGAAAGACCTAAATGTTTTGAAAAATTGTTGATCTTGATTTCCATTGGGACTCATACACCAGCCTAGGTGATTTAGTCCCAGTTAGTGTTTTTGTGTTGAATCTAGAATCTACTACTAACAAACCAGGATCAACAAAAAATTGTTGAAAACAGGTATACTGGAACTCATATGCCCAAGGTGGTGATTTAGTCCCAACATTAGGGTTTGACTAAAAATTCTGTAGCCTCGAGTGATCTTCTGCAACTTTCATCTTTTCTAATCTCTGAGTCTGAAAGTATGAATTCTAGCTTGTAGGTGAGTTTCCATGAAGATGACAACTTCTTGACAACTTTTCTTCAATCTTGCAACTTTTTCTTCAAAGGATCTTCAATCTCTAAAACACCTAGATTTGCAATCACACATGAAGGGGGGAAAAATGTTGATTTGTTAGTGGATAGGGGTTTTCCTTTGGCAAACCCTGTTTTGGTAATCAAACCTTGAAATGAAATGAAATAGAATGAAGGAATGATGGATGAACAATATGCAATGTTGCAACTCACCAAACCATTGAAATAAAGGTTGCAATATTATGTGAAATGGATCCAATGGATGTGGATCTTGACTCTTGATTGAATTCTTGAATCTTGATCTTGAATGCTTGCTTGACTCATGAAAACCTACATCAGAAATGTTAGCTCAAAAACAAACATGATGCATGATGAATTTGACATGGTTCTTGAATCTTGAATGTTGCTCCAAAATGCTTGATAATTTTCTCTTGAATGCTCTATAATGCTCTTGTGAAATGTTAGGATGTTTGACTCAAAATTGCTAGGTGAAACTAAGTGAAATAACCTTGTATTTATACTTGTTTATGCCAAAATTCCTGAAATTACAACACTACAAGCTGACATCAAATCTAGGATAATAAAATCCTACCAAGAATTTGATTTAAAATAGGTCTTGGTTAAAGCGGGACTCATACATCAGTTGGGGTGTATGAGTCCCAATGTCTTAACACATGTGACACAAACTCAAAGAAGTGTCTTGTTTAATGTGAAATTTTAAAATGAGGTCCCAAGACCTAGGTAGGACTTATACGTCCAAGGTGGCATATGAGTCCCATATCACTAAATATGGAACACACAACCTTAAACATTAAATTATGATTGGTCATTTATTAAATGTCAGGATGATCCTTAGAAAAATGCATTTAATTAGGATTGTGGATGTAAAATAGAACCAATTAAGGCATAAATAAGTCCAAATTTTAATGAAAAGGTCCCAAAACTTAATGTGAATATGTAAAACATATTACAGCACAAAATTAAGGCATCACTTAGCTCATTTTTTCAATTATTCCCAAATTAAGTGAGGAAAGGGATACTTTTTCTGTCACTACAGTTTGTACTAGACTAGACATTACCCAAGCAATGAGAGTTATTTTTAGATATATGTCTAATCCTTGTAGAGTTCATTGGGATGTAGTTAAAAGAGTATTCCTTGTGTTATCATAGTAATATGACTAAAGATGAAATTTCCCTTAATATTCATGGTTCTGTGGATTTAGACTGGGTAGGTGATGTTGATAGCAGACGATCCACCAGTGCTTATGTGTTTACTTTATTTGGTAGTGCAATTAGTTGGATGAGTAAGAAATAGGCTATGATTGCTTAGTTCACTACTGAAGTTGAGTATATGGCAACTACTTATGCTTGTAAAGAAGCCATTTGGATTAAGAGACTGTTCAAATATTAGAATTAAATAAGGTGCAATGATAATTTATTGTGATAGTTAGAGTGTGATATGTATAGCTAATAACCCGAAATTGCATGCGAGGACCAAGCACATTGATGTATAGTATCATTTTATTAGAGATATGGTCGAAGATGGCAGGGTGAAGTTGGTTAAGGTAGATACTTTGATGAATGTTGTTGATTTTTTAACTAATCCTATGAGCACAAAGAAGTTAAAATGTTGTTCAGAGTCTATGGGCCTTTTGGCCCCTAAAAATTAAGATATGATGTTTATACACCCTCTATTGCTCTTGCAAGGTGTTCAACAAGTGGGAGATTTTTTAGGAAAATGTTTCTCAACCTTGCAATTACATAAGGTTTACTATTGATAGGTAAGCATGAGGGGATGTGGAGGGGGTACCCCCACTGCCCATGAGTGGTGCAAGGGGATCATCACCCCAGTGGGAGGGGGGAGGGCTCGAGGGTAGTGACCCTGAAATCCAAATTTTATGTATATTGTATTCTCATAAATATAGACCATTCATCATTAGGTCTCGGATCTGACAGTCGATATTTGTTGGCTTGAATTATCCTAGAAGGAAACCCTTTTTATGAGGGCATTGTATTATAGCTATGTATTGTGATGTATTATGAGAGTCTAATAGTAGTCGTATTGCCTCTAGATCTTTGTTTGGTGATACTCCTGTGAGAAGCTTGCTTTGCAAGTATATTATAAATCTTTATGATTTTTGAATAATATATTGGGAAACTTTTGGAGTGTATGGTTTTTCTCTCAAAAGGGTTTTCCCTATGTAAATCACTATGTTGTGGTATGGATGATATTTATGTTTATGTAAAGGGTTCTCAAGATTAGTGTACGAAGTTTTTCCGCTACCTTAGCTTCCTTACATGTAACTAACTTCCTTTGTTCTCTTATTAAATACCTAATTTCTCTCTCACTAGGAAGCATTAAAAATTGGGTTTAATATATAGGATAGAAAGATGAATTCTCTAATACCAATATGATAAACCTTATCCTAAATATTTAAAAATATGTATAGACCTAAAATACCTACTATAAATATTCACCTAAAATGACAAGATCTAAAATACCCATAAAACAAAAAAATAGATTTGCACAAATAAGGCTTGATAAAACTAGTTATTTGATTCAAATACATTTTTTCCAAATGGTTACATATATTTTCTTCAATAATAATTACAAATATATATAAAATGCCTAAATTTTTGAGAAACCAAGAATGTTGTTAAAATCTCCCACACTTGAAATATAGTTGTAACCTTTGGATGAAGCTACCCATGAGAAATCAAAGGTTTAATTACCAAACTTGGGGTTTGAATAAGGCAAACCCCTGTCCACTAACAAACATCAAAAATAAATTGTAGATTATTGGCAGTTCTGGATCCAAAAGTGGGGATTTCAAGTTATAGGAAGGAACTGCAGGTCAAGAACTTCAAGATCAGATTCAGAGTTTTTTGAAAGAGCCTACCAGGACCCATTCACCACTTGGAGAATGAGTCCCTATTATGGTTTCTAGGGCAGCATATTTTCATAGTTTACAAGCTATAGTTCCTTATTCAGAATCTCTTGGAAGAGTATACCAGGACCCATTCGCCACCTGGAAAATGAGTCCCTGTTATGGTTGTAGAATCAACAAATTTCAACAGGTTCACAACATTCCTCTCTATTTTTCAATAAGATTCAATGTTTCTTTATGTTTTGTGATAGGTCTCTTCATTTCATTTTGTAGACCTAGGATTAGAGTTGTTTTGCTAGTTAAATTTTTTCCCCCCAAGGTTTTTTTGGATCACCCCCTATCCTTGTATAAAGGAGAAGTTGCAAGATCCCAAACCTTGATTTGACTCACCTTTTTGGGTTGATAGTTACTTCATAGTTTGGATCTCATTTCTTGAATGGAAATAGGGAAAAATAGGGTTACCTCATAGCCCTCCTTTTTCATATTTTTTAGTAATAGACCACTCTTTCCTTACCGTCATCATCGTGTTGAGCTAACAAAGCTTCTAAGGCATGAGGTGATGCAAAGATATAAAGAAAAAAGTGTTTATCTTGCATAGCCAACATTAAGATAAGAGGATTGGCCAAATAACTCTTGATTGACTCAAAATATTTTTTG
This sequence comes from Sequoia sempervirens, assembly GCA_007258455.2. Classification (NCBI taxonomy): domain Eukaryota; kingdom Viridiplantae; phylum Streptophyta; class Pinopsida; order Cupressales; family Cupressaceae; genus Sequoia; species Sequoia sempervirens. The sequence continues at coordinate 670,538,341 of VDFB02271358.1, forward strand.
CACTCATCTTCCCATTGAAAGTGAACATATTTCTTCAACAAGCATGTGAAGGGAAGAGTGTGATTAGCCAACTGAGATGTAAATCTATGAATCGCCTAAATCTTCCCTTTTAAACTATGTAATTGAGAGATGTTTTTGGGCTCTAGAGGCATGTTAAAAATTGTATCAATCTTATTTGTTTCAAATTTGATTCTATGGCGAGAAATAATACAAATATTTAATAATAAGTGTGTCAACATTGAAGACACACTTAAGAGGATTTAGCCTCATCTTATAGATTTGAAACCTTTCAAAAATAATACAAATATTTTATACGTGATCTTGAAGAGTTATAGACTTAGCCAAGATATCATCAACCTAATCTTCTAGAATTTTGTGAATAAAGTCATGAGAGATAAAGTTCATCACCCATTGGTAATTTTCTCCTACATTCTTTAACCCAAATGGCATGACCACATAACACAAAGTACCCCAAGGAGTAGTGAAGGTTATCTTCTACTAATCTTTCGAGTTAATATGAATTTGATTACAACTTGAGAAGCCATCCTTGAAGGAAAAAAATGCATGGCCTACATTGGAGTCTACAATCATATCAATATTTGGTAATGTAAAATCATCCTTAAGAGAAGCCTTATTGATATTACGAAATTCAAAACAAATGTGAATATAGCCATTAGGCTTGCCAGCAATGATAATATGTACTAATCTTTTAGGTTAATATGAATTTGTTTATAGCTTGAGAAGCCATCCATGAAGGGAAAAATGCATGGCCTATAGTGGAGTCTACAATCATATCAATAATTGGTAATGGAAAATCATCCTTAAGAGAAGCCTTATTGAGATTAAGAAATTTAATACAAATGTGAATATAGCCATCAGGCTTTCCAATAGCAACAATATTCAATATCTAAGGTGAATAGTCAATAGAATGGATAAAGCTTACTTTTAATAGCTTCTCTATCTTAGTCTTAACTAACAATGTGACCTTGGGATTCATTTTTTGGATCTTTTGTTTTACGGGTTTAACATCAGGACATAGAACGATATTATGAACCACTACTAAATCATCAATACCAAGCATGTCCTCATATGACCAAGTGAAAATATCGGGATGATAAAGTAACAAATTAGAATGTTGCTTGGATTCTTTTGAGGAAAGACACTTTCCAATATTAATCACCTTTTTAGAAGATTTAGGATCCATGAAAACATCAATAGTGTCCCCTTTAAGGAGAGAAATATAATCTTCAAGAAGGGGAATAGGAACATCATCATCCACATTAGATAAGGGAGCCTCCTCGTCCATACTCAAAATGGATTCTCCAAAGTATGCTTGCTTATATAAGTGGTACAAGAATCACCATTTATGGTGATGAGAAGGTAGATGAGAGTAGACACCTAAGAATTCATCCAGTGCTTCATTTGAAGTGAATACATCTAGAGGAACTTCATTAGATTCTACTTCGCTCTCAATTAGTTTAGGACAAACTAGACTAATAGGTTTAACATAAATCATGTTGACACTCCACCATGGTTTCTTCCTACATTGCTCAAGAGATTAGCTAAGCCCCAAGTTACACTTACATTGTATACATTCTATAGGGACTTGAATGCATTATTTGTTATGCCCACAACCTTTACGTCCATAACCATATTTAGAAACAAGTTTATAGCTAGGGTCGTAACATATTTGCAAATCTTGACAAGGAGGTGAATCAATAGAGAGAGCATCACTCCACCAATGAGTCATCCTTCTTGATGGGATTACAAAGATTAGCCTCCTCAATAGAAGCATGATTATCTTCTTGAGTAGGGGTACAACCATTTTCCTTGATGGTATCTTGATCGCTTTCTCTGTGGGAGGACAATCAATTTTCTTGAAAAAGGTTTATGAAATCGTTGGAAGGTTAAGGTGGATAGGGTCAACTTTGTATTCCTTGATGAAGAAGTCAAAAAATACAAGGACCCCCAATCATCACCAAGATATGCATTTGATTTAGAAGAAGATGAAAAGGAGGTAGACAAGATTTTTCACTTCAAGATGATCTTCTTTAGGGACATACATCTCTCGAGTAGCCTTTGAAATAGGCACTACTGAAGAGCATATCAACGCATCAGAAGATAATGATGGAATATAGTTTTTAAGAGTCAAAATAACCCAGGGTTGACCCTTAGTTGTGAACTCACAAAGGTGTATAACATCAGGGTCAACCTTGATTATAATTGCTCCATTAATTAGCAACAAATTTTATACAATGATGTAAAGTAGAAGTTACAGCTCCCAAATCATGAATCCAAGGTCTTCCCAAAATAATATTATAAGGAAAAGGACTAGACATCACATAAACCAAGGTGGGTAAGATAATGGGTCCTAACCTCAAAGGTAAGATTATCGTGCCTAGGGCTTGATGACTAGTATTATCAAATCTATGAATATATGAGGAAGGAGCTAAAGAAGAATCAATTTTAATCTTAGGTAGTAGATCAATGTTACATACATTGAGAGCCAGATCGGTGCCAACAATAGCATGCCTAATATGAATGGTATTAATATTAACTATAATCATTAGAGGATCCACTTGCTTCTACACTTCTGGGGGTGGGAGTTCCTGTAGATAGAATGTGATATTCAGAAAATTTGCATGAATATGAGCCATCAATGCATTAACATCCATTGACCTAGTACAAGAAGGCAATAGGATCTTTTGCAAGGCTTCTTGAAGCATACCTTGATAAATTGAATCAAACTAAAGAAAATCCCATAGTGAGATCTTGGCCAGAGTAACATGAAGTTGCTTAACAAGATCATAATCATTAGGTGCTTTAGCTGTAGGTTTAGGTGTTGGAGGAAAACTTGGTTGAGAAGTTGGTAGAGAAGTAAAAACAGAAGTAGGCTGATTCAATTTTTTTTATTTCTCCTAGTATTATACGTATTTCCTATGATATTATAAGAAGAATCCATAGCTTTTAAGAAACTCATGTAAAGGTCCAATGAGTCATTAGAGACCGGAACCCCACGAATAGAATGAATCCTCTTAGTAGAATGGCTAGCCGGAGTCAAGTAAATGATGGGTCTCTTAGGACTTTGAGGAGCCATGGAGATAGTCACTACATTTATAGACTCTTCAACTTGCAAAGAGGAAGTGGATGGTTGTGATGAAGTTTGCTAAGGATATTTATAGATAAGAGAAGAAACCTCTAGGAAATCATTCAAGGCATCATCTAGCATATCAAAATATTCCTTAGAAAAAGCATTATCATAAACATTAAAACATTGCAGGAAAAGATCTGGCATGATTTAGGTTCACATCAGGTTCACCGAAATATAGAGGGGGGGATTCTCTACTCACAAGTCCCATGATGAATAGGGTCTAAAGGGAGCAAATCACCCTCAACTACCTCAAATGACATGGAATCAAGTGGTAGAGATTCGAGATGAAGGAGATTGTCAAATGTATTTAAAATAAAGTTTTTGGAAAGATCATAGATAAAGGACCTCGAGGATCGAAAGAGAAAATTGTAGAGATTTTTGGGACAAGAGGATAATCTCTCAACCAAAGGATCTTTGTGTGGGATAGGGACGATAGCACAACACACTATCATCTTGGGGACACATTGTTGTATCATGCAATAGAGAACTAAACCTTTTGCACAGAACTCAAGGAATCTACTAACTATTCAAAATCCAAGGTTTGTCTACTCTAATTAATTAACAAAAAATAAGAATGAAAGGTAATGGCATAAAAGGGAAATTGTCAACTCATGGGAAGTCTATTGCTATGAGGCCTTGCACAAAAATCCACACGAGCAACCTACACACAAGGTAAATGAGGAAAAAAAATTGGGCTATTTTGGGGCTTACCTCAATCAAACCCTCATTTTGGTGTTTCCACCTCTACGAACAACTATATAGATATAAATTGTAAAAGAGACAAAGTAAAGTAGATAGAATGAGTGATAAAAGAAAACCCCATGATAGAGGAGAACCTGTATCAAAAAATAGACACGATGAGTGATAAAAGGAAACCTCATTATGGAGGATAACCTATATCAAAAAATATAGACACAATAAATATGCTAGCAAATAGACAAGAAAGAAAGAGAGTGATACCAATATTCTATGGCTCCCTCTTGACTCGATAGACCTGACATTGAGCACTTACAAGAGAGCATTGGCTAGTGAGACTTCAATGTGGCAGAGCTTCACCATAGAATTGTGATGTAGAAGAGAGAAGCAAGTTTTAGTGAGAGAGTGAGAATGCTTGCAAATGAGAGTGAAAAAGAGAATTTTGTTAAGATGCATGGGTGGGAAGAGCCGTTACACTAAAATTTTTGCTACAATGACACGTTTCATGGGCTAATATTCTGAGATTCCTTATTTGAACTCTCAAAGCTCAAGGAAGCTAGTGTGCCACGTAGACTTTTGTGCATCATGTAGGCATCCAACTCATAAATTTACAAGAAATTAGGTGGTGTACTATTGTCGCTTCGTCATTGTCCCTTATGGAGTTGAAATAGAAAAATTTTGACCCATAAAATTCTTGTCATAAATGCAACTAGGTGCCATAAATGCGGGGGGTAAATGCATGCAAATGTGAAATTACCATGGGGTACAATTTTATGACATTAAAAAAATATCATTAATACTCATCCATATCCTCTCTTTTAGAGAATTTAGAGGGAGGGGAGAAAGGTGAAGCAAGTGACACATCCTATATACCAACTAAAATAGCTAACAAATATCTTCCCTTAGTTTCTAGGCAAGTTCATCTTGCAGGGTTACATTACTTACACCACTCTTCACTCTTCTTTCATCTTTAATATTGTAGTTAATCAAGAGCCTAAGGGTACAAACACACTACCATTTCAAATCATAGTAAAAACCATGAAAGTTCCATGCCATGTTCTTATTTATATGAGTTCCACCTAAGTAGTTAACACATTTATTTTATGATAACACAAATATTTTTTTCAACTATATGACCATTCATAATTTTCATTAAATTTTGTATTATTTTACTAAATTATTCATGTTACTACATAAACAAAATATATATCTTTAAGATAAACTAAATTTTGTTTGACTACTCTTGATATCTCTAACAATGTAACTATATTTTTACTATACCATAAATAACAAGATGTACATTATGACATTTCTCAATAAAAGATTAATTTCTCCTTTCCAATGGGTATTCTATCATATTATAAACCCTTGATCTAGTACTAAACCTATGTAAACCTCATAATTAACAACCTCCTACTCCACAATATTGGCTGAATAGAGTATATATATGATTAAAAAAATAAAAAATATTAGAATACTTAGAATATTTAAGCAAATATAAATAATGGGTGAAATCTATACTCAACATATCAAGTACCAAAATGGATACTTATGGATAAATAATATTGCACTTAACATCATGTGCACATATCTTTTCTTTTTGATGTTAAGGATAAAAGTAAAATGCAACAACAAATTCCATAACCCTTTCCAGCATTCTTCATAACGCGTATACCATTCTTTTTAAACACGTGACCGATGAAAGAATATAGAAGGTTTCATTTCAATTTAAATTATACTGCTATTTATTTATTCATAGTTCCAATCATGCTAGAGGATATAAGTAGCATCTGAATTGTCAATTCTAATCTAAAGGAAAGTTTTTTATTTTTATTTTTTATCACAAGTAAATCTTAATTTATATTCTTAATTGTCAAATAAAGGTAATTTGATGGCATATGTTTTTTATTAGAGGTAAAGTAGGTTTTGAAGGGGCCCCAAAACCCTTTACAAAAAAGGAAGTCGTTTCAAAAGATAACCAAACAGGTCAAAAAATAGCCAACACACACAAAACATCAACAAAACGACTACCAAAAAGGAGGAAAAAGAATAAAAACTATAGATTCTTTAGAATATTAGTAGCATCCATGTCACTTTCGATTATCTTCTAATGCACATCCATAACTTCAGAAATCTCTTTGGAAGAGACCCCTTGCAACTTAATCTTGTTGCGGGTTCTAGCACTAGGCCCCAAAAAAATTACCTCTTTAATCAAAACACCATGCGAACCAACAACATTCCTAGCAACAACCTTATCAACCAAAGCTTCCTTCATTAACTTCCTTTTCCCAGTAGCATCCTTATCACCAGGAGCTTCCTCCATCCATATCCTAGCCTTCTCATTGAGAATACTAAGGCCCATCACATCATTACTCATCACAAACTTAGTCACTTCAAGAACATTCTCCAGCTTCATGTTAACCTGTTCCATCTGCTCTTCCAAGGTCACAATCCTTTGTTCAAAAATTTGCTTCAACTTAAGCATCTCCTCTGCCATAATCTTTAAAGCATCAAACAACTAGTCAGCTTGAGCCTATATAGAAGACTCTGAAGTTTCCCTAGCTTTACTCACAGCCCCCCAAACCTTAAAATTGGTCATATTGAGCTCATGGAAAGCCCATTTGAACAATCTAAACAGGGATAAAGTACCCTCCTTTGCCAGACCCAAAACATTAGGCAGATCCTCCTAGTTAAAATTAAAAAACATCCAAGGTCTCTGCCTCACCCTCCTGGGAGACACTAGTAGTTTTATGGCTATCAATAACCTCTTTCCATTTAACCGCTACCACTAGCATCTGAATTTTACGAAGGGTGCTCACAATTTCTTCTGTAACAATCCTCCTAGTTTTTTGTTTCTATTTCCCCTCATCAACGATGGTCATTGTATCCTTCCCACCAACAACATTAGGAGGAGAATCAATAGTCTCCTCCTGCACAAGGTTACCAGTCCACTTAGCCAACTTCATTTTACCTCCATCCTTCAAACCCTTTTTTCTCTTAGACCCCAACACAGGGGATGTAGGAGTCTTTTCCTTGGTAGCAGCTTACATTTCTTTCAAGAGGGTTGAGGGAGCACCTCTCCCAGTTTTGATGGGTTTATCTCCAACCCCTTCCTAACTACAAGTTATGTCCTCCATAGAATCAAGGGTTGGTTTACCTTTTTTGCCTCCCTTACTAGGAATAGGGGGCTGCGAGTAGACTTCCATAGAAGCCTTAGACTCAGGAACATAATTTGATGGCATATGTTATAGTTAGAGAATCTTTAAAAAAAATTGTAGGAGGAATTATAAGCAAGAAGACTATCTGGTACATAAATACATTTTCTCTATAATTTGTTCTATTCAATGTTATTTGTTAGGAAATTTATATTTTATTATTTCAATAAGAATGACTAACATTTTCTTTATATTAATCTAAAGATGACAATGACTTGTAATTTAATGAAGTAGTGGATATAGAAGTGTAGCAACAAAGGAAACCCTAAATTTTTTATGTAAGGATCATACATATTTTTATCCAAACATATAAGCTTAAGTCACATGTAAAAAATACATGTATGAATGGAAATATAGAAGGGAAAGGGGCATTTAATGATAAAAATTATAAAATCCAATCAAAAGAGTACTTTAATTATAATTGTTTTGTTATAGCTTGGATGCTTATACTCTCTATTAAATGAATAAAAATAAATGAGAAAGGGATTGGTCTAGCATTTTGATAGATCAAGAAGAGGAGGGGCAATTCACTCTCCACAAGAAATATCATATTGAATATAAAATATAAATGTAATTCAAAATGGTAGTTGAATGAATGGACATTTATTTAAATGATTGCACCTTCTATCTATTATAGCCACACCTTTTTGCATCTCAAAGCATACTTTTTCATATCTTGAGTTGTATCATTTCATATCTCTAAAAAACATATAATTTTATTATATCGATATTCATATTAATATCTTTTCATATGTTTTCATGTGTTACGTTAAAAGGAATATAATCAAAAAAGATATTTCTCATCAAAATGTATAGATTGTAGTGATATTCAAAAGTTATATATAAATATAAAGATGGATTGAATAGGTCAAATTTTTTAGTTATATAAATATAAACAAAATAAAACTTTGTGTCAAATTACTTAAAATCCTCTAAAATGTTTTTTATAAAAAAAATAGTATTTTCTAACTTGCTCTTGTATAATGTAAGAAATTAAAAATTTAAGTTACCAATCATTACAAATAAATATAAATTAAATTAAATGAGAATTACAAGATACACAAATTAAATATATTTTTCCCCTTCAAAATAGACAACTCCATAAAGCTTCATTTCATTATAAAATATTTATAGAATAATCTATTAAAACATAGATTGAATTTGGGAAAATAATTCTTTCAACTTCCACATGACCAATAATACCTCTTCTGCATAGTGATAGAATTCACTATTAGTCTTCAAATTTTGATACCTCTCAATTAGAGACAACCTACTTAAATATAAGAAAAGGGGTGGAAAAAAACTTAAAGAGGTTTTAGTCACACATATTTGAAACTATCATTTTTAAATAATTAATAGTTTAATAGTTTATTAGATTATTAATTACTTAAATGATATATGTTTAATAAAGCATATAATATGCATAGGGTTTTACAATATTATATTATAATAATATATAAATATTATAAGGGTAATGGCCCCTAATAACATCATGTTCTAATAGTTATTAATGGATAAATACTACTACTATAACAATACTACTATAACAAGGGACCACCTAGTGGGAGAGCCAACACACTTAATTGAAATCTATTTAAAAAAATATTTTTTCTTGACAAAAAGTTTTTTTCAAATTTTACAATACATAATTTTGTTAATTTTTACAAGATAGAGCCAAGATGTCTTGAGGACAAGATATGGTTTCAAAGGGGGATGATGCTAGTAAGACAAATTCAACCCTATAACAAGATTTATCCACCACAAAAGGAATGCAACACCAATAAATCCAAGAACTATCACATATATAAGAGGCACATGCCTTAAAGATATTTTATTGTCATATAAGGTATCAAATAGTTATGATAGGCTGAAAAATAAAAAAGGAAGATATAATGTAGATATGATAGAATATTGTAATAGATAAAGCATGCAAATAGATTAAATTGACTTGAGTTGTAATAGATAATATAATGCATACAGAAAAGCAAAATGTATTATGATAATATGTCTATGAAAGATGGACTAATGTTGAATAAGAGTTTTTTATGAGCAATATAACATACCACAAGTTGGTTTAGCTCCAAAATATTATGTTCTAGTGTATACTATGTAGGCATTCTACTAATTTTTAATGTTCTTTCCTACCACAATCTTATAATCCATTGCACACTTTGATCCTCTTCTTATCCTTAACACTATAATATAAATACAATATTTCACATAACTAAGGTCAAAATCTTTGATTTGCCTCCATCCTTACCAACATTTTTTCCTCACATAAATCATTGTGTTATAGTATATTTCTTTTGTGTTTATTTCCTTGTAACTATATAATCATTTATTTAATTTTCACATATACCTTCTCGCATGTATAAGTGTAAGAAGTGTATTTTGCACATTTAATTTCTTCCAATTTATTCCCCATAACAAATTTAATACTTAATTATTATTTATTTTGTGCATACATTATGTTTGAATTCTTGATTGATATATATTAAAAAATATTTGCAACTTTCAAACCACGTATCATTTTTCAAATCCAAATGTTGTCTTACACCCTAGCTTTTGTTGGTTATAGGTTTATTAGTACAATGAATTTCATATTAGTTTGACCAAGTTAGGTTAGTTGGGAGAAAAACATTTTTGAAATCACATTAAAAAATAATAAATATATTTATTTATAAGAAAATCACATCACATCCATTCATGTGTCATTTACTTATATATAAGGTTTGATAAAAAAAAAAAATCATATTAGACTAGTTGGAATGATATATACTCTCTTTTTAAAATGTCAGTAATGCTTGATTTAAAATATCTAATTCTCACCAAATTAATTTAAAATTATTCAAAAAAATATTAGTCCATAAATTGCTTTCAATTTCTTGCAAATATTATTATACTTTTAAAAAAGATTTGTAGATAAATCTTTCAATTTACCACATGAATTTATTGAAGTCATTTTTTTTATTGTTACTAAAGATTATTCGGTTCATAATGATTTTGCACATCTTTCCATAAAAGTTATAATATGCACGACTATTATGTATTCTAAAAATGATTTGTTAATACAATGGATGAACTTAAGATAATGTAATCAAGTTAACACTCAAAAAACTTTAAAGAATATTATCCACGGATTCTTGAAACTTAAAAGAGTTTCTTAAAGATAAAAAGTAAAACAAAATTATTTGATTTTGACCTTTTGAGAATATTTTCACTATACTGACAACTTTTGTATATTTGGTATATTTTGCTTTTTCCTAGTTCTCAACTCAAGAAAAAACCCTTATTTGCCTCTTTGCAATATTCTATGTACTACTATTGGTGGCCACTTCTTTAACTTGCATCTTTTCTTTTGTAGACTATCAATTACCAAATATGTAAGAAAGAATGTGCTTTATGGGAAGTTAAGCTTGGTTGGTCACTTTTCACTCCTTTTAGTACAAAGGGTGATACGTCATCATCTTTTGAAATATATTTTTAGATTACGTGGTGGCACATAATATCAAGTCACTTGTCAATTCTTTCTTATTGGCTCCTTTTGTGGGGATTTTTTTAAGTCATCTTCTCCTTTCAATTCACCATAGTGGTTAAGGATGTTGATATTACCATGTATGACCTACTATAAGCCATTGATATTCTTCAAAGGACGTGACAGGGTTAAGGAACAAATCAAGATATGATTATTGGTTTAATGAATTCTATTGGTCTATTGGGTGGGGATTCTAAGTCTAATAGTGAGAGGTTTATAAAGCAAATCTTTGGCATTGTAATAGCAAGCCCATTCCTTTCAATGGTGGGGCCAAATGTCCTTTTTGGTCATGGGGCCTTTTGACAACCAAGCAAAAAAGGAAATTGAAATTTTACAAATAAGTAATGATATTCATCCATCTTGCCATGTTCATACACACCCAATAGCCCATGAAGTGATACAAATATCCCATTACTCCTATATGTGATAGGGCCCACTAACTATTCAATAAATGTTGGAACCATTGATGATGATTGAGGTTCCTTTTTTAAGGCCATTTGGCCTATGATGAGTTTTTCTACTTTGGCATGACCATATCCAATTATAGAGGATTGGATCAAATGGGATTTTCATGTGTCTTTTGGGAGGAAAATTTATTAGTGGATGGGATCATTTTAATGAAAAGTGGGAAGTATACTCACTTGTACATAGATTTATCCTTGTAGTTATTAATATCTTTGAGTGCAATAGTTTATTTTATTAAATTATAAATATATGTGTATAGAAATGTCTTAGTTTTATAATCTATTTAATATAATAAGTTTATATACTTGTTATTCTAATTTTGAAGTTGTTTATTAATGGTTTTTTTGATATATCTTTATGTTCATGTTTTAAATTATTTATACATATTGTTTTTTTTTAAGCAAAAGGCATTAAGCCGACTTTTTATATATTATAATAGAAAAGATTACAACAAAACATGCCTGTAGTTGGTCCAAGATTTGGAACAAGATATCCCTTATATTTCCACCCTAACCAAATACCACTAATGTGATATATTTGTACCTAAATATTTTGGAACATCAAAATGTCAACCTCTTATATGGCAAAACAATCAACTTTTGCTATTTTGTAAGATAGCACTTTGACATATGTAGATTAGCATACTTAGAACACAAATTTTTTAAGTTGTTTGCAAACGCCTTTTAAATTATTTATGCATATTGTTATTTAGTGTACTGATTTTTTTTGAGAAGAATTACAAAGAAAGGTTTGTTTTATCATGTATTGTTTTGTTTGATTTTAGTTATTTAAGTTTTAAATTTATTCAATTTTTTCTTTTTCAAATTAGACTTAATGTTATAATAGATGATGTGTTAATCTTCAAATATAAAAAAAAGATCTTACAATTCTTCATACCCATGTAGACATTCCCTACTTAATGCCCTGTGTGGCATAGGTTGTTTCAAAAGACAAGTATAGGAATCAGTAGGCTTTGGCATGCATGATGGGAACTTGTGGTCCACACTAATTAAGATTTGTGGCAAAATATTGATTTTTTTAAATTTTAAAGCATATATTATATTTTCATTTGACAATTATGCAAAGAAGAAATCCCAATGACCCATGAGAGCAAGGATTGTGCCAAAATGCATATCGGTAATGCCCCAAGCCAACACACCGAGAATACAACTTAATGAAATATTTTTTTTTGTAAACAAAAACAATGATGAAGATGTGACAACAACATTGCACTTGCACAATAGCATTCACATAAGTGTCATGTGATACACAATGACACAAGGACAACGAAAATATGAAAAACCTCACCATTGCACAAACAAAGTGAAACTAATGGAAGACTTAACAATCATGGGAGGAAACCACCATGATGAACTTATGAGAGGGTAGACAACACCTTAACAACAATCAGGTATTGATCCACAACCACGTTCTCTCACAACATGACACAAGGGTCGGATGAGGGAATCATCAACCTCCAACCTACACTAAGACATACTTAATAACTCTTAAAACACCCACAAAAAACCACATAGACAATGGAGTGACTAGGATTTAACACCACTCAACTAGACAATCTAACCACTACTTTTTGAAACAAGCGTAGGGGGTAAGTGCACCAAGTTGTGACACAACAAAGATGTCACTTTTATATTTTACCCAAAAATGACCTTTTGATAGGTGCCAAATTTGGCACTTACTAAATGACTGGAATGATCAAGCCTAAGGCTTGGTATTTCAAAATGCAACTCATTTGGCAAGTGCCAAATGAAGTGCATCATTTGGTGAGCATCAAATTTGAAGCATGACATTTTAGAATGCATTTTTTGACTCTTTCTTTTTTATGTCTTTTCTTTCTATTTCTTTGCTAAGAAAACTATATACATGAAATAAAGTATAATTTGAGATTTACATATGGACATTTACTTTCTTATACTTTAATTTATATTTTATGTATATAGTTTCAAGATGTTTGAGAGTAGTTTCGGATCTCTTGGAGTTATAATGCAAATTATAGTTTTTGGAAGATCTTATGATTTTTTAGACTTAGTCAAATTTTAGTAATCAACAAGTTGTATCATCTTTCTCTATCTATCTATCTCGCTCATTTTTATCTCTTATACTCTAGACCTCTCTCTCTCACTATCTTCATCCCTTCATCTGACTCTCTCTCCCTTGATCTCAAGAACTACCTCTCTACCTGTTCATACTTCTCTCGCTCTCCATCTCTCTCTCTCTCTACTTCTCTTTATCTCACATCTCTTTCCCTCCTTCCCTCCTTCCCTCTCTAGTTGTCTCTATCTCCCCCTCTTTCTCTATCTCACTTTGTCATCCTCCCACCCACCTTCCCTCTCTACTTATTTCTAACATATCCCTCTATACCTCTTTCTCTCTACCTCCCTCCTTCCCTCTCAATATATTCACCTTCCTTCTTCCCTCTTCACTCTCTATCACATCTCTCTATCACCTCTCTCTCTCACTTCTTCCTTCCTCCCTCTCTCTCTCTTCTTCCCACTCTACTCTATCTCATCTCTTTAAACCTCTCTCTCTCTCCTACCCCCTCTACATCTCTTTATCTTCCATCTCTCCCTACCTCTCCCTCCCTCCACCCCTCCCTCTCTATCTCTTTCTATCTTTGTCTCATTCTTCCTTCCTCCCATCCACCTTATCTCTCTACTTCTCTATATCTAACCTATCTCTTTATACCCCTTTCTCTCTCCCTCCCTCCCTCCTTCCCTCTCTACTTCTCTCAATCACATCTCTCTATACCTCTCTTCATATTTCTCCTTCCTACTCTCCTTCTCTCGGCTCCCTCCCTCCTTCCATCTCCCTTTCCCTCCTCTATCATACTTTCCTCTCTCTCTCCCACTTCTCTCTCTATCATCATTATCTCTCTTATCAACTCTCTCTCCACTCTCTATCAACTCTCTCTGACTTCTCCCTCCTTCCCCCCTCTCCCTTCCCTCTCTATTTATTTCTCTCTCTCTCTCCTTCCTCTCTACTCTTATCTCACCTCTCTCCTCTCTCCCTTCCTACCTATCCCTCCCATCTCTATCATTTCTCTCTATCTCCTCTCACACTTCTACTCTACACTATCTCTATTGATCTCCTCTCTCACCTCTCTCCATCCTACTCTCCTCCATCTCTCCTTCCTCTCTACTTTCTTACTCTACCTATCCTACCTACCTATCCCTATATACCTCTTCTTTCACACTCTTCTCCTTCTTCCTCTCTCAATCTTCCATCTTCCTCCTCTTCATCTTCCTCCTCTCCCCTCATTCTCTCTCTCCTTCTCTCTCTACAATTTCTCTCTCTATATCACCTCTCTCTCCCCCTCCCCCTCTTTCTCTCTCACTATCTCCCTCTCTCATCTTTCCCTCTCTCTCTCCTTCTTTCTATCTCTCTCTCCATCTTTACCTCTCACTCCCCACCTTCCTCCCCTTTTTTGTATCAGATCTCGGTGCACATTAGAGAGAGAGAAGGGAGGGAGAGGTAAAGAGGTACAAGTGAGATAGAGAGGTAGGTAGAGAGAGTGGTATGGAGTTATAGAGGGAGAGGTAAGTAAAGAGATGGAGAGGGGAGATAGAGAGAAGTAGAGAGCAAAGGAGAGAGGGAGGGAAAGGTAGGGAGGGAGGGAGAGGCAAAGAGGGATAGTTGAGATAGATAGTAGAGATGGAGAGATAGGTTGAGAGAGGGTAAGGAGAGATAGAAAGAGGGGGCACAGAGAGAGAGAGACGAGAGAGAGAAAGAGGGGGGAGGGAGAGACAGAGGGAGGGATAGAGATGTAGGGAGAGAGCACAATAAAAAATCCCTGTGATTAGCTCCCTTTTTTGCTTTGTTTTTTGCTTCCACCCACTATTTTAATGTATTTCTATCCATTTTTTGGGATGGCATTATTTTTGACATTTTTTGTGCCAACTAGAACAAGTCGACGCTAATTCAGGGAAAAATTGGCACCGACATTAGCGCCACAATTAGTGCCAAGATTAGCGTCAATATTAATGCTCAGTGTAACTCCCTTATTAATTCGTAGATTAATGCCAAGATTAGTGCCAAAAATGATGCCTACAGTAATGCCCAAATTAGCACCTAAATCAACAACCAGATTAGCATCTACATTAGCACCCATATTAGCACCTAAAGTAATGCCTATTTTAGAATTTGCTTTAGAGCCTTTTTTGGCACCTAATTTAGTGCCTATTGTAGCACCTAATTTAGCACCCAATTGTTCTAATCTAGTAGGGATTAAGGGTGTTAGAAAAAAAAATCCTTCCCCAATATTCACTAGCCTTCAATTGCTTGCCTACATTTCACTTGCATCAAAAGCTCTACTTCCTTTGATTTTTCATTGTATTTAACATGAAATGCAACAATTTGTGTTACAAGATCCATACTGTCACCAACATTCCCTTTGTATATACCCATTTATTCCTCCAAATAATCATAAAAAAAGAAAATTTCACCTTTACCATAGTACTATGTGCAAATTAAGGGTTGAGGGTTGAGAATTGAGAGTTAAGGGTGGTTTAATGTATAAGGTAGAGGGTTGAGGGATGTATATGGTTCAAGGATTAGGGTTGAAGGTCCAATGTATAGGGTAGAGGGTATAGGGATTAATGAGGGATTAGGATTTAAGCGAACTTGAGGGTTGAGGGTAGAGGGTAGAGGGTAGAGGGTACTTGAGGGTTTAAGGGTTGAGGGATTAAGGGTTTAGGGTTGAGGGATTAGGGTAGAGAGTTTACTTTGGTTTAAGGGTTTAAGGGTTGATGGATTAAGGTTGAGGGATTACTAGGGTTGACTAGGGTAGAGGGTATTGGGACGTTGAGGGTAGAGGGACTTAAAGGGTTTAACAGTTTAGGGTTTAGGGTATTGGGTTAAGGGTCTAGGGTTGAGGGATTAGGGTTTAGGGTATAGGATTGAGGGATTAGGGTAGAGAGGGAGGGATGGATTAAGGGTTGAGGGTTGAGGGTTGTTTAATGTATACTAGGGTAGATGGTAGAGCTAGTAGAGGGTGTGTGTAAGGGTTTAGGGTTTAACTAGGGTTGAGGGTTGAGGGTAGAGGGTTGAGGGTATATGGTTCAAGGATTAGGGTTGAGGGTCCAATGTATAGGGTAGAGGGTATAGGGGTTGAGGGATTAGGGTTACTTAAGGGTATTTGAGGGTTGAGGGTAGAGGGTAGAGGGTTTAAAGGTTGAGAGATTAAAGGTTGAGGGTTGAGGGATTAGGGTAAAGAGTAATTTAATTTATTTTAAGGGTTTAAGAGTTGAGGGATTAGGGTCAAGGGTATAAGAAGGTACATATTAGCTGGTTGAGGGTAGAGGGACATAGAGGGTTTAATGATTTATGGTTTAGGGTATTGGGTTGATGGTATAGGTCGGTTGAGGGATTAGGGTTGAGGGTAGAGGGTAGAAGGTTTAAGGCCAGTTTAGGGTTTAATGGTTTAGGGTTGAGGGATGTTAAGGGTGTAGGGTAGAGGGTTTAGGGTATAGCTAGGATGTTTGAGGGTATATGATTGATTAAGGTCGATTAGGGTTGAGGTTACAATGTAGAGGGTAGAGGGTATAGGGGTTTACTATGGTTTAGGGTTTAAGGGTTGAGGGTTGAGGGATTAAGGGTTGAGGGTTGAGGGTTTAATGTATAGGGTAGAGGGTTTAAGGGTTGAGTCTTGAGGGTTTAAGGTATAGGGTAGATCAAAGGGTAGATAATTGAGGGTTAAGGGAAATTTAATGTATAGGGTAGAGGGTTGAGGGTTTAAGGTTGAGGGTAGAGGGTTGAGGGACATATATGGTTCAAGGATTAGGGTTGAGGGTCAAATGTATAGGGTAGAGGGTATAGAGTTTAAGGGTACTTAAGGTTTGATGGTACTTGAGGTTTTAAGGGTTGAGGGTTGATAATTGAAGGTTGAGGGTTTAATGTATAGGGTAGATTAGAGGGGAGTAGAGGGTATAAGAGGGTTTAAGGGTTGAGGCTTGAGGGTAGAGGGTTGAGGGTCTAATGTATAGGGTAGAGGGTATAGGGGTTGAGGCCGGATTAGGGTTTAACTAGGGTTGAGGGTTGAGGGTAGAGGGTACTAGAGGGTTGAGGGTTAAGGTTTGAGGGTTGAGGGATTAGGGTAGAGAGTTTATTAATTGGGTTTAAGGGTTTAATTAGGATTGAGGGATTAGGGTTGAGGGATTAGGTTCGAGGGTAGAGGGTATAATATGGTTCAAGGATTAGGGTTTAAAGTTGAGGGTAGAGGGTTGAGGGTCCAATATTGTATAGGATAGTAGAGGGTATAGGGGTTGATGGTACATATATGAGGGATTAGGGTTGAGGGTCCAATATTGTATAGGATAGTAGAGGGTATAGGGGTTATGAGGGATTAGGGTTTAACTAGGGTTGAGGGTTGAGGGTTAATTAAGGGTTTAATGTATTTTTCTCCAATTTTTTGAAAAAGTTGGCGTTATTTATGGAGATGGCACTATATATTTTACGCTAAAGGAATATCCTATTTGAAGAAGAAAAACATGAAACTGCTAATCGATGGTTGATATCAGACTGCCGACCCTTGAAACTGTTTGGTCCATTCATACCCTTTTCTTGATTTTATCACATTATAATAATACTTTACCTACAAAAGTCTGCCCCACATTGCATAATATCTTATACGGATTGCATATAATTTATTTTTGCGCGTGTTGCATAATATTTTCTACAACATGTGGTTAAAGTATTTCTTATTTTATTTTTTATAGGCATGTAAATATAATATTTTTGCAAGCCCTAAATTACCAAGTGCTAGATGAACTTTTTATTCTACTAAATTGACTATTCTATAATTTTACTCCTTGCTTGGTATAAATTTACAAACCACTTGGTTAAAAAAATACTCTATGCATATACATATTGTTTTTTTTAAGTATTTAATTATAGGGATTGTACTATTTTTTTTTTGGTATTTAATTATAAGGATTTGTCTTCTTTTTATTTTCTTTTCCATTTTAAAATTTTGAATAGGTAAACTGAGCATTTAGTAATTATAGTTTTTTTTAGATAATATTAGTTGAGTTTTTTTAAAATTTTAAAATTGTTTAAATACCTAATATAAATAAAAATTATACTTACTAATTCTAAAGTTTAAAATGGAAAAGAAAATAAAAATAATACAAATCCTTTAATTAATTAAATACTAAACAAAAACACGATTGAACATCAGCCTCATTTATATCAGGGGGTACAACATTCTTGGATGGTGGTCTCGACATGACTTTTTGGTAGCTCAAATGGTGGCACGTACGTATTAAAATGAATGCCATGAAAGGGTGGCATTCATTTTAATCCAGCAAAGGTGGTGATCTCCACATTTTGAATTTGCTAGAGTTTTCGTTCCAGAGGATTTGCTTGGGTGAGAAAGAATAATGGAGGACGTGAAGTATGTAGTGTTTAAATCAGCCGAGGCACTATCCACCTTTGGGCACGACACTCTGATTTTACTGGATTATAGTGTGAGTCAGGGGGTTTCAAAAAACTCACGAACTAGAGGCTCAAATAGACTCTTCTGGAGTTTGATCCCTTGATGGTGGTTGTAGTGAAAATGGTTTTGGGCTGAGAGCATGTGGCCTACAATGAAATGGTTCGAGTTAATTCCCACATAGTCTCTCATTTTTTGGTGTTTTTGCTTGATCAAAGCACCCCCAAAAACCTGGTTTGGGAAATGATGAGCAAGCTATTCAATCCTAATCTCCTAGGTAGCATGGACGAGGTTATTTCGGCCTCTATTCTCAGCTCTGGGGTGTCATTTCCAAAAGACTTGGAAATGCTCAAAACTCCTAGTGCGGTGGTACAATTTTTTCTACTTCTATTGGAGCTGAAAGGATCAGCACTGGTCAGGCATCAGATGGTGACTGCGGTTGGGGTGGAGTATCTAAAAAATGCTCTTGAGCTAGTGGAGACTAAGGATTTGGAGTGGGTGGAGGAATTCAATGACTTCGCCCATCTTGATGGCTTCCTGTGACCTTGGGCTCGTGGTGGGATGGTGCTAGCTTTTTGGCTTCTGCAATCATTAGTGGCTTCTGGTGGTGGTTCAATTAGTTTTTGGTGATGTTTTGGTAGTTGTCTTGGCCTCTGGTGAGGCTCAAAATGGGTGGTTTGGGTAGCCTAAAAATTCTAAAGCTTAATTCTAGCTGGTCCGCCCAGGTTTTTGGCTAGTTGGGAAATCTATTGCCAGAGTTTCATGAATATTCTTGCAATGGTAGATGATCTGTAATTTTTTGGATTTTGATTAATACAATCTCCTGCTTACGTACCCAAAAAAAATCAAATACTAGTTATCTTATTTTTGGTGGTTGTAAGTGGCTATATTGTTGGTTGTTAGCCTGGTTGTAATATTTTTCTCTTTTGGCAACCTTTGTTGCCTCCTTTTTGTATTATTTACATTGTTTCAATAAAAAAATTAAATTAAATACTAAACAAAAACAATATGTATATGCAAAAATAATGTACATTATAATTCCCATTCTCAGTATATTAGTTGAGTTTTTAATTTTATTTTTAAACTATTTAATTATGAGAATTATTTTTCCCGTAATTGGGAATTATAATGTACATTATTTATTTTACATTATAATTTTGTTTGAAAATAATATATATGAGATTATTTGAAATTGTTTTTTACAAATTACAAATTAATTAAATAAAATAAAATAAGGACTTTTTTTATAAGTATGAGCATTAATGAAGGACAGTTTGAGCTCAAATTTTAATGATGGCCTAGCATACGAAGCCAAGTATGTAGGACAACATCACTAGATCCTTAGGAGATAAAATTTCCATAATGTGAGAGCCTTAGGAGATAAAATTTCCATAGCAATTCCCATATCCTAGAAGAGTATGTGTTGATGTTGTTGGAGCTAAAAAATCCACATTGGTTGTCCCACACACCTCCATTTTCACTTATCCTCCCATATCCACCATATGCTCCATTTCCATTTCATAATAATTGACATTAGTATAAAGTACCAAAACAAGGCCCTTGATCATTACAATAAAGTGAAGTCCCTGCTTGAAATGTAGAAAGGAATAATAAGAAATGTAGATGAGACTCCTAAATTTCTAAGAGACATATTCAAATGTCTTCCCGCTATCCTAAAGAGTGCATTTCTAAGAGACTTGGGAATGTCAAGGAGAGAATCTAACATGTCTCACCAACAAATCATGAGTGTCAACATTTAGGAAACAAAAAAATATCTCTTGGACACCGAGAGGTTATCATAAAATAAACAGTAAATCACTGGCGGAACAAGAACTGATGAAACAACAATATCAAAGAGATGTCGACATGTTGAGGAGAGAAGCAAAGAAGTCACTTTGACACTCAAGGAGAAAAGTATCGACAAGACTTATAAATATAGAATAGACATTGGATGAGGTCTCATCAACATCCTAAAAATGATGTGTTGAGGAGAAACAAAGATATCAAGAAGACATTAACAAAAGTCTCCCTAAAATTCTAGCACAAAATATCAATGAGACTAAGGGACATCGGAGAGAGGTGACCTCAAATCTCCCCAACATAAAAAATTCATATAGACATCATTAGCAACTATTACCGTCGAGGAAAAAAATAAAGACATGTCGAGGAGACATAAGCTTGTCGATAAGAGAAATCCACTAGTCTCATCGACAAAAAAGAAAATCATCAGGGAGAAAACTAAGAAGTAAATATCAAAGAGACATTGTGATATTGATGAGAGAAGCTTGAATGCCTCTTATACATTTCTCAAAATATGGCCAAGGATATCGAAGAGAGATGCAAATGTTGTGATTAGAGTCTCATTGACAAATATAAAATAATTGTCACCGGATTGATTTGACGTATTAATTCATCGAAGAGACAATTGTCATTAATACACAAGTTTAATAGGAAGGTGTGAGTGTCATTTATGAACTAAAGCTGGTTTAAGTGTGCTAAAATTTGATTGAAGTAGCCTCTAAGAAACCAAAATTCACTGCATGCTATGGCTAAGCATCTAGAGGACAGAGTTGGATGAAAGTAAGTAGCTCAAAAATTTTGGCATTCACTCCAGTAAGTACACCTCGGCTCAGCTGAACATAAATTTTTGAATATAGCTTGAAATATAGCATTGTTAGGGTTAGAATGGATAAAACCCTAGAAAAGATAGGAGAAAAAAGGAAAAAAATTGAAACTAGACCTCTTAGTCAAGACTTAATAGATCAGTGTCCCAAGTCTAGGCCTAAAGAACAAAGAATTGCTCAATTAAACCCATCATGTGAGACCCTACAAGACAAGCATAAGAATTTGGGAGATGTATGGACTCCACATAGAGGCTACGATTTGTTCATATATCATTATAGGAAGAAATATAGATATAGCCCAGTCTCGAACCCATGGAATTTTGAACTTAGGGAAGCTAGTAATGCCAAATGTTTTTGTGAACATAGAGTTAATTAGAGCATTGGCAAAGAATTATAATCCCAAAACAAGGGCAATTCATTTGCATGATGGGTCACAGTTTATGATCATAACGAGGGATTATATTTGCATGGTTTTCCAATTGGACACTTCTTTGAAAATGAAATTGTGGGTGAGAGACTTGCTAGAGGAGTATCGCTCTATGGATATGAGTTACAAGAGGTAGAAGCTGCCTTTGCATAGACCCAAGGGTCTAGGAAATTAACCTATGAGGTTTGCTAGCAATGAAAAGCCCCCATTTTCTATAGAATTGTTTGAAGAATATTATTAGTACATATACTATTCAGGTAGCCAAGTGTTGGGAATTGAGGTCCCTACCAACATGACTATAGCTCCCATGGTTCTGACCACAGAAATTTAGGTTCAAGATGCTAGGCCCTATGATTATGCAAAGTATATGTTGAAGGCCATTAATAGTGCTCTTAATGCTATTAAGAATAATAGTGAAGCTATCAATTTCAAGCACTATTCACTTCTTATGCATATGATACTGTTTAAGGGACAGGTGATGGGAATCTGGGGAGAAGAATTAAGAGTAAAAGATCTAGATGGCGATGGTAATTCAAGACCAATGCAAATGTGGACTTTAGTCTGGGATAGTAGATGTGCGAGATCCCACTACTTGTACTTTGAGGAGCATTTTTTCAAACCCTTGTATAAATTGCTTGGTTGTAAATGTGATTATAATCTATCCCTCGAAGTACAGAGGTTTCTTTGACCAAAGGAGAAAGGCCATGATGGAAAGATAAACCACAATTGGGGAGATTGGTACAATTTTTTATATTGTACTATCATTAGGGTGTATGGATTTGAGGCAGCACCATATTTTCTACCTAAGACTATGTCAAATAGAGTTGCTTATCTTGAGATTATAAGCAAATTTTCTTATTTAGATTTTATGCATTTGAAAAGCTTTGGAAGACAGATGTCCATGCCTTCTACTTTGTGCTTTGGTGATTTCAGCATTATTGTTGAATCAAGGTATGACTTGTTTGGAAGCAAGTTAAATTATTATGGATTACCAATTGGAAATAAGAGGAAGAATTTTGACCCTAGGCACTTTATAAGTGATGCCAAAATTTCTCAGAAACTTAGCGCGTATGAGCATAAATTTTGATGTTGATGATGTTGTCAAGAATTTTGAGGATAGTCAAGTGATCATGAGAGCAAGTAAATACAATAGGATTGTTATGGTTGAGGCCTAGGGATTGAAAACTAACCCATCTTATGTAGAAGCTTTTTATGAAATTTAGGATCCCATGGAGAGAGTTGAATAGTTGCTTCTGCATGAAGAAGAGATAATAAAGGATGTACCTCTGGTGGAATTTGAGAGAAGAAGAAATGTTGGCTCTTAGAGGCAAGCATAAAATGTAGCACCATTAGACCATTTGTCACCTTAGCCTACTCTAGAGGTAAGATTTTCAGTTAATACACCAATCATGGTAAAGA
This sequence comes from Sequoia sempervirens, assembly GCA_007258455.2. Lineage (NCBI taxonomy): Eukaryota > Viridiplantae > Streptophyta > Pinopsida > Cupressales > Cupressaceae > Sequoia > Sequoia sempervirens. The sequence continues at coordinate 670,561,323 of VDFB02271358.1, forward strand.
TGATGTTGAAGAGGAGGATGAAGTTACACAGATCAATACTCCTGTCATTCCTCCATATAAAATGCCACTGGAAAGGAGTGTAGTAAACTTTGAATCTTCTAATGAGCTAGATGTGAGGCATCGAGCCAGTCAAGATATCATTGTAGATGATTCCTTTGTCCAGACTCCTGAATTTAAAGCTTTCATATATGAATATAAAGGAAGGTGGTAAGGGAAAGGTTGAAGGACATTCACCTTGAGAAGGAAGCATATGATTTAAAAGAACTTCAACATGAAATTGATAGAGAAATGAAGCATATGACTGCTGAGAGAGGAAGGGAATTGTTGAAAGAGGTTGGGGTTATGCTCCTTCTAGGATGGGATATTAGCTCAGCCATTGTATTTGATAGTTTTTTGAAAAAGAAAAAATAAAACCTTGCACTTAACAGATGAAGTTGGTGACAAGATTTGCACTGGATCAAGATTTAATCCTAACAATACTACCTTGCAAATATGGGCACTCTATCCACCAAGGAAAAAGCCTTCCCTAGTTCATCATGATCATATTTTTGGACATCTTTTGGTGTAGAGAGTAGGAGAAACAGATCCCATGGAAACTGACTGAATGTGAATGTGAAAAAATTCATAAAGTCTTAGATTCAACAACTGGTAAGGGATAAGAAGGGGTTGATAGAAGAAAATGAAAGGTTAAAACAAGATTTGATTAGCTACAGGTATAGACTACCTTCTTCTTCAGGGCTCTATTCTCCATTTAAAAGAAATAACTCGCTATGTTGCTATGTTCAATTTATTTAAATCTATCTGATTTATCATAGCACATTTGATGTTACTGTGTGAAAGAGTTGATTGGTTTCTAAGTTGATGTGAATTAAAATCCTTTCTGATAGTTTACTTTAATTGGTCTCTTCCCAAGGTTAAAATCCTTTTAAATAAGTTATTTTGATTGGTTTCTATTAACTCGAGAATTAAAAATCCTTTCATACTTTAACAGTAGCTTGAGGAGACATCACTAGGATTATTAAAGAACATTGTGATAAACATACTTGCACGTTTGCACAAGGTGCAAATATCTCAAGTGCCCAGTAATTCAAGTTAAACTAAACAATAGGATTACCTATCTTACAACTTTGTATCCATTCCATTAATCACCATTCACTCATCCACTTCATTCACCCAATAGGAGGAGGCACTGGTCATACTTAGGATATTGCATACAAAATACAACTTACAATCTTGAATTTTCAACTGGTTTCAATAGGAATTAGATATCAAAGCTCTACATCTACTCCACCTTCACGTGCCATAGTGAGTAGGTTTCTCAATCTAGGAACTATATCCAATTACAAATCTACCTTATTGTTCAGGTATACTCACCTAGGTCTGGCAAAGCCTGAAGAGTAGTCTTGTTTATCTTATTCGTGGGCCAAATGTGTATTAAGGGATTGGAACCCCCTTATGGTTTAAAAACTTACACTTTTGAGACCTAACAAATGTAATTAACTTAAAATAGGAACGACATTATTTGGCCAAAATATTCATAATATTATTTACATACATAATGATTAAAATTAATAGAACTTATCCTTTAATGAAATTTGATAACTAAGTAAGTACCACTAATGTTTCATAATATTAAAGGTCATGTTGGAGCCAAAAATTCACCTTGGTTATTTTGCATACTTCCCCTTTCACCCATCTTCCCACACTCAACCTATGTCTCATCTCCATTTCATAATGGCTGACACTAATATAAAATAACCACAAAATGAGGCCCTTGGTCATAAAAATAAAGTGAATTCCCTATCTGAAGTGTTCCCATATTAGCACATGGCATGTCACCAAGACAATGCTATATCGAAGAGAGTCTCACCATAGTCTCTTCAACGTGAGCAGAAAGGGCTGCTGTGAAATGTAGATGATACTCCTGAATGTCTAGGAGACATATTCAAATATCTGCTCGCCAGCCTAAAGAATGATATGTCTAAGAGACTTGGACATGTCGAGGAGAAAATCTAACATGTCCCATCTGGTAGTGTTGCTAAAATTTTGAAAAAATCCTAGCAAAATTTTTCCTCTTGAGGTTTTCTTCCTTCTGCATCCATGAGTAGGGTTTAAGGTTTTCATTCAAAAAACCTTGCTCCATAGTAATCAATCTTAAATCTCCATCCTTATAATTTCATTTTGACCTACTACATCTAGTTATCATTCATTTAAGTCATGAGTTGAGCTATTAAAATCATTCTTTGTACCGGCCTCGTGTTCTAAGTTAGTCATTCATCATGTATGGTTAATCGTTTAAATGCTCCCTATAGTCGGGCCATAATATTTTTCAATTGAATTACGTTTAAGCCATCCCACATAAGGCGATTCAAAGGAGTGTGGTAAGGTGGTAAACAACAAGAAGATAAAGCATACATCGCTATACCGCTAGGAGGGTGAGCAACATATGCAGCATAGTGGTGTACATCGCAACCCCGCAACAAGAAGTATTGAGCAAGGTGGTAGAGCGGTAAGCATGGAAGAAAAGTGGACACCACAGTACCATGTGAGGTGGATAATATGGCTGCGGTAGAGTGGTATACACCGTAACCCCACAGTAAGAGGTCTTAAGCAAGGAAGTAGTGAGGTAAACATCAGAATGGAAGGGAAAAACACCAGCATACCACAATGGGTATAATAAGAGACAGTGGTAGTATGGTAATCATGGAATCATTACAATTTATAGCAATAAATTCCCTCACACATGCAAAATTAATTTCAAGGATTTGAGCTTGTCGAGAAACTATCTGGCAAAGAATTGGCATTAATATTGATATGACTAAATACCACACCCTCAAAAGAAAGTGAATTTTCCTAAGATTGTGCTTAGTTGAAATGCATTGTTGTGGACGGAGTTGAGGATGCCAAGAAAAGAAGCTCTACGAATGACGAGCACTTGGTAAGTGCACGAATAACCCTCTGAAGAAGCTTGATTGGTGTAGTATTTGGTAGAGCTCTTTTATTTGAAGTCATAGTAGGAAAAATTGAAATATTCCTTCTAAAAGAAAACAATCGGAAGTAAAAGAAAGTAAGGTCAAAATTAAGGAAGAAGAACCTAAGGTAAAGAAGAGACCACTCTACCAGTCTATATTAGATATACTTCCAGGATCAACCAAGGAGGGAAATAAGAATTTTTTCGTAGACATTGCACAAGGTTGTAGGGATGCTCTCACTCCCAAATCTGGGTGGGACTTATTTTTGTATTTTTACAGTAAGAGAAATGAGAAGATTCTAGTGTTAAACCCTTGGATGTTGGATTTAGCAAAGTTGATTGTCCCGAACCTATTTACTGATGTGGAGTTTATCAGATTACTAGCCAAGCATTATCACTTTGAAACCAAGATAGTAAGGTTTCCAAATGGCTCAATATTGGCAAAGGTAACCAGAGCTACTATCATTGATTATTTTGGCTTAAACAAGTAGGATTTTACCAAAATAAACCTATAGAAGAGTGAGGAAGATTATAAGGGGTTAAGAAGAACTTATAGAAGTGATGATCTACCCCTATATATGAAAAGAGGCATTAGTAACAAAATGATTCCCATTTCTACTTCCACTATTGAACCATTCATTGTGACAGATTTTCAATATTATTTTGTGAATACATATCTAGCTTTGTGCCAAGTACTAGGGGTGGATGCTCAAGATAAAATTCCAATAAGTCTGATGATGATGACCATGAGAATTCAAAACCCTGAGACTAATATTGAGTATGAATTTTCTTCATACCTTAAGAGGGCGCTAGATGATGAATTCTCACAAGTCATAGAGGATAGAGCACCAATTGCATTAAAAAACTATTCCTTACTATGCCGTTTGATACTATACTAGAATCAAGACCATTTGACTAAATGAATAGACTTGGCTAGAGTGGATGAGCAAAGGAACGCCACACCTATCCAGAAGTGGTGCTAAATTTGGGATAGTCAGTGCAATAATTCAAGCTTTTCTATATTCTATGAAGACTTTGTGCATAGAATCCTTCAAGTTATTGGTTATTCAATGCCAATATTTCCAAACAAAATGCAAAAATTGTTAAGACCTTCGGTCCTGAGATAGGAATAGGGTCACACAAATAATTTTGGTGATTGGTACTTTTTCCAAAAACTTACAATAATAAGAATCTATGGATGGCCTACTACTCAACACATACTGCCAAAGTTTGTGCCCCTCATATTAGCATTTCTTGAATTTATGTGGCAAATGATGTGGATGGAAAAAGATGTAATGCACAAAAAAATTAAGGGAAAATTTCTACCAAATTTGGAGATTGGACAGTAGGCTTAGATACACTGGAGGAGTTGCAATATTACTTGAATACAAGATATTCATTGGGTTTTGGAAAAGCAAGAGCCTTTGACCCTAAAAATCATATAAATAACATAAGGCATAACCTTCTTACCAAAATGACAGTGGAACACCAAATAGATTATGAGGAATATGTGATAAGAAACCTCCTTACTTTTCTAGAGGCATCCCTTAGATGGAAGAAATGAGAGGTGATAATGAAGCTTGAAGGAAGGAAGAAGCAAAATGAAAGAAGTTTCCCTAGCTATTTTGTTGAAGAAAAAGACCCCATTAGGAGGATCAATTGGATAATTGATAAATTTGAGGATTTATATGCTAAAAAAGAAGTGTATCTTCAGGAACATGGTGGTAAGATAACTACAAAGCACACCCTGGACACAACATCAGAGTCTCCCATGGAGAAATTTCCTCCCAAGAGACAAAAGAAATAGAGCATTGAGTCATTGGTACCTTATGAGGAGAGTGAAGAGGTAGGAGATACTAAAGATGTGGCCATTGTATTGCAATCATTAATGGGCAATATTGAGGTTGATTATCCCATCCATGAGACTAGTGCCCATAGGCATGAGGAAAGGATGGATGATGTAGAAAAAACAAGTGTAGAGATACATGAAGATGAGAGAGAAATTGTTGCCAGGAGGTTTATAGAGGATGATGAGTTCATCAAGACTCTAGAGTTTACGAATTTCCAGACATAGATGAAGATAAAAGAAATTGAAGAGAAAATGGAGTCAGATGAAGTGGGAATTGAAAAACTGGAAGAGAATCAAATGGTGGCATATAACTTCATTGAATTGAGGGTTGACCACATTGACATTAGCCCTTAGAAGGCTAGAGAGATGATTTTGAAGAGAAACATGCTCATTTTTCCTAGGTTGGAATTAAAGAATTTTTTTTTGCTTGATCAAGTACAGGCTCAAGAAGATCAATGTTAGTTTTAGAGTTTGAATCTAATGAAGGAGTAATTGGAACTAGGTATAACCCAAAAACTGAAACTATGGCCATTTGGATCAAGTAGAAAAACACACAGAAGCCTAAATTATTGGATGTAATATAGGGAATGAAAGGGGTAGCAATGGTAAGAACAATACAGGACACCACCCCTTTGGAGACAACCACAATGACCATGCACTCATCCATGTTCACTCGTGCAACTGTTAAGGGATTGGAGGAAAAATTAAAGTAGTACGAAAGGGAACAAATGTTCTTAAATGATGAAGTTAATAAATTTTTTATGGAGAATGTCAAATTGAAAGAACAATTAAAAGGAGCAGGAACTTCACAAAGCAAGGAGATAGTGTTATATAAGCCTCTTAGCGATCCATTAAATATTGTATAGAGCATTTTGGCTGAGCAAGCAAAGGCTCCTGAGAAGGAAGTGGATGAAATGAAGGAGGCTCAGGATGAAGTAAAAAGGAAATTTTTTGAAGTAATGGAAAAGATTCTTGAGTACAAAATAAAGTTGGTTATTCATAAACTGGATAGTGTGTATGATAGTTATAAATCACTTTAGTGATAAATTGATCAAATAAAAGCACATATGCTTGTATTGGACCCCCTATTTAAAAGGTGGCAACCTATTCACCACACTCTATCTAAGTTATGCAGAGTTCTACAAAGGAGTCCTAATGCTCCTACAACATTAAAATCGATTGAGCAAATAGTAAAAATGATTTTTGATGAATTTCAATATATACGAGGGGAGGATAAGAAGATTGTGGCACAAATGGATTCATTCCATACCTTAAAACAATGGCATACATTAGAAATTGTGAAAGATGATGGTCAAGTAAAAGACTTGAATGAATGGAAGAAGGAATTTGGTCAATCTATTCATAATTTTTTAACCCATGTTTAGGGGGATAGTGACACTAGTCTTCACAGGTTCAATTTGATCATGGATGGATTGATTGCTCTTGATGCTAGATATCTAAAAAAATTCAATGATACAAAGGAAGTATTGGATAGTCGATGGCAGGAACGTCTTACAAACATACCAAAGATCTAGGAATATCAATGGCCATCAGATTTTATGGTGTATCAATGGGAAGAGAAGTATATGGCTTCAGATGAGTAGGTCACTAAGGCGAGGGCATCTGGATGTCTATCATGGAGAGGAAAGCTTTTCCAAATCAATTAGCATGGGCTTTCTACGCTAATTAAAGGAAACATACGTCTAAAGTTTCTTAAGCCTTGTTATTTCTTCAATTATGCAAATTAATTAGTTGTTAGTAAAAGAAGTAGTTTTGAAGGGTCGTCTCTTTTTGTAAAAGGCTTGAAGCTTGTTTCTTCCTATATAAATAGGAAACCAAGGCCAATTTTGAGAGGATCATCATATCATATTCCATTTTCATTTCTATTATAGTAGGCATTAGTAAGAAGATAGACTGCACATTCCACCCATCCATATCATATCAAAGACTTCTACTATAAATGTATATATATTTGAAGCAACATAATGGAGAAGATTGCTCATAATTGGTAATCTATTTCGGTTTTCAATTGTTGCATTAAATTTCATGCTTATCTATTACTGTGTTGTCTCCAAAGTGGTTTCTTCAAGTTATTTAAATTCATAAGATTTATTAGGGCACATTTGTTGTTACTGTGTGATTATTTTGAGCTTATGAATGAAATAGAACATCTTATTGTCAAAGATTCTCCATGACTGTATTATCATTCTATATATTTTTATGTTTCCATACTTATTTCTTCTTATATTTGAATGAATATCAGTTATTGAGCCTCAATACTGTGCTTATGTGAATGAATATGCTGATACAGTAAAGCATTTAATGTGGATGTTTTCAGTTACATGTTCAAAATTATGTTCAACATAAAAATGGAAACTATTTAAAAATAATAAAGTTAACAAAGTTTCTTATTTAAATAACTGTGAGTTACGTGCATTAATGTTTTATTAACTTTTCTATCTTTACAAACATATGTTGATACAAAATGAATGGAAGATGCATGGACAAGTAATCATAATTTTTTATGCCAACAATTCATACCAAAGATTGAACAATTTAAGGATATTGCAATAGGTAATTTGTATCGACACAAATAATATTATTGAAGCATTTCAAAGTTTGGGCCATAAGAATCATCCCTTTTTAAACATGGATTGCATATAATTCTGAAAATTTAGAAGTCAAATTGGTCATTAACATTATTGTTTGCTACAATGTTATCCAGTGTATCATTGTCAATGTTCATTTGTTCTTTCAAGTATTTAATATTATCATCATCCTCATCTTGACCTGCATCATCTTCATCATCATTGAAATTTGACTGCACACCATCTATATTGTTAGCAGATGTATTTGGATTACCATTTTCTATACCATCCATATTGTTATCTTTCATAACATCATCTAACTCTAGATTGTTGTCTTCTTGTGCCTGAACATAACCATCTTCAACATCATCATGGATGTCAATTTCTTCAATGTTCTCTAATCCCTCTCTCTCATTTGTTTGTCATCATTATTTTTCTTAGTATCCACTAAAGTTTCATCAAATGCATTCCTTAATCCTGCATCATAATGTATGACAAACATCCATTTTGGGTCCAAAATATCTTCATAGAAAAATACCTGCACATGAATGAAATACATATATTAGACGTATGTTATAATAATTTTATTGATTAATAAACACACACACACACACACACATATATATATTCACAATAAACTATGAATTAATAGATTAATGATCACTACCGCTTCTTGTTTGAGTTAAAGAAATACCTGATCACAATGAATTGGTAGAACATAAGGCTCCTTATCCTTTGGTAAGAAGCATGCGGAATCTATAGAAAAAAATCCACTATGGGTATCATGTCTTCATGTCCTCTCAAATTCTTCATACCATCTACACTTAAAAATACAACATTTAAAAGAATGGTAATCCAACTCAATAATTTCTTGTATTTTCCCAACATATTGTAGATTCCCTTCAATTATATTCTTATCTTTTGAGCTTGATCGACTAGATTGCTTGAATTCAACCATGATGCCACAATCGAAGGATCGTCTATTTACATCTACACTTTCTACATGATAATGTCGACCATATTCCCACATTGTTGGATATTTCCTTGCCTATGAAAGACCATTTATTTGAGTGAAAATAGATATAATGACGAATACTAAAATAGTTAATAGTGTCAAAACTATAAGGAAACAAAATTTTGTAAAATTCCAACTGTACCTTTCTTTCACATCCTCTAGACATGTTGATTTCATCTTTTGTTATGTATGAATCTATTCTTGCATCTTCTATTTGATTTTGAATTTGTTTAGTAACCCATTCTAGGTATGTGTAGGATCATGATGGGCCAAAAAGTGGTGATATGATGGGTATGTGGTTGACGACTTTTTTTACCCAAAATTGATGAAACGAAAAGGATTTTTAAAGGAGATACTCCACTTTCCACCAATATAAATTATGCTTTACTTTGAATTTAATAAATAATTATTATTCATTTTCTATTTGAATTACAACTAAAGTATTGATTGATAGGCTGATTGAAAAACATCTATAGCTTTCAAACGTTATCACATTTTTTGAATCCAAAACATGCGTCACATTCTATGCTTCACATACTATAGGATTAAAAATAAATAAATTGAGTTTCATGAATTTTTGACCAAGTTAAGGTGGTTAGACATACAAGTTTTTATATTTTTTAAAAGTTCTAATAAAAATTCATAATTCATTATTTACTTGGAAAAAAATTACAAAAAATATACATCACATCAGACATGAGTCCTCTACTTATATCTAAAATCTTATAAAAAATATTATCATTTTATTGTGGTTAGGGTGGTCAAATAGACACCTACTTATTTTTTCCCTAAAATTTAAGTGCTATGCATTGAAATTTCAAATTTTACCAAATAGATTTAAAAAAACCTAGTAGTTTAGAAACTACATTCAATTTTCTATAGATTCTATTCTTACATATTTTTGAAATAATATAGATAACTTATTCAAATTTCTACGTCAAGTTGCCTAACTCTAATTTTTTTGAATTTTATTGCCACTTAAGGGCTTATTTTTTCATGATGATCTTGTACATACCCTTCTAGTGTGCAGTCTTTGCCCATTCCCAAAGAAGATTAGTGGGAAGTGGAGCATTCTTTGGGTTTGATCTCTTAAACTATCTCCTTGCTTCTAACACTTCTCTCTTTTTATCATACAGATCAATCCATTTGTTCACAAAGTCCATGTGTTACACCTATTACATGTCAACATTTTTATTTCAAACTCCAAATTTCATGCTATTAATTTGACAAATAAATTACAGAGTAAATTAATGATTGCAAGAAAAACAACCACACTGATCATGAATTTACTTATTCATTTCTACTTCAACACCATTAGATTGTGGTTTTTCTCCATCACTAATATATGATGCTTTTTCTTCATCCCATACGTGTGGCTCATATTCAAAATCCTTACCAAGGAATTCACACACGAAAAATGCTTCAGTCAATATATACCCTCTAGCCATGCAACCCTCTGGATGTGCCTTCTGTCGAACATATCTTTTAAGATTTTTCATATACCTCTAAAATAAAAACATCCACCTCATTGACACAACACCCTCCCATTCAATGTCATTGACTAGGTGTATAAGTAAATGGATGTGTAGGTCCATGAAACATGTAGGGAGCTCCTTCTCAAATACACATACAATTTCTGCAATTTCCTTCTTCCACTTTGGCACTTCAGATTTGTGGATCTCCTTGGAGGTCACCCACTTAATATAAGAATAGTAAATTAGTATGAACCTTTAGTCATAAATTAAAATGCAATATAATATCTCTATGTCTCTCACACATGAACATTTCATATAACCACATACCTTGCAAATGCTGACAATTGACTTATGGCATTCCTTAAGTCAACTATAAGATAGGATCCCCCTAATTGCCAATGGCATGATATGCTATCAAACACATTTTTTATGAAAAGGTCATTAGTAATTTTTTCTCACACAACAAAATATCAAAATATATTTAGTACTTAATCAATGTTACCAGTAAACGTTAAATGATGATATATAATTACCGTCATTAAATTATGAAAATCATGTGTTTTAAATCCTATGATATGTCCGTCAACTATAAAAGATTTAGCTAATGATGACCCATAGCCAATAGGTATCCTTATTGAACATATGGATTTTTTTAGTTGGTCTAGCTCTTTTCTTTTCAAAATCCATGGAGCTTTTGTATATGTTTCATTTTCCCTGCTTGGACACAAATGTTTTCTATCAAATTTGGAAAGCAAAAGAGCAATATCTCTCCTCGAAGACAATGTGTCCTCTTTTCCTGATATATGTCGAAATATAGAATCTAGGAAATTTTTGAAGATGTGTATAGGATCTAATAGGTGAGATATTAATAGATCCTTCTAGTAAGTGATCTCATAAAATATGGATTTCCTTTTCATTCCTTCTAGCATATGAACTACAACTTGTTTTGGTTCTTCAATTGAATCACCCCGATCAAAAAAATCCTCCCAAGCTTTCAATTCAGCATCTTCATACTTCTTAAGCTAATCACCTAGACCCATAATCATGGGAGGGCCTCTATTTTCAACTTTTCCATCAAATTGATTCTTATGGTGATTTCAAAACCTATGATCTAGTGGTAGAAAAACCCTGTTGTTTGTGTAAATAAATTTATGTAGATCTTTAGAATACCACCCTTGAAATTGTTCTGCACATATTGGACATGCAAATATCCCCTTTGTTTGAAGCCCTAAAATTCAACAAGAAATGCTAATAACATCAAAAAAATAGTATAAAACTAAGTATGAAAGTTGGGATGAAAATAAATTATGAGTATAAATACGTAAATGTTTTATCTTACCAGAACAAACACCGAGTCCTAGGAAATCATGAATAGTCCAACATAGAACACCATACAACATGAAGGACCTATTTGATGGAGGACATGATATTTCATACATTCTTATGCCTTTCCATAGCATTTGCATCTCATCAATAAAAGTGCAAGATAAACATCCATGTTTTTAACTTGATGTTTCCCTGGAACAATGAGAGTTAGCATAAGGTGCTCCTTTCTAACACTCATCCATGGGGGAATATTTTATACTATCAATCTGACTGGACAAACACTATAATTTGAGCTTAGGAAAGATAATGAGCACACTCCATCAATTGCAAGACCAAACCTGATACTACAGGGTCCATCTTTAAATTTTCTTTGTCATTTTCCTCTATGTGTTTCATTGCTTTGGAGTCAGCCAAAATTCGCATGAATCTATCTTTATTCCTGTTCTTTGCATACTAGTCCATCAATTGTGCAAGTGAATTGCAATGAAACATTCATTGAAGTCTAGGTATAATTGTCGTGTGACGTAAAACCTTCTTTGGAACTATAGGACCTTGTACATTTGTATGATATCTCTTCTCTTTGCATACAGGGAATTCTACCTTGTTCTAAGAGTCGTCTCTATATAAAATGAAATCATTTTTACATGAATGAATTTACTTATATTTAATCCCCAACTCAACCAACAATAGATGCGCCTCTCTACAAGTTGATGGAAACAAATTCTCTTCAAGCAATATTTTAGTTTTTAGTGCCCTATAAGATTTCCAGAGATTAAATCAATTGAATGCTTGACTTATGATGAACATGTTTTATATGTCAATCTATACTAGGATTTTTTATATACAATATATGGTTTTAAATTCTCCTTAAATAAATATAAACGAAGTCAATGAATGATTACAAATTGTGTACACCAATTGATAATACAAAGTAAGAAATAGATTTCAACTCACTTCAGTAGGGTAGTGAATCCTTTGTTTGACCAACCAAATAGTGACTTGATTTCTAATAATATTAATGTGCATGCTAGTTGTGAGGTTCTACTTGCACTTGATTTGAACACGAGTGTCTTTGCTGCTTATTTGATGGAGTTTTTCAGGTTGCTATCATCAACATTATGTTGGTTGTAATTACCCCTGCTATCATCGTTACTGTCAGCCATATGGTCATTATTGTCATCATTGTTTTCATCCTCAAAGAAAACTGTAAGCATTTCACTCAATCCTTCTTCATGCACTACATTTTCCCTATCATGATCATCATCATTAAGGCTAGGTGGCATCTCATCAGTGTATGCATATCTCATCAGCTCTACAAATTTCTTAGGTGGTAGTAATCTCTTCAAGCTTGCTCTTTTCACCTTGGTATTGTTTAAAGGATGGTTTGGATCATCCCATCCAAATCTTAATAGCCAAATTGGATCATGGGTATTAGTATGTGTTTCATCAACATCTTCTACCTATCAACAAACACAAGCATTATTTCATTTTTTTCCAACAATTGGATAAATCATAAATGTATTAATTTCAAAGAAATATAATCAAATATAGCTTAAAAATATAAATATAAATTGTATGAACATATATAAATCAATTGAATAATGGAACATTATTTTATAGACTACCTTTTTTATACAATAATTTAAATAAAACACAATTTTTACAACATAGTTTATAAAACAGCAGTCCACACTCATTTATTATTCTTTGGTTTTCTCCCCTTAAGAACATCCTTAGGGAGACCTTTTTCTTCCCTTTTCTTTCATCCAGGAGTACGTTTTAAGAAGGGGTAATCAATCAATAACTCATCCCCAATGGTAAGGTCTTTAATAGCCTCAACCATTATCAATCTATCAACCTCTCTTTCCATATCTCCATCTTTATCATTTATAACCTCAAAAAATTGGCAATTCGGTCTTACATTAGGGTCCCTTCCCTTACTACTATTTATAAATCCTATAGTATTTTTGTGTGTGTATGCATGTCTATCTATATACATAAGATGACCTCGATTAATTTATTTTCCACTTTCCAATTGGAGATGATGTGTATAAATATTCAAATTTAGACCAGATGCTAACATGCTAGTCTTATATTCTACTAGCCTTCTCCATTCACCACTGTAATATGACAGACCATAATATGACATTAATCTCCTAGTGGTTTTTTCTAAATTTTTTCTATGTTTAGATCCCACATGTACATTTTGGACAATAAAGAGGCCTAGATTCGCTCCATGAATATTGGAGGGTCATATCATGTAGTTGTATCCCTAAAATTGAAACACCTCGTACACTCTAGGTAGTTGTTGATCACTAGGCCAAGCGCAATATAGTCGATGACCAAATTTATCTTTGTAAATTGATCACAAACTTAGGGGAAAGTCATCATCTCCATCACATTAATTCTCATATGGTATGTAGTTTTCCTTCCCCCTGTCTTTAAGAAAATTATGCACCTTTAAACCGGTTCTTGTTCTATGACTTGTTTTCATCAATTTCCCATCTTCTGAGCTGGTATATTGGCACATATTTTTGTTAGATGTATCATCTGATAAATGATCATTTCCCTCTAGGCTGGAAGTTGGTGATCTAGGAAACTTTAAACCAAGAACTTTATCCTGCAAGTATCCATTGAGAAAAAAATAGTTATTTAAATTATATAAAATAATGTTTAAATGATGTATACATGTTATTTATATCAAATTGGAAAATTTCTTACCACAATTCCTATTAGATTTGAATCGATTGTAGGAAGCATACTACTGACTGGAATCTCATCATATATGTAATGTCTTTGTACAATTGCTCGTTTGAATTGTTTTTTTCCACAACATACAAAACATCCACAAACAACAATTTTCTCAAAGTATTCATCCCATGTACTATAGTCCTAACCAACCTCTTGTTCAATGCAATCATTTGTTGTGTCTGGAAGATCCATTGTCATATTCTCTTCCACTCACTATTTTTTATGTGATTTAACAATTTTATGTCCACATACACATACATTTCTTCTTCTTTTTCTAGTTGAATGCTCAGGCTCTACATTTTCTCCAATCTCCATCTAAAATAATCAACAACATGCATTAATTTATGTCAAGATTGGATAATACATTATAAATTTCAATAATACTATGAAAAAGGATAGATGTATCACAAAATGCCATCAAATAATTTTTTCCTAAGTTAAGTCAAAATTTGAGTACCTGATGTCCCACTTCATTCATTTTTTCCTCATTTGAAATGACACAATCTATTGCCATGGCCTCGTCTCACCCCTATAATACACAACATAGTAAATAATGTTTACTACACCAATTATACCATTTCAAAAAATATGCTATCCAACACAAAACCTCACTTTAGTCATATATTTTCTCAAAGTATTCATCCCATGTACTATAGTCCTAACCAACCTCTTGTTTGGTGCAATCATTTGTTGTGTCTGCAAGATCCATTGTCATATCCTCAAACAATCACTATTTTCTACATGATTTAGCAGTTTTAGGTCCATGTCCATGTCCTCTTTTCCTAGTTGAATGCTCAGGCTCTGCATTTTCTCCAATCTCCATCTAAAATAATCAACAACATGCATTCATTTATGTCAAGATTGGATAATACATTATAAATTTCAATAATACTGTGAAAAAATATGGACGTATCATAAAATGCCATCAGATCATTTTTTCCTAAGTTAAGTCAAAATTTGAGTACTTGATGTCCCACTTCAGCCATTGTGTCCTCATTTGGCATGACACAATCTATTTCCATGGCCTCGTCTCACCCCTATAATACACAACATAGTAAATAATGTTTAGTGCACCAATTATATCATTTCAACGAATATGCTATCCAATACAAAACCTCACTTTAGACATATATTTGACATATATTTCACACTTTAGATGACTCGTCTAGTTGTATAGGGGTCATTTTTGAGTTCACAAATCTAACCTCTATTAGTTTTGCACCCACAAAATTGACATGGATAAGGAATAGATAAAATAGGGAACCATGATTGCTCCCTTGGTACATATGAAGATGAAGTCAATTTAGGATCAATTTATTTATCAACTTCCAAGAAAAATACATCATTTTGCATTGCTAGGCTCTAAATTAGGTGCACTTTGTGTCATCTTTTTCATCCCAAACAAATTACATTTTTTGGTTGGAAGGTAGTGCTAAATCAGGCGCACTTTGCTATGCTGACTATAACATCGATTACTGAATCAAGAAATTTTTTTTAAAACTTCTCACATCAAGAAGGAAGAGATGATAGGAGAAAAAATTCATGGGAAGGAAGAGAGGAGAAAAAAGGGAAAAACGGTGTGAAGGAGGGCTACAAGCAAGTAGATGAGAAATTAGATTTAGTTTGTGACACCATAGGTAAGGTTACAATTTGTTTCTTTTGTTCCCACAAATATTTTTGTTTGGATTAAATGGAGAGGATTGTGAAGAAAGGGTTGTGAATATTGTTTTGTTTACACATGAATCATTCAAGTCTCATGTGGTAGCAAAGGAGGAGGGTAAAATTGTAGACATTGCATTATTTCCTCCACATCTGAGAGCAGTGAACGCATTTTTGAAACCCCAATGCCCTAGTTCTCTTATCATTCCCATCCCAAGCTTTCAGTTTTCAGTTCAATTTCTCGGACCTTCCTTCCATAAAAAAGTAGTTGAGTGCTTTCAAGATATGTTGTCAAACTACATCCGCCCCACTGCAGCAAGTTCCTATAGGAATAGAGGCTGGTCAAGACAATATGAGGAGATAGGGCTTTTGAGACAATAGCTAAATAATATATCATTTCCTCAAATTTGTGAGACCTTCGGGCTTAAATTAGCTATTACTAATTTTCACTTATTCTTTTACAGAACAATGAGCTCATGGTTTCAAATTCATTATGCGCACACATTCATTTTTTTCTAATCAACAGATGTGACTCAATCATGGGAACTATCTGTGTTAACTCTCAATAAAACCACACTCTACACCCTTTTTATCCCCCAAAGATTACCATTCTATACAGGTGTGCAAGCATTGATTTTTTTACAATACATTTGATTCATTTTGCATATATTTATATCCTTTCAAATATATTTATATTCTATATAGGTGTGCAAGAAATTGATTCATAGGTGTTTATATCCAAAAAGAGATTCATTCAAGGTAAAACTTTCATACTTGATAGTGTGTACTTTGTTTTCCTCATTTTTCTCTAGGTCACCTCAAAATTTTGAGCGATAGAGGGAAGAGAACAAAGAGAGAAGACTCTGGCCACAATGAGGTAATTGATTGTCAATTTATAGATTTGTAAATGTTTCCCTTATTTCTTTCATTTTTACTTTTTACTTTTTAATTTTTAAATTTAAAAGAAGAAATTTATTTTATATATATATATATAGGGACATGTGACTGACAAAGATAAAGAGGCATTGGCTTCCATATTGAGGGAAGAGGTAGTGAACAATTTGGATGATGTGTGCTAGACAATGCTTTCTAGATACATAGAAAACTGATCTAGTGAAGCCCCTCAAACATTACAACCAAATCAGCTATGTCAAATAGAATCAATTAATTCCCCAAGTAGTCCTAGATCAAGGAAAATATATAGGAGGAAATCAGTAACAGTAAACTCTAGGAGTGTAGAACATGGAGCAGAGGCTTCCACTATCCCACCCACTTCTGGGACATAGACTTCTTCCACCATGCCAAGTTTTCATTCTTGCATTGGTACCTACAATAGCAAGATAGAATATGATGCGGTTTCATGGGAAGTTTGAATGAAAGATGCTGGAAAAGAGTTTTTGAATAGGTTGAAGGAATCACACCTTCAACGGTTCAAATACCATCTACATTTGTCATTCTCAAAGATACCCATACACCTGCAAAAATCAGCTATCAATGATATGGAGAATAAATTTGGAACAGGTTGGTCTATGAAGAAGATAAAGCTATGAAATTTCTCAAACTTGCAAGAGATTTTAGTGCAACCAAACAAAGAAGATAAAAAAATCCCTCTCGAGCTAAGGGTCAAAAAAAGGACAATTGATGTAAGTATCAAAGTATGGAAAGAGCTTGTAAAAGCATATAAGAAGTCCAAAGTACGAAGGAAGTCAGGTGAGGAGAGTACATAGGTATTTGAATTTTCTCATAAGATTATATCAAATTTATTAAAAAAAAAATTAAATTTTATTTGTGCATAGTTAAATTGAATTAGTATATGTTTTAGGACAAGGCCTCCAAGCCTAGGCTTCAAAAAATTTGTGCCACGCATCACAATGACTAGAAAGGTTTACAGGCCTTGATCTGTAAATTTGTAAGTATATTTAATATGTTAAATGATATTTTTTTAATTCCCTAGGAAAAAGTAAATGATTGCATATTAATTATTTTAACTAGTCCATGTGCCATGTTTTGACAGGAGGAGAAATATGGCCAACATCCAAAGCAATTTGAAAAGGAAAAGTTACAAAGCAAAAAGTGGGCCGATTTTTTAATCTAGATGGAGAACGAGGTATCAATTGTTGAATTTCAATAACTTAGTTGGATGTTGTTGTGTTAATATGTCAATTTGAATTTCTTGTGTTGAGTTGTTTATTGATGTGTAGGATGAGTGTTAAATGTCCAAGATATTGAGAGGGGGGTGATTCAGTATCTTCTTAAATTTTCTGATCAGATACCATCCAATTATTCCAATGCACACAATAGTGAAGATAAGTAAAAGCATTAACAGAACATGAAACCATAGAACACATGAACACCAAGATTTTTTATGTGGAAAAACTTAAATGGGAAAAACCACAATGAGTGTTAGCTCACAAGGTAGTATAACCAGTTATAAGATATTAAAAAATGGGTGGCTCACTGTCAAGACTCATTGTCTAGAAACAATGGCTCACTACCCACAAAAATACAATAACAGAAAAATGGCTTACAACCAGAAAATAAATTGATGGAGTACACCTAGTGAGTGTAGATTCAGTTCCAATGTAGCTCAATCAACTAACTTGACACACTTCATCATATTCGCTCTTCTTCACATTCATATTCACAACACATCAAAAAATTACAATTTAAACTTCAAACATTATCCAATATATATCTGATCTCTCTGCAAGCATCAATTAGGTCGGCCTAATTAGATGCACTTCTCATTTATCAAAAATGCCAACTGTCAACTTCAAGCATTCATAAAAACTATTGAAAAGATAATTCACACATCCAACATGCTTCATTAATTCAATATAGACCTAAAATAGGTTGCACATATATCCACAAAAATTAATGCACCATTACACAATACATCCATTAGGATGACCAAGGATAGACCTAATAGCACAATTGCAAACACCAGTGTAATGTTGATACACGATACAAGCATCTGGATACGTGAGATCTTGAATGTACGTGCTCCCGACATCTACAAACCATTTAAAAAACCACAAGCAATAGTAATCACCGGAAAACAATTGCAGATTGAAATACCAGAGGATGTAAGTAAAATACCGGTTCAGATACTGGACCAGAATACTAGAACAACTTCAGTCTTGATCTTGCAATTGCAACTCATATATCATGGTGACATCAATGACAACACAAAGTAACAAAATGAGATGTTCTTCTTCATTTTTCCAACAACCTCCCCCTTTTTCATTGATGCAACATGTGCCAAAATAAAAAAAAGAATATTTACAAAACTCCTTAATTACAACACTTCTCCCTTTAACACCATTTCATCATTCTTCACTCCCCCTTTGACATCAAGGACAAAGGGTGTTCCAAAAACAATTGAAAACATTAAAGCAAATAAATCAAAGAAGACAAAGAAAAAAATGTATCAACTGGAGGATGGTGAGCCTTGAAGCTCCTTTAGAATACCTTCCCATACTCGTTTCCATTCTCCCAACTATCCTTTGCGGCAATCAACATCCTATTCAGAGATTCCAACTTGATAAGAGTTTCTTTTGTACCATTTGAAGTATTAGGAGTCAAATTTATCTTCTCAAGTTTTTCTATGCAAGTCAGATCCTTGCTAACCGAAGTGAATTCAATTCTTACAATGTCACTCAACTGATCAAATTTTTTGATAATTTCTCCCTTCTACTTCTGCAAAACAAATAATTTTTCTGTATGCATAGAGATTGCATTCCAGGTTGATCTGTCTCTATCTTTAGATAGGCTATAAGTACTAGAGATGGTTGTCAGCTGAGACTCAATGGAGTCCATAACAACCTTAATATTTTGAGTGGCATTCGACCACTTCAAGCAATAAGTAAGGACAACATTAACTTCTAACTCACAAACCTTCACAACTTCCAGATTCTTTTCAAATCTAGAGTGTGCAAGAGCACACTTGTCATGTAATGTCAAAAACCTTTTCTCTACCAATTTCTCCTCAACTTCTATTTTTTTCTTTTCACTAAGCCTGAAGGAATACTCCTTCAAAGAGTCCAACAATAGTCTCAAATTTTCAACAGGAGCAAGAGATGTATCAATGGATGCACTAGGTATGACTTCCTGCAATGCCTTGAGAGCATCTTCTACAAGATCTATTCCTCTTTGTTGTGCTTTGATAATTTCCTTCCTACTAGATTCTTGCATAGTATCTCCTAACATTACTTTATGCACTAGAGACATCTTCTCTATGTCCACAAATCCTTCAATCATAGGAAGTTTTAGAAGCTCCTGGGGAATTATCAATTGAAATCTAATTTGCTTAGAAAGCAATCCTTTCAAAACATCATTACTGGAGGACGATTCTCCAAGAATCTTAGGTGATTTTACAATTTTCTTTTCACTTTCTTCATTTTTCCCAATAGATTCTTTGTTTTCCTTCTCTTTTTCCTCCTTTTCTTCTTCCATTTCCTCTTCTTCCTCTTCTTTCTTTTCTTCCTTTTTTTCTTCATCTTTATCTTTATCATTATTGTCCTCTTTATCATTTTCATCCTTTTCATCCTTATTCTTCTCTTCCTCTATATTGTATTTTCCTTCTTCTTAACTGCCTTTTCCTTCTTTAGCATTGCCTTGCTCGTTATTGCCTCTTTCTCCTTCAGTGTGTTTTAGAGGAGCATCATTATGCTTTTCAGGATCAACTTCTCCTTCATTCTACTTATCATTTTCACCACCAACATTAATTTCAACATCAAAATTTACAAAAATATCTTCATTACCTGTGTCAAGAGGAATATTCTCCTCAACATTTTCAACAACAACATCTTCATCAGCCTTAAGCATGCCATATTTTTCTGTTGTCTCTTGAATTACATTTTTTGTTTCCTTTCTTACTTTCTTTGACAACTTATTTCTTGTCATCAACATGTTTACTCTTTTCTTCATCCAAAACATTTCTGCATAAATCTTCTTCAAAGATTCTAGATCATTCGGGTCAGGGAAGACCCAATCTTATTATATGCAGTATTTCTAATTTTCTCTTCAATTACAATAGCCTCTGATCTCCTTTTCATTAGATCTTTCCACATGCTTTTAGGTACATCTTTCCTTATATCATCCCACTTAGCCTCTAAGATGATAACATATTCAATAATAGCTAAAAGTAGAGTTTTCTTGTCTTGTTCTCTAGCCTTATCATAATATTCAGTTGTAGGTTGAAGCATATTCTCAAAATGTAGCAAGGAATTGAGAGTTGCCTCTAATTTAAAGTGGGGACCAGAACTTACTGGTATTTCCTATTCTTCTTTTTGTTCCACAGAGGCTTCAATAAATACCTTAGACTTCTTTGATTCTGGCTTGGTGTGCACATGTATACCAAACTTCTTCTCTTCTTCATCATCAACAAATGATACAACATGTACTCTCTTGGAACCAACAACTTTTGTAGAAGCACCTTCACTAGAGGGTAAACCTCCTCTTCTTCTCCTCGCCATCTTTGCATCAAAATCTTCTTCTTCATCATCTTGATCATCTGTAACACTAAGGTTTTTCTCCCTTGTCGCTTTCTCTTTCCTTCCTCTCTTTGCAAGGGCTACCAAAGGAGTTTCTTTCCTCTTCATGGATCTAGAGGTTGGTCCAGAGAAAATAGGACCTTTTCCTTTATCAACAACACTAGGCTCAATCTTTGTTACAGGGGTAGCAGAGGGTTTTATAGAGGTAGTCCTTCTAGATCTCCTCGGGCTAGATGATTCTGCCTCCCTTTGTTCTCTCTTATCCCTTCCAAGGGAAATCTCCTCATCAGTAAATCTAGCTTCTTTAAGCTTTTTCTCCACATTCTTTCTAATTTTAGGCTTCTGCAGTTCCAAATGAACCTCCATAGACTTTTTTAGCAAATGTCCCAATTATGGGTTCGTTGGGATCCTTTGGATTCTTCAACAATAGTTACACATAACCTTTAGCTTCATCTTTTTTTACCTCATATCCCAGAGGATGAATCCAAAGGGTTTGAGGTTCTATAGCCTCAATCATGCATTCATCAAAGGAAACATTGAATGTGATGTCATCTTTATACTTCTCAACAATTTTCCTCAGAATTCTTTCCCTTTCATTCATGTTTTTCTTGAATAAAACAAAGAATGTTGTTAGAGCATCATCTTGAGCATCCAGATTTCCTAGACTATGCATATAATCAAAAATTCGATGTCCTACTAGTCTGGATGAATCCTAGTGTACTTCTTCATTCTTTCTTGGAAGTCTCTTCATGAAATAAAATAATAGACATATAAACAATGAACCAAACTTGAAAGCATACTTCATCTACTTTGTTGAATTCAAGTTCTCAATAAACTATAATTGAAGAAGATCACATAGATCATAATCAGCACCATTTACAACCATATAAAAACCAGTATAGATTATTATAGCTGAAACAAAGTTCTCTCTATTGGTGAAGTATATTTTATGTCCGATCATCATAGCTACATACTTCACAATAGGATTAGTAATGGATTTTGTCGTTAAGGCTCTCTTGTCATATGTGGCTCCTATAAGTTCCATTACAACCTCATTCTTCATGGTTTTCAACATAGTTACTATACCTTTATCCTAGAGTCCAATAACAACCCTAATCGCCTCCTTAGTTATCATGTGTGGTCGATTAGTCCATGGGAATTTATCATGGATTCTACTTAGGACTGATTTCACAAATTTGTCATCATAGCTGAAGTTGGGAAAATTGTTCCATCTATCCAACCTTTTCTCAACCAGGTTTGAGTACTCAGGTTTTATCAAGAAATCATCACCAATAAGTGCATTCTACCAAATCTCAATCAACTTTGAGTGATCATATTCCTCATATTTTACTCAAACATACATCCTTGTATCCTCGATCAACATTACTCCATGAGGAATTGATGAAAATGCACCCATGGGGTCATCTTCAAAAACTTTCAAGGAATATTTTCTATAAGAGGGCCTTGGCCTCTCTAACATTTTAATGACTACAGGGGTTGCCATTCTTCCAATTCTAAACTCAAATAGCTTAAACAATGCAAAACACAACTGCACAAATGATAGAAATAGCTTTTTCTTCACAATGAACCACAACTAGGGTTTGCACAACTCAACTCCAATTTTCTTCAAGAATGCTCCAAAAACTCTTCAATTTATTCAAAAGCATGAATGATCAAAATTCCTTAAACATTTCCTTTATAAAATAACAATTTTCCCTAATTCACATTAAATGCGGAAGATTTCAAAAAGCTACTAAAAACTCTTTTCTTTTACACAAACAAACCCTAATTCGCTCTATAAAAGATCATCCCTTCATATTTCCTACCGATTCCTTTTACAAAACCTCTGAAAACTCATTCTTCACATTTCATCCTCGTGTCAGCCTCTAACATTCCATTTATCCAGGGGGTTCTTATAATTTTCCAATAATGCCCCCCCTATAACCTTGCTAGGTCTAACTACTGAATAAATCATCTATACTAGATGAGGGCATAGACTCATCAGTAGTCTTTGGTTCTTCCTTCTTTCTCCAAATCTTATTCATTTCTTCCTTAATCTCATCTTTTTCAACCTTCTTAATTGATTCATTCTTTTCTACCAAATTGGTTTCCTTACTTTTCTTGCTTCTGCAAACTCTTGAAACATGTCCTAGTTTGTTGCAGTTATAGCAAATAATATTTCTTTGATTAGATTGACTTCCACTGACTCTTGTTTTGCACTGATTAGCTTTATGTACATAATTTTTATAGGTATAGCAATAGCCATTAAAGGATTGATTCAATCTTCTTCTATTAAACAGATTCATCATCAAGGTTTTGTATTCACTTTCCCTATGTCTAATTCTTTTGCATGCAAAACAATTACTAGCAAAAGGACTAGGGAACTGATTCTTCCTACTACATTTTGTTTCCTTGTGACTAAATTTATTACATGAAAAATAAGTGTCATTAAAAGAAGGATACCTTTGTGCATTAGGTTGTCTCACCAGAGGTCTCCTAGAAGAGTTACTTGAATTTTCTTTCTACTTTCCTTTATTCAAAGTCTTCTTATTGTTCACAATCATGGAACTTTCACTGGTATCATTTCCTAGAACACCTTTGTCTTTACTCAATTTTGTTCCTACAATCAATTCATCAAGCTTGTATGAGTTGGATTTGAAATTTTTTTCACATATTTTTGCCTTCTCCAAATCCACTTTTAGGTTCACAACTTCTTGTCAAGCTTGGTGCAATATTTATATTTTCTTTGTACCAACTTGTTCAGACACTCTTCAATTCTTTTCTTCTCCTCTACTTGTACTTTCAAACCAGAAATATATTCATTAGCCTTCTTCAACTAATTAGATACTTCCTTATGCCTATATTTGAACTTTTTCAATTGCTCCTTTAATTTTCAGACACATTCATTTCCTCTTCAATATTTTATTTTAGATCTCTATTTTCTCTTTCAACTTTATCAAGATCCTCAAGTGCAATTTGGAGCTCTCCTTTATCATCCATTTCTTCCATATTCAAGGTTTCCCTCAAGCTGTTGGGCCTTTCCAGAGGAACCAAGCTTTGATAACAATTGTTAAATGTCCAAGATACTGAGGGGGGTGAATCGATATCTTAAATTTTCTAATCAGATACCATCCAATTATTTCAATGCACACAATAGCGAAGATAAGTAAAAGCATTAACAAAACATGAAATCATAGAACACATGAACACTAGGATTTTTTACGTGGAAAACCCTAAATGGGAAAAGCCATGGTGAGTGTTAGCTCACAATGGAGTATAACCGGTTATAAGATATTACAAAATGGGTGGCTCACTGCCAAGACTCACTATCTAGAAACAAAGGCTCACTTCCTACAGAAATACAATAACAAAAAATGGCTTACAACCAAAAAATGAACTGATGGAGTGCACCTACTAAGTGCAGATTCAGTTCTAATGTAGCTCAATAAACTGACTTGACACACTTCATTGTATTCACTCGTCTTCACATTCGTATTCACAACACACCAAAAAATTACACTTTAAACTTCAAAGATTATCCAATATATATCTAATCTCTCTGCAAGCATCAATTGGGTCAGCCTAATTAGATGCACTTCGAATTTATCAACAAAACCAGCTATCAGCTTCAAGCATTCATAAAAACTTCTGAAAAGATAATTCACACATCCAACACGCTTCATCAAGTCAACATATACCTAAAATAGATTGTACATATATCCCCAAAAATTAATTCACCATTACATAATACATCCATTAGGTCGACCAAGGATAGACCTAATAGCCCAATTGCAAACACCAGTGTAATTTTGATACACCATACGAGCATCTAGATATGTGAGATATTGAATGTACGTGCTCCTAACATCTACAAACCATTTTCCAAAAATGCAAGAAATAGTAACCATTGGGAAACAATTGCAAACCAAAATACTAAAGGATGCAAGCAAAATACCGATTCAAATACCAATCCAGAATGCTGGAACAACTTTAGTCTTGATCTTGCAATTGCAACTCATATATCATGGTGACATCAATGACAACACAAAGTAACAAAATGATATGTTCTTCATTTTTCCAACAATGAGTTCTAAAGTGCTTCTCTATTGGCCCTAGATCCCACTCAATTGTCCCATTATTTCATGTTGAGGAAAAAAATATTGTTTTCCTTAAAGGGTAGTGGGTGACATTCATGCCTTATTTTCATCACATCTTTTAATTAATGACCATTTTCTTTTAATATCTCTTAAGTGTCTTCATTTAAGTTATGAGTTGTATCATTTGAGTATCTTAGTCCTATGTTGATTTGATTTATCTTATTTTCTCTCAAACATGGTATCTCAAGGAGTGCTTCCTTGAATTCATGTTGCCATTCTACTAAGTGATCCACATGCATCTTTTCCATCCTTCCTCATGATGTTTCCATTATTTTGACATGTAAGAATGTTTTGATGCATCTTGGTAGGAATCCTATAGATCTAACACATCCTTGTAGTCTAAATCACTTGGCGTAGCTAACCAACCACTTAATTTGTCCATATAATTTTAAAAAAGGAAGTATATTCCTATCTTCCAAGTTAAAAAAACTCCATACATAAAGAAATCAACAGTAAAAAACCTGCAACCTAATTTGATCAACATAGAGAAGCATGTAATACTAGAATTCTTAACATTCAAAAGATAAATGGAATGTCCTTAACACCAAGTAGAGCTATCCAAAAAATATAACTAAAACCACAAACATGCCCCCGCACAAAATGGCCTAATGGCTAGTTGTCATAGAAATCAAACTATCGAAGTAACAACATTGATCAAGTTAACATATATGCATTATTTTCATAAACAAATGAACCATTTATGTGCATGAATAAATAGTAGAAGGATGTAGATGAATTGAATTAATCTGAATTTATGCCTCTTGGTAGGCATTCCTCTTGAATCTCTAATATTAGGTGCCTGAGACTTCCCTATAGCTTTTACCTTTCATCGTTGCCTTTCCTCTTCACTGTCGGACTCATCTTGTTTTTCCTTATCTACATTTCTGGCTTCAAATTCTAATTCATCCCATGTTTTACCTTCCTCCCCTTCAAAATCTTCTTCTTATTCTTCGTCCTCATCTAAACAAAAGGGTGTGTGATAAGTGATTTTAAATTGGTGAAAATATTGATTTTGTGAAAACATTTTCACTTACAGAGAATAGGTGATT
Organism: Sequoia sempervirens; assembly: GCA_007258455.2. Lineage (NCBI taxonomy): Eukaryota > Viridiplantae > Streptophyta > Pinopsida > Cupressales > Cupressaceae > Sequoia > Sequoia sempervirens. The sequence continues at coordinate 670,587,658 of VDFB02271358.1, forward strand.
ATTTCACCATATAAAAATTGTGAAGATAAATATATTGGTGAAATATGAATCTGTAGAGAGAGGAGTAGCGGAAATATTTTCACGGAAATGGAAATTATTTTAATCAAATATCTTGCATGGGAGAAGAAAAGGCTATCTTTTCGGAAATAAATATGAGTGTGGAATATATAATTTTGAAAAGTGATTTTGTGAAATATTTTCACCGAGGAGGTTAAAGAGTGGGTGATTATTTTTACCCAAAGAATATATTTTGGTGAAAGTGTGAAAGTGAAATTTCCAACAAGCAAAGGGATTATGATTATACTTATAATTGATTTCATTGGAATAAAAGGAATTAAAGTTAATTTGTCAAAGATACAAAGAGTTGCATTGAAAAGAAGAGTTACGCTAGACGGATGCTATGAAGGGTTTTAACCCTAAAACAAGCAATGTATATATGTATGATGAAATAAAATCAAGATAGAATGAGTAGGTTAGGAACTCATCAGGTAGGTGGATAGGTTGATCAGTTGCTAAAATAAAACATTGTGCTATATATTGCAAAATATTTTGATGTAATATAATGGACAAGAAGATTTAGTTTGGTGATCAAATTTCTGGTGTCAATTGTTTGTTGAGAAAATACGATTATTTGGTTGTCTCCAACTTGATATTTTCCTTATTATTTAAATTGGTGTATCAAGGATGTATTCAATTTATCAAGGCACATTTGTTGTTCTTTTGTGATGTGATTAATTAGTTTCTCTAAAAGAATTAAAATCCTTCTAGTCAATCATAGTAATCTGGGAGTATCACTTGGAACATTAAAGAAGAGCCTTATAATCAATAAAATTATCATATTGTCTCTAGTTTGGTTCTATCTTGTTATTCAAATCAGAAGTATTTGATTTGTCAAGGCACACTTGCTGCTTTTGTGTGGTTTAGTTAACTGGTTCCTTCAAGGAAGGATTAAAATTCCCTTTTAATTAGTCACAGTAACATGGTAAGAATCATTTGGATCAATAAGAATAACTTGATAATTGCATCCTTGCATGTTTATGCCAGGCATAAACTCATATAAGTTTCAATAAATTTGAATTGTAACCATTAATTAACATATCAGTCATTTCTTGACTCCATTAGCCCAACAGAAGTAGGTACTAGTCTTACCCATTTCATTTTAGAATTTTATAAGATCTTATTCATACATTCACATCTCAAATTTCAGGAGTATTTATTAAGCTTTCATCTCTCCACTTCCAATTTCCATTGTGGATAGATTGCTTAAGTAGGAAACAAATAGTTCAAGTCTGCTTCACTTGCATTAGGTATACCCACTTGGTTTTGGCAGAGCTTGAAGAGAAGAAGGTTCAAGTACATCATTTGGCCTTGTACATTAGGCTAAAATGTACCAAGAGCTTGGAAACCTCTTGTGGTTTCTTAACCATCATTTTTGAGAACTATCATTTTGACGACTCCACTGGAGAACTATTTTAGAATATTAGGTTGAAGACCATCATATAGATTCATTGAAGAGAGATTCATAGTTGAGAAGTTTGAGGGAAAGTGATTCCACTGGGGTAAAAAAAGAACAATTTCAAAAATCCATTTCATTTTCCTACTTTTGAAAAAGTAGGTGGCGACTCTGATAAAAACTTGATAAAGAATATATAGCCATCTTCAAACTGCAACATTTCTAGTCAAAAATAAAAATTGAGGGTTGAAGTATGTGTAGCGATTATTCTTTGCCCCATAAACATTATGGTGCAAATGACAATTTTGGTAAAGGAGGTAATGCATATCATTCACAATAGGACATTTATGCACCACAATCATCAAACCAAATAAATGTTTATCCTGTCCCTCCTGGTCAGAGATTAGTAAGCTACCAAGATCATGAATATCATCAGCATGTTGGGCATTATCGACACCAAATTCCATGTCAAAATTTGTAAAGCAATGTTAACCCTTGTGTCAATCAAAGTATACAAGAAGATATAAAATGCAACGAATACTTTTCCAACAAAGGTAGTAGATCTTGCAGTGCACAAACCATTTGATTTCAGAAATATTTAGGGTCACCCAAATCTCCCTCCTCCCTTGAATATTAAAAATCATTTGCCCAAAATTTAGTGGATACAAATCAGAATCAACAAATATACACCTGCAACAATTCATTGATTTAGTGGTGAATTGGAAAATTAATGGAGAGGATGTTATCATGAAGCTTTTTGTGAAAACATTATAAAATGATGTTGAAGATTGGTTTTATAGGCTTCCCATGCTTTTCATATCTTCATGGAATGAACTTGAAAATAAATTCATCTACTAATTTAAAGAGAAAAATAAAGAGTATTTGCAAAAGGGAAGTCAAAGAATGTCAGAATCTAGATTTTCTTTATTCAAGAGAACATTAAATATTTATATGAAAATACCTGCTAATATTAGGCCCGATAAATCCACATGCATTGAAACATTCATGAAAATGTATGTGCCTCATTCAGACAAATGGCCCGAGTCATGGAAACCAGTTACTTTCAACCAGGTGTATGAAATGGTTGGGTTCGTAGAAAAAACCAAGCATGAGGATGCTATCAATAGTGAACACAATGGCAACATCATTGATGAAGATGGAGAAATTGATCAAATAATGCAGCCAATAGAAGAATCAAGTGCAAGTAAAAATAATTCCTCTTACAGCCTGCATGAAGAGGATGAAGATATAGAGGGTCTCTCTTGCATAACGGATTGTGACTGTGGGAGTAATGCATGTTATGAGGGATCCATTGAACATTCAGATTGTGAAGATGAACTTGTGGGTTTTAATTTAAAGCAAAGAGATGCTTGTAGCCTTTATGGAGATTCAGAGGAAGAAACAAGGGAAGATGTAAAAGGAGTAAGTTCCCATGGAAGTATAGAAAGTTCATTGATAGGAAAGTACCATGATAACACAATTTGTGAAGAAGATGTTTGTACACTTGAAAATGGTTTTCAATTTTATTCAAATCCATTATATGATGAAAAACTAGAGGATGATCAAATGACATTGTGTCAAGCAAATGAATATGAGATCAATGCATCTAAATTTCCACTTTTTTATGATGAAAAGGGTGAAGAATATAGCAGCAATGATATGGATGTGGAGGCATGTTCACTCAATAGTGAACAAATTTCATATTTGCTAGCAATGGAGTATTAGAAATACATACATAAGAAAGATTTAGAAAATTCATCCCTAGCATTAATTGGTTCAAATGTGCATAAAGATGACTATGTGATTCAGAAATTGGTGTCGTTGCCAACTAGTGACATAAAAGAAATAGAAATTTTTTTAGATATAATTATCCCAGAAGATGTTGATGTGAAGGAATTTTTCAGACTTTCAAGAGTGGCATTTACATGGTGGATTCTCGGTACAGTTGGGAGATCATTTTATAACACATGATAGTAAGCAAAATAATGAGAAATGTTGCATTGAATGTTCATACATACTGTATATTGAGGATGAAAAATATTTATCACATGATAATGAACTCAGAATGGTGAAAGGAACATGAGTCAAACTGAACACAATGATCTTCTGACAGTTTTCAATGACAATGAAAGGGTAGATTACATGAATGTTTTCAAGGGGAATTTGATGAACTAAAAAAAAAAAGGTATATGACAAGGGAAAATAGGGTATTTTCTTTTTTGGCGGCCTTGTGCCATCATTCATGGTGTGGTCTTTCAAAAAACCATGTCAATTCATGACAAAAAAGAATTTGAATTTGCTATTCAATGAATAAAACACTTGTTCTGCTCTCCCAGAGACTTGGATTCTTGCTATGCCCACAGGGGGCATACATCCCCAGACAAAGCCATTGTTGGAACCTTCAACTTTTGGAAAAATTTGAAGGTTCCATGATGAAAAGTTTGATTGCAGCACTGAGAAACTTAGTTGTAAAATCAGCCCTAGGAGCACATTTTAAAAAATCATAATTTTGGATCTGTTCACTTTCATGCCAAACCACCTTGAATAGATGTTCATCTACCATATGTGAGTGTGCACGCCATTTTTCAACTTCATACAATCAATTTTGATAGGGTTTCAAAAGGTCAAATTGAAGGATTCTACAAAGGATTGTTGTCTACATACAATAAAATCTATTAAAAAGGTCAACTTTGGAAGGAAATATAAAGTAACCAAGAGAGTTTCATTACAAAACAATTGGTGCCTTTGATTCTTTCCACCAAAATCTACATCCATGTCATTTTTCAGGTCTTTAGGGCATCATTTGATATTTTTTCGAAGCCAAAACTGAATGAGTTTTTACATAGTTTGATAGGCACAATTTTGCATAAAATGACTAAGTTACTCTGACCATTGACAGTTTTCAATCCTGATGACCTCATGCAAAATTGTTCTGCAAACATACTCTCCTATCATAACTCGACATCCTGGCGCATTTCTGTGGTTTTCCGAGATCGGTTTGTTTAGTTTTCTGAAGCAATTTAAGAGGCTAGTCGAATTATTTCAATCACTATGTAGAAATATCAAAAATTAAATCATTTCCCATTTCAATGGATAAGGCACTCCATATTCTTGATGAACTATTTATGAGAGATGCAATGAATATGTTATCAAGATAATTTTAAAATTAAATCACAAGGGACTATAGACTGAGATGGTTTCCTGAATCATGGCACAAGACTTGTGACAATTGAAAACAAAAGGTATTTGGTTATCTGAAGACAATTAATGGTGATCTTAAGTGAAGTTCCAACCAATTTTGGATTTGACACAGTGTGTAAAATTTATACAGAGATGATAGGGAATGTAATGGTTGATTGCACGGTCAACTAGAAAATATTATCACCTTGTGAGGCGTATGGGTCATGTTTCTTCACATATTGCTTTGGAATGTGAATGCATCCCAATATTACAATTATTGGTAGGGATATAACCATGAAAGAGAAAAAAATGCTTTAAAATGTCAAATTATATTATAGATGACATTTGTAAGTAGGTCGAATATCGCTACAATTATGGTGTAATACTCATACTGGAAGAACTAATTGACTTCATCCAGGAGGTACGACAATTAATAGAGGAGTTGAATGAGATTCTTTTTTATGATATTGTAGATGAAGGTGCCCTCTGGAAAGAAAAATTGCAACCTCAATCTCAAATTCTTTTGGATTTTTACCTAAAAGTATTCAAGAGCAATTGATGCTAGAAGGCTAATTCAACTCTAGCATTATATCAAATATTTTTGTTGCACACAAGCCAAAGAATATTAGGGATGGATTACAATATGTTTTTGATGAAGAAAGAATGTATTGCCACATAAGAAGTGTATTTTCAAGCACAATTCAACACTATAACTCAATGTGAATATCATGGAAATTTTGAAATGATAGGGGAAAATAATGAATCTTATATATCCAAGCATCAAGGATTTCACAGCCAACTGCTAGTTATGGTGAACCCTAATACACATATAGTTGCAAGATGATGTTGAAGTCCATAGAGAAGCACCAGAACTGTGATGATTGCATATCACAAACATAGAAGAAACTTAAATACTATGAAGATTGTAGAATATTAATGTTTCTCCAGTACAAGGTATTCAATAGTGTGGGCGTACAAGGAGTGAACATGCAGAAAAATAAAACAGAGGAGTGGATGATGCTAAATCACAAGAAAAGCACTTGAATCATTTGTTGGAGTTCTCCAGGGGTCACGCCACAGAGGGAATAATGCAATCGACACATAATATGCTTTTATGTGGCAAACTAAGAAGAGCTTATGGATCCTTCATTGGGTGGCCGATATAACATAGAATTGGCTTGGAAAGTTGTAGAGATAGCATACATGTACATGGAAAAGGAAAAAAATGTGAATACCTTGAATTTTTCAGTCCTCCAACATCCTCATGAAGGAAATTATGAGGATGAACGATAGATCAGTGGTTCCCACATTCCTGCAAGCAAACCCTAATGCATATGTAGGTTAGCGGTGGCATTCCTGAGTTCCTGCAATAGGTCTTGAATTTGTGTGTGGTGATCGCAGTGAAGGTGGAAGAAGTGAGTAGGTGTGAAGTGAAATGAAAGGAGCGGAAAGATTAAAGTATAAAGTGAAATATTTTGTAAATGAATATATGGTCAAACATGATGTTCACTAGAAAAGGAAAAAATAATTTGTAATAGTAAACAAAAAGGTGTGTGATAAGTGATTTTAAATGGGTGAAAATATTGATTTAGTGAAAAAAATTTCACTTAGGGAGAATGGGTGATTATTTCACCATATAGAAATTGTGAAGATAAATATATAGGTGAAATATGAATTTGTAGAGAGAGGAGTAGCCAAAATATTTTCATAGAAATGCAAATTATTTTAATCAAATATCTTGCACAGGAGAAGAAAAGGATATCTTTTAGGAAATAAATATGAGTGTGGAATATATAATTTTGAAAAGTGATTTTGTGAAATATTTTCACCGAGGAGGTTTTAAAGAGTGGGTGATTATTTTTACCCAAAGAATATATTTTGGTGAAAGTGTGAAAGTGAAATTTCCAGCAAGCAAAGGGATTGTGATTATAATTATAATTGATTTTAGTAGAATAAAAGTAATTAAAGTTAATTTTTCAAAGATACAAAGAGCTACACCAAAAAGAAGAGTTACACCAGACGGATGTTGTGAAGGGTTGTACCCCTAAAAATAGCAATGTATATATGTATGATGAAATAAAATCAAGATAGAATGAGTAGGTTAGGAACTCATCAAGTAGGTGGATAGGTTGATCAGTTGCTAAAATAAAACATTGTGCTATGTATTGCAAAATATTTTGATGTAATATGATGGACAAGAAGATTTAGTTTGGTGATCAAATTTCTGGTGTCAATTGTTTGTTGAGAAAATACGATTATTTGATTGTCTCCAACTTGATCTTTTCCTTATTATTTAAATTGGTGTATCAAGGATGTATTCAATTTATCAAGACACATTTTTTGTTCTTGTGTTATGTGATTAATTGGTTTCTCTAAAAGAATTAAAATCCTTCTAGTCAATCATGGTAATCTGGGAGTATCACTTGGAAATTAAAGAAGATCCCTATAATCGATAAAATTATCATATTGTCTCCAGTTTGGTTCTCTCTTGTTATTCAAATCAGAAGTATTCAATTTTTTAGGGCACACTTGCTGCTTTTGTGTGGTTCAGTTAACTGGTTCCTTCAAGGAAGGATTAAAATTCCCTTTTACTTAGTCACAATAACCTGGTAAGAATCATTTGGATCAATAAGAAGAAATTGATAATTGCATCTTTGCATGTTTATGCTAGGCATAAATTCATATAAGTGTCAAGCAATTCGAATTGTAACCATTAATTTAGTCACATATCAGTCATTTCTTGACTCCATTAGCCCAACAGAAGTAGGCACTGGTCTTACCCATTTCATTTTAGAATTTTATAAGATCTTATTCAAACATTCACATCTCAAATTTTAGTAGTTATTAATCTTTCATCTCTCCACTTCCAATTGCCATTGTGGATAGATTCCTTAAGTAGGAAACACATAGTTCAAGTCTGCTTCACTTAGATTAGGTATACACACCTAGGTTTGGTAGAGCCTGAAGAGAAGAAGGTTCAAGTAAATCATTTGGCCTTGTACATTAGCCTAAAATATACCAAGAGCTTGGCAACCTCTTGTGGTTTCTTAACTAGCGTTTTTTAGAACTAACACACCATCTTCAATAAATTTGTCTGGATCATTAGTAATAGTCTTCAAAATTGACTGCCAGTTCAAGATCATTATGCTTTCATAATACTTTATGTCCATGGAGTTTAGCCATTCCTTTATTCCATCAAGCAAATATTGAGGAATGGTGTCAATGCAGAGTACATCCCGCTTGAAGTCTTTGAAAACAATAGCCATATCAAATTCATTTTTCCCAAGTCCTACTCTCTCAAGGTTAACAATCTCAATATCACTAATAGTGACTACTAAGAAATGAGATTCAACCAACTCTACCAAATAGTTTACCATAGTAACAATAAAAGCAGAGGCTTTGAAAGGAACTCCATGAAAACCAAGCTCTCTAAATGGTAGATCAAACTCTAGTTCAAAATATTTTAGATGAGGTTTCTCCCATAGCTCTCTTACTAGCTTGACAAATCCTTGAAACTCTACATTGACATTATTTTTCTTGTCCCTCTCTTGCTATTCTTCCTCAATTTCATCAAGATCATACATTGACCTTCTTGTCCCTCCTAAATTTTGGACCACATTCATTACGTCCACATAAAACTGGACATCCTTGGTCTTCTTGGTTCCCATGCCATGATATGGTTATGCAAATGAAAATAAAGAAAAGTAATCCTCTCCTTCGCTAGCTAGAAGAATGCATGCTAAATGTTTTGATACATGATATCAACTCTCTTTTCTACTCTCATGGTTGAATACCGAAATCCATTATGGTGGGCCTCCAGAGTTCTAGTCATCTTTCTTCCTCTTCTACCAAATGTTGGCCTGATCCACAAGTCTTCCAACCTAATTTCCTTTGTTTTTGAAACATGAAGTTTCTCTTGAGTCACCAGTGTATCTCTCTCTGCCTTTTCAGACTCTTTCATTGCTAAAGGAAATTAGCGCCTAATTGACTAACAATCTCAATCTCACTAATAGTGATTACTAAGAAAGGAATTCCACCAACTCTACCAAAAATTTTACTGTGGGAAGAATAACAGTAGAGGCTTTGAAAGGAACTCCATGAAAACCAAGCTCTCTAAATGATACATCAAACTCCAGTTCAAAATATTTTAGATTAGGCTGCTCCCATAGCTCTCTTACTTGCTTGACAAATCCTTGAAACTTTGCATTGATTTTATTTTTCTTGTACCTCTCTTGTTGTTCTTCCTCAATTTCATCAGGATCATACATTGACCTTCTTGCCCTTCCTAAATTTTGGACCACATCCATTACCTCCACATAAAACTGGACATCCTTGGTCTTCTTGGTTCCCACACCATGATAAGGTTATGCAAATGAAAATGAAGAAAAGTAATCATCTCCTTCTTTGCTAGCTGGAAGAATGCATGCTTAATGTTTTGATACATGATATTGGCTCTCTCTTTTTCTCTCGTGGTTGAATAATGAAATCCATTATGGTGGGCCTCAATATTTTCAGTCATCTTTCTTCCTCTTCCACCAAATGTTAGCCTAATCCACAAGTCTGCTAGCCTAATTTCCTTTGTTTTTGAAATTCGAAGTTTCTCCTGAGTCACCAATGTAGCTCCCTCTGCCTTTTTATACTCTTTCATTGCTATATTCAATTGGCACCTAATTGATTAACAATCTCAATTTCACTAATAGTGATTACTAAGAAAGGTAATTCCAACAATAAAATTAGGGGCTTTGAAAGGAACTCCATGAAAACCAAGCTCTCTAAATGGTATATCAAACTCTAGTTCAAGATATTTTAGATGAGGCTGCTCCCATAGCTCTCTTACTCACTTGAAAAATCCTTGAAACTCTGCATTGATATTATTTTTCCTGTCCCTCTCTTGCTATTCTTCCTCAATTTCATCAGGATCATACATTGACCTTCTTGCCCCTCCTAAATTTTGGACCACATCCATTACCTCCACATAAAACTGGACATCCTTGGTCTTCTTGGTACCCACACCATGATAAGGTTATGCAAATGAAAATGAAACAAAGTAATCATCTCCTTCTCCACTGGCTGGAAGAATGCATGCTGAATGTTTTGATACATGATATCAACTCTCTCTTCTGCTCTCATGGTTGAATACCTAAATCCATTATGGTGGGCCTCTAGAGTTCCAGTCATCTTTCTTCCTCTTCCACCAAATGTTGGCTTGATCCACAAGTCTGCTAGCCTAATTGCATTTGTTTTTGAAAGTTGAAGTTTCTCCCGAATCACCAATGTAGCTCTCTCTGCCTTTTTAGACTCTTTCATTGATACAGATCATCTATGGTATTTAATCATTTGTACCACATGCTTGAGGTGCTTTGAATCCTTGGATCTAAAGTAAATTTCCTTAACATAAATACTGCTAGGGAATTTCAATGTTGTCATGTAGTTGGCATTAAATTCGATACCTAGAACATTGAAAATCATCCTTATATAAGAATTCCCTCCATCTTGTTGGCTTGTAACACTCTTGATGGTGACTACATGAAATGGAACCATGATTCCATATATGGGTACCAGAACAACATCATTTTTTGTATCAACCTGAATCATGAACTCTCTAGAAATGGGGATATCTTCCACATTTTTTTACAAAACTATCTCAGTGGATGGCTTGGAAGAGCCATGTCCATCTCCTCTACCAATGCCCCCTACAACCAATCCTCTTGCAGTCTCCTCATTATTTTGTAGAGGATTGGCACTTAAGGTTATGTAATGGAATTTTTAGTTGATAGTTAAATTGTATAACAATTTTTTTTATGATCTTTACTAACATTTATTAGAATTGTTGCATGTTTTACATCATTGGAATCACATATTGGTTGTAACTTTTTTGAAATTTTATTATGGTATGTCCACTTTGATATGATTTAATATGATTATGCTTTCGTCTCATATGTTTCAATATTAGATATATAATAGAAAATTAAATATTGCATGAAATAAATAATAATTTTTCATTTTAAATATTTTTTTTTGTAGAACACGGGTCTTCCAGAAGATCAAGATGATCCTCATCATGATATAGATCTAGAAAATATTGGTTCTATCAATATAGATCACATGGCAAAGGATGATGATGACATAGATATGAAAGACACTAAGGCCAATGACAATGATGATGATGATGATGATGACAATGATGATGATGATGATGATGACAATGATGATGATGATGATCACGATGGTGGTGATGATGATGAGGCAGTTATTGGTAGTACCTAGCAACATTCATGATCATATAGACTATGGCATGGATCATTGTTGATATATCGTTATGATGATGATGAGGAAGTTGTTGGTAGTACCCAATGACATTCATGATCATATAGACTACATCATGGATCATTGTTGATATATCATTATGATGCCTCTTTTCATGGTTACTATCATATGTATCATTTTCACGACCTAGAGTACCATATTATTGAGTTGTATCATATTGACATTTATCATTTTCACTTATATCATTTGTACATGTATCATCTTGACTTGTATCAATTTGAGTTAACTAGTTTATCATTTTTACTTATATCATTTGTACATGTATCATTTTGACTTATGTCAATTTTTGGACATGTGTCATTTTGACTTATGTCGATTGTTGGACATTTATCATTTTCACATGTTATTGATCTATTGGTATATTTGACTTTCACTTATTTTAGTTATATATGATGATGATCTTATTAGTATTGACTTGTCAATTTATATATATTAAAAGTGGTCGATGATTTTTGGATGGATATTTATTATGTATGATGATTTTAATTTACTGCTCAGGATGGATTTTGTCAAATTCAATTAAATTATAGATATTTGACTCACTTTTTTTAATTATAGATGATGATCATGTTATAATAATTATCTTGTTATTTAATCATCTCAGTTAAATAATTAAATTACTTACTCTATAATCATATGAATTGTTTAAGAGGCATCATATATTTAACTAATTAAATTGAATTAAAACATATTAAATTAATAAATGGAAGCAAAACAAGAATCATTTTTAGAAGAAAAAAAGGAAGTAACAATGGAGTCCAAACTAGAAACAAACCAGAAGCAATCTTGGAAGAAAAATTGGTAGCAAACTGGAAGCAAACCTGGAAGCAAAACTGGAAGCAAAACTATGAGCAAAACTAGAAGAAATTTTTAGAAGCAAAATAAGAAGCATTAGAAGCAAAAAAGGAAGCAACAATGGAAGCCAAACTAGAAGCAAACCATAAGCAATCTTGGAAGAAAAATTAGAAGAAAAACCAGAAGCAAACTTGGAAGCAAAACTAGAAGCAAAGTGGGAAGCAGAACTAGAAGGAACATAGCAAGCAAAACTAGAAGCAAATTTGGAAGAAAAATCAGAAGCAAAGCTGGAAGCAAAAAGGAAGAAAAATTAGAAGCAAATCTAGAAGCAAAACTGGAAGCAAAACTAGAAGCAAAATTTGAAGCAAAATTGGAAGCAAAATTAGAAGCAAAATTGGAAGCAAAACTAGAAGAAAAACTAGAAGCAATCTTGGAAGCCAAACAAGAAGAAAAACTAGAAGCACAAGTGGAAGAAAAAATAAAAGCAAACGTGGAAGAAAAATTGGAAGAAAAATTAGAAGAAAAAATGGAAGCAAAATTGGAAGCACAATTGGAAGAAAAATTGGAAGCACAACCAGAAGCAAACATGGAAGTAAAATCAAAAGAAAAACTGGAAGCAATATTGGAAGCAAAACTGGAAGCAAAACTAGAAACAACGTTGGAAGAAAAATTGGAAGCAAAATTGGAAGAAAGCCTAGAAGAAAAACTGGAAGCAAAACTGGGAGCAAAACTGGGAGCAAAAGTGGGAGCAAAACTAGAAGCAAAACTGGAAGCAATACTAGAAGCAAACCTGGAAGCAAAACTGGAAGTGAAATTGGAAGTAAAATTGGAAGCAAAAGTAGAAGCAAAAATGGAAGCAAAATCGGAAGCAAACCTCGAAGAAAAACTAGAAGCAAAACTGGGAGCAAAACTAGAAGTAGACATGGAAGCAAAACTGGAAGTCAAATTGGGTGCCAATTTAGGTGTTATTTCCAATGTCAATTTTTGGTGCTATTCTTGGCACTAAAGGAGACACTATTACTAGCACCAAATTTTTGGCACAAAATCTGGTGCAAAAACTGGCGATGAAATGAATAAATTGGTTTTTGTCAACTTTTGTGCTGTCAAATGACTCCAAATGATGGACTCAAATACACTAAAATTCGGCGCTAATTTCCTTTTTTTTGTTGTGGAGAGAAAGAGAGAGGGAAGGAGGGAGGGAGAAGTGAGAGAGAGAGAGGAGGAAGGTGAATACATTGAGAGAGGGAAGGAGGGATGGAGGGAGAGAGAGTGAGGTATACAGGGGTAGGTAGGTAGATTGAAGTAGAGATGGAAGGAGAGATGGAGGGAGAGGTAGGGATGGAGAGAGATATGAGAGAGAAATAGAGAGAGAGGGAGGGGGAGATAAAGAGAAGTAGAGAGGGAAGGAGAGAGGGAATGAGAGGGAGGTGAGATAGAGAGGTGAGATAAAGAGAGAGAGGAGGGAGGGAGGGATGGATAGGTAGGGAGAGAGAGGTGAGATAAAGAGAAAGAGAGTAGAGAGAGAGAGAGAGAAGTGATAGAGATATGTGATAGAGAGAAGTAGAGAGGTGAGAGAGAGAAATAGAGAGATAAGTAGGTAGACAGAGGGAGGGGGAGATAGAGAAAAGTAGAGAGGGGAGGAGAGAGGGAAGGAAAGGTAGAGAAGGAGGTAGGGATAGGTAGGGAGAAAGGTGAGATAGAGAAATAGAGAGTAGAGAGGGAAGGGGAGAGAGAGAGAGGTATATAAGGATATGTTAGATATAGAGAAGTAAAGAGTGAAGGTTTGTGGAAGGAAGAGAGAGAGAGAGAGGGGGGAGCGCGGGAGAGAGAAGGGAGGGAGGGAGAGGTAAAATGGGATAATAAAGATAGATAGAAGGAGAGAGAGATAGGGTGAGGAGACATAGAAAGAGGGGGAGGGAGGGAGAGATAGAGAGATAGAGAGAGAGTGGGAGGGAGAGGTAGGGAGATAGAGTTGAGATAGAGGGAGGGAGGGAGAAGTGAGAGAGGGAGAGAGTAGAGAAGGAGGAAGGTGGAGAGATTAAGAGAGGGAAGGAGAAAGGGAGGGAGAGAAAGAGGTATAGAGGGATAGGTAGGAAGAGAGGGAAAGAGAGATTGAGGAAGAGGTAGGGATGGATAGAGAGAGAGGGTTAGGTAGAGAGAGGGAGGGGGAGATAAAGAGTAGATAGTGAAGGAGAGATGGGGGGAGAGGTATGGATAGAGGGAGAGATAGGAATGGAGAAATAGAGAGAGGTGAGATAGAGAAATAGAGAAAGAGGAAGGTAGAGAGGGAAGGGGAGATAGAGAGAAGTATAGAGGGAAAGAGAGAGGGAAGGATAGGTAGGGAGGGAGGGAGAGAGAGGTGAGATAGAGAGGGAGGAATATTGGCAATATGATTGTAATTGATGTCAAAAGAAAATTGGATATTGATGTCATTGATGTTAGTGGATCAATCATTGGTTTTTTGATGTAGCATGATGGAGAGAAGAGCATGTTTTGAAATTTTTGTAAAGTTTCTCAAAATTTTACAATGTTGTCATGAAATATTGACATGTTATTGTAGAGGTTGCTTCCAAAATTTTACAGAGAAAACTAATAATAGATTTGATATGGGTTTTTCATACCCATTATAGTGGTATAATCTGCATGATAAGAGGTTGAAGAAGGAGCTTCAAATTGAATAATATCTACTCTTTAGTTTGATCAAGGTTTAGTAGAGAAACCCTCGGTTTTTCAATCATGGCACCTACTAGGTTTTATGTTTTGATGTTGACTGGATATCGGCTGTTACTTGCAGCTTAAGTTATAACTTATGCCTTTGATGTCATGGAGAAACTATCCCCTTTCCCTAGTAATCATTATCTTTGTGTATAATATGGACTTTAATACTTCCTAAGTCCAACAACAAATATTTTCTCAAGCAAACCAATGGTTGAGATCGATGATTGATAATCGGGTGGCTCGCACATGCCTACACTGCTTAGAAGGTGATGTCAGTAGTTGACTATGAAAGTGCGGAAAGGTGACAGGTTTCTTGGTGGGACTAAACTTAAGGATTACTTCTCAAGAAGATTAATGGTCAACAATATATCCAAGCAAGATCAGACGATGCCTACTACTTTGTAGAAATTTTAGTGAGTCCCTGGTGTGGCTTGGAAAAAATGTGGTACAGTGATTTGTGTCCCAACTGACATCAAAAAAGTCTCAAGCCCATTCAAAGTAAAATATTCACCTGGTATATGCGATGTTAATTAACAATGCAGGAGAAACTGATCTTACAGTTACATTTTAAAGTTGAGGCGATCAATGAGAAATGCTAGTTCATGGCATGAAATAAGAAGATTGATGGCAAAAATTTATATTTATATTTTGTTAATGGCTAGGAAATGGAAAATTTTGGTGAAACTCTCAATCAAGAAGGAAACTAAAATAGAGGAGAAAAATAAATTGTTGTAACTACTCTAGCTACAATCTTTGATTGATGATGATATGTGTAGATGACAACACAGAAGAAAAAATGATCAGAAAATCAGATATGGTTCTGTCATGCAAGGAATTGCATTTAATGAAAATCAAATCTAGGGTTAATTGTATGCAAAAATTAGAAAAATCCAAAGATTAGCTCAGTGGTGCATGGCTCGAGGCAAGGATTCTTGTAGGTGAAGAAAATAATAGATGAAGCTAGTAGAAGAGTGGGTGTGTATGGTCAAAAAGTGAGCAAGTGAATGTTGTGAAAATAGACCTAGACTATAATACAAAAAATATCATCTAGGGTTTGCATTCAGTTTAATAGAGATGTATAATAGAGCACATAAAGGAGAGAAGAGAAATGCAGAGGAATGAATTGTTGAGACAACAAAGAGAGATAGAACAGAGGATGTTCTAATAGAAGAGGTTGAGCAGTTGTATAATGAGTCTGTAACATGAAACCAAATTCAATTGAATCATATGTAATATGGAGATTGTAGGTCTATAATCCTCATTGTAAATCTGATTAGTGGTGTCATCAGATACATGAGTTAGTGCTCAGTTAGGGATTGTGTGCCTCATTGTATTTGGTGCTCCTAAAGCAAGGGATTGATGTTTCCTTAGGGTTGGTTCCCTTAAACATTGTAACCATAGTTTTTCTGATATTAGGTTTTCCATGTATTTTTGGTTTTATGTACATTTGTGTGGTTGCATGATCTCAACATGTTTTTTAATTTGCATTAATAAGGTTAAAAGAATAAGTTTTAATTGATCTACTAATTCACCTCCCCTTCTTAGTAGATTGGTGTGTTCCAACAATTGGTATCAGAGCCCTGGTTCCTTAGTAGAAGATTAATCAGCTCAAGTAGATCTTGGATAGTGAACAAAAGATGACTAGTCAAGAAGGTTCCTCTTCAAATAAAGCACTTCTCTTTGATGCAAAAACTATGCATTCTGGGGCATCAAGATGGAAGAATATCTATCATCATTAGGGTTTATGTATGGATGTTCATTATGCAAGGATATATATTTTTTGCTACATCTCCTACTAGTCAAGCTGGAAAGAAAGAATATGAGAACAATTCTAAGGAAAAGAATTTTATTCTTTGTGGGTTGTTAAACTTAGGGTTTATCAAATTCATGCACTATTAAACTACACATGATGTCTAGGACAAGCTAAAGAACATCTATGAAGGTTATGATAAAGTAAATTAGGCAAAGCTACAAACTTACAAAGGTAAGTTTGAAAGCCTCGAGATGAATTAAGAAGAGAAAATTTCATACTACCTTCTCAGAGTAGATGAAATAGTAAACGTTATCAAAGGCCTTGGAGAAGAGATGAAAGATTTGATCATTGTCAAAAAGGCTTTAAGATCCTTTCCATCTAGGTATGACTCTAATTTTCTTGCAATAGAGGAAGCAAGAGACTTGGAAAAACTCATCGTTGAAGTTGCATGGCACCTTTACTTCATATGAGAAAAGAATGGAAGATGTAGAAACATCCAAGAGAGAATTTGCATTCAAAGTAGCCAAAAAGGAAAAGATAGAAACATCCACATTTGGATCTAAGGAGATTGATGAAGAAGAAGCCAACTTTTTTAAAACATTGAGATGATGATTTAGAAAATATAGAGGTAAGTTACCCTTTAAATACTTTAATTGTGGTAAGATAGGTCATTTTTCTACTAAATTCCTTTATGGAGAGAAGGATAACTCTAAGAAAAAAGAGAATATTAAAAAGAAGAAACCCTACTTTCTTAAGAAGAAGAATTTTTAAAATAAGAAGAAGAGTCTATATACACAAAAGGAAGTGATTCATCTTATGTTAGTGATCTAGCTCAGATGATGAACATGATTGTGCCTTTGTGGTTGAGGGAAATGAAATCATGTTCATGGAGAAAGGCTATGTAAATCAAGAAAATGGAGAAGTTGAAGCTTCTAATGAAGAAGAAGAAGGAGAAGTTGATTTGTAAAGTGAACTCATTTGTGCTCTAGATGAGATTGAAAACTTAAGAAAGGAGAACAAAAAGATGAAGAAACTTACACAAAAGGAAGTTGAAAAGCTAACCAAAAATCTTAAAGAATTAGATCAAATGGTGGTAATATTGAAGACGCGAGTTGAAGAAGCTAAGAGAATAGAAGATGTAGTCAAATATGAACTACAGTCTAAATCTAATGAATGCATGAAGTTGGAAGCAAAAATAATGGCTTTGAGAAAAGACCTTGAAAAGGCTAGAAAACAAATAGAAAGAGGTTTGAAGGTGAAGGGAGGCTCTGAAATACTTGATGAATTGATTAACTCACAATAACCTTCAAAAGGGAAATGTAGCCTTGGGTTTGAAAGAGGAAAGAGTTCCACTACCAGTGCATTTGTAAATTTATATGATAAATTCAAGGAAGAAGAAAATTTTGGTACAAAGGATGAGAAATTTTTCAAAAAGAATGTCTCTGAGAATGAAAAATATGAGATGAAGAAAATTTATGGAGAAAAGAAGCCTACAATAGGCAAGAAGAATAACCAATCAGTCCCTAATAACTTGAAGATGAAGCATAACACAAAAGGATTTGATGCGGATGGTTTCACAAGGGTGAGAGATTTGAAGAATCCAAAGCAAAAAATACCTCCTCATCTTGCACAAAGAAATTATTTGACTAGGTATTCCTCATATTTTTATGGGTATTGCTATACTTGTAATCAGTTTGGTCATAGTGCTAGTGAATGTAGAGTTGTACCTACAAGGAGAAAAATTTTGTGAGTAGAAATCCACTTTCTCCTTTGTTATATACAAATGTAATATGCTATAATTACAATAATTTTGGTCACATAGCTAAGCATTGTAGAGAAAACTTTGTAAGACCAACTTGTACAAAACAAAAAGAAGAGAATTCCTCATAGTGTTTAAACAAAGAATCAAAACTCTTTGTGAAAAACAAGAAATATGTGAAAGAAAAGAAACCTAAGAAGGTTTGGAAAGAGAAAGAACAGAATTCTACACAATCTATGATTGCACAAACTATACTTCATGCTAAAAATTAAAATTTATGGGTGATAAATAGTGATTGGTCAAAACACATGATTGGAGATAAGAGAAAAGTTATCAAACTCAAAAAATGTAAGTATCTATAAGTTTGGGAGATAACACTACATTAAAGATCTTTGGTAAAGGAAATCTAAGAATAGATTGATGATTCCCTACTCATGATGTGTAAGGAAATCTAGGAGCGCATCTAGTGAAAACTCCATAACAGTAGTGCCTTCAGTAACTTTCATTTCGATTAGGTTACCTCAAAAACACAAAAAACTATGTCCTAATGCAGAAATAGACATAGTTTATTTCCCACATTGATCCATCTGAGAGAAACACATGTAAATTCAACAACAAGCATTAACAGATTCTACTACACGAACCAACAGACATGAAAGATGAAACAAAAAACCAGAACACAAAGATTTACGTGGGGAAAATCCTTTCGGATAAAAAACCCCACACTCCAAAGATCGAGCCATTGTATTATGCAGCAACAAAATGGTTACAATACAATTTCAGGCTCTTAGCCTTTTCAGATTCTGGATACAACTGGTAGCAACAAATATCCCTGTATAGTTTCTGATCACCCTCTCAAACTGAACAACCTTCACACTATTACAATATCATCACATATACAATGCAAATCAACTTAAGAGAAATTACAAACATGCTTCTTGATCAGGAGCTCTCTCTTCTCCTCTATTTAGGCCTCAAGGCCCTCGACCATATGGCTAGCCCCTCGACCTTCGCTCTATTAGCTCTCTATATTCTTCTCTTCAGCTTCGGCTCTATGAAATAGTTTGTTTCCAACTATCGGATCACAATTGTTGAATCATCCAGCTTAGCAACATAGATGTTTCCACTTCCTTGCATGGAAGATAATATGTCTAGGTCACACCATGCAGGACGGTCACCCAAATGGTCAATAAATGATCAACTTGTGTCGCATGTTGGTGAGACACTAACCATGTCTCCCTGATGCCACAAGTCCTTGCAATCGATACTGCTAAGGCTTCACTATCGACAAGAGGTTACATCGAGTCCAGAGAGCTATCGCTAAGACTTTGCCATGTCACCAAGACCTCACACCAAAGATCACAAGGTATTCCAAAGAGTTCATCAGTCAGCAAGACTATCGCTCTTCACCCAGACATTACACTGAGCTCATAAGTCATTCTAAAGTGTTCCTTAGTCACCAAGACTTTAGTCATTCGCTGAGAGAACATATCGATCCCTTTATGTTATACCAATGTCACTATCGGCCATACATTCCACATTCTCCAGGAGATCATATCGTGGTTCCAAAGTCATACTAAAAATTTTGACGTCCATTGCATTCCTATCGGCAAGACAAATACCCTTCGCCAAGACATCACCCCGCAAGTTCGAAGTCACCCTGAGTCTATCTTGTCAGCCAAACTTACTGCTTTTTCCAAGACTTCATACTGAAGCCTTTAAGTCATATCGATGTGTTCCACTATCGACGAGAGAATCAACCTTCGGCAAGACTTCTTATCGAGGCTTCCATGCTATCTTGAAACAACCGTTCACCAATAGTCACACCAAATCGATGACCCCACATGTTGTCAGCGAGACTTTCAATATTCAATGAGACATCATATCGAAACAAGTCTTTCAGCCAAGGGTCTCCCCAATGTCTTCGAGTGTTGCATTGTCACCAAGACAATCCTTCATCGCTGAGACTTCACATTGAGATTCTTAAGTTACTCTGTGTGTCTGTCGGTGAGACATATCACTATCAGTAAGACATCTTACCGATCACCCAATGGTTTCCCCAAAAGCTCCAACACTGTCACTGAGACATGTTACTTTTGGTAAGACTTCTCACCGAGCCGCCATAGGTTATCCCAATGACTTCAATGTGTATCCCTATCAGAAAGACCTTCCAATGTCGTTGGGACTTCTTCCCGAGTGTTGAAGTCACTCTGAAGCCCCCGGTCACTACGAGTCTCCCCGATGCCCAATTGAATGGCCTGTCGGCCAGAGATCTCAATGAGGTGAGAGGTTACAATGACTGCTTTATGTCACGGCGATAGACTCCAAAGTGAAAGCATCCAGCAAGACTTCTGCAAGGTCACAGTGACTAGAATATTTCACAAGGTTCCCAGACTACCAGTCGGCTAGACCAAAGAAATGTCACACTGACTTTGCTCTTCCATGGGTTCCAACCTATGAGATTGAGGAAAAAATTCCAACATGATGTCCTTTATGTTGAAGGATTGAAACATAACTTGCTAAGTGTGAGCCAAATGTGTGAGAATGGATACAAAGTCACATTCAATGCAAAAGGATGTAATATCAATAAATCAAGAAGATTAGTTTTTTTTTATAAAAATTGAGAATATTAGTTACATAAGGGAAAAGGACTAAAAGCAACCTCTATAATATTAGTGAAGTGAATGGTCAAATTTGCATGATAATACAAGTTGATGAAATTTGGTTATGACATAGAAGAATGGGCCATGTAAATTTTGATAATCTAGTTAAAGTTCAAAAGGACTTGTAAGACACATGCCTAAAATAACAAAACCCACAAACACCACTTGCAAGGAATGTTAGATAGAAAATAAAACAAGGGTCAAATTTTAAACAAATCTTGGCTAATAAATGAAAGAAAAGAAATCAGTAAGATTCCTAGGAACCTCACAATATCATATTTCTAGGGGTAGATAGGTGATGTAATCACTTTTTTGAATAAATTTATGGAAAAAATAGACTCTAGGTTGTATCACACCTAGGTGTATTACCTTATATATGTGATTTTGAAAGACATGGAATACATAGATTAAGCTCAATTGGTACATCATTAGTTGAATATTGTCCAAACTACAAATAATTTTGCAATGGCATCATATGTCATCTATCTCTTTGCTAGGCAATCTACCTTCTCAATATTAACCATAAAAGGGTCTATTAGGATAAGGAAATGGATAATAGAGAGTGTGGGAGCATTATAATCAGCTAGAGTATAAAGAATCACATAAAAATTTCAAGATGGTTAATGATGATTTTATTTTCCCTATCTTGGAAAAGCTTGCTAGATATAATACAATTACAACAATCTAAGTAGTTGGTAGCTAGGTAGGGACATTGGTTTATCTAATTCTCAAAGTCTTAATTTATTAGAATTGTAGGTTTTTAATGCCTGCTCACAATTTTTTGTAGTAACAAGGTTATTCTACTTGAATTATCCAAGAAAATTATAGAGGTACATAGGAGAAACACAATTTGAGATTAAAATTTCCTTTTTTTAGGGTTTTTTATGCTTTTACATCTATAGTTTATACTAAGGCCTCAAAGAAAAAAATGTTCATCCATAAAATTCAAGTTATATCATGCCTAGAAAGGCTATGACCCTTAGAGAAAGGTTGAGAAAGTTTTTAGTTCTAATTATAATAATAAGGCTATCATGAAAGACATTTGGGTAGATTTCAAGAATGATCATGATGTAACAAAAATAGGCTTCTAGAGATTGAATCTCAAATCTAGATGAGAGATATGAAAATTGGGAAAGGAATTCTTGTTGATATGATCAATGATGGGAATATGCTAAAAAAAAATTATAATCTTCAAAGTGTTGAAAATATTCCATTACCTTTGATTAATTGGATTATCCCAAAAGATAAAAACTTAAAGATAATTAATCAAAAGGTAGAAATTTATAGCTTAGCTTAGTTAGAAGCTATGAAAGAATAGTATGGGAAAGGGGAGGAGTATAAAAGAAAAAGAAAGAGTGACCCACCTCCTACTTTTAAAACAATTAAATAAAAAGGATATTATTTGATTAAAAAACTAAAACAAGCCTTTTAAAAGGAAAATATGATTAAAGAAATTACTAAAGTAGGGGTGAAGTTAGAATTCAATGCAACTCCTTTACAACAAGATTATCCTAAACAACCCAATATGGTGATGTTGGATCCATAACTATTTTTAAGAAGCTTGGGATGGTAGATTTTGATTCATCGTACTCTTTAGAGTGAACTCTAGAAAATTCACATCCAAGGACACCAACTTCTACTGCACTGTTTGCCTCATAACTAAAGAAAGATGATAAAATGGAAATTAAAGTTGTACTAGAAAAATTGGTCAAATAAGTTGAAGATAATTTAAAGAGAGGAGAAGAATTTTTTTAGATTCCTCAATTTCCTTTAGCTAAAGAAACTCTCAACATGAGATAATATTAGTTTATAATTTGACTGATGACAATGTGGAAAGAAAATAGAAAAAAGAACTATCTCAAGGGGAATTTTATCAATAGGAATAGATTTATTCTACTCTTTTGGATCAACAATAAGAAAAATTTCCTCAAATACAACAAAAAATAATAACAAGAAGTCTAGGGTGATACATCAATGTAGAATGTCTCTATAAACCCAACTTGGCTTAACTAGAATTTTCCTAGCAAAAGGGAAAATGTTTTGAAAAAATAAGTGGAATTAGAGGTCCTTAACTGTGTTTCATTGAATCCTTTATGTGTTTCAACATATTTATTTTACCCTTTGATTAACCTAGTGTTGTCGTAATTCAACTCTATCAAACTTTAGATTGATGCACCTATCTATGTTTTAGCAAATCCATTTTGTGTTTCAGCAGATCTGCAAATCAACATTTCTAATTGTAAATTAGCAAATCCATATTTCAGCATTTTTTTTCTGTAAATCAACTTATCAATTCTATATTTCAAAAAATCCATATTTCAATATTTTTATCTATAAATCAATATTTCTATTTTATGTTTTAAGATATCCATATTCCATAAAAAAACCAAATATTTAGATCATAGGTCTAGAATATGGTTATATCTCCTCACACATGTGATCTTTTGATATTGTAAAAAAACTTAAGATTTCTTCTTCTACGTTCTTCTAATCCATTCTATTTATCTTCAAATCATCTCTTCTCATCCAATATTATCTTTCATTCCCATACATCTCATCAAATAATCATCATGGATGCATATTCTTTTTATGAGTCTCCTCATCATAGCCATCCCCAAAATCCACCCCATTTTGATTATGATAAAGTTCTAGTTTATCAAGATGAGTATGAAATTGATCTCCTTGATGCCATAATTTCCAACAAGCTTTCCCCAATATTTCACCACTAATCCATTCCTTTTGACCAAGTAATGGATAGAACAAGCTATTTCATTATGCCTCTAAGAACATCCATTAGTCATCCTTATGCTACCTTTGACAAGGGAACTCCATGTTATTCCCCATCTATATTTCCATCTTATCCCTCACCCACATATTCCTCTCATCCAACATCCATACATTCGTCTTTGTGTGACCACTCTATCACCTTCACCCATAATCCAACTCCATTATCCCACTATCCTCCAATCCATAATCATAATCCTTCCTCTAATCTTAACCATCCAAACCATAATCCTAACCCTCCATCTAATCATGATCCTCCATCTAAGCCTAAATAATACACATATTTCTCTCTAAAATTCCTCCAAAGAATCATAGAAAAGAAGCCAGTACAAACTTGGCACCTCAAAATTATGTAGTCATGCCATCCCACTCAACCATATAAGGTCATCATTGACAATGATATTTTCCATCCAAAACCTATCATTCTTCTTCTAAATCCTAAAACCATACGAGTGATCAAAAAAATCCAACCCATCAAAACCATCCAACCCCAATCCCATGAATCTCATGAACCCCTCATCCATCCATATACCTAATTTTAGGATTCTATCCAAAAATCCTTCCCCGTCATACCAACCACATAAATTCAAACATGTCAAGATATTGTTCCAAAATGTACCATGATATCCCTCAATCCAAATCAAGATCCTACCAGCTCATCTAACCCCTCTCATGATCCCTTATCATCCCCTCATCCAAATCAAGATACTACAATATCATCTAATCTACTTCATGTATTCCTTGCCTCCTCCTATCAAACTATCCCAACACCATCACTTTATCCTCTTGGTCCTCTTATCTTTACCCATGGTGGTTCTTTGGCACAAAAGAACAACTCATATCCACCACCCATCCTCCTCCACCTAATAATGGACTCGCATCTTGTTTCTAAGATTAAAAAACATCTTACTATAAATTGAATGCTCAATAATATGAACTATCAAGGGAAATTCTTATGCCTTCATGAATAAGGTATCTTGGAGCCCATCCATATCAAATAAATTACATGAACTCACAAGGCCTTGGCTACATATCTCAAGGATCATAATCCAAAAAAAATGGTACAACCTTTGTGTGACCTAAGATCACTTCTCCAAAAAATACAATAGGTTCCTTCCACCCTTCCTCTAAAAAATTATCACCATCCCCCTCCTCCACCATACCAACCTACAACCATTATTTGTATCCCTCATTTATCCCCTAAATCTGTTTTGGGTCCTTATGTCCCATAGTCCACCATTGCATATTCTCCACATACTAAATCCATTTTGGGCCCTTA
Source organism: Sequoia sempervirens (assembly GCA_007258455.2). Taxonomy (NCBI): domain Eukaryota; kingdom Viridiplantae; phylum Streptophyta; class Pinopsida; order Cupressales; family Cupressaceae; genus Sequoia; species Sequoia sempervirens. The sequence continues at coordinate 670,612,369 of VDFB02271358.1, forward strand.
TATCCTAAAATACCATTCTCCATCTCATCCTACCCATCACCTCATCCACCAATCCCCTATCCCTCTCACCCATCACAAACATCTCACTCCCATAATCCCCAAATCAGGATGAACAAAGACACACATTTTTTAGCATCATCTAACATCCTCCCCCCATGCATCATATCCAAAATTCTACCTCTATCACTACTTTCATATTTCCTTCACATCATTCATATCCTCCACACATACCATTTCTATTGGAATAAATTTGGATGCAAGTGTAAAAATGCATAGAGCCAAATAGCCACCAAAATCTAAAGATCACCATGTTCCAAAGGCCATAAAAACTCACCAAAGAAAAAATAAAAACCATGTGTATCCTAAAGAAAAATAATGTAATGCATTCAAATGTAAAATTCAAATGACATCCTAATACACTAATCCAATAGCTAAACATCCCCATCCTTCATACCCTAAATCCATTTTGGGTCCCTATGTCCCAAAATCCACTATTGTACATAGTCTATCATCCCCAAATACTACATCAACTTCTCATCCAATCCTTCAACACGAATCACAATGCATGTCAATGTTGGTTTTGACGATATTTTTCCATCACATTCCTTTCCCATCCTTCTATCCTTACAATTTCCAACAATCCACCCCTTATCCCATGTATAACTTACATAAAATCCCTTTAATCCATACCTTTACATAATCCACCCATCCTAACAAGGTTGTACCAACATTAGGCAATCACTATAAATGACCTCCTATTACCTTGGTATTGAATTAGATGCTAAATTCCTTCATCTCCCTATCACCTATACACTATATTCCAAATCCTCTTATCCACATCCTTATCCTCATCCTTCTCCATCCATACTATTATGAAAAATTCAAAAAAATAAGATAACAAAAATTAATAAATAAATAAAATATTTTTTAAAATCAAACAATCAAAAATTTAAAAAACTCAAAAAATCTAAAAAAATGTAAGTCCAAAAAGAAAAAAAAATCCAAAAAAGAAAAAAAGAACAAAAGAAAAAATAGTAAATAAAAAAATCATCCAATGGTGAAAACTTGGAAAATATGCACTTTGGACAAGTATTGTGATGAAAAATTAAATAGACATCATGTGTAACTCTCCCCATCCACTTGCTCTCTACACTTGGGGGAAAATTTATCCTAGCTACCTATCCATCATCTCCTCCATCTCACCTACCTATCTTCCCATCATAATCTGTGTTATAATTCCTCCATCTTCCTTTTGATCTTGATAAAGACAAGGGAAAACATTCATATATTTTTTGGACACCTCTTAACTAACATTCCCTTATTTTACCTTTCATCCCTCTATCCTACTACCATTCCATCCTTCCTCCTACCCAATCCATCCATCTTCTCCATTATTATTTCCATCATCCAATCCTTCTAATCATCTTCATATGCCTTGCTTGAAATCCTTGGTGATTTATACCTCATCATACATGACATATCCAAAGTGGTTCATCTTATTCCTTTTCAAAATAATCCTTGGATATTACATCCAAACCCTCCACCCATCCAATTATTCCTTCCATCCTCACATTTTCCAAAACTTTCATTCCCTCATCCCATAATCCTTCCATCTCCCAATCCTTATCTTCCCATCCTCCATCCGACATATATTATTTATCCCCCAATCCTTATCTTTGTATCCCCTCATCCCATAACCCTTCCATCTCCCAATTTTTATCTTCCTATCCACTCATCCCATTTCTATCTCCTAAAATTTATCTCCCTATCCTTTATCCATTAATCCCTCTTACCACCTCATTCCCTCATCCCATAATCCTTCCATCTTCTAATCCTTTTATTCTCATTCTCCCTCCCATATCTATCCTTCCATCTCTCAATAATTATCTTCTTATCCTCTTGTCTCATTACCATTCCATATCCCAGCCCATATTTTCCTATCCCCTCATCCCATAACCCTTCCATCTCCCAATCCTTATCTTATCATCCTCCCTCCCATGTCTATCCTTCCATATCCAAAAAATTATCTTCTTATCCTCTCATCTACTAACCCTTAAATCTCCCTATCTTTATCTTCCTATCCCCTCATCCCATAACCCTTCCATCTCCCAATCCTTATCTTCCTATCTAGTCATCCCATTTCTATCTCCTAATATTTATCTCCCTAATCCCCATCCATTGATATCTCCTACCACCTCATCCTATCATCCCACCATCCCTTATTATTGGTATCTAGATATAGGCTAAACACCCCATAAAATATAATTCCATCTCTCCTACATAATCCTAATTCTCCTCACAATCTAAAATTATAAAAAAATCTGAATCCATGCAATTCAACTATGCAATCTAGTGAAAAATTCTCTAATCACATTCTTGGTCTTGTTCTTATCCTTGCTACAATATTGGATAAAAATCCAATCATCATCATCAAGATGTATCCTTCCCAACCCTTGTGTTGTTTTGGTATATATCATTTCCACATCAATAACATTACATATGACATCAACCAATATTGACTTTTCAGCTTGACTAGTGCAACTTCATTTTTATCATTGTATCATTTTTTACATGCTTGCTTGATTTCTTGTGTGTATTATCATTTGTCTTGCATATATATAGGTCCTTGTAACCTACCTTCCATAGTAGTATCATGGCCTTCCATGTCATATTGCTATATGGTATATGGTATCTTGTGACTTATCTTTTTATATGCATGAGACACATTGTCACCTTGGTTCCTTATACCTTGGTGCATAGCGTTCCAACACTATATCAAATAAAGAGTGTTCAATACAATGTAGCATAATGATGTATTTCATATATCCATTTTTTTTCCATTCATCATCTCTATATAATTTCATCACCTAATCCTTACCCCTTCTATCCATAATTTTGCATCATTGTCCCATATTTATCATGTATCACCTAATAAATTTCAAGAGCACATACATATTCTCTCAAACCTGCCTATCCTCTTGAGGGGGAATCCTCATTCTCATCCTCACCCTTATCATATTTCCTCCTATTCACTCCTTTAAATGATAGGTATATTCCCTAATCTAACCATATTCTTCCAAAACTATGCTTTATTCTATGAAAGTGTGCTACTTTGTAACATCACTTCAATGAGGGGAAAAAATTAGACACCTAAAATTGAAACATCATCATTACCTGACTATTTCTTTTATAATTGATTGAATACAACCCTAATTATTCAATTAATTATCATATTCCTATATCCTTATTAATTAAATAATATTTAATTAATTAATTAATTAAATCACTATTCATCACTATTCACTTGTACCAATTCCTAGCCTAAATCACTAAATCACTTTACTCTATAGTCTATCTTAGATAAATAAATATAAGTATTTATTATTTACCTAAGTCCCTATCCATTCCCAAAAAAAGAAAAAAAAATATTTAATACTATATTTTGTCCACCTTTTATTAAGTGGGCTAATCCACTTAATCCCTTGATCACCCATTTGCAAAACCTAATCCTAGTCAAATCCTTTCAAATCATGCACATGCCCACATGTACAAAGGCATGGGCCTTTTGTACACAAGGCATAGGCCTTTGTACATGTTTTTGGTACCATGTAACATGGGTAAAAATATTTTGGCATCCCTCTTGGGTACTCCAAAGTACCCACTTGTCGTCCTCCCATATCCACATGGCCCTTAACCAATATGAACCATTTATCTTTCAAATACATCCTAGCTATCCATATCTTGATCCAACAATCTATAAATTTACCTCAACTCAAGCCATTTTTTACAATCACTTGAATACAATGTGATATTGTCAATTTGTGAGCACACATACAATCATCTTTGGACAAAAGTACTTGGAGTGCAACTAGGTTTTAACATAGATTATTTTGTAATAGTTTATTTTTTGTTGGATCTTCTAATTACTAATCTTGAGTATATGTAGGTGATTGTGATTGTTCAATTTAATTATTTTAGGTTGTTCATTTGAATCACAATTTAACTAAACACAATTTATTAAGTGTTCATTTATTTGTATACTCAAGTATTTCTATCCATACAGGATGTTATTTATCCAATCTGGGACAAGCATCTAACCATATAGGTAAGACACCTATCCATATGGGATAGGTATTCATCTATCCATCTAAGAGAGGCATATATCCAAATGATATAACTATCTATCCATAAAGGATAGTTAAATGCTCTGGTTAGAGACTTAGACTCATCGAGACCATTTGTGTCTTGAGTTACTCTCTAAAGACTACACTCCCCTACTGAGAGTGCTTTGAGTTCACTGTCTTGTAGGAGTATAATATATTCATAAAAATACGTGCTGCAATTGTACCTTAGAATTTAGCTTAAAGCCTCAGCAAATCAAACAACCCATCTAAAATTATTTTGAGTATACAATAAATACCTTTTATCTTAATTTTTATTAGAGAGATTTCACCCCTAATCAAACGGCTTTCTTGAATGATTAATCCAATATTATTATATAAACTTATATAATATTTCTTGAATACTTTCCAACCCCATTCCAAAACCTCCTTTGTTCATTAGATTGCCTACATATGCCACTTCCAAATAGGATCAAAGTGTAATTACGTCGAAAGCCATTCTCAATTGTATATAAGACGTCATACACCCATGTACTCTAAATCAAAAAGCAATTAAATAAAATAATCGATATACATAGTAAACTATGTTACAACATTCCTAATTTAAACTTTTAAAGTTGGTTTTTCGAGCTTTATTAGGAAGTCTGCATTGAAGCAAGTAATAGCTGCAATTCTTTTCACTTCTTCATTTACAAGTCTTTACAAGTCTTTTAATTTGTGATAGTATTGTTATGGGTAGATGTGTTGTATTTTATTGTTTATTGATCTGAATCTGATATTTTATGGAGGCAACTTAGATAAGTTATGCAATTTTCCTAAATACAATCTTTTGTTTTATAAATTCTCATTTTATACCAAAGAAGAGTTCTTATAGGCCAAACAAAGACACAAAGCGCTGAGTTTGCAAGCACATTTTCAGGCTTTGTGACTCTAACATTGGGGAAGGGGAAGAATATAGTTATGGTACTGAGGCCTGTATCATAGGAGGCAGAGTTCACCAATGTTACAGGCATGGCAATTATTTATTTAGTTCTTATGTCTACCTTGTATCTTTCTATTTTACATGGGGATTTGTGCGTGTTCCTTGGTGGGAATCCATGGGGGACTAAATTCCTTTCCTAGGTATATTTTATGGATGACTACCATCCCTAGGACGGCTGGACAACTGGTGTGTGTCTGAGATGTTGTTACTTGAACTATCAACTATCTTCGAAATAATGAATATGGTGATGTGATAGGGGTCATCAATTCATGAATCCTCTGCAAAAATTAATTCAATTTTGTCGGTGTATGTATTTCAGGTTGTAAGTGATCACGATACTTGAAGATCGTGAGGGTTTGGAGTTGCAACCTTCATGGATGAGAAGTCAAAGAGATATGTCATTCAAGGGATGAATGGACAGTACTTGGCTGGTGGCGGTGGAGGTTATGGTGGAGGAAGTTGCCGTGAGTGAAAGTCACTACTATCTCTTTTTTATTGTATTCTTGTGGAGTACAAATCTATATTGTTTTTTATATGGTTATAGGGGAGAGGGGCCCAAAGTAGGGCAGGTCAACTTTGCAGGATCACATGGCAGTTCACATGGACCTAAAAAAATTAAAAATTTGCCAGCCACATCACCCTGCCACTTGTGGGTTGGCCCATTTTTTTTTTTAAATCGATCACTACATGACCTGTCAAACACATTTTATGCCGACGTGTCCAAAATTAGCCGATTTTTCCCTCTGCTCGAAAGTGGAGCCCACCCGCCTCCTTAATCAGTGAGCACATCTACGTACAGTAGATCAGATGGCCATGTGTAGACGATAGCCTCACCACCCTCTACCAACAGTTTAGAGCATTAAATGCTCATCGCCTCCTTCGTTTCTCCATTGACCAACTTGCCTTACACGTTTCTTCACATTTACTTGGTCTATCAGGCACGTTAATCAGAGATCAAGGTTCATTCAATACTCCACATTATCACATATCCCACTCACTATCATTCCCTTTTTTGGAAAACATTCTCAACTGTTCATTTTTTTTGTCACTGGAATTAGTTTGGCTCTCCACGCTTCATCGTTCAGATCTTCACGCTTTTTCGTTTGGCTCTACACTGTTGACAGCTCCCTACCTCTTTCAGGTGAGGTTTCTAACCTCACTTGGCCCATACTGCTATCTTCGAATGCGACAGTATTCTGCCATGCATTTTTTTTGCAGAACTTTTCATTGCAAACTTTTGTCTTTGAGAAAGATTTCCTTCAATAAAATATGGGGAGGGTTTAACTTGTTTCATTTCCTCTACACTCGACCATGCACTCGTAATCTTCTGATATTTATTACATCTTTGCATTGTGCTTTTCATAGTTGCTTACTTACACGAAATATGAAATGGTTTTGACCGATTTAAAATGGTTTTTCATTACTATTAGACTTGTTCGACGAAATATGGAAAGGGTTTGACTGGTTTTCAGCCATGCACTTGTTTTCGTGTGTTCATCATTACACAAACTTTAAATCTGCAATTTGCTTTTTACACTTGTTTGTCATTCTAAAATACAAAAATGGATACAATATATTTGTTTGTTACTAGGAAATATTCATACAGCTTTAATGTTTATCATTTCGAGGGTTTTTGCCATGCACTTGCATTTGTGTCTTCCTCATTGCACATACTTTAACTCTGCAATTTGCTTATAATATTCTCATGTTATTCTGAAATATGAAAATGGTATGACTGGTTTTCATTTCCAAGATATTTTGGCATGTTTATGTATTATTTTGTTCTTCCATGCACAATAGTTATGTATGTGAAATACTTTTTTTCATTTCATTGTTACTACCAAACATGGTAAGGGTTTCACTGGTTCAAAATTACAGGGGTTTCTCTTTGGCAATGCACATACTTTAACTCTGCAATTTCCCTTTAATATTTGTTTGTTATTCCTAAATATCAAAATGGATACAATATATTTGCTTGTTACTAGGAAATACTCAAAAGGTTTTAATGTATATCATTTACAGGGTTTCTGCCATGCACTTGCATTTGTGTGTTCCTCACTGCACACACTTTAACTCTACAATTTTCAAAGCGCATAGAATGTTGTTGGAGAAAACTAATGCCTAAATGAGCTAAACCTAACAAAAAACATGAATTCAGATTGGGTTTTACCTCAAGGGTAGTTTTTGTTTGGGTTCGACTCATTCAATCTTGTGTATTTTACAAGAGGGAATGTGTTGTTGAGCAAGCAATCGATGTATATGATTAGTGTCTTTCGCCACCCTAAACGACAAGTTTAGAGCAGTAATCACTCGCCGCCTCCACTGACCAACTTGCCTTACGCGTCGCTTCACATTTACTCGGTTTGTTGGGCATGTTAATTAGAGATCAAGGTTTATTAAATACTCTAGACTCTTGGATATCCCGCTCACTCTCATTCCTTTTGTTTGCAAACATTCTCGACTATTCGTTTGGTTACTTACCCATACATGTTTGGCTCTCCACGACTCATTGTTCGGCTTTGCATGCTTCATTGTTCAACCTTGCACTCTCGAAAGTGCCCTTTCTCTCTGAGGTGAACTTTTTTACCTCACTAGGCCTCTACCAGTGCCTATATATATTAAAATTAGCATACATACATACATATATATATGTATATATACATATATACATAAATACATATACATATGTACATATATATAACATATATATATATATATATATATAATGTGTATGTATGTATGTATGTATTCATATATTTATGTATATATACATAAATACATATATATACACATAAATACATATATATAACATATATATATAATGTGTATGTATGTATATATGTATATATGTATATGTATTTATGTGTATATATATGTATTTATGTGTGCGTGTGTATATATATATACATAATGTGTGTGTATGTATGTTCACATTGGGTTTTTCATTTAACTCAATATCTAGGGTTTCAACTTACACTATTTATGAATGTGTAGACATTTCAATTCAATTTCATGGTTTTTTTTAAGGCATATGTCAGGGAATATATATCAGTTCTATGAACTGTCAATATTTGTCACCCACCACCTTGTAACTCGGTATTTGGGGTTTCAACTTGCACTATTTATGGATGTCAATGCATTTGAGTTCCATACATTGTGATTGTTACACCATATCATGTTAGTATATATGTATAAATCATGTACAAATATTCAATTTGATTGTTCAATTGCTTTCTTCAATTCATTGGTTCCATTTGATTATTCAATTGCATTGCTCAATTGGATTGCTCAATTTGATTGATCAATTGGATTGTTCAATTGCATTGTTAAAAGTTATTGTTCTATTGCATTGTTCTATTGGATTATTCAATTCAAATTTTCTATTTGATTGATCAATTTGAATGTTCAATTTTATTGTTCAATTGCATTGTTCAATTGGAATGTTCAATTTCATTGTTCACTAGCAATGTTCAATTGGATTGTTCAATTTGATTGATCAATTGGATTATTCAATTTGATTGATCAATTGGATTGTTCAATTTTATTGATCAATTGGATTGTTCAATTTTATTGATCAATTGGATTGTTCAATTTGATTGTTAAAATTTATTTTTCTATTGCATTGTTCTATTGAATTGTTTAAATGGATTGTTCTAGTCCATTGATCAATTGGAATGTTCAATTGCATTGTTCAATTGGAATGTTCAATTGCATTGTTCAATTGGAATGTTCAATTTCATTGTTCACTTGCAATGTTCAATTTGATTGTTCATTTCAATTGTTTAATTTGAATGTCATATATGTCATGTTCATTCCTTAGCAGTTATTCGTTTCATTGTTTTAGACATGTTGGTATATTCGGCTGACACTTGATGTAAATTTTTGTCATGTTCAATCTTCTTCGATGGTGTGTTGTTTTAATCCATTATTGGAATCCTAATGGTGAATTGCATGTCAAAGGGTAAACACAAAATGATACTATACATTCTTATTGTAAGTTAAACACTTTCTTTACTACACTTTTCTTATAAATGACTATTTTCATATATGTTTGCAGGATTTAGTTGGAGAAATTCACCATAGCATTGGCCATCTCCAATTCATACAGGTGAGGTTTTTAACCTCACTAAAGCTGCACCATTGTCTCCTATCATTCCCTTTTATTTCTTCTTTTCAATTATTTATTTTGTTATGGATGTGTTGTGTTACTTAAGGTGAATGTTATTATTATTTTTGTTGTTGATTTTGAACAAAATATTTAAAGTGTTTATTTGATTGTCCATAGATTGAAGGTTCTCTTACGTTCTAAGTGCATCAACAATGTGCTCCATGATGTTTATGGTGTGTATGGTGTTTGATGCAGGAGCATACAAGGTGTAAGAGCAATCTTGCATCACCCAAAAAAAAGTGTTGTTTCTTTTCAATAAGGGCTAAATTTGGCAGGGTTACTATTTTAGTAAGTTTGCATTTATGCACAGTTGGACATGAAATCTTACACAAACCTCCAAAATGGTAAATTGAAGCCAATGGAAAAGAAATCATTTCAATACCATTTTTCATTTGAGAGGTATTAAAATTTTAATTTTCAAAAATCTTAGTAAAATCTGCGGGGTCAATTTTGAGGCACTTAGAGGCTCCAAATGGGCCTAAAAATTGGTGGAAAATGAAAGTAGGTAGCATTTAGGCCCTACTCTTTGGTGGAAGATTTCTCGAGAGCTTTCTGAAAAGATATTATAATAGAAATTCCGATGGTCGGATCAAAATTTATGACCCCACGAAGTTGTAATACGAAAATTAATAAAATTTAAAAATATCTTCTTGAGGAAGTTACACTTTCCAGAAGATTCTAGGGCGGTTACACTTTCCAAAAGATTCTACGGTAGTTACACCTTCCAAATAAAGGATGTAAAGGGGGACTACAGAGGGGAGGGGAGTGTAGCATAGATGGTGGCTCCGATTTGCAAATTTGTAGATTTACGTAATAAAAAATCCCATGTGATAGCAAATATAATGTTGTAATTTCATTTTCATTTCAATGATAATAGAAAATATTTGCTTTCCTTCTTGCATTTTGTTTGTGCCACTATATATTGTTTTTGTGAGTTTTAGATTGTAAGGGGAGTATCCTTCATCAAGTGGTATCAAAGCAGGTTTTCCTGAGTGTGTAAACAAATCGTCAAACGTGAGGCAGTTTGCACCAAGACTTGTTGTGGATCTATGAGAAAAGATGCCTTCACGAAGAAATTTTGGTGGAAGAAATGTTGGGGTAATAGAAGAGGATTTTAGAGCCCTCCAGAGACAAGTTCAAGCACTGCAAGAGGAGCTACATAGGGGAGTTGATTTCAGAAGAAGAGATGAAAGTGAGGATGAGGTTGAAGATGAGGAGCCATTCGAAGAGGAAGCACAGGATGTAATAGATCCTGGAGAAGTCAAACTGATTAGGGCCATTTCTAAGATTGGAAAGAGGCCAAAGATAGAAGTTTCTAATTTTTCTGGAAACCTAAATCTAAAGGAGTTGATCGATTGGATCAATGAAATGGAAGAGTATTTTGAGTATGAGGAAATAGAAGACCCAGATAGGGTCAAATTTGCAAAGGCCAAATTGAAAGGCCATGCAAGCATATGGTGGAAAGAAGTTCAGCTGGAAAGAAATAGAAGAGAAAAGATAAAATAACAAGATGGGATCAGTTGGTGGAAAAATTAAAAAGATAGCTCATTCCTAGGGACTATGAGTTGGATTTGTTGAAGAAGATGCAAGGGTTGAAACAAGCAGGAAAATCCGTTAAGGAGTATACAGAATAATTCTACTGAGTCCTGATTAGAACAAGTCATTTTGAGGCCAACGAGAAGAAAGTTTCCTATTGTATAAATGGGTTGAAGTCAAGCATTCAAGAAGAGCTGCGTATGGTAAGAATGTCTACCATTGAAGATGCATATCAATTTGCTTTGAAGGTAGAAGAGAAGTTGAATAGAAGGTTTGAAAGTAAGCAAAAAGGTGGAGGTTGTGGTGGAAGGACTAGTGGATGATCATATGGAGGTTGAAATGAAGATCAAAAGAAGGGAAAATGATCCAGTAGTAGCCAAAACCAGAAAGAAAGATAACACCTATCGTCCTCGTGATTAAAATAATGGAGACCAGAGAGGAAGAGGAAGATCTAGGCGAGGACCAGGGAGAGGAAGCTTTCATGGAACCTATTTCCAATGTGGACAAGAAGGGCATAGGGATATATGAGTGTCCTCAACATCAAGGAAGGACAAATAGAAGACCTGAGGGTAATGCACGAGTTGCACATGTAGACGAAGATGTTGAATCTTCACATTATGAAGATACAGAAAGAGGAGAGGTTCTTGTTAATAGAAGAGCCTTGTTGAATGAGAAGAAGGAGCCAACTCAAAGGAAGAATTTGTTTCACACTAGATGTAAGTGTGAAGATAAATTTTGCAATGTTATTATTGATGGAGATAGTACCGATAACCTTGTTTTAGAAGAGATGGTTAGTAAGTTGCAGTTGGAGAGAAGGCATCCAAATCCATACCATATTTCTTTGTTGCAAAAGGACAATAAAGCTTTGGTAAGTGAACAATGTCTCGTAAAGTTCAAGATTGGAAATTACCATGATGAGGTATTGTGTGATATTATGCCTATGGATGTTTGTCATATGTTGTTAGGCAGACCATGACAGTTTGATCGATGAGTAGTACATGATGGACATGCCAACACCCATTCTTTGAAAAAGGATGGAGTTCATCATAAGTTGAAGCCCTTGAAAGAGGGAAAGGAAAAGGTATGGGGTGATCCCACAATAGTGGTTTACAATTTTTGGACAAACTGGACACTAAAATTATTATTTTTAACTAAATATTCACATTTGGGCACCTATAGGAGCTAAACCACGAAGGATTTGAAGATGATGCAAACTAGAGTCTCGTCACATTTTGTCTGTAGATTCTAAAAATATTTTTTTCAAAATTTTTGGAATTAGATTGCACTTCTTTTTCCATCTCCCACGAAAACTGGTTTTTCAGAAAACAACATTTTTAAAAAATGACACACACCGTATAACTCATTAATTTTTTTCCATGAAGGATAAAATTCTAATTCTTTCAAATTTAGATTCATAACTCCAATATCTAGTGCTTCCACTTGGTTAGACAATTTTTTATTTAATATTTTTTCTTTAATCAAGTTTCAAAGTCAAACCAATTACAATTCAGACATAGTGCAACTGTATAATGCATACCTTTTTTTGTATATATCAAAATTCAAAAAAAAATTGTTGGATTAAGGACTTCAATATCTGGTGCACTCATATTTTTCAATTTTTTTTTTTGATAATCTGCTATTTTTCCACATGTGCAGAACAAATACCTTCATTTTCAATGAAAAACCTATGTTTAATAAAACTAAAAAAACAAATACATAATAAAACCAAAACATATTAAAATTATATTTGTTAGATAGCTCATTTTGAGGACTACCTGATTCCAGTTGGGTTTGTGAGGATTCCTCCATTTTTTTCCTCAACTTGAGCTTTGGAGTACGAAAATTTAGGTTTTTTGTGTGTCTCAGGGAGGGGATGAGGATTTAGGGGGGTTCACTTGACCCCTGGTTCGAGAAAACATCTTCAAGGGGGTTCACTCGAACCCCTTTCATATGAATTTTTTTTTGTTTTTGGCAGAAAAAAGTTTAATGGGTTCACTTGAACCCAGGTTTGGTCAAACCCTTTTTTGGTTCGGTCGAACTTCTAGGTTCGTACGAACCCCCAAAATCACTTTTTTTTCCATGGGTTATTTTTTCTCAGTTTTCCTTCCTCTATCAAATTGTAAACCACTATTGTGGCTTCACCCTATGTAGTGATGCAAGAATTTGTTTGGTTGATGGAAGAAAGTTCCTAGAATGTATGAGGCATGAGCATATGTGTTTTGCATTGATCCCTAGAGTTGATAAAGAAGATACTGATGAGGTACCTATAGAGGTTTCAAATTTGTTGAATGAGTTTCAAGCTATTATTTTTGATAACGTACCTAAATGTTTTCCTTTAGTAAGAAAGATTAGTCATCAAATGGACCTAATTCTTGGAGCCAATTTTCCAAATAAGGCAACTCATCATAAGACTCTAATAGAGAGTGAAGAGTTGAATAGACAAGTTCAAGAGTTGTTGCTAAAGGGATTGATCAAAGAGAGTTTGAGTCCATGTGAAGTACCTATAGTACTAGCACCAAAGAAGGATGGCGAATGGAAAATGTGTACAGATTCTAGACCCATCAATAAGATCACCATCAAGTATAGATTTCCCTTTCCAAGGATGGATGACATCATGGATTGTTTGAGTGGAGCTGAGTACTTCATGAAGATAGATTTGAAGAGTGGTTATCACCAGATTCGGATTAGAGAAGGAGATGAATGGAAGAAAACATTCAAGACCAAAGAGGGTTTGTACGAGTGGTTAGTCATGCCCTTTGGGCTAACCAATGCACCGAGCACCTTTATGCAACTCATGAATGAGGTACTAAAAGAGTTTTTGGGTAAATTTGTCATTATTTATTTGGATGACATTTTAGTTTTTAGCAAGACATTAGAGGAACATTTGATGCATATCAAAAAGGTTTTTGAGAAGCTAAGGGAGGAGAAGTTGCTGATTAATTTGAAGAAATGTAGCTTTGTGAAGAGATAATTGGTGTATTGAGGATTTGTTGTCTCAACAGAGGGTCTTAAGATGGAACCAGAGAAGGTGAGATCTATCATTGAATGGCCTACCCTAAGGAGTGTTACAAAGGTAAGATCATTTCATGGTCTAGCAAGTTTTTACATAAATTTTATTAAGAATTTTGGTAGTATTTGTGCACCTCTAACTAAAGAAATGAAAGGAGATAGAAAAGAGTTTGAGTGGACTACAGGAGCAGCCAAAAGTTTGTATATGTTGAAGAAACATAGCAACCTGTTTTGGCACTTCCAGATTTCAATAAGGTCTTTCAGGTAGATTGTGATGCTAGTGGCACTGCCATAGGAGTTGTTTTGAGTCAAGAAAGTAAGCATGTTGCCTATTTTAGTGAGAAGTTGAATGATGCTAAGAAGAAATGTTATGTCTATGATTATGAGTTTTATGCTATAGTTTAGGCCTTGAAGAAATGGAGACATTACTTTTTTCCAAGAGAATTTTTTTTATATACTGATCGCCAAGCTTTGCAGTATCTCAATAGTCAAGGGAAGTTAAATCAAAGGCACTTAAAATGGGTTGAGTTTTTGTAGAGTTATACTTTTGTTTGGAAGCATAGGAGTGGAAGGTCAAACAAAGTTGCAGACGCCTTAAGTAGAAGGAAAAATTTGTTGATAAAGATGAATATAGAGGTTGTTGGGTTCAATGAACTCAAGAGTTTGTATCCAGAAGATCCAGACTTTGCATAAGCTTGGAAGGCTTGTTTAGAACCTGTTACATTGGATAGGACAAGATTGTTGGATTTCTTAATCCAAGATGGGATGTTGTTTAGAGGAAGCCAATTGTGCATTCCAAGGAGTTCCATGAGAGAGAATATAATCAAGGAGAAGCATAGTGGAGGATTGGTTGGGCATTTCAACCAAGATAAGACCATTTCTCTTGTTAGTGAGAATTATTACTCGACAAAGTTACAACAGGATGTGAAGAAGTTTGTACAAAGTTGTAGAGTATTTCAGATGGTGAAAGAAACAAGTCAGAATACTGGATTGTATTAGCTGTTACCTGTACTTGAGAGGCCATGGGAGGACATTATTATGGATTTTGTCCTTAGATTTCCAAGGACACGGAGAGGGAATGATTCCATATTTGTGGTGGTGGATAGATTTTCAAAGATGGCACATTTCATTCCGTGTCATAAGACTAGTGATGTTGTTCATATTGTAGAGTTGTTTTTCAGAGAGGTGGTGAGACTACATGGTTTACCAAAGAGTATAGATTCAAATAGAGATACCAAATTTGTTGGTTATTTTTGGAGAACATTATGGAAGAAGTTGAAGATGAATTTGAAGTTCAGTTTTTCTCACCATCCACAGACTAATGGACAAACGGAGGTGGTTACTAGGAGTTTGGGTAACCTGTTAAGATGCTTAGTAGGAGATAAACCAAAGGGATGGGATTTTATTTTACCATAGGAATAATTTTCTTATAACAATTCTGTCAACAAGAGCACTGGTAAATCACCATTCTAGATTGTATATGGGAGTAGTTCCATGAATGCTTTTGAACTGAGAAAGATGGATAAAGGAGATAAGAGTAGTGTTGAGGCTAAAGATTTTGCTGAGCACATGAAGAATTTTCATGACGAGGTGAAGAAGCATATCAATAAGATGAACTCTCAGTATAAGGCTAAGGCAGATCAGAAAAGGAGGTATAAAGAGTTCCGGGTAGAAGATGAAGTCATGGTTCATTTGTGAAAGGAAAGGTTTCTAGTTGGTACATACAACAAGTTGAAGATGAAGAAGTTTGGACCATGGAAGATCCTGAAGAAGAATGGTTTAGGAAATGCATATGAGCTAGAGTTTCCTAATGGAATTCATATTTCACTTGTGTTTAACATCTTAGATTTAATAGAATATCATGAGGGAGGAATTGATGAAGAAATAATAGAGGCACGGTGGAACATTCCAGCACCTACCTCAAAAAAGGAGGAGATAGAAGACATTTTGGATAGTCGTGTGGGAAGAAACACAAGAAACAAACAATATGCACAGTACTTGGTGAAATGGAGAGGAAGGCTTGTTGAAGATTCATCATGGTTATTTGAGTCTGAGGTTAACCGTCTTGGTTTCCCTCCAACCCCTGAGAAGTGATAGGGTAACTTTTCAAGTTACCCCAAGTGTCTGATGTAGGAGCATCTAGGGTATAAGAGCAATCTTGCATCATCCAAAAAAAAGTGTTGTTTCTTTTCAATAAGGGCTAAATTTGGTAGGGTTACTATTTTAGTAAGTTTGCATTTATGCATAGTTGGACACGAAATCTTACACAGACCTCCAGAATTGTAAATTGAAGCCAATGGAAAAGAAATCACTTCAATGCCATTTGTCATTTGAGAGGTATTAAAATTTTAATTTTCAAAAATCCTAGTAAAATTTTTTAGGTCAATTTTGAGGCACTTAGAGGCTTCGGATGGGCCTGAAAATTGGTGGAAAATGAAAGTAGTTGGCCTTCAGGCCCTATTTTTGGTGGAATATTTCTCGAGAGCTTTTGTATTATAATAGAAAATTCAACAGTCAAATCAAAATTTATGACCCCATGAAGTTGTAATACCAAAATTAATAAAATTTCAAAATATCTTCTTGAGGAAGTTACACTTTCTAAAAGATTCTACAACGGTTACACTTTCCAAATAAAGGATGTAAAGGGGGACTATAGAGGGGAGGCGAGTGTAGCGTAGATGGTGGCTCTGATTTGCATATTTGCAAATTTATGTAATCAGAAAGCCCATGTGATTGCAAATGTAATGTTGTAATTTCATTTTCATTTTAGTGATAATATAAAATATTTGCTTTCCTTCTTGCATTTTGTTTGTGCCATTATCTGTTGTTTTTGTGAGTTTTAGATTGTAAGGTGAGTATCCTTCATCAATTTTTATGAACATTTCCAATACTTGTGTTCATCAACACACTCAATTTTTCAATGAAATAAATGGTTCTCTTCATGCATCACTATGACTTTAATGGGTTTAATCTTTTCATTTAATTTCTATGTATACATACACTATAGATTTCAATCTATATATCAATGTATGTATGTATATATCTATATATATCTCTCTCTATATATGTGTACATGGCATATATATGTATATATATGTATATATATATATATATGTATATATTTGTACATACATATATGTATACATGTGTAGATACATATATGTATATGTAGATACACATTCATAAATATGTAGATACACATTGATATATATGTACACACACATATATATATACATGTACATACACATTTATATATATGTACATACATATTTTCCTATACATACATGTGCATTTGTATGCACATAGATATATATCTACATATGTATGCACATATAAGCACTACATATATCCTCGAAATGAAAACCAGTCAAACCATTTTCATATTTGGGGATAACAGAAAAATGTTATAAGCAAATTGCAGATTTAAATTTTGTGCAATGATGAACATAATAATAGGGGATAGATAGAATCATATAGGTCAAATAGGTCACATCCATCTCTACCATTCACAAATCAAAACTGAAATGCAATGTATAGAAACAAATAAACTTGAGATAAGACATACATACATGTTATCTTTTGTAGAGGTATAGCCTAAAAGTAAATTTCAATTGAGCTACTAATATACAAAAGGATATATAAGATTATCAGCATTGAATATTTTTTATTTTTCATTTCATAATATGGGATACACATGAGGGGCTTGATATATCAAAGAACCTAGGAAACAAATGTTTAACTTTAAAATGATAGATATTGAACATATAAAGTGTTATGTTACTTTATTGAATGAAATTGCAAACTGTAGTATGAAAAATCCTATGATGGATATACAATTTCTAGAGGCACTCTTAGAGAAAAAATAGGTTCTAAAATTATGTATCTCTATGAGAATGACCTCTTAATATAGATGCATCACTTTTAATTCATACCAATTGATGTAATTGGAAATCTGAACAATAAGAGTCTTATTGATATTATTGGAATTACTTTATCTATCACTAAAAGCTCTACATTAAGACGACATGGAATTGAGTCCTAGGAAGAATCATGACATCACAAGACATGTCAACCTTCATTAATAATGTCACCTCACAGGGATATATGTGTCAAAAGGAATGAATTCAACTTCAACACATGCAAGTGTTGTCACTTGTGTAACCTAATTTTCTATAAGAAATCCACCCCCCCTCTTTCAAACTTTATACAAAAAACATATGTTTAAACTTGATATTTATCCCACAAGGTTTCATGTCTATATCTAAGTCAAGCCCCTCATGTCTATCCCATATTATCATATTTGATGATGTGGCATCATAGATATGCTGATAATATATATAAGGTCTCATGTCTATATCTAAATCAAGCCCCTCATATCTATCCCATAGTATGTTAAATTATCAGCATAGACTGTATCATATGAAATGTTGTATAAGATTGTCAACATTGAATTTTTTTTCACAAATGTAGAATAGATATTATAAACATGGCAATTGTGGTAAACAAAATTGAAAAAAAATATTTGCATATAATATATTTTTTGAAATGTAGATTATAAGACAACCATAAAAAAAAGGTATTGACATAGTCATCAATGGGCCTAACACTAGAGTGCCTTATTATGCAAAGTCAACCAAGGTTTAGTTCAAAATAATAAATAGATTTAGTTCACATTTATAAAAAGATGCAACACAATGAAAATGGAAACTATAACTACAACCCCAAAAAAAACCCAAGATATAAGGCCCTGTTTCTGTTGGTCCCTCCCAAACTTAGTTGAATGCTCCAAGGAAAGAATCTAGAGATGTGTTCTCATCTCCTGTTGTTGCATTTATAATTTCCATAAATTGATTTTCATTTTCATTTGTTAGTTGCATGAAACTTACATTTGAAGGCATTAGTGGTGAAGAAGTCTAGCCAACTGGAAATTGAGTGCAGTTAACTTGAGATGAGTTGGGACTAATACACACATTGCCTGCAGAAAAGGAAGGGATGTTATAATTGGTTATATCTCAAAAGTAGTTGTGGTTATCAGATAAGGGAGTTGCAGGACTACTTAAGCATCTATCTTGTATCAATTCTCTATGGGAAGCATCGATCTCCCTTTCCTTCTTCTCTTGTTCTTTTTGTATCCTCTCTTTCTCTTTCTTTTGCTCTTTTTCCTTTCTTTGCAACTATTTCAATTGCTCTCTTTCCTTGTGCTCAATTTCCTTTTAAATTTTCTTTTGTTCCTTTTTCTCCAAGGCCAAAATTCATGCTACCTTTTTGTCCTTAGTTTGTTGCCTCTTTCTGATTTTCAATTCTTCCAATTCTTCTTTTCTTCATTCCTGCTCCATTATGAGATTCATGTAACTGTCAACAGTCAATAGCTGAGATTGTCAGCTCACTCGAAGAGCAGCACCAATAGACTTTCTCGTTCTTCCATTCACTCTATGACTTGACAGCTTAAGGAAGTTACTGATCCAAGAACCACTTTCTTTTTTAATTGTTTCATCGACTTGGGAATTAGTAAACTCCACCTAGTCTGGTGTACCCTAACTTTCATTATTGCAATCTACATAATAGTGCAATGTTTGTTCTAGAGGTGTGGGTGTTGGAGATGGGAATGTGAAATCCCCCATGTGTTCTCTTGTGGGTTGGTTTTCCATGTCCTGAAGTTGTTGCTTTGCACCTTCATGGACTTGACTATCCATTGGAGTCTACAATTTTTGTGAAAGTTCATCTATTGAAACATCAAGTCTTGAAATACTAAGGATTTTTTTCACTATAGAAGCATCGTCAGTGTAAGCAATGTCATACATTTCATTGGGACACATGTCATTTATGAGAGCATCAAAATTGAGGGGCCATATCCCTGTCCTTTTAAAGCTAGCTTTTATGTTGGTTGGAGTCAAAGCTCTTCTCAATGCCTTGCTGCCTAACTCTGCCAATTCTTCCCTTCTAATATAAATATAGGGGAATTTAGTGAGAAAATATGCTCATTCTAATTTGAAATATTGCTTGAATAGTGCAAACACGCTAACATCCAAAGGTTGTAGCGTGTGAGAAGTATGAGCAGGAAGTGTAAGGAGTTCAATGCCTAACCCCCTTACCCTTTGGATAGTTGACAATGCAACATGCCTTCCATGGCCGTAAAAAATCAGCAGGTACCTATTAGTAGGCGAGACACCCCCAGGAACTGACACACAAAAACGTTGCATCCACTCATAGAAAAGCTCCTTCGTCATCCAAGCATGTGCTTGGGTTTCCATAGTTGTGTGTGGTTCACAGTTGACAATGTAATTCTCTATCTCTATATTGCCCTTGAGCAGATAGAAAATAGGTATGGTTTGGCCAGATGCATTAACACAACATAGAATTGTTATCCATTCTTTCCTTTTTGGAATGATGTAGGAGACATTCCTACTGCCTTGACATGCCAAGACCCTCATAGTTCCATTTTTTTCAGCTTGAATGCCCGTTTCATCATAGTTCCAAATTTTGTCAAGACTATGTGGTACTTTTCATATACTATTGTCAGCGTTTTATAAAATTCAGCTACTATATCAGGTCTAAGGTTTACCGCCCTATCTTTTTCAAGACCTTCAGTTGTGTGCAAGGTCAATTTTGGATGGAACCTCTTGAATCCAATCCACCATGATTTTCCATGCAACCCCTCTATGAAAGGGTTGGGTCTAGTCTGGCATATCTAAGAAACCTCTTGCTTGAAATTAATAATCTCAAGCCCATGGCCAATATCTTCCATAGTTGTGCACTTCGCAATCAGACCCTCCTTCTCTTCTATCAGGACTGTTGGTGGACCCTTCTTTGAAGTAGAGCTCAAGCTGCCTAACCAATTACTAAGTGTTGTAGCTAGGATTTTCCACTTCTTCGCAATAGCTCTTGTTGACATCCCATTCGTTTCAATATCCTCTAGTGCCCTGTCCATGTCCTCTGATGACCATTCCCTTTCCTTTGATGCTCTTCTCCACAGGATTGGTGGAGCACCAACCTCTTGGACAACCTCAACAGGTTATGGATTCGTGTTTACTTCTACAATTGGTTGTTGCACATTGGGGACTGTTACAGTGCCTTTCCTTGTATGAGACAACATCTTTGCAGTCTTGGTTTTAGTTTTTGACCTCAGTTTACCTTTAGATTGCACCTGTAGATGTTAAAAAAGATGTTTGGAGCAGTTAAATAAAACAAAAAATTGAACACTGTTGAAGTCACAGTGATGCATGAATAGTTTGCATTTATTTAATATGCATCTTGACATTTTGAAATTCAATGCTCTAGTTTTTATGAACACTTTGTAATGCAGTTGTCCATAGTTTGTAATGAAATTTTCTTTATTGTGTATGAATAGTATGTTTTTATTGTCTTTATTTTGCTTGGTTTTTATGAATAGTTTGTAATGCAATTGTCTTTAATGTGCATGAATAGTTTGTTTTTATTCAATATATGCATGATCTCAGTTTATTCAATTTTATTATTTGAATTGAAATGGATTGGAGATCTTTTTAGTGAGACATGAACAGACATTGGTTAAATATTGTCAAAAGGAAATACGATGGTATAGGCATAGTGAGGTAGAAAACCTCAACTGAAAGAGAAAGGGAGATTTCTTGAGTGCAAAGTCGCACAATTAAATGTGAAGATCCAAACATAAATATGTAAAAAAAAAATTGTAGTAACAATCATATAAACAATTACATACATATTTATATACAAATATGTCTGTGTGTGTGTGTGTGTGTGTGTGTGAATATATAAAAATATGTGTATATATATACATATATTTGTATATGTATGGAAATATTTCTATGTATTATTTTGTTCTTCCATGCACAATATATATATATATATATATATATATATATATATAAGAAGAGAATAATATAATTGCAAGGAAGAATATCTTCGAAATGAAATCAAGTGAATCCATTTTCATATTTGGGAATAAAAAACAAATATTAAAGGAAAATTACAGAGTTAGTTTGTGCATTGTGAAAGAGAGGAATACAAGTGCATGGCAGAAGACCTATAATTGTGAACTAGTGAAACCATAAAAATGTTTGGTAGAACATTGAAATAAAAATTGCATTTCGCAAACAGAACTATTGTGAATGGAAAAAAAAAATACGATTGCATGGAAAAATATCTTCGAAATGAAAACCAATCATACCATATATATGTATGGAAATATATAAGTATGGAAATATTTCTATGTATTATTTTGTTCTTCCATGCACAATATGTATATGTATGTACGGAAAGACAAATACATATATAAAAACAAAATTATATAATTGCATGCCAGAATAACTTCAGAATGAAAACAAGTGAGTCCATTTTCATATTTGGGAATAAAAAAAAAATATTAAAGACAAATTGCAGAGTTAAAGTTTGTGCAATGTCAAAGAGAAAACCTTGTAATTTTGAACCAGTGAAACCCTTTCCATGTTTGGTAGTAACAATGAAATGAAAATATCATTTTGCAGATATAACTATTGTGCATGGAAGAATAGAATAATACATAAACATGCCAGAATATCTTGGAAATGAAAACCAGTCATTTCATTTTCATATTTTAGAATAACATGAGAATATTATAAGCAAATTGCAAAGTTAAAGCCTATACAATGAGGAAGACATGAATGCAAGTGCATGGCAAAAACCCTCGAAATGATAAACATTAAAACCACAAGAATATTTCATAGTAACGAGCAAATATATTGTATCCATTTCTGTATTTTGGAATAACAAACAAATGTAAAAATCAAATTGCAGATTTAAAGTTTGTGCAATGACGAACACATGAAAACAAGTGCATGGCTGAAAACCAGTCAAACCCTTTCCATATTTCATCAAACAAGTCTAATATTAATGAAAAAGCATTTTAAACTAGTCAAACCCAATTCATATTTCGTGTAAGCAAATATGAAAATTACAATAAATGTCATGCAATGAATAACACAAAATATTGAAATGCACAATGCAAGGTAAATGTCATGGATGGACAAGTATAGAGGAAAGGAAAACCAGTGAAAGCATGAACTTGAATTGAAATGAGTTGACATTCATATAAAGTGTACATTGAAACCCCAAATATTGAGTTATAGGTCAATGTGACAAAAATTGACATCCCATACAAAATATTTGCATTCATAGGCAGCCAAAATTTGTAGCAGTAGAATACCTGTAGCTTGTTAGGATGTTGTTGCTGCTTCCTCTGGACTATCTTCATATTTCTAGACCAAATTGTAAAACTGATAATGAAAGTGGTACGTGCTAAATGAAAATTGTAGGAGATTGAGTAATGCATTTTTTAATTTTAAAATCTCCTTATATGTTCAATGTTGGTTTGGTGTGGAGTCTTTAATACCTATCTTTTTAATTTGAAATTTGAAATCTTCATCGAATGCCTTCAATAGCTGAGTTTGTATGTATTAATGGCATGTATTCCTTGTTTGCTTGACAAGAGATTTTGGTGGCTTTAACACCATTGTTTTGGTGGTTGTAGGTGGGAAAAACAAGAGGAGGAACCATTAGTAGAGAGGTTCGATTTGATAGATGAGACACATATGAATGATTGCTACCTGTCTGAGTGTTGTGTTGGTGGGAAAGTGGGATGGGGGTTCGACTAGATTGGATTTGGTGATGGGATATTCTTGGGTTGTAGTTCTACTCGTGGCATCCCAAGTGCCAGAAAGGTAGCTGTGATGAAATGCAAGTGGTGACATTATAGGGGAGCTTGGGTTATACTAATTTTATATTTTGGGCTTTTGTTTTAAATCGAGCAGCCAATAACAAGCAATATGGCTTGTATGTTTGTCATGTCAGATGTACTTTGAATATTCTCTAACATGTAAAACTATAAATATCTATTTGTGTATGGGATAAATATTCTTCGATTATAATACATTTTTAATAGTACAGTGATACATGTACCTTTGTTGACTTTGTGGGTGAAAACTGATTTACATTTGCATATTAAGGTAGTCTACTATGGGGCCCACGTGGGACTACTTTCGTCCCCACTATAGGCTCTCGCCCTACTTTGGGCTGCTCTCCACTAGTGAATGCATACACTTGATGAGAAATTATTTATGATAGACAAGTTTATGTTTGATTATAATCCAAGAAAGTCACACCTTCCTCCAAATTTCTTTTATATGTTTCATTCAATTCTAGTATCATTACATTAAGCCATAAAATTGTCACATTTAGAGTTATCAAAGTTTTGTAAAGTATTTTGTGAAAGGAGAGTGGTCATTTGCAACCACTTAATGAAAGAAGATTAGAAAATTGTGCTAAAAAATTTGGTTAGACATCTTATGCATGCATGCATGTATGTATGTATGTATGGAGTGAACTTAAGGCTTTCATTTTGTTGGACAAAATTATTCAATTTAGAGTTATTGAATATTATTAGTTTGTGAGTGTAAAGAATTTGATTAAGAATTTGTAAGAATATATGAAAGATTTGTTACTAATTTTGAATGTTGTAAGGAACATTAGCCTAGTCTCTTTTCTCTAGAATAGTCTGAATGAAAATGGTGGAATTAGATTAAAAAGTTAGGTGTTATTGCAATACATAGAGTCACATGAAGAGTGAGTTCAAGAAAATCCAATGGGATTTAGCACAAAAGAAGGGAAAAACTCAAGCATATGTTTATGAAGTAGAAGAACAAGAATATGACTAATAAGTGAAGAGTTTGAATATGTGGAATCTTCTGGAAAGTAAAATCTTCTCCCACCAAATGGTACTTTGATTCTAAAGCATCAAATTATATTTTGTGTAGAAAATATTGATTTAAGAATTTTGTTGAAGAAAGTTAGTCAAGGTTAGTTATTCAACTTGTTTTATATGATGATTGAATAGCATATGTTGAAGGGATCACTCATGAAATTTTCAATTAATAATGGTTAAAAAAAGGACTTGTAGTCAAGAATGTTCATTATATTCCTTTCATGGACATAAATCTTCTCTCCATTAGTGAAATAATAAGAAAACAAGATTTTGAGTTGAATTTTCATCGTAATAAATGTTGAGTGAATGATGTGAGCAATAATAGGTAGGGTGTCAAATAAAGTCCCAAGACAAAGGTTTGAAGGTCTCTCTCAACCCCACTTGGTGGGATGTAGTGAAACTCCATTATCATTTAATTCATGAGTGATAGAGCTATCAATGTTAATGTAATGCCCCGCCAAGCAACCCCAAAGGATACAATACATCTAACATTTATGGCACCAATTTTTTTTTAAAAAGGTATTAATATACATCATAATAATCATACATCACATGATATGAAACTAAACATGAACTACATATAACAAATCCCTCGGGTTTTACAAGACTGCATTACTTTTCACAACAACATCATTACATCACATGGATGGTAAGTATACACCAGTAATCATAATTTAACATAAACATGGTTAATACATTAATCTAGAGTAACAATATTACAATGCTACTTCCCATCATTAATGGGAAAGATACAATAAAATAGAATGATACATTTGAAATGAAGAAGTACAAAGCTGCAATACTGGATCCAACTCTGGTGCAACTCAGGAGACACTGCAAGGTACAATTTCACACTTCTCAATCAATAACTAGGGACCCAATAGGGTGCATAGCACGTTCCAACCAACCACGTGGACCCAAAGGCCCACCCCCCATGCTAAGAGATGACAAGAAGGATCCTCAACTAAACCATCATACAAAACAAGGGTACAAGACTTCACAACAAGATTCACAATAACATAAGGCAATCTCCAGCACAAGATATAACCAACACAAGATGTGCCCAATATAAGGAATAACCAATAAAACATCAACATACAAATGCCAACATGTGCTTCCAGAGGCCCAAGAATAACATAGAGGGAAACAAAAACAAACATAGTTGTTTAGGGAAGAGTGTCATCGCAATGTTGCATGGGTTACCTGGCGAATCTTCCTAGGCCCCGGTCCCCAACTTGGGTTACCCTGGTGACCTCTTACGAAACCCGGCCCCACATGCAATCCAATGCGGCATCGATTATCTTTCATAAGTACAAGACAATGATTTCGCCATTCCAGGCCTTCTCAACTCATCTCAAGCCCATACAAGCACTTGAGTCACAAGTGAGGCATTCACTTATATCTTGTTAAAGTGTGATTATACCCAAAACCCCTCATTAATTATTAATGTTTTCACTTGATTAATAAACCTCCAATGAGTTACCCTAGGACCTCTTCCGGGTACTAGCCCTCATTAGAAGCCACTCTCCCTACTCACAACTAAAATTCTACTATCTCAATGGGGTAAGCCACTAGCACAAAATAATAAGACCAACTCAGTAAAACAACAAATGAGGTATGTACCATCCCATGCAAAGAATACATAGTAACACAACATCCACGTGCAAGGCTAATACCCACAAAGTAAATCCAAACATAAAGACCAAAGTCCACAAGAGTCAAGATGGGAAACAATTATGAAATCACATTCTCCCTTCCTCAAGATCCCAACAGAACGACTATCCAAAAACTCATAAATGAGGGTAAGCCAACACAATACGAGATTCCAAATAAGTTCCAACACAAATTAAAAGGATAAAATCCCCTCAAAACTGAGATTAACTCAAGAGGAAGTCACATCTGAACAAAGCCATCAAAATTAACCAACCAACACAGAATCCCAATACTAACAAATTTATCCTGAGACAGAGACTAATCGACAAGGCATCATTGAAATCAACTAGAGTTCACTAAGACATCATGAGAATCACATTTTAAAACTACTACAATCATTATTACATTACATAGCCCTCCTTATCAAGACACCAAAAACACTCACAAAACACATTACTCATACTCCACATGATTTCAATGAACAAGTTTCAAGTAACTCAAGAGAGCACACATCGGGATAAAGCCAACAAAGTCATCCTTTACAAGAAGGAGATAAATCTTAAAAGATTATCCAAAAAAATATTACAACAAACTCCTTTAATTACAAGGTACTATTAACATTCTCTAGCTAACAACCCTAATATGCTTGTATGCAACTCAAGTATAGGAATTATCAATGAAATGAGAGTGTGGGTGCACTCGCATCTCATCAAACATAAAAAAAAAACCATGTGACTTATCATGTACAAAAAAACTCATTAACCAAAATATGAAGACATTTGCAAACTCAAAAGAAAACATTACATTAGATCAATGAGATCTGAAATGGAGGGCATTTAGGAAACATAATAACTTGTTTAAGGGTCATACTCTACATTATTTTAAGCCTATCATCATGTAATTAATCAAGGCCACCTTAAGTAGCTATATTCCATCTTGCAAAGTAATCTAATTTCCTTTATTAAATCCTACAATTATCTAGTAGTGAATTAATCCTCTTTCATTTCCAATCTACTGATTTCCAATTTATTCTATGTACTAATCTTTCATTTAATCTAATTACAAGTACGTCTCTCCTTTATGCCTAAGGTTTTGCTCAACATTGTGTTAGAATCTTTGTCAAGTACTTCTTTGCCAGCAAGATTGAAAGGTCATTTGATCAAGGATTAGGTCAAAGATAAGGTAAACAGGTTAAAAGAGAGAGAACAAATCTTCAACACGACATCTTTAATCCCCTACCATTTCCATGTTCAAGAGCGCTGCTGTGACAAGTTGCAAATAGAATCAGAGAATTTTATTTAAATCTATACAGCATGTTATTTTTAAGTACAACAGATGTGTTAGGTTGCCAACGATACAGGAAGGCTATTTATACCTCTACAGTCTTCTATGTTTAAGTGTTGCTGTTGTGACAGGATGCAAACAGTTACAGAGATGTTAATTAACCTTAAATACCCTCCAAAATCTATACGTTGCAGTAGAGATAGTTTGTCAATGGTTGCAGAGAGATAATTTAATTTACTACACCTTTGTAATCTAAAAGTTTCAGCTGTGATAAGTTAACAAAGGTTTCAGGGTGGCTATTTAATCCTGTACAATACCTCAACTCTAAATATTGTAACTGTGACAGGTTGTCAAGTATATATATAAGAAAGTGAATATTGGAATTTGGAAACATTGCCATCCACTTGCACTGTTATCATTATTTCAAAGTGTTACAACTGTGATAGATTGTTAGTAGAATCAAACAGGTTACTTAAAGCTTCGCAAAATTCTATTTTAAGTGTTGCACTGTGAGAGGTTCCAATAGAATCAGGAAGGTTATTTAAATCTATACATCCTATCATGTTCAAGTGCTGCCGCCGTGTCAGGTTGACAATGAAATCAAAGAGATTATGTAAAATTCTAGTACACTCTATTTTCAATAGTGCAAAAGTGATAAGTTGACAAGGGAGTCAGCAAGTTTTTTTTTTAAACCTCTATAGTCTTCTATATTCAAGTATTGCATCTGTGAGAGATTCTCAACGAATCGGGGAGAAACAAGTAGAGATTGAATGGAGTACAAACCACAAGACTGAAGAGAAGGAGAAACGTGACTTATGAGTAGGAAAAATAATATACTTTTTTTTTCTTACAGTTACAATGCGCATGGGCAGATGTAACTGGAGTTAACTCCAAAGTATACACTGACGTTGCAATGTCATTTAACGATGATAACGAAGAGGATGAAGAGAAACAAAACCCAAGGCTGAGGTAATAGAGAAGGATTCGAAGCACGTCAACCATGCAGAGCAAATGATTAACTCTCACATGCGATCTGTAGCACAGAAAGTGTAAAGAAAATCTGAGAGAGCAACACCGGCGACTCAGGAGAGACTTCAGCTTATTACGTACAGGAAATGCACTCACAACAATACAAATATGCAATAACTAAAGTTAGCGATGCCTAAGCATTCTAAGGGTTCGACGCCCTATCTTTTACTACACTATGCATAAACTCATGACATCATGCACCCAACAATACTCCTCAATTTGTTTGCAGAAGGAAGCTAATTTCCGTAAAACACCACTATAGAAAGATCAATATATGTCAGATGCAAACCCCATAGATTTTTTTATCTATTCATTTGCTCAGATTTAAGAGGCAATAGGCTGAAGAAATTTCCAATAAACTCAGTTTCCACAAACTCTCCGAGCAACGACTTTGTCCGAGCTAAAGAAAGCTTAGATCATGACATGCATACATAATATGTTGAAAAGACAAGTTTTGAAAGATAGAGATATCTATATGACATTTATTTTAAGTGATACAGAACATATATGCCTAAGGTTGAATCGTTTAGCCATTTAAATAAGGGAAAATATTTGCAATTAAGGGTTTCGAACATGATCTTTAACAGAGACAAATGAAGACAGCGGGTCCTTTCTTATTATGTGTATTTGGGAATGGAAGATAGAAAAGTACTTATCTATCAACATAAGGAAAGGGTTGAGGCCATCACTTGTTTTCCCGAACTTGCTTCTTAGGGAAGCTACCAAAGTAATTGTTATCCTCCAAATATGCTAGAAGCTGACGAACAAATTCATCACCGCAGAGACACCACAAGAACTCATTTTCTTTTAATTCTGAGATACAAAATCTAGCGCTTGCTACTCCCTTCCAGTAGTCAACTCCGTTCTATGGAAGATCTGACTCGGCTTCCCTCGTGTCCATACTCACAGAAGTCCCCCAAAAAAAAGTATTATCTCTCTGAATTAATGCCCGAGACCCCCATATGGGTACCGCCATGCAAGGAGAAAAGATCTGTTATAACAAGTTAAGCTCTCCTCCAAAACGTGCTCCCTGGGCCAAGATCCACAATAACTATTCCCTTATCCGTATTAACATGCAACAAGCATGATTGGTAACCAAATAACGTTATTCCTCAATCCCCGTACGCAACCAGCCATCCTACCAATTATGATTGGTATGAAATTAAAGTCCTTCCCCCATATAATGCAAGCATAACAAAAATTAAGGAGAAAACTTTGACTTAACTCGACAAGCCATAACTTTTTTTTTATAAGCTCTTACTTTAAACTGCCAAAAAAACCAAGACGGCTAATCCTAAAATAGACTCCACCATCATAGCCCAAAAACAACATATTCCAACTTACAACTTTTATTTACTTATTTATTATAACTTAACTTTATAATTTTATAAATCTATTGATATTCATTAATCAAAGTACCCTGTTTACGCAATAATTCATTTTAAGGCATAAAATAATTAAAACAATTTATTTATCAATTAGATAAACCAAATGCTAAAATAGTTACCTAGACCCAAAATCAACAATTATCGAACAAACTTACTCTAAACGCCCAGAGAGGTGAATACAGAGGGGCATTACAGTTAATTGTAGTGAAGGTTAATATGGCTCATGGTACTAACTCTAACTCTAATAAGTAGAGGCTCAAGAGATTGTTTCCTTGGAGAAGACCTAGGGTGAGCTCTACTATGTTGCAACATGAGTGAAGGACACATTAGTGAGAAAGGTCATGACACATAAAAAAATATTAAAAATATGGTTAAGGGTTAGTTGGATTTTCTTTGGATTTTGATTTTTTGAATATTGTATATATGGAAAGAAAAACCATGTTAATTTTACTCAAGATCTATATGATATGTAGGGATTTAAATTTTTTAATTATAATGATGTTTTTAATCTAATTAATGCACTTTCAATTGCCAAATCTTGCATTGTATTTATTTCATTGGTGATTTCTCTAGGAAACAAAGCTCTGTTTTCTTACGCATAAACGTAAGGTTTTATATTAGTTCAAAGAGTTTAAGGCTCTTGTGGAGAACTAAATAAAATAAAAATTTAAAGTGTTAGGAATTAATAATGGTGGAGAATTTTATTCAGTATATTTTTATAGGTTTTGTAGGGGTAGTGACATTATGCAACATAAGATAACTCCATTTACACCATTTAATAGAATGAAATTGTGGAAAGGGCGAATAATATGCTAAAGGAGAGGGCTAAAAATATGCTTAGTAGAGTAAATTTGGATTAAAATGCTAGGTAGAAGTGGTTAGTATAGCCTATTATCATATTAACATATCTCCTACATCAAATTTTGCTAACAAAACCCTAGAGGAGGTCTGGATGGACAAGAAAATGTCATTTTGGCATATCATTTTTTTAGTTGTGAGGAATATGTGCATGTACCTAAGGACGAGAGGTCAAATTTAGACTTAAAAGTGTTTTCATGTTCATCAATCATAAATATGGGGTAAATTCATAAAATATTCAAAATCATGCGACATGAAATATGGTATATAGTTATAATGTGATCATTGTGGAGATTAGATATTTTAATACAATTAGACAACCAAATGATGAATGAAGTTATTTGTATAGCTACAACCAAAGACTGAGGATGATGCACTTAAGGTTAAACTAGATATTTTGATTAAGATTGTATGAGGAGGATGATGCAAAGATCTCTAAAAGTACAAAGGAGAAAGAAATTCCACCTCATCTTGTGAGGAGGTTCACTTGATAAAGGAAGCAATGAAAGATGTATAACCCCCCTATTTTTTAGATGTTTATTTGTTTTATCTATTAATGATTATGCACCTATAACTATGAAGGAAGCAATGGAGATGGATGTTATTAAGTCCTCAAGGATGGTTGTGGATGAGGAAATAGTTAATTGAATAAAAACAACACATGGGACCTAGTTCAATTATCTAATAAGATTAAACTTGTTAACTACAAATGGGTTCTAAGAAGAAATGTAGTTGTAAGGGCAAGGTAGATAAGTGCAAAGAAAATCTGGTTACCAAGGATTATTCTGAGGCAAAAAAATGGATTTTGGTGTGGATTTTTATCTAACTATAGATCTTACATCCATTAAATTTTATATATTATGTTTGCATTTTACATTGAGGTTGAGTAAATAGATGTGATGATATTTTTTTGTATGGAGATATAAATGAATATATTTGCAAGATACAACTAGAGAACTATGTGGTAAAGGGCAAGGATAATTTTGGTTTATAAATTAAAGAAAATTATTTTTGGTCTCAACTGGTCTCCTATAATGTAGTACCAAAATGTTGGTTCATATATTTTTAGGTTGGTATTTGTTAGATCCAAATCAAATCACTATGTTTATAATAAGTAGGACAGTGATTATTTTATTGTTATCACTTTGTATGTTTAATGACATGTTGCTTTTTGGTAACCATAAGGATATGATTAGGGATTTGAAATCTTAGCTTTCATTAATTTTATATGAGATATTTGGGAGATATTAATTTTATTCTGTAGTGTTTTAGTGTGAAAGATTACAAACTAGTTATTCTTATTATTTCTCTAGGTACAAAGTTATCAATTAATAATTTTCCTTCTTCAATTGGTGAGATGTAGGACAAGATTCATGTACCTTATTCTAGTGTGGTTTAGAGACTCTTATATGTTATGGTCTACACCAGAAAAAACATCACCCAAGTAGTAGGAGTCTTGAGTCAATTTATGGATAATCTTGGTAAGAATAATTGAGATACAATAAAGAGGGTTTGTATATATCTTTGTGTTAGTTTGCACTTTTCTATTTCCTATCAATGATCTTTGGAGTATAATAAATAGGTTTTGTATATATCTTTATTTTAGTTTTCACTGTTCTACTTCCTATCAAGGATATTCAATAGTTGTATTTGGCAACATTATCTTCAACCATGAACTTCAACAATAAGGAATTTTAGTAGCATGGGTCTTCAGTAATAGGGAAGTTCCATAGTATGTTGATAGATTATAGATATACATGTATAATTAAATTGGATAGATGTTGGAAACATGATGTCTACTTGTGGTTGTGTCTAGCTTGTTTAGTGGTGCAACTAGTTGGATGGGTATGTAATAAGTTGTGGTCACCCTTTCCCCTATGGAGGTGGAGTATATGGAAAATATTCATACCTATAATGAGAAATTTTGGCTTTAGATATTGTGTTTTGATGTTGGTTTGAGTCAAGAAGTGGTGAGGGTTAACTATGTAATTCACTTTTATTAGTTTCCATTTTCCTCTTGCAATGTATATAAAAAGTGGGAGAATATTTTGATTAGGTGCCATACACCTTGCAAATCCTAATTTTCAATTTACTTATTATTTTGTATTTGAATGTGTCATCACGAGAATGGGAATTCAACTTAATGTGGAATTTTATATGCCATGTGTAATTTGTATTATGATCTCATGTAAGAATATTTAATGTTATGTAATATATGTAAGAGAATCTATGGTATTATAAGATAGATATTCTATGACACACATAACATGTAAGAGGGACTTACAAGGTGGACTAGAAAAGTAATGAAGACTTTTGACCCATGAGAAAGGTTCATAATAAAACATAAAAAGACTTAGAAAGATGTTTCATTATGGATGCATAAGATGGACTCATAATGAAACATATTGCTAAAAGAATAATGAGTCCAAAAGAGGGCACCCTATTTTGGTGCATGGGTATGACATGGTGATTTGAGCTCCATATTTTCCTATGGCTTTTGGGCTCATGGTTTTGGAAAATCATTTGTGCTTTTAGTTTAGGATTTATCTATATATTGAATTCTTAGATGGAGAGATACCGAGGACCTATATTTTGTAGGGGATTATACTATGAAAATTTCTCTAAACATAGTTGGTGTCTATGTGGAGGAGAGGATACTTTAATTGTATTGTAACCACAATGTTGATTATGGAATATGCATTGTGACTCCCTTGTTTTTGATAAAATAAGCTACATTTACTAGGTGTAGTACCCATTACACAATGAGCCCAAAGGGCCAAAAAGAGACCAAGTTCAACAATACATTATAGAGTCTAGGCCAAAAACAACATAAACCAAAAAGATAATAAACACACCACACAAACAACAGAGACCCAACAAAGACACACAGGCCAACCCACTAATTGGAAATACCTTCCCATTTTTGAATGAGGAGATTTAAAACATTATCTCTGACCCAATTAGGACCCTCACCCTCAGTCTTCTTGTCCACCTGCTCCTTGATAACCTCAGAGAGACTGATGACAGACCTGTGGATGATCTTAATGGCGAAATGTGTCAGCCTAGTGAACTTTTGTTGAAGTTTCACCAACTGTTCTCGTAGCTTGTTGATGTCCTCCTCCTTGTCACTCTTCCTTTGAGTCGTCTCTTCCTCTAAGGCCCTAAGATCTGAAGAGTGGGTGAAGTCCTCTTTGATCATTTTTTTTAGGTCCAAGAAGTGGTTGGGACCTTCTACGAACTCCTCTTCCTCCTCAATAGTGTCCTTACACTCTCCTCTACCACTAGTCTACTCTGAGTTGCTAGAAATTTCATCCATCGATATCTATTTCTTATTCTTTTCCAACTTGTGAGACCTCCTAATGCTTGTTTTCTCCATCCCCATATCAATACTCGTAGCCACAACAGTGTCACCTTCGAAATCCTTTTCTGCAACACTCTTTCCCTCGTTGTCTATGATCGACTACTCCACCTAGAATGTAGTGTCTTTTTAAACCTTCTTCTTTTCCATTTGTCTAGTTTCCAACTTGGTGGGGGTATTCTTTAGCTCACATAGTCCGATTGTAGCCTTGGAATGGGCCAACCTAACCCCCCCTTCTTTTTTGTTGGGGGTTTTTATTTAGGTGCCTCTTGGGGTTCACTATCCAACAGGGGGGTTTTCCTCTTGGGACCAACAGAAGTAGCAAGGGATAGTTTCTTAGGGGATAGGTTAGGAGGATCCAATTCTTCCACATGAACAATAGAGATGGGTTTTGGGGGGCATAGGGCCAAATGGAAATGGTAGAGCCAAAGAATGAGGCCTTGGTGAAGAGGTAGGGGAGGCAACTGGTCAGGGTTTTGAGCAAGAACTTCAAAGGATTCCTTTATCAAGCTTTCAAGGGAGGTCAACAAAAAAAAGGAAAGCTTAGGAGCATTTTGTGCCTGAGGTGGTTGAGTAATGACATATGATAAAAGTGAAAAACCTTAAATCTTCCCTCTAAAGTTACATATTTCATGAGAACTAAACACACCTTATCCCACAGTTTTAGAAGCACCTCTCTATCAAATCCCATCTGCTTCTTGACTGACTTCTCATTGTACCTGAAGAAGGCATTGAGGCTCTCAAGGTCCTAAGTTTTGGTGTGCTTCTTATACTTCTTGCTATTATAGGAAAGACCCGTCACCTTGGCTATCACCTCCTTGTTAACCTCAAATGAAAT
The DNA here is from genome assembly GCA_007258455.2 of Sequoia sempervirens. Classification (NCBI taxonomy): domain Eukaryota; kingdom Viridiplantae; phylum Streptophyta; class Pinopsida; order Cupressales; family Cupressaceae; genus Sequoia; species Sequoia sempervirens. Next base: position 670,647,328 of record VDFB02271358.1, read on the forward strand.
TCCTCTCATAGTAACTCTCCTATCCCTCCAGGAGCCAACAAATTGCACCGACATCTTTTCATCATGACCTGCCAGACTTTCTGATAGAGGCGCTAACCCACCTCCATTTAGATGTGTCACACAATAGTGTCCCTGTGAAATTCATCGCAGTTGTCAGGCTTGGTCCTGACCCTATCACCACCCATCTCAACATAGATCACAAAAGCTTGCCTAGAAAAACAAAATTAACTGAGAATTGAAATGGCCTTCAGTGATTTTACCCACCCATATAACACCATTTCCAACCACCAAAGATAAGAAAGTGTAATTAATGCTTCTAGAAGTTTACATGAGTCAGTGGTCATTCCCAAGGAAATCATCTCTGTGGGGCCATAATATTTTCTTAAGTACAATAAGCTAAGATAGAAAGCCATGATGAAATTTATTAGATAATTAATAATCAACGTGCTAGAAGTCACTTTGACCTTACACATTTTCCTAGACCTTTTAGCTACGGAGCCAAAATTTGAATTCCTTAAGTACATCATTGTATATACTAGGTTTCTCGAAAAACTCCCTTGTTGCTAGGTTTCTCAAAAAAAATCTCCCAAGGTATATACTATGTCAAGTGTGTCTTTATATGTTGCATTATGACATATCTTTCTTAAATTGTTTAGATCCAAGCATATTTGTATTTCTCCCCTTCCAATATTAGTGTTGAAATTTGTTCAATTTAATCTAGCTTCCTTTCATCATTGTATTGCCACCACTAAGTTTGTTAAGGCCCACATGAATTGGACAACAAGGGCTCATCCCATCTTTGATTTACAATATTAGTTCACTATTGGGGCTTCAAAGTTGCATATTGTTTGCTCTCTACTAGGTTGCTACTAATAATATACTACCACGTTGTCATCCTTCCTATTGCCTTACCAAATGCTTTTCCAAATGAAACCAACCCTACTACCATTTATTGTAGAAGCAAACTCCCAAAAGTGATTTTATCGATTGATCTATTGACTAACAAGAATAAATCGTGGTGCTATTGTAGAAATCAACATGATTGCACAATATAGAAAGATTAAAGTATGAACCATATCAATAGTCCAAAATGAACCTTATTAAGATCAATGACATCAACTAGAACTCCAAACTGCATGCCAAATTTCCCTCCACTAGACCATGACAAGTTATATGCTACCATGGCACCACCATTGACCATTTACTATCGACTTGCATAACTAATGATGTAAGGTACAAATGAATTATCAATTATAAATATTTAATTGCATTACAATACATCATATATGCACATTACACACAATACTTTTCCCCAATATACTAATATAAATCCATAGACGTGACACATACTAACACATTACACCTTGACATAATTTTAAACTTCCTTATATTATTAATGTTGATTAATTTTGTTAACAAATTTTTTAAAATTAATTTACATTTTCCACTTATAAAAAAATATTTTTCCTTCCCACATTTTAAGACTTTAAGATTCAAATCCATGTCTTTTTCTTTTGGAGAAAGCAAATCTAGTTTTATATTATAGCCTATCCTTCCCACTAGACGCTAGATAAAGTTATAGCCATAGTTAATGTCGTCGACAAAAAGCAATAATGTTTTAGTGACACCGAATTTGTCTTCTATGCACGGTATAATTTAGTATTGCCACTATTACTTTTGGGTAGTGTAAACAAATATTTTATTAAAATAAGGTTAATAAAAATTAAAAAATTATATATTTAGTTGATTTTGATGGGTAATGTGTTCTAATTATAAATTATAATTTTAAAATAGTTTACGGAATTCTAAAAGGATCACTTTTAAAATTTGTCTAGGGTTAGATTTACCAGTGTAGAAATGAATCAAAGTATATTTATAAGTATATATTTGAACTTTACTCTTGAATCTATATTATGCATGTGAAAATGATCAACTCTAAAAATCCTCTGTACATATAAGACAAAGACATGTTCATGATGATTTAGATTGGATCAAATGGAGTGTGTGGTATGACACCAATGGTCAAAGGTTTTCACAATTTAGGTGCCACATCCTCAAGGTTGGTTATTACATCTAGTTGCTGATGTGGTATCACATGATTGGTTGTTTATTATCTACAACTAGATATTAGATAGTATTGTATTATACCTAATTAGAAATGGGGATGTGAATCATTTTAATATTAAAGATGAAATAAAAATTTTCTTCCATGTAAAAATACATCATTCTATTGCAAAAATATATTATTCTATTTACTAATTATTATAGTGCAAACAAACAAAAATCAAAATACATCCAAACCGAAAAAAAATAAATGTCTAAATGGGTGCATTTAATTAGCTGAATTTGAGTCACATCAAGGACAGACATGTTGGCCCCACAAAGATTCTTCCATAAATGGAGTTTCTGGTAGTGATGTTACATGGTCAAAGGTTTTCATATTTTAGGTGGATATTCATTTATTTAAAGGAATCTTTATTTATTATCTAGGACCATAATAAGTTAAATCAATATTAATGTCCTAGTATGTGTCAAGGTGATGCGAGACATTTTTTTGGGGGTTTATGTGGGGAAAGGTTGAATAATTAGATAAGGATGTTTTGGTGTGATTGGGGCCCACAATCAAATGTTTGTACAATAATTATCAATATTCTTTCATACTATTATTGGGATGATCAAAAGGCCTTTGGGGATTAAAGGTTTCTTTTGAAAATTTTGTTTGAGAAAGACATTTTTATTATTATTATAATGTTTGTTTTGTTATTAAAATAATTTTGACGAATTTGGTAGAAGGGATATTTTTTATTTTAATATTTTATAGAAGTCATGATTTATATAGTATTGATTGGATTGTAGATTTGTTGATGTTTATCCTCTTTTTTTAAATACTATATAAAGTCATTTATAATTAATAATGTTATGTCATCTTTAAATTAGTGTTGTCACTTTTCTCATTTCTTAAATATTTTTTTTGGTAATATGTGAATACAAAATTTGGATAGAGTTTTTCAGTTTTGTTTACATATATCGACATTATTTATGCTTTGACTTTTATGTCCATTAATTAAATATATAATTTATAGATTTTTTTTATTCAACTCATTTAAAAATGTATATATAAATATTTTTAACTATTTATTAATTTTATTTTCATTAAATCAAAATTGCAAATGGTTATATTTTTTAATTTTGCTATTTTATTTATTAGGTTTACATTTCTAAGAAATGTGATTGGGTCAAATTTAATTCTTAAGTAACTTTGATAGATTAGTTTCTCTCATAAGAACTTAATCAAAAGATGATTTCTAATTTAAATATAACTTATCATAATAATCTACTTAAAAATAAAATACCAATATTTATATCATCCAATTGTTTCATAAAATGTCTCTTTCTATTGTAAATAGCAAACATACTAAACTTTATTGATACTTTCTAATATCGATCAAAGCAATTGCAAATTTACAAGAATTAAAGCTCTCAATAAGTCGCTGAAAGGAAGAGTTGCACAACCAATAACATAACCACAAAGGTTGTAAGAAAAGAACATTAATTTACATAAACTATATAAAATTTTTACATTGACTCAACCTGTTATCAACTTAAAACTTCATAACTTGTTCCTTAATTTGTTGAAGCTGGTGCATGACTTTCACATTCTTCTTACATAATACTTGGATCTATGAAAAAAGAAAAGCCACCTAAAGAAATATGTCAAAGTAGAGCCTTAGAATACCAATTACTTGATGATAGTTGTTAGAAAACACAATAAAACATCTATATTTCTATTTATGCTTTAAAATAACTTATCAAAAAAATCAGTAATCACATCATTTTGCATAGCAAAACCAAAAATAATGTCTTCCCAATTTAGATCATGATCAAAAATTACAAAAAAAGTCTCTAAACACAATAGACCATTTCTTCTTAACAAGTAAGCAATCCCAAAAGATATGTTTCAAAATTTCAACACTTTAAAAAAAAAGACAATTGGTTGGTTGAACCATAATAATACATCTTAATCTATCCTCAATAGGTAGCTTGTAATGTAATATTTTCCAAGCCAACACTTCAATATCAAAATCAACTTTAGATTTTCATATTTGAGCACTCATTTTGGTCCAAAATTTGGAGCTAAATTTGCATTCCCATTTAGGATTCAGATGAGGAGTAAGAGGCCAACTAGGAAGGATCTAAAAATAAACCTTATTTAAAGGAAAATAACTAAAATGACTGAAAGACAACCATTTCCAATCCTTAAAAAAAGTTACATTCCCTTGGAGTATAAAATTTTATAGAAAGATCAAAAGGAACTAATTATTGAACAAAAATAAAGAACTCTATATTTATTTTTCAACCCATAATTATATTTTACATTAATTCATGAGGCATAATCAAGTATATTAGAATCTCAAATATCTTTAGATTTTCAAACCCCTTTTTTGAACAAATAATGAGCACGTCTAGGAAAGATGATAGCCAATAGTTGATTATGATAATTAATAATTTTATTCCACCATATTGATATTGAAGCTAAATTGAAACTGTGTTGTAGCAAAGAGTCATTCCATTTTAGAAATTTATAAAATATTTTCCAAGATTTCTATACAGATTGACGAGGAAACAAAACTTTGATTTAAAAAAAAGAGACATGAGCATTTTATCTAGCCAATTAACAACTTTCTAATTCTTCTTAACTGAAGCTTCCATGATTCAGTGATGAACTAAATTTTTTAATGGCTCATATCCACTAGAAGCTCTAATAATCCATTTTATAGCAAGGCAAAGCCCTTGGGTTTCAGGTTCTATAATCCCCGAGCCACCTTTATGTCTTGGTTGATTGCAATGAGACCAAGAAGAGGTAATGAATCTAGCATTACCATCTCACTTGGACCACACAAAAATATTGATTATTTTGTTCAACTCTCCATACCCTTTCTTGGATGACATCCAATAAGATGAGTAATACACATGCATAGCAATGGAGATTGTATTAGAAACTTAAATCTTACTTGCTAAAGATAAGAATTTGTAGTCCAAGTTAAACAACTTATTCTTTAGTCTATTTAAAACCAACCCCAAATTTCAAAAAGAGAGACCCCCAAACCAAAAGGAATGCTAAGATATCTAATTATCACCCCATGTTTAATTTTTCCTCCACTGTTTAGGAATCCATTGAGGGATAGGGCCAATCTAAGACATCAAAAATTCAATCTTGCTATGAGCTAGTTGGCAACTAGACATAAATACATACAAATTTTAAATGCCCAAGGTATTGGTTAAATCTTCTTTAGAATTTTGTAGGAAGAACATACAATCATCAACAACGTGGGAATTAATAACCACCTTATTTTGAGTAAAAATTCCTTTAATAAGCTTCATCTGATTAGCTTTTTGGAGAAGATATCCCAAGGAACCAACTATAAGAAAATATGAAAAGGGAGATAAAGGACATCCATGTATTATAAAGCATTATAGCTTAAAGGAGTTTGACATAGCCTTATTGATAATAAAGTGGGCATTGACATATTTGAACAACGTTTGAAAATGATTCTAAACTTTTAGTCCAAAACCCAACCATTGTAGCATTTTAAGAATGAAGCACCAACAAATTTTATCATATGCTTTGTCAAAATTTAACTTGACCATCACAAAATTTTGGCTTGATTGTTGGTCCCATCCAATATTCTCCCAAGCCAACATTATATTGTCAATTATATATATTCCTTTTATAAATCATGTTATCTCAATTCTCAAAATTCCTTGGACAACAAGTTTAATTCTAATAGCTAAATTATTTGCAATGATTTTATATGATGTGTTTAATAAAATAATTGGCCATCAACCAACAACATCATCCTCATTTTCAGCTACAACTTATCATGGCCTTGTTTTGGCTAAAAATAAAGGGGTTTCTAAACTTTGGTTGGAGGGGGACTCTCTTAATGTTATAAATAGCCTCTTGAAAAAATGCCCTCCTTCATGGTCTATTGATCATTTTATGAATGGTTCTATCTCTATCTTAAATTCGTTCGAGGAGATTAAAATCTCACATGTTTTCCATGAAGCTAATAGGTTGGTTGATGGTGTTGCCAATGTGGGAGTGGTGGAGAGAGCTGATGGGGTTCGTTTGAATCTCTTCCTCTTAATCTTAAATGTTTCCAATGATGACCAGTTGGCTTGTTTTTAAGTTTGATGTTATTGGGGAAAGGTTCTTCATTATGATTAGTAGTCAGGATATGCAAGATGAACCTTTGGCTTGCAAGTTTCATTATGATTTCCTTGGTTTCTATATTATGAAGGTCTGGCAGCATAGGCAAGGAAGTACCTTGAATGACAAGCCCACACGTATTGTGGGTGTAATTTGTGTTGTTCTATGGAGAGTCTTGTTTATTCTGCATTTTCTTAACTCTTTGGTGTCGTTGGGTTCTGCAATTTTTTCATTCTGCCATGCGTGGAGATCGTTGTAGAATTGAACCGAGTTATTGTGAGGAATTTCATAATAATCCTGTTGTGTGCGAACATTTGGAGCTGGGTGGGGTTACATAGTACATCCAAAGAATTCAAGGTCCGGACCCTGATGCTACATATTTTTTGTGAAAGGTTGGAATGGAAGGAATTTGCGTTATAAGGGTGTGGAGTTTAAAATTGAAGAGGATTTTATAGCGGAGGCCATTGGTCTTGCGGTTTCTGGGAGGAAATTCTAAAGAGATAGGGGTGCTACCAAGAAGGTATTTGTGAATTTTTTCAAATTTGACGAGAAGAAGAAGCTTCGAGAAATTGGGAGTGGTGGCTACGCTCGTAAGTCTTTGAAGTCGTTATGGAGGGACCTGGTGTTGGATTTAATGCACTATTTTACACTTGAAGGTAGATTATCTATTATTTACAACTACCATTTTATGCTTTTGAATCATTTTAGGCACAAGGTGTTGGTATCCTTTCCTTTTTACCTATTAATTTCTATGGAAAAGAGTATTGAAGATCACAGAAAAAACCCTAAGAAGTTAGTTTTGCATGAGGGTCTTATGAGTCTCTTGTTTTCTCATATTAAGCTTAAGTTAATTTCAGTCTCTCCTAAAACTCCTAGTAAGAAGGTTGTTAAAAAAATTGGTTATGATACAAGGGACTCTGTTGCGGAATGGGTTGGTAGTTTTGAGGATGAAGAGTCAGAGTTTGAGGAAATGTCTATGGATGAAGGTGGGTTTGAGGAAGGGGAAGATGACTCAGAAGAGTGGAGCAAGGGCTATGAGATGAATGTGGAATTGTGGGAAACTATGGAAAATTTTGTGAGAAATACTCTGAAGGGGAAATCAAAAGGCTCCAAGAAAGAAAAAGTTTCGGCTAAGAGGAAGATGGAGTTAGCTTTGGTGGTGGATCCTGGTTCTAGTGAGAAACCCTCATTGTCTCCTAGCGTAGGTGGTGTGAAGGATAGCCCTCGTAGGAAGGGTGGTGAGAATCTTCCTGTTAATGATGATGTCGAGAATGTCTCTATTGGGGATCCTTTGCCCAGGAAGGTGGATATTTCCTCTGCAACTGGTCTCAAGGTTCTTGAAGATGAGGGTTTGTGTTCTAAAGTTTCTGGTGGTGATGTCAATCCTAGTATGGATGAGTTGTTGAATGGGATCAAGCCTATGGAGGTGTAGGGGATGGAGTCAGTCAAGCATTCTCAAGATTTTTCTCTAGTTGAAAGGGTTGTGAAAATGGAGCGGTTGGAAGTGTTAGTTGATTTAGCCAATTTTCTTGATAAGGAGCGAATCAAGGTGGGAGTGGTGGAGGTCAAGGAATCCCTTGTTGAAAAGGATGAGGAGTAGAAAATGGAACGTTCTAATGCCCTTGGTAACTTTGTGCCAAATGATCCACCTCCTATCAACTGGGATGATGTGAATATGAACATGTTCTAAAAGATGGCTAAGGATGGAACAAGGAATTTGTTGTCTTTGGTGAAGTGGTATTTTTTCAAGGTTAAGGAGCTTAATATTCAGATGAAAAATTGGCAGGGTGTTTGTGTTGCAATGCTCCGTGGTAATAAAAAAGAATGGGCCATTAAAGGTAAAGTTAAAACTATGAATGTTATGTTGGATAAGTTGGTTGTTGATGGGGATCACCTGGGAGAGGATTTCCTCTTTGGAAATGGTGGTCAATAAAATGTTAGAGTACATAGTGGCTAGTCTTGAGGAAAGAATTGGAAAGATGTTAGAGGATTTAAAAATTGTGGTTAATATCAGCAATAACTATTTGAAGACCACAACTAGGGGTCTCTCTGTTTTAAACGAGAAAACCCTTAATTGGACGGGTAAAATTCTTGACTTGGGTGATTTGGAGAAAGTGATTGATGAGACAAACTATTCGAACCAAGTGGAGAAAGTTGACGAGTCTACTCTAGTGTTTGAGAAAGATGTGCAAGCTGGGTCATGTCTTAGGACAAGGAGAAGGACAAAAAAGAGAGTTGTTGTTTCTATGGATGAGCTTAAGGATGTTGTGGATATGCATGAGGAGCTCATTAAGGAGAATATGGCCTTGGTGAATGTCTTGGATAAAATGTTGTAGCTAAAGTTTTCATTTTTTTTTTATCAACAGGGTTGCTGATGTTTTTTGTTGTTTGTATGCTAACGGGTTCCTTTTATTTTATCTTTTGTTAGCATTTTGGTTTTTTGAGCTATTGGTTTTTATTGCTTAGTTTATCCTGCAGCTTTTTGTCATTGTAAAGGGTTTTGGGGCCCCTTCAAAACCTTTTTCTCCTTATCAAAAACATCATCCTCATTTTTCACCTTAGGAATAATTTTTATTAGGCATTCATTGATATTTGAAACTAAGGAGCCACTCTAGAGAGATTCTAAATAAAGCATGTACAAAAATTATCTCTAATATGATTACATGTATTTGATAAGATTTAGTTGGAAGATCGTCAAAACTAGGAATTTTATTAAATTTCATAGAGATAAGAGCATGTTCACTTTCTTCCAAAGAGAGAATATGATCCAAGAATCTACTATATTTTGGATCAATATTGTTTTTTATTAGATAAGCAGGGAAGGCCCCTGATCCCATACAAAGATTACAACAAAGCAGAGCAACCCATCAAAATAGATTGGAAAAATAATAACTAGTCAGAAACAACAAAGGACTAGAATAGTGTTAGCAACCCAATAGGAACATCAAGTAAATCATACAAACTAGTAGCAAGATTTGCATCAGGGCACATAGTCCACTCATCAAAACTAAAAACCATGTACACATCAAAATTGACCAGAAGCCACCAACCATTAAACATAGTCTTAAAATCATATTGCCAAGTAATACTAAGACTAGCATAAGGTAAAATACTAAACCAATCTAAAACTAAAAAAACAATACTAAAACCCATACAGATGAAGCACCATGACTAGAGAGTTTTAAACATAACAAAAACATAGAGAAAACCTAGCAGATTACAAGTCTTTAATATGGATCAATCTTGTTAGAAATACACTCTTGAATACTTTCTTCCAAGGTCTATTGAATATATGTCCAATTACATTCCTCTTTAAATATTTTTTCTTAAAAAATATGGAACAAACTAATAATTTTGTATTATCTATGTGATATCCATTTTCATCCACTATAGAACTAAAATTATCTCTTTTTTGTGTTTATAATTGAGATAGTTAAAGGAAAAATTAGATCCATTATTCCGTTCCTTTATCTACTAAAATTTGGATCCAAAGCAACTTTCCCTTTATAATTGTCCAATTTATGTAGCCGATTTTTAATAACAACAATACAATTTTGAATGTTTTCATTATGAGGATAAATATTCAATTGTTTTCTAGATAGAATGTTCTAGTTCCCCTTGGAGATATTTTTCTCTATTCTCATGTCCCCATTCCATTCTCCTACCAAAGGATTGAAGAAAATTAACACATTGTTTCAAAGAATAACCTCACCAAACAATCCACAACTCACCTTGTTGAGGTTTAGGAATAGAGTTCCAAATTCCCATAAAAAATAGAAACACACTCGGTATTTTTTAGGTGAGAAGTATTAAGTTTGAAAGGGAGCTAAGAAGAATGATTAAATTTTTGAGACAAAAGGAGCATATGATTGGAAAATAATCAGATAAGGTAATTGAATAATCAACTTGCACACAAGAACCAAGAGGAGAATTTTCCAAATGAATGTTATGAGATAGGTAAAATTGATCTGATCTACTCAGTTTCCTATCATTTCCTACTCTACATTTAGACCATGAAAATAAATTATTGAAATGGATGGTGAATTTATTATGAATGAGGTCAGTTAAACCTATCAAATTCTGACAAAAAGTTTGATTTTCAAATTCATCCTAGTTGAATTTAAAATAGCTAAACTAGATGTGATCCTAATGATGTTCGACTATATTATAATCCCCTCCCAACACCCAATCAACATTAGGGAGACTTCTAGAAATTCGGTCCCAAAGAGTAGATATTTCTTTTGAATTTTTAGGAGCATATATAGAAGAAACCTAAATATTGTCCATTGATTAAGGAGAGGGCCCAAACATAATTATTTGCATGGTCCTCTTTCCTATTAATGACATGTTTGGAGATCCAATGAGACAATCCAAGAATAACTCCACCACTACCTTCTTTATGTGAGGTGTGAAGAAATAGAACTTCTTTCCTAAGATTGAAAAGAGTCACATCTAGGCACATATTGTTGATTTTTACTTCTTGTAAGAATAACACATTCGATATCCATTTCAAAGAGGTATATTTAAATTCAATTTTTTTATGAGGGTGAGAAAGCCCTCTCCCGTTCCATGATAAAATATTGCACTTTATGATGAACCGATTAATGTGTTGTCATTCTATTGTGACAAGAATCTAAAATAGTTAGAGAGAGAAACCACTTGTTCATTGCTCAATTTTTCATTTGAAACAACTGGTAGAGATCTTGATCTTTGCCCAGAATTAAGAGAAATGGACCTACTAAGGGATTTCAACAAACTTGGAGAGTGAATGTGGGATGATTCATTAGTATTAGAGTGGGTAAAAGAAGAGGAATAACATGGTTATTTTAGCTTTTAAAAAAATCTCCACTCATTAATCATAATAGCATCTTTATAAGATGCTTGACCCAAATGAAGAATTAAAAGGAGTAGGTTGGCTAGAAGAAGGAAGAATAGTGTTAGTTTGTAATGGAATTGAAGAAGGATTTTTAAGGACTAATGGTAATTGCGGTACTGGTTTATTGACATAGTTAACTAGTGTAGCTGGTGAATGAGATAAAGGAGTTGATTTTCCTAACAGGGAAATCTCAGATCAAATGACCTTGTCGAGAAAAAGAAAGAATTCATCTTGTTCAAATATACTATTGGTTGTTCCAATTCAAAACCTGTAATTTTTTTTTAATATTCTCTAGCAGATTTTTTCTCAAATCTATTTCCATACACACCCTTGAATGAAGTCTTAAATTGGAAAATTTATCTAAACTTTATTTGCACCATATTACTTTACTAAGTTGAGCTACAATATCCTTAAGAAATATATTAAAGGCTAAATTAAAAAATGACGATTCCAACCACATGAGATAGAGTGAGTGGGAAGGTCCTTTAGGGTAGAAATACAAATTCCAAGCTTCCAGATAACAAACTTGTCCTAAGATAACCGATTTTCCATATTGTAAAATCACTTGAACATGCTCAAGAAACTTAAACATAAATGATACATAGTCTTTGCCTAGCCCCCTAACCATTTCAATGTCCCAACTCTTGTTCTCCTAGTCCGATTTAGCCCAATTGTATAAATCGAGTTCAATAGGGATTCCTCTTTAAAAAGCACAATAACAATTATGTTTTTTAATTTTTAAAAATGCATTCAACAATTTCATAAGGGAGTTGAAATAATAGGGTTTTACCTTGATCTTATTTTGCTTGCTTTGAATTCTCTTCTTTTTCTCCATTTTGAAAAGGGGTTTCTTCATCTACAATTTTATATTTATTCAACCCTCCTTTTGAGTTGGGAACATCCTCCATTAACTCCACCTCTCTGCTGTATTCCAAAGGAAGCACTTTCTTTGCTAGTTTGGATTTTGTTTTCATATACCTTTACAATCCTTCCTTTTTAGATGGCTCACTCTTTGTTCTGTTTTTTTAATACACCCAACCTCCAAATCCCTAGTAAAATCAAGAATTTGAGCTGAAAACATACATAGGCTTTCCATATCAATGCACCAAGGAGTTGACATTTGGAAATTTTCTAGAATAATTGGCAAGTAAATCATGCATAGGAGAGAATATAGTTTCTTCTCTACTAAGGTTTTGTTTCACACCATTCTACAACTTTTCACCACTCCTTCCTACAACTTCTTGTTGCTAGATTTTTGCTCCAGTCTTCTCTATCTCTGCCAAGTTTTAACTTTATTAATATTAATCCACCCCTTTAAACTTACTGAATATTTTGATAAAAAAATTTTAAATTATATAATTACTTCATTTATTAATAGGTAAGAATAAATGCCTCTATAAAATGATCTATGAAGAGGGATTCGTTAATCAAGCTTTCATTTCTTCATGGTTGGAAAAATAATGTTTATGTTAATGTGTTAATGCATAAGGGAAGAGAATTCAAGAATGGGTTATAAATTCTATGTGTTTTCCTCATAATTAATACAATTTCTTCTTCTTATAGTGTTGATTGTAATATTACATTTTTTATTTCATTTATATTTACTATGTTATAATCAATACTAATCATAATGTTGATTGTAGGTTCATTAAATAATGTTATTAATGAATAAATAATTTAAATAATAGGATTAGATAAATATTAGAATTATTAAATGTTAATTTTAAATTTAAATTTAAAGGAGATAGTATTTAGTTGTCAAAACTATGATAAATAAATAAGTTTAATGTTATTTAAAATTGAATTGTCTAGGTATAAAAATAGGTATTTTGGATATGTTAATTATTTTAAATTTAATGTAAATGTGAAATTATCTATATGTCAATTTTTTGTTGTGTAGATATGATTTGTGACTTATTATCCCAATTTATTGTGGTGTAGATTTATGTGATCTAAGTCACAATGATTTCTACTCTCTATTGAAGTGTAAGGATTGGTGGTATTTAGAAATATCTTAGGAAGATTTTTAGATTGCAAGGGTTCGCGTTCTCTTCAATCAACCCCATTGAGTGGTTGAATATTGAACTTTGGAAATCGTTGGAAAATACAAACAAGTGAAAGTGATTTATGAATCAAATTCTCATTTAGGTATTGTTATTTTTAGTGCACCAAGTTAACATTTTCCTCTTGAATGTTCTAGGATTTTGAATGATTGGAATATTTGAATTAATATTCAAAAAAAATATTTTAAATATCAAGACATAATGGATCATCACAAAAACATTTACCAATTCAACTCCAAACATCTATAAGAAAAGGGTGAGATTCAGTCTTTTCAATTTTAAGTCAAATTTGTGTCATGCATGATTTCTCTTGTAGGTCATATAAATAACCTAGGATAGGGTAATACAAATATCAAGGTAGGAATCAAGTACATGATATCATGAATAATAATAGAATAAATGTGAGGATTAAATAAAATAATGTCAAGTGTGTTCAGGAATGTGTGAAAGTGTGGGAAAATGAGGGTGTACAAGGCTTTATAAAGAAGGAAAACATAGCACAAGAATGTACCACATGTTATGATGTATTTTGTTAATAAGTATTTTTAAAATGGGGAGAAAAATGAATTATATTAACATGTGTAAGGAATCTAAAGTATCAAAACAAATTCCTACACTAATCTTGAGAGGAGAAAAATACAAAACTTTTACAGATCTTTAATAGTTATAAAAACTTAGACAAAAATAGACATAAATATCATGCATACCACAACATAGTGATTTACATGGGGAAAACCCTTTCGGGAAAAAAACTCCACACTCCAAACTCCGCCCAATATATTATTTAGAAATCAAAAATATTATAATATACTTGCAGACCAAGCTTCTCACAGGAGTATCACTACTTAGAGATCCAGAGGCAACATGACTACTATCAAAATCTCATAATAGATTGTAATACACAACCGCAATACAATTCCCCCATAAAATAGGGTTTCCTTCTAGGGAAAGTCAAGCTAATAAAATATCGACCATCGGATATGAGACACAATGATGAATGGTCTAAATTTATAACAATAAAATATAAATTAAATTTTCCTTTTAGGGACACTACCCCCGAGCATTTTCCAGGGTGCGCTACCCCTAGACCCCATCTGAGGGGATGATCCCCCCATGCCCCCCTTGTTGTCGTTGGCCAAACATTACCTTATGTATCAACAATACCTTAAGTAATTGCAAGGTTGAGACACATTTTCTCAACAACATGGATAAGCAAATCTATCCATTATAATGATGTTTCACATGTTCAATAACATTTTTTGTTGGTGAACTAAACATTGAAAAAGGTGAACTCAATTATAATATTTTAATTTATACTAATATATTATTGAACTTATGTATAAGATAAAGGTGCATGCCTTGTACTTGTTTTTTCTCATTTTACATGTTACTTTGTTTGGATGTTCTTAATGTATAGCTTAAGTATATCTGATTTCTTTGTATACTAGCTAACCTTAATATTGAAAATATTGCTCTAACATGATTCTATTACTTCATATCAAGATTTCTAGGGCTTGTGCCTCCTTAAACTAAGGCTATCACATAGCTATGTTCCCTAGAGGAAATTACAACCACAATCTAAACTTCCAATTTTTTAATTTTTAATATACTACTTTCCTATGTTACATTTAATGACACCATCCTAAATAAATTTAATGGAGAGATACGAACAAATCATTAAGTATACAACATATTTCACCCCCATTTAGAACATTAATCATAATCTTAGTCTCAAGTACATCTAATTTTACTTAGCCTCCATTGCATCAATATATTGCATTATGTGTTTTCTTGTCTTCAATCTTGTTACATATACCACAAGATTTTATTTCTATTAAAAAATTCAACAATATTCCATTTTCTTATAGTAGACCTTAAAATTTATTTTAGCACCAACAATTTCTCAAACATAGTTTTAGCACAAGCAAATAGGTCTTATAGATCACAAAGATGGAATTAAATAGTTATCATAACCATGTGGGCCAAAATCTCCAAAGAAATAACAATGGGTGCATGACCTAGTCCCAAGGATAAAAATTGTTAGAATTTCATTATCTTATGCTCTTTATTTAATCTATTCCTAGATTCTAGTTTCTGATTTTTCATAACATCTTGAACAATTAAAATAATAAAAATTAATCATATTTTATAAACCTAATGAATAGTTTCTCTTATTGATCATTTTAATTAATTTTATCTCAATTTAATTAGATCTCATTTACATATTTTAATATCCAACTATAAATAAAATTAAAATTTTGCCATTAGATCAATTATTATAAGGTTACTTTAGTTTTGATTATACGGGAAAAACAAGTTTTGAAGGGACCCGAAACCCTTTACAACTTAAGATACAAAATGTTGCTTAAAAGAAACTACCTTAAGACACCAGCAACATACCAAAACCAAAAAAATCAAGACAAAAAGGGTGTTGTACTAGAGATAAAACAATAAACCAATAGCAACACCCAACAACATCAAAATAGCAAAAAAACAAGAAAAAAACCAAGACCCAGCATAAAATAGACAACAGTCAAAAAGAGAGTTGAACACTATTTCATATTGCTTAAGGTGTTGGCCACCTCAAGCTCCTGGCTCCTGTGCACTTCAATCATGTCCAACAACTATTTCTTCTCAGCTTCAAAGGACTTTTCCCATTCAGCAGACCCTCTAACAACAAGACCTTTACCATCATATTTTGCACTTTTTTTTACCTTTGCCTTTGGCTGCATGCTCTTTCTCAATTAGTTTAGAGAAATACACTTGGTCCTCCCTGAGCTCACTAATCTTTTTGAATAGGACTTCCAATGACTCCACACTATTTTTCACTGAAATGTGGCTTGCATAGAGAAGCTTCTTTATGTCTACATTCATATTCAAAATCTTGGCTTCAAAACCAGCCAATCGTTCTTCACACAGGGATTTGAAATCATGGAACAAAACCTCAAGGTCCACAATTTTGTCGATTAGAATGTACGACACCGAGCCTTTTGGAACATTCTTCAAGTTTTCCTTCAAGCCCCTTATTTTAATGTTAATCTTATTAAACTCTTGAAGAGTCCACTTAGCTAACTTAAAATTTCCAATGGCCCCAGCCCTAGCCATGTCCACCAACTCAAAAATTTAGGTAGAATCATCATCGAGATAAGAAAAGTCCTCAGAAAGGGAATTTACCTTTAGAGGCTATAGATTTTCACTCTTCTCCTCATCCTCCTCATCTTGACCCTTAATTTCTTCTTCCAACATCACATTGGGCGAGGTATTAACTGGGGAATCACCTATTTCCACCACCTTTTCACCAAAAACCTTCTCCTCACCAATCACCTTGGAATCCTTTGTAGAAACTTTGGAGGCCTGGTTCTTCAGTTTGGAAATGCATTTGGATGCCCTCCTCGACTTATCCTTCACCTCTATAACCAACACATTTTCCTGGAAACCCTCCTCATTACCTCCACCTTTAGCTTCACCCTGACCAACAACCAAATCCACATTCCTAGAAGAGGAATCATCCGAGCCCACCTCCATATCCTCATTGTCAGAAAGAACAAGGTGCTTAGTTGCCCAATTGCTTTTAAGGCTACCCTTTTTCCTCTTTTTCGAGGAGGTGGTCATAGGGGATGAGGAACCATCATCCTCCTCTTCATTCCATTCATCTTCATTTGCAATGTTGGTATTCGAGCCTAATGAACCAGAAACTTCACTTGGAATCTTCTCCTTTCCCTTAATAGTAGGGGTAGGGAGGAGAGCCTTAAAATTCTTCATGATTAAAAGAATGAGACCTTCATGGAGGACCGAATCCCTCCTATTTTTTAAATGAGCATAAATAGAAACTTTCATGGAAGATAACAAAAAAAATAGAAAAGAGATAAACAAACCATGCCTAAAATTGTTTAAAAGCATGAAATGGTGACCTAGGATAGTAGTAAACCTGCCTTCTAAGGTCACATAGCACATTATCACCTCTGCAACATCTATCCATATCTTCTTGAGGGACTTTCATTCATAGCCCTAGATCTCCATCCTAATCAATATTTTTTGCTCGTCATCTTTGAAAAATTAGGCAATTTCTTCCTCATTGCTCTTCTTGTCCTTATAAAACTTACAACCAGTCATCGACATCCTAGTCACCATAACAATCAGCTCCTCATTTACCTCCACAACCAAGCCCTTTATCTAAAGCTTGTGTTTATGCTAGCAAGAAAAAATTCCACCGAGGCATTTCGGTCATGCCCATGCAACCTTTCTAAAAAAGGTGTGAAATTCTCATGACAGAGAATCTTCCATAGCTTCTTTTTCTTCCTTAGGCCCACACAAGAGTGCAACTCTATTCTACTTCTATCACCACCCATGTCTACAAACACCGGAAGAAGAAAACCCTTGCAATAATTGCACAACCAAATGTTAGTAATCCAAACTAAACCCACAAAGCATGTGAGTCGGGAGATGGTACTAAAGATTAAATATTGTCACCGCATCAACTCAACCCATACCATCATTTCTCATTAAGATCCTTGCTTTCTTGAGAAGGATAGATCCCTCCTCCCACACATGATACTTATTTAACCTGACCACCTCATTGGAAAAAAATCATCCAATGAGTTTCCTTCTCAAAAAATGTGAGATACACTGGTCTCTTTGTAAGAACTTAACATGATTATAGCATCTTTAATTAGTTGATCCACATTCTAGCTCAGCTGATGAGTTCCACAAAGATAATTGATGATATTTAAAGAATCATCTTCGACCCATATTTTGGAGTAACCTCTGTCCAGAGCATATTTTATGCTTATAAATGCAGCCTCCACCTCAACACAATGATTTTTATGATTTCCCAATGGGAGTGCCACCACTCCTAAGAGTCTACCATTTTCATCCCTCAACACCCTCGACATCCTGTAAGCCCAAGGTTACCCTTCGCTGCCCCATCAAAATTAACTTTAACCCACCCTAATGGAGGTGGTTTCCACTTCGTACTCAATCTGGCATTTAAACTAGACTTAGGATTCATAGTAGGAATATATGTGACCTTCCAATTATAAATCACCAAGAGGTCATACCCATCTAGAAACATTGTAGGGGCACAACGAGATGACTCAGAATCAATAAAAATGAAATTATCTAGAATCGCCTAATGAATCTTGATGAAGAGGCTGCTATCTTTTAGCTTAGAGTCACAAAAGATTCTGATGTTTCATTCTTTCCATAACCCCCATGCAATATGCGAGGCCATAATATCCCAAAGCCATCGGAGAATAGGGGAGGTGGAGGGGCACTTCCACTAGTCAAAAAATTTATCAAGGGAATTCAGGAAGACCCAATCTAGATTCTAAATACCAAGAAATTTGCAGCAAAGAAGAGAGGAAAAATCACATCTAAGAAATATATGGAAAGCACTCTCAACATCAAATTCACAAAGAGCACATCTATTAGGAATAACAAATCCCCTTTTACAGTGATTATCTTGCGTTAAGACTTTACCTTGCATAAATAGCTAGAAGAAGACATTCACCTTGGGAATCAACTTATTATTTCATAAAGTCTCCTAGAAAGGAAGATAATCAGGCTTGCCTAGTGAATTAACAAGGTTAGAAGCCATTGATAACTTACCATTAACATAGGGAGCCCTAACAACCCTATCCAGCCTAGGAAAAATGGGGATACGAACCTTGCACAAGAATTCCTTTAGAACCTTCAAAGACGGGTCCCAATCCTAGAAGTTTTTCCACTCCCCATTATGAAAATAATTAGCCACCCTAATTCCAAAGAAACATTTGCACAAAGGAACAATGGGAGGAGCCCAAGGAAGATTGATTAAAGGTTTAAATTCACACCAAGCATCCTACCAAAAGAGAATATTGGTACCATCACCCAACAACCATCTAACACCATTAGTAATCAATTCCCTACACGAAACAATATTCCTCCAAAAGCAAGAACCAAAAGGAACATCATCAGAGGTCAAAAAATTCCAGGATCTCCCAAAGCCATACAAATACTTGTTACTAGCTAGGGAAGCCCATCCCGCTTCCCCATTCAAAAGCCTCTAAACATTCTTTGAAAACAGATCCTTATTGAAAGATTTTAAATTTTTGATGCCAAGCCCACCCCATTTCTTTGGTTACAAACCAAATGCCAAGCCACAAGAGGAATTCTAGATTTGGTTTCAACACCTGAAGACAAAAATATCCTCATAATTTGTTCCATTTTATCTTCAAATTTGATAGGAATTCTAAAGAGACTCATTGCATACAGAGGTGGATTTTGGAGAGTAGAAGAGATGAGTTGTAACTTCCTCACTTCATTGAGAAGTGCCCCTTTCCAACCCGCTAAATTTCTACTAAATTTATCCAACAAACCCAACTAGAAGGATTTTGGGATCTTAGAGATACACAAAGGAATCCCCAAGTAAATAGACAAGAGCTCACCCCTATTGCACGATAGAATCTTGGAAATTTTTAACTGCAAAGCTTCAAAAGTGTTAAGGAAAAAAAATGACTCTTGGGAAGATTAATCTATTGACTAGATGCCTTCTCGTAAGCCTCAATCATCCCCTTCACAGATCTGACTTCATGAACAAAGGATTCACCCATTAGAATAGTGTCATTAACAAATTGTTGATGGGTAATAAGATCACCTCTAGAAGAAGGAGAAAGGCCCTTCAATGACCCAGTTGATAAAGCCTTTTGAATATTTCTACCAAGAGCTTTCGCCATCAAGATGAAAAGCAACAGAGAGATTGGATCTCCCTATCTAAGACCATGTGAGCTCCAGAAAAAAGGGGAGGGAGAACCATTCACTAGCACAACAAAAGACAAAGTAGAGATGAGCTGATCAAAAAGTTGAAGAAACTTCTGACAAAAACCAATCCAGCACCACCAACAGAAATATTCAATTTACCCTATCATAAGCTTTAAGAAGGTCCAATTTTAGGAAGAATCTTGACTTCTTAGAAGTATTAATAGAATGAGCAAGTTCATGCACAGTAATAAAAGAGTTAAGGATCTGACGACCCTTGACAAAGCCACTTTGCTATTTAGATATCAGGTCTGGAAGGTACTTTTGCAATCTAGAGGCAAGCACCTTCAAAAAAAATTTATAAACGGAGTTGCATAAACTAATTGAACAATATTCACCAAAGCTATTAGCATTAGTAGACTTAGGGATCAAGACAATGAAAGTCACATTTAGCTCTCTGATGCAATACAGGGTGGTTAATACTCACAATCAGACTCAAAATGATCATACTTCAATAGGACATCAACCCTCAAATCACAAATCACCCAACTTTCCAAACCCACTCACAAGAGGCTTCTGGCCCTCAAACACAACAAATGGAATTATTTTTTTAGAGGTCATACAATGGCCAACCAAACATAAAATTTGATTTGTCATAGATCCTAAAACATTTCCCTAAAAGATCTCAATAGGTTTCTTTGTGCCAACATTGAGAAACAACAAACTGCCCCTGCAAAAGGCTACTCAATTAGCCTAATTTTACAAAGGAGGTTCCTCCTTTTCAACTTTCCTTAAAAAAAAAATCAAATATTCAACAAGCATGTGACAAAACATCAATTTTCATAATTTATTTCTAGGTTTAAGGCTTCTTCAATATTGTTCCAACAAACCCTCCATTTACAAGCAAATACCTAGGGTTATATTGATAATCATATCTCTAGAACTTGCTCAAAAAAACCAATGCTTCAAAAACCCCACATATAGCTTGCACACACTCAATAATCCCTTACAAAAACCATACTCTTAACATTCTTTCAAAACCCTTATCTTATAACTCAATTTCACATAAAAATGGCTCTACCCAGCCATAGGGCATCTTCCCACTTTGACCAACACAACTTCCTAGCCTACCAACACAAGAAAACATCTAACTCTATCAAATTACATGCCATTCCTCTAAGAAACATGAAAAAAAATAAGAGGAATGGCTTAATACATCATGTAATCACCAAACAAAGCCCTCAATGGTTTTTACCAGGCAGTCACAAAAAAATTACAAGATCTTCCTCTAAAATTATTGTTAAACCCTCAAAATTAATTCAACTGAATGTTAAAGCATAATTCAACAGGATACCATGATTTTGAAACCATAAAAGAGTATGTACGAGTTGTACAAAACTTGAAAAGTTTAGAAATATAGAGTAAACATAGAAATAACGTTGTCTTCTTATTGGGAAATCTTCAATACTTTCTCCAACAACCTTGATCGAGCCTTTGAGAGGCATTTTATACACTTTCCATCCAAGTTCTAACTTCCCAACATCCATACCTTCCTTTTAAATTACCATGACTTTTCATATTCTCCTAAAATTGCAATTTGACAACATTTCTTGTTATTGACGACATTACATGTTTTGAACAATTTTGCATATTTGAACTCCAATAACACCCAAACACCTCAATACATAACAAAATGGTCTTTGAGACCTTATTTAGAATAAAAAATACTTTAACACCCCCAAGACCCCCATTATTCACACCTAGTTACATTTTTTTGCATGTCACCAATTCAAACTTTGCATTATGGTTGTAGGTGCTCCTGCACCATACAACCCCACTAGAAAAAACTCATGCCTCATGAGTTGAGACTGGTACCAACTCCACCATCCTTCATACATGTTACTTTGATCCATAATCTCCTTCCACTATTCCATGGATTGTGCTTCAAACTTCCCTGCACTTTTGACTGTGTTTACACTTGAAAGTGACTATGCCTTTAGGCTCAAACTTGATGTCTGCCCTCTCTCCACTCTTTGTTCAAAACTTGCTCAATTTCCTTCATTTACACCTGCACACAAATAATTGTGAGTAACCTCTTGCACTATTTTCTTCCCTAAGTCTCTTCCTTGCTTACAATTGTTCTTACTGCCCTATTCTTCTTGTCTTTCACTTACTGGCCCATTAACTTGCCTTGTCACTGTCTTATCAGACCTTTGTACTCCTGTACCTACACATCTGGTTTTTTTCTCCACCTTGTTTTCAATTATAGGACACTCTATGGTCCCCACCACAATACTTTCACAAAAACTCACTTCCATTACCTTCTTTACTCCTGTGTCAACCTTTATACCTATTGTCCCTATGTTCTCAGTCTTAGGCCTGATTGCAACATCAATATTCCTATCTTCCTGCACAACATTTATCAACTCTTTCTTTCCACACATGATTACCTTTTCCTTACCTTTCTCATCTTCCACTAAAGGAGTTGAAACAAACTTGCATCCATCTTTCACTATTGTGTAAGTATTCTCTATGCCATCATACAAAGCTCACCTATCATATTGCCAGGGTCTACCTAGGAGTAGGTGACAACAATCCATAGGAAGGATATCACAAACAACACTATCTCTATAACCTCCAATTTGGAAATCTACCACAACTTTTTCATTCACCAACAAAGGTTTTCCATCACTTAACCATGAAACTTTATAAGGAAATTCATGAGGTACTCTTTGCAGATTTTATTTGTTTACCATCTCACTAGACACCGCGTTCTCTATTGAACCAGAATCAATCACAATTTTGCATAACTTATTTTTGCACTTACATGTAGTCTTGAAGAGCCTCTTTCTTTGTAATGGTTCTACCTCTTTGGCTGCCTTCAACACTATCTTTCTCATCATCAACATTTCCCATGTTTCAGGAGTAGCTCTCAAACTTGTAGAATGATTGCTTTCACACTCTTCTTCTTGGACCAATTGTCCTCTCCTATCAATCCTTTTTTGACCACTAGATGAACTACCAACCCTTTTATGAAATTTCCAAGATGGATGACCATATTCATTGCATGTATAACATCTCTCTGCAAAATCATTAAAACTTCTCCCAACACTAAACCTTCTCCCAACACTAAACCTTCCTCTATCTCTAAAACCTCCTCTAGTATCAACACCTTGGTCTTTAACTTTATTTAATCCTTCTTGTTTTTCCAATGACTACTTTGATGCAGAAATTACTCCTCTTCCTCTTGCACTAGTACCACCTCTTCCTCTAACTACTTTTTATTTCCTTCTTTTAAGCTTTTCCTCCACCCCGATTGCTAATTGAAAACACTCTTCAATAGATTTCGGGTTAGCAACAAAAAGTTCATCTTGTGTATTAAATCTCAAACCACCTAGATATCCAGCCACCTTTTCAGCCTCATCCTCATCCCTTCTAGACCTTATGCTTATTTTTTAGAATTCGTCAGTGTATGCCTTAACATCTAGATCCTTTTGTTTCAATCCTTGCAACTTTTTATACAACTAAACTTCATAATCCTTTGGAAGAAACTTACCTTTCAGTTTTTGCACCATCTTGTCCCATGAAGTAATCTTTGATTTTCATTGCTTTCTTCTCTCTACTTGTTCATAGTCCCACCATAGAAGAGCATGTCCTTTTAGCTTTGTTTTTGCCACCTTCACCATCTGTTCTTCTGAAATATCTTCACTTTCAAAGTAATTATCCATAGCAACAATCCAATCAAGCAATTATTCTTCATTTAAATTACCACCATACACAAGAAGATCAACTTTTACCTTGGTAGAATCACCTTTCACTGCTTTAAGCATCTTTACCATCCTTCGATCTTCAGGGTCTAGTTCTTCATCGACATCCTCATATTCTTCTTCATCTTCTTTTGTTTCACTCTCTTTATTTTCATCTCTCATTTTCTTTGTCTCCAAGGCAACAAGCCTTTCCAACACTGCTTTATGTGACTCCAAAAGCTTAGCATGCTTCTCTTTCAAGTCCTACAACTCTCTAACAACACCAACACCTTTTGGAGGCATCCTTACAACCTTGACTCTTCACCTTCTTCTTCAAACCTGTAAAAACCAACCACAAGGAATCTTGTCCCTGTGCTCTGATACCACTTTGATGCAATACAAGGTGGTTAATACTCACAATTAAACTCAAAATGATCAGACTTCAACAGGACATCAACCCTCAAATCACAAATCACCCAACTTTCCAAACCCACTCTCAAGAGGCTTCTAGCCCTCAAATACAACAAATGGACTTATTTTTTTAGAGAATTCCATACAATATCCAACCAAACATCAAATTTGACTTGTCACAAATCCCAAAACATTTTCCTAAAAGATCTCAATAGGTTTCTTTGTGCCAACATTGAGAAACAACAAACTGCCCCTGCAAAAGGCTACTCAATTAGCCTACTTTTACAAAGGAGGTCCCTCCTTTTCAACTTTCCTTCACAAAAAAACATCAAACAATCAATAAGCATGTGAAAAAACATCAATTTTCACAATTTATTTATGGGTTTAAGGCTTCTTGAATACTGTTCCAACAAACCCTCCATTTACAAGAAAATACCTAGGGTTCTATTGAAAATCATATCTCCAGGGCTTGCTCGACCAAACCAATGCTTCAAAAACTGCACATATAACCTACACACACTCAATAATCCCTTACAAAGACCATACTCTTAACATTCTTTCAAAACCCTCATCTTACAACTCAGTTTAACATAAAAATAGCTCTGCCTAGCCCTAGGGGATCTTCCCACTTTGACCAACACAAATTCCTAGCCTACCAACACAAGAAAACATCTAACTATATCAAATTACATGCCATTACTCTAACAAATAGGAAAAAAATTAAGAGGAATGGCTTAATACAACATGTAATCACCAAACAAAGCCCTCACTAGTTTTTACCAGGCAGTCACAAAAAACTTACGAGATCTTCCTCTAATGAATGTTAAAACATAATTCAATAGGATACCATGAGTTTCAAACCATAAAATATTATGTACGAGTTGTACAGGACTTGAAAAGTTTAGAAATACAAAGTAAACACAAAAATAACGTTGTCTTCTTATTGGGAAATCTTCAAAACTTTCTCCAACAACCTTGATCAAGTCTTTGAGAGGCCTTTTATACACTTTCCATCCAAGTTCTAACTTCCCAACGCCCATACCTACCTTTTAAACTACCATGAATTTTCATATTCTCCTGAAATTACAATTTGACAATATTTCTTGTTATTGACAACATTACATGTTTTGAGCAATTTTTCATATTTGAACTCCAATAACTCCCAAACACCTCAATACATAACAAAATTTTCTTTGAGACTTTATTTAGCGTGAACAAGAATTTAACACCCCCAAGACCAATACTCACACCTAGTTACATTTTGTTGCATGTCACCAATTCAAACTTTGCATTATGGTTGTAGGTGCTCCTACACCACTCTTTGAGTCAAAAGGAGGCTATTGAAACCTCCCACAACTATCAAATTTTTTTATTATATGTTTTTTGTGGGGTATGTTGTGAAAGGTGTGTTGTACACCTTAAATGATGTTTATAATAAAAACATATTTATTTATGGTGCATTGAGGAAATATAAGAAATCTAGAGATAGATGCACCAAAGAAATTTAAGAATAGGTGCATCACACAAGTTAGAAATTATTAAGAAATTTTGTATGCTATATGCAACATTAGGATACATATTTATTGAGGGTTTCTCATAGATAAATACTTAGTATCAAAAATTAAATGAGGGGGCATGGCTCTATAAGCCCATAGTTTAGAGGCACATGGTTTATGTAATACCACTTAGTGGTTTTGTGCAAGTTTATTTCTATCAAATCAAAAACACCAATTGTTGTTAAGGTTGGTTGTCACAACCTTTGGATTGTTAGCTAAGGTTGATTGAGTATCTATTATAGGCTACATATTTGAGGAGAGGAAGCATGGATCAAAATATGCAGTTACACTATTCTCATTTAATTGTTCACATGGAGTGAAATTAGTAAGATTGATGTTTCATAAGCCTTACATGGACACTCTACGAGTGTATTGTAAACTTTGCTCATGATATAATACATTGATTTTTGTGAGTTATTTTGAAGTATTTTTTGTTGTATGATGTTTTCCCCAAGGTACACATTATGCCATTTCTATGGCATGTTTGTTTATTATTTTTCAAATTATGGATTTTTAATACTTGTTTTCATATTATTATCACTTGGGGTTATATGAAAATGGTTTACTATGGCTGCAAAAAAAATCATTTTGCATAAGAGCCTTGTTATCAAGTTGAAAGAACAAACATCTTCATATTTTTTAACCATTGTAATGTGTGAATTATTTCCTTAACATAATACATGGCCTAGTAGGAGAGGAATGAAGGAACTTTCAAGGTTACAAGTATGATTGTAGATCTTGAGTCTCATGAAGATTTGGAAAGTGGGTTTTTTGTTTAGAGATTTTTTTGTGAGAGTTTTCAAGTTAAGAATTTTCTAGAGACCTCTTTGGTGTATTAGAACTCACTATTTAATCTAAAACCCCATTAAACCTATAAATCTATATAAACAATAACTATGTTTGTAAAAAACCATTTAGGCCATTTTTCGAGGATTTGGAGAAATCTTCATTAAGAAAATTGTATGGTCATATGACTCACTAATGTAAGGTGTTTTCTCAATATTGGTAGAATCTAGTACCATCACAAGAATATTATATAGAATATATACCTACCTATGTAGGCACAACATGAGTAAGGTATGTGAGAAAATTAAAAAATATTTGTTGCACAAGTATGTCATTAACAATGTACAATGGGAAGAGGGGTTGCTAAGTATTTTTTAAAATTTTGGGCCTTAGCTTTGTAACCTAAGTGGACATGATCTTAATTCTAAACACCATTCACAATAAGCCCCTAGTTGTTGGCTAGGGCTAGCTATAGGGGGTTGAGTCCCCAATAGGTTGGGCTCCACCCTCCCTTTACTAGAGTTATCGTTACTAACAAAAAAATACAAACTATTAACCACAAATACCATCGTGGCATCACCATATTCATTTCCTATTTTATTGGTATTGTTAGCTAGCCACTGATAGCACCACTTTTGGACCACCCAACAACCACTAGTTGTGCTTGTAAATCTTAAAGTAGGGGATTTTTCTAAGAGGTCTAATTCACTAGTAGAAAAACAACAATAAATGACTAAAAAACTACTAAAAATTGCATATAAATGACTAAGCTTGGTCACATGACCATTAGTAGTTTATTTCCGGTCATTTATAATGTGACCAAATTTATGACTAAACCATTTTTAGTCATTTATTGGTTGTTTTGATTGATCAATTTGGTAGTATATTTAGTTGTTAATTTAGTCATTGATTGTTGTTAACTGGTCATTTATTTAGTCATGGCAGTCATTTATTGTCATCAATTAGTAGTATATTTAGTCAATTTTTATTCACCGATTTTCGTCCATTGGAAGTATATTTAGTCATTTGTATTAATTGATTTTTGTCCATTGGTAGTATATTTAGTCATTTTAATCATTATTTTGCCATCAACTGGCCATATATTTAGTCATATTTATTCATTGATTTCTGTCAATTGGTAGTATATTTAGTCAATTTAATTATTAATTGATGTCAATTAGTAGTATATTTAGTCATTTTAATTGACTGATTTCCATTAATTAGTAGTAAATTTAGTCATTTTAATTTTTAATTGCCATCATTTGGTAGTTTGTTTAATTGTTTTGTTCACTGATTTTTGTCAACTAGTAGTATATTGATACATTGTTTATTAATTGCATAATCATTATATTTACTACTAGTTTAGTAGTAAATTTTCATTTATATGATATGAATAATTTATTAAATACCATAAATTGTATAATGCAAAAATAAATATATTATTAAACTTGAATCAAAACATAAAAGCAAATAAAAATACAAAAAAAAATATATTATTAAATTTGAATTAAAACATAAAATAAAATAAAAATATTACACATACAAACAAGCTACAACATGCGAGAAGTTAAAAGATTGATTCAACATCATGATAAAAAAGGTAATCTGCAATAAAAAAA
Source organism: Sequoia sempervirens (assembly GCA_007258455.2). Lineage (NCBI taxonomy): Eukaryota > Viridiplantae > Streptophyta > Pinopsida > Cupressales > Cupressaceae > Sequoia > Sequoia sempervirens. The sequence goes on from VDFB02271358.1 coordinate 670,675,331, forward strand.
TATCATGCAATTTTGATGAATTGTAAGATGTTCATATATATATATATATAATATAAAAAATGTCAAATTCTAAGAGTTTCCAACTCTTGAAAATGCACCATGATAAAGATCCTTGAACAACACATTGAAACTACTGGATAAAGCAGTGGGCCAAGCTGTCTAATAGCTAGTCATGATAAACATCAACTGTCACTTTTTACAAATATTTTAGTGTCCACCATGTGAAGGTTCCTTCTCTCTCTTTCAAACGAACAACTCCTATTTTATCTTCATAAGAAAGGGGTATATTACTAGTGACCTTTAAAATATTTACATTTGCATCTCCTATTCCTTTCAATTTGACTCCATGTATAATAGATAGTGAGTGAATTTTCCCAATGCGCACAACAACACCACCAAACGGATCCAACACCCCAACTTTATCCCCTTCTTGGAGTTTATCAATATATTTTTGCAAAAACAAAAAATATACACATTATATTGAGATATAAAACATTCGATAACACAAAGATAAACATTTGATAAATATTTATAAGAAACTAGAAAATGATGATAGGAAACCTGAGACCATGCACCTGACATATTAAACAAAAATTAACTTCCCGCTATTTGATACAAAATGGATGTTAGATACAGGTGTCAATATGTTAGCATTCATGTGCCACGAAGATGTGGAAGCTACAAGGAAAAGAAGTAATCATTTGATTGAGGTTATTGAAGTTCTTGGAATAGAGGCTCTAAGAAAAGCTCTTTTGGATGAGCTTCGAGTTGTGATATCTTTTGATGGGTCATATGCGAACTATAGGAATTTATCTATTCTATGTGACACAATGACATATAAAGGTCATTTGATGGATATTACTCGACATGGTGTCAATTGTAATAATACAAGGCCAAGGATGAGATGTTCATTTGAGGAGACTATGGATATCCTTTTGGATGATTTTTTTTTGTAGAAGGAGAGCCTCTCAGGGGTGTTACAGAAAACATCATGCTTGGTCAGTTATATCAATCTAATCTCCACCGTTGATCTATTTCAACCCACCTCCTATCGACCTTCAAAGACATCGGGCCCACCATTTCAGAAGGATACGTGGCACTCACCTGCCAACCCATGAGATTATTTTAATAGGAAATAAAACTGAGCGAGGGCGCGAGGAGTGGTCAAGATTTGATCATGGTGATCCAACGACCTGCATAAGATTGTTAATTTTGCACATGCACATGTTAGTTCTTAAAGAGGGGCCTCTGCTAGGTGAACGACAGGCAAGGTCATAAAACTTAAGGATGTAACTTTAGACCGATACTTGAAAAATTAAACCCAGACTTAGGACCAAATAAAAAATATTCAAGGATTTTCAACCCATATAACGCATGGTAATATTTTTTAATAAAATGATAGGTAGCAACCAGGATTACTAGGACTTAAGAGATGGTGATAAGACAAGTTAGAAGGCTTAAGTCATGACTTGAATGATCGAGAATTGGTGACAAGAAGTCAACATCAAATTAGAATGCTTGCAAGGGATTTCAGACTTAATATTTTTCTTAGAATGGATTTTAGCAACAAAAAAACCCTAGAGCATGATAAAAAGTGAAACCCTAAGCCCTAGGTCATGAGAACAACTAGTTTTTGCAAAATTTTACCAGCGGAATGCAAAGAATTTTAGGGGTTCCACCAGTGGCTCCTGTTGGGGATATTTTTTCTTCCAGAATAGAGTAAGATCCTAGAATATTGAGTTGAAGTAGACCAATCACAGAGAACCAAAACCAAGAAACTACCCAGACTAGGTAGTCAAAACTAGACCAGACACAACCAAAGAAAACACACCTATGCACATAATATATAGAAGCTACAATGTACATGGGAGAGAGCATATTTCAAGAGAAATATGGCTTCAAGAACTGTCCATGTACTGGTAGCTCAAGAAGTGCACATGTTGATCTTCACCATGAGTGTTGCTGATCAAATAAGGACCAAGCCACAAAGCCTCAAACTTATCATTTTTTACCTATCCTTAGATCTTGCATTCCACATCAACAACATGTCTCCTACTTAAAATTTTCTTGAGGATGATTTCTTGTCATGCAGGTTCTTGACCTGTAGTTGCAATTTGACATTTCTTTTTTGAGTATCTCTCCTTGTTTCATCTACATCCATCAATGCATCAATCCTTTGCTACATCTCATCACATGTGTCTTCATCATTCTCTTGGAAAAACTTATACATCTTCATGAGGTTGTTTTGATGTAACCTAGCCGCAATGGCATATACTAAGTCAAAAGGTGCATTACCAGTGGCTTTCTTGACATTCACTCTATCTACCCATAGTGCCAACTTCAACTTAGAATCCCAGGCTCTCTTGTTCTTCTCAAGGATCCTCTTGATAGTTTTCATCAAGATTTTGTTGCTTGACTCTGCTTGGCCATTACCTTGAGGGTGGTATGGTGAAGAGTAAGACATCTGAATCCCATATTTTGAGTGAAAATATGTGAATTCCTTAGATCTAAAGCACATTGCATTATTTGAAATATTTTTTTCAGGTACTCCAAACTTGGTCAATATATTATCCATCAAGAAATATATGACTACTTTTCTTGTCTCTCTTTTTGTTGGAATGGCTTCCACCCACTTTGTAAAGTAGTCTATGGCCACAATAATCCATGAATGGCCTCCACTATACTTATTATATTTCTCTCTAATGAATTCTATGCCCCATTTTTGAAACGGTGCTTGGACTATAACAGGTCTAAGGGGCAAATTGCCTGAGAATTTGAACTTCCCAAAGAAGCTTTGGCATGCATCACATGCTCTTACCAATTTTTGTGCATCTTTAAAGACTATAGTCCACTAGAATCCAACTCTTAAAACTTTATGAGTAGTGGTTTTAGCCATGTAGTGTCCACCATATACACCACTATACATCTCATTCAACATTTCAAAAGCCTTGTCTTTATCAACACACTTTAACATAACACCTTACATGTTTCTCCACCATAGTTGACCCTTTATGATCACATACTTGATGGCATGTAACTTGAGAGTTCTTTTTTCATTTCTAGTTAACCCTTTAGGGCATTGCATTTTTTGCTAGTAGATGACATTCTTATACCAATCAAAACCTTCCATGCCAAAAATGCATGATCTATCAAAATCATCTTCAAGATTTATCTGATTGACATCTAGGTTCACTTCAACCATTAGCTTATCCAATCCTTGACCTCTCACCAATTTGGTGATTTGGATGCCAATATTAAATTTTTTAATTATGTTTATCCATCTGCATCTTCTGCTCGTGACCTCTTGCTAGGTAAATATGTCTTTCATAGCTACACTTGGAACATAAGCAATGATTGTTGCCCCTACTAGATAAGTATTGAAGTTATTTACAACTTTAACAAGAGCATATGCTTGTTTCTCCATCAAATCATACTTTAATTTTGCAGCTTGAAGTGATTTGCTAAAGAAAGCAATAGGTTGTTCAAAACCCTCTTGATTCTTTTGTAATAACACTGTAGCAATGGTGTGAAATGCTGCAAATGAGAAGATTTGTAGTGGTTTGGAATAATCAGGAGTCCTCAAGACTGGAGCCTCCTTGATTGCTTGAAAAGCCTCACTTGGCTCTTCTGTCCACTCCTCCTTCTCACCCTTCTTTAGCATCTTGGATATTAGGTGAGTAATCTCAAAAAAATTTGTAATAAAACTTCTTAAGAAGTTAATTCTACCAAAGAATGGCTAGATTCCCTTTACATTATTTGGTTCGAGAATCTTTTCAATGGAAGCTACCCTCTTAGGGTCAATTATCACACCTTCTTTGGACATAATATGTCCCAACAAATTTCCTTCAGTGACTCCAAAGGCACACTTCTTTGGGTTGAGTGAGATGCCACATTCTAGGGCCTTGATGAAGATCTTCTCCAAGTGCATGCAATATCTTCTTCTTTCTTGGAGTAAGCAGTTAAATCATCTCGGTAGATTGCCAAAAACAAATCAATGAAATCAAAAAAGGCTACATACATAGCCCTTTGAAAAGTAGCACCTGCATTGGTCAAGCCAAATGGCATTCATACATACACATAAGTGCCCCATGGAGTTTTAAATGCAGTCTTGTACTACTTAGACTCCTTTACTTTGACCTGATTATAACTAGAAAAACCATCCATCATAGATAATAGTTCACAACTAGTCAACTTTTGTAACATGGCTTCCATATTTTGCAATGGATAATTATCCTTTAATGATGATATGTTCAAATTTTTGAAGTCAACACAATTTTATGTCACCATTTTTCTTTCTGACTAGCACTAAATTAGACACCCAAGAGGAGTGCCTAATAGGCTTTATAATGCCAACATCCCTTAACTTGACCAACTCATCTTGCATTTTTGGAGCTAAGGTTGGATTAATGGGTCTTTACTTCTGCCTGAATGGCTTGGAATCTTCCTTTAGGGGAATATCATGTTGGAAAAGTTCCCCCCTATATGCTTTCAGGTTATCATATGACCAAGCAAAGAAATTTCTATACTTTCTTAATAAGGCAATGAACATTGCCTTGATCTTGGGCTTCATCTTCTTGCCCACATAAACCTTTTTAGGGGAATTTTCAATCCCCAAGTTTACTTCTTATAGGTCCTCTAGATGGGTAGCAGTTGTTTTGGTGTTGCTTTTGTCCTGATTATCAAAAACTCTTTCTAATGCCACAAGACCTTTGTGGATCTTATTTGTCTTCAACTGAATGACTTCATTACCAAAAACTATATCCTTACCATCTATGTTTTCAACAAAATCCCCAAAGTCAATCTCTCAATTCTCATACTCATCAACACACTTCAAAAACCTCAAGATGTCTTCATCATCATTGAAGGCTTGTCAGTTGTGCACATTATCAGGGATTGATGACCTTGCTTGTACCTCAACCTTGGTGATACCAACAAACGTTATGTCATCAAGACTAAGTGCAATTTTTGCAAGAAAATATGCCACTATGTTTTGACCTCCTTCCATCTAGTCAATTCCAAATGCATCAAAATTTTCAATAGAGTTCCACACAACATTTTTGTATTGCTTTAATCTCTTATTTTTACATGCATATTTCGATCTAACTTGGGATATTACTAATTCAGAATCACTTATCACCATTAGTTCCTTTATCCAATGTTTTTATTTTAGCCTCAATCTCAGTAACAATGCATAACACTCTACCACATTATTTTTCCAAACAAAAGACAATGTGCAAGAAAACTTAAATGTCTTGTCACTAGGTGAAACTAGAAAATACCTACACTTGACCCTTCTTTGGAACTTGCACCATCAAAATACATATTCCAAAGGCCATCCTTATTAGATAATCTTGTAACCTCATTATCAATGGGTGCAATCCGCCTACCACTTCCTTTTGGTAACTCTTCCACTTTAAACTCATTGATGTTAGTATCTATAATATGAACTATATCATCCTCAGGAGTATGCTCAGTCATGTGTGGTACCTTTGATTCTCTTACCACTTTGACATCCTTTCCATCAATTGGGAAGGTAGCATAAGACATATCACATTGCATGCTACCCCCCATGGAAGCACTCCACTTTCTAGACAATAGCATTCCATAGTTGGGTGGGATATCTACTAAAACCACACTCATTTTGAACTCTTTTTTGGGAATGCAGCTAGTCTATAAGGAAGCTCATTTATTACACCAATTACAGGGACTTCCCTTGAGTCCATAGCATAACATTTTCCATGGGTACTATCAAATTTTAATCACATTTCTTCCATAATATTAGCTAGAATTATATTGTTTGATGCTCATGAATCAGTCATAGAGTTCTTCAAGAAGTTTCCATCAACAATCAGTTTTAGAAAAAATGGATCTATGTTTCCAGTATAGGCCGTCACTGAATTTCCTAGAAAAATGTGAGGGATCTTAGTGATTACTCCCTTAACCTCTTTCTCTTTCTTTTCTTGTTGACTCACTCTGGGTGGAGTAGACACCATTGGTTCATTAAAGGTTGTAGTAGCACCATTGATAAGGGATGCTGCCTTTTTTTTATGCTCATCAATTCTCATCATTTCAAGCAAAGGAACTTAAACTTTTACTTGACTAAGCAGCTAAAACATATCAATAGGAGTGTACTTGGGAAAATCAATTGGAATCATACCTTATTATGTATTTCTCTCCTTCTACTACTCACTTGTTGTTTCAGCTTTAGGCTTAGCATCCTTCTTTTCAGACTCAAAATTTTGCTTTTGTTCTTTTGTCTTCACAGTAGGAGACTTTTCCTCTCCATTTGAAGTAGTTCTTCCTTTGGTGCCTTTGATATTCTAGGCTCTTCAATTGAAATGGGAACATTTCCCATATTGTAGGGCATAATTTCCCATGAAGAACTTGTTGGAGGTGTGGAAACAACAAGTGTTGGTTCATGTGAAGTAGAAGATGAGGCAGTGTCAGTTTCTTTTGGCTCTCTTGATTGCAAATTTTGTAATTTCTCTTTTAATAATGCCAATTATGTTTGTAACTACATTTTTTGTTGTTGATTCTTTCCATAATCAACCAACAAATCATTATATTTCTTTCTAAACCGTTCCTTCTCAGCTGTAACAAATTCCACTATTTCCTTTGTAAATTGAGCAACATTTACTGACATTGTTGTTTCCTCAATTGCTGAGGTGTCTGACACTCTCTTTATTATCAAGCCTCCCCTATAATCTACAATAGGTTCTGCAATTTTAGGCTTTTTTCTGTTGGGGGCTAAGGCCCAAATGGCCAGTGTATCCCACTACTCACTGAATGCAAATCCTTATAGTTCATTTGTAGCTTCCTCCTCTGAATTATAGAGAGGCTAAATCCCATTTGGGAAATAAAATAATGCCACTTTTTCTAACCAATTCTCTACCCTCATTTGTAGTTACCTTTTGATACTTCTCTTTCATTTCTTTTATTACCTATGATTTTATGATTGCATTGGGTAATTCAAGGTGAAGTCTCTTTTTCTTTTCAACTTTATCCACAAATTCATCTTTCTTATCCCTCCAAAAAAATTCCATTAAGGCCTTGGATTGCACAAAAGAATAATCATCCATGAATTTATTGCATACTTCTTCTCTCACATCATTTTGGCTATTTAAGCCAGTGAGATCAGCCTTACTTAGTCTCAAACCAAGATGTTGTGGCACAATATCCCTTGGTGGAGATGTAATTCCTTGTCTCATTTCTTCCTCAGTGACTAAAATTTCTTCATCAGAGTCCTCATAGTCCACCAAGCTAGCTAATTGAACCTTTTTTTTCTTTTGAGGTGGCTCCTTTGGTGGTGAGGCTTGTCTCAATGGAGAATCAATATCAATGAATTCAGGTCCAAATGACCTAGGAGGAGAAAGTGGTGGAATTTGGGGTACTGGCAAGGGACTCCTTTGCTTCTTTGGTTGAGAAGGGGTAGTAGTTGTATCCTTTCCCTTAGCCTTATTTTTCTTTCTTCTAAAAACAATCACCTTCTATTGCTCAGGTGGATGGTGAGATGGCCTTTCTTCCATTACAGGAGTATCCCCCACCTATTGTTCATTTGTAACAATGGCCTTTCCCTTCTCCTAGACCAATCTCTCACCTTCTAAATGCCTTACTATTGTCTCAAAGTTTTGGAAAAAAATTCATTCCTCTGTATTTCATTTGGAATTTTTTTAAGGCAAATGAATTGTGGATCCTTTTCCCTAATTCTCCTTTGCAATTTATCAAAAGAAATCCATTTTTATTTTTTATCCTCTTGATTTAGAAAATAAAAATTGTTCCTAATGACATCCTCAAAGAATGAAAAATTATGAATATACTTTGAGCTCCTATTTCTTATCTTCAACCATGCCATAAAACCTTCAAGGTCATGGTTTCTTGTTGCTGCTCTTCTCATATTCAATGGTTTAAGAATATCATTTATATGATCTCATCCTCCTTTAATCATTACAAAGTCTGAAAAGAAACCATATGAAGGGAAGAATGTTCCCTTTCCCTAATCGTTTAGGTGGATGTTTTACACATTCCCCAATTACCATATTACTAAAAATCCAATCCATTCTGGCACATCTTTGGGTAGTATGTGGGTTGAAACAATTGGACCGTAAACTATCAAAATAGTGTAAGTAGGCTAAAGGATGAAATCCCCCCAGTTGTGATCCACTCCAAGTTCTGGCCTCCTTTCCTTAGGCCTCAGAAAATCATGCAAGGCTATAGGGATCCTTGCCATGTTCATCATTAGTACTCTCCTTAGTTTGGAAGCAAACAAGTTTTGGAAAAACACAATCAAACTTTCTATCATCCTTTGAATAATAATATATCTTGACCAAAATATGAAGCACCTTTGAATAATAACATATGCATAAACAATAATTACCAAGAGAATTTTACTCCAACCTTACCCTTCTTTAATTCAACCAAACCCCCATGAATTCTCTCTACCAAGTACCCTCCATAATCATACAATGTTTAATATGTTGGATGTTGAATGTGGGATGATATGTACATCCAAGTCCTAGGTATGCCTATGACTGGGTCATAACCAATAATTTGGAAAATTGAATAGAAGGTCCTTTGGAAATAAGTCACAAAATATTTGATGGGATATGGTTCCTTTTCTGAAGGACCCATGACTACCTTTCTACCATCCATAGAGGTCAAATAATTTGGTACTATTGAAATCTTGAATGTAATATTTACCTTCTCATACTCTGCCCTAATTTTTTTCTCATCAATGGGAACCATGTCCTCATTCCATTCGGTGAGTTTGAAAATTTCTGCAATTTCTTCTCTATTCCCCTTCACCATATCTTTACCATCAAATGTTCTCACAGTCCTTGTGACTAGATCATAGTTCCTAGCTAATGCCTTCAATGAATCCATATCCATATAAACACTTGGGACTATTACTTTTCCCAAATCCAGGTTCCAAGGGTTACCCATAGGAATGCCACAATTCTTGTTCCCAAACCAGTAATTGAAAATTTTCCACCCAATGTAAGGCAGTGCGACATCCTTGATAGCATATTTCTTATCTACCAATTCTTCAACAATTTGTTTCCCTTGGAATAGTGGTTGAACCTTATGTTTTTTAGAGGTTGAGGATTTTAACTGGTTGGTTAAGTCTTTGAGGTCTGAGGAGAATTTTTGAGCCAGAGGCTTCTCCCCTGGATGAGTTTACTTTTGGAGCCATGATTCAAGGGTTTATAAACTAGGGTTTCTTTTAGGAAATTAGAAATTTACAACTTAAGCACAGGTTTGACTTAGAAAATAGTAAATCCAAACAAGCTAATTTATTTGAATTCACATCAAACCTTAAGAGAAATGCATAAACACTGAAACCATAGTGATAGATCAATTGAGCGAATGCAATTTATCAAGTTCTAAGCGATTTTAGAGGCAAGGAAGTGGTTTTACTTACTGGTTTCATAGTTTCTTGAAAATTGTAGCACAAGCTCCTTGAATGAACAAAATTCCTTTAGCGATCTTCAATTATGTTTTAAAATAGGTTTTAATGGCTTTAAAACCTTCCAATTTAGTAGCTCTACATCTTTTCCACCATTATGGTTTTCTCGTGTGAACCACAATGGTTCACTCGACCTCACACTCAACTTTGAATACTTGTCGTTGATTGCATAGTGAGATGGACTTATAGATGATCTAGATGTATCAAATTTTTTTTGAAAAAGCTAACTGTAGACCTCCACTTGCATCAACCAATCAGAAACAAGCCATGTGGACCAAAGATCCAAGTCATTCGTGGGCTCCACCATCCTTACCACTGTTGGGAAAATCTACGTGTTAGCTTCCCTACTTGCCTGTAGGTCTTAACTAGTGTGTAGCTTCCAGCAATAGGGAGGTAGGGAAGGGCTTAGATTTAATCTGGAGTCTCAAACATGCATACACCTTACATCTCAAGTCTTCAAAAATGTGCATAAACTTTGAACACAATGGATGGCCCAAATTATAATATCTCTGATTTGTAAAACATGTGCTTAGAAATCCCTATTAGTAACACAAACTTTACCATCCATACCCCTACATTGAAATATTTCATTAATATTTCCACCTTTTCTAATGTTTCTTTCATCATTCAGATGAATCCACATGGAACTCTCCCACTTCCCCGTTGATAGACGGGAGGCAAAGGTGGGTCCCCCATGGGATGGCGGGGAGCAGTCAAGATGCAGTTGTTCCCTGCTTCCTCGTTCTTAGGTGCAACCACATCATTCAATATCCATTGTTGATTTATTTCAACCCACTGCCTACTGACCTTGAAAGACATCAGGTCCACCACTATAGAAGGACATGTGGCACTTGCTCGCCAGTTCGTGAGAGGAACTAAAACTAAGCGAGGGCACAAGGAGCAGTCAAGATTTGATCATGGTGATCCAACGACTTGCATAAGATCATTAATTCTACATGTGCACATGCTAGTTCTTAAAGATGGGCCTCTGCTAGGTGAATGACAAGTAGGGACATAAAAATTAAGGATGAGACTTTAGACCGATACTTGAAAAATTAAACCCAGACTTAGGACCAAATAACAAATATTCAAGGATTTGCAATCCGTATAAAGTAAGGTAATATTTTTTAATAAAATGACGGGTAATGAACAGGATTGCTAGGACTTAAGGGTCGGTAACAGTACAATTTAGAAGGCTTAAGTCATGAATTGAATGTTGGGGAACCGGTGACAAGAATTCAACATCAAATTAGAACACTTGCAAGGGATTTCAAACTTAATATTTTTCTTAGAAAGGGTTTTAGCAACACAAAAACCCTAGAGCATGATAATAAGCAAAACCCTAAGCCCTAGGTCATCAGCTAGATTTTGCAAAATCTTACTAGTGGAACACAAAGAATTTTAGGGGTTCCACTAGAATAGATAACTAACAACAACTATTATATTACCTCAACTTCAGTACAACTATGACTGTGTTGCACATTCTTGTCTAGTTCATCATGATTATTATCAATATCGACAACTCTGTTGATATCAAGGAATTTTTGTTTTCATGCTACTTTGATAAAATTGTGTTGCATGTGTTTAACCATCATGCAAAAGAATACAAAAAGCATTCAATAGTCAAGTAAAGAATGCAAGCCATAAATTTGTCCAAAAGAACATTTTCTGGATCACTCCAACAATAAAGAAACTAGGTTGGATTCTCCTACACTCATATTTCAATCTATATATTAAGAGGCATTTGTATACAAAAATTTCAAAAAAGAAGAAATGAGATCAATAGATCCTCTTACCTCATCTGAATGTGTGGAATTGTGCTTATTCCATGCAGAAACTATAAGCTTAATGGAGGCAACCAACTATGAAATTTTCTCAGTGAGACCATATATGCAACTCATTACATGTTGGTACCCTTCATTTGAGTTGACATGATCTAGAGAGGCTCTTACTAGGTGTCTAACATATGGCAGTGAAATATCTATTGATGATCTAGATTTCCACTTCATCCCACTCTTAGATTTACTAGGATCTAGTGTTGCCATATAATTGAAAATATCTTCTGCAACTACTTCTCTATTATTGCTTTCCACCTAAAATACAATGTCAATTTCAACATATAGTTAGTTAAATAAAAAATAGAAATAAATAACACAACATAAATTAAACCAAAATTCCATACACTTACACCAAATTTTTCCATTTTGGCTTGCAACCCACCTTAGCTAAATGTATATCCAACCCTCACATTATCTCTTATTCTCTTGCCTCTATTACTCTTTTTCAAATATTCTTTGGAATGCATACTTTCTTTCAATGCCTCCCACTATTTGGGAGATAGAGTGGAGTCTAACCTCTCTTTTCCCTCCATACTTGTTTTTTTGCAATTGTATCTAAAATTGTTGATCAAAAGTCTCATCTTTTGCTTGTAATATTTTCTAGAGATTTTTCCACCAATAGTCTCAAAAGAATTTTCCATTTTTGGAGTAAAATTTTCCACACTTCGTGGATCTCGCTCTACAAAATTTGATTTGCAAATATCCAAATAAGCCCTACATCTTACACCCAACTCAAAGGCCCACCTTGTAGCATTTGGCCCAATGGGCTCACCATCTCTTGATACCTCAACCAAGAATGGCTTCTTGCCTTCTAATTGTTCTTTATTTTGCATTCCTCTCTATAGATTTGTACAAATCTTGACTCAATCTTTATCTTTTGAAAAAAGTAGACACATCTATTAAACAACTACCAATATTTCTGGCTGATCCATTAGTTCCATCAAAAGTTGTAGATGCAATAGGTGCACTCTAAGGCACACCAGATGCAAGCGGTTTCTCTTCATGACTTTCATTAACCAAAACTTCATGCTCCTTGGCCACATTAGGTGTGGCATGAGTAGGTATATCAATACCGTCCTTCATAGATTTCACTTCAAACACATCCTTTAATCTTGAATAAATCATCTATAGACTTAATGTTCCTTTGCTCTCATGTTTTTGAATAATCTCTCTTAGACTTTGTGCTAAGAGATCATCATGACGCACACCACCATGTGCTATATCAGGATGCACATCACCATGTGCTATATTAGGTTGCACATCACCATGTGCTATATTAGGCTACAATCATCACAACTCTTATTTTCACAAACTGTATTTGTTGAATCACAAATGCATTGGATTCTACAAGTTGGCGACACTACATCTTTTCTTTCCTTTTGTTTCTTCTCCATATTTTCTTTGCACTCTTTTTCTTGCCTATAAAACAAAAAAAAAATTATATTATTTCTTATATACATTGTTACCCTTAATTTTGGTACCCTCCTCAATGTCACCTTGCTTCCCCTTTCTTTAGTAAAATTTTTACACAAGTTTTTAGGCCAAGTAGTGTTTCACTTTACATTGCAAACCTAGGCGGGGTTTTCACTAGTTTTGCTAACCTCCCACTTTACCACTTCTTTATTACTCTTTGAATGTAGGTGGTGTTTTATGGTTCCATTGTAAATTACTGCCCATTTAAGCCTTACTTATCTTAGGTGGTCCATACTAAAGGTTCATGAACCTTGTCAAAAGACTGTTAGGTGACTTGTTTCAAAAGTTTTTCTTTTGGGCTGGATTTTGAAAGATGTTTGAAACTTGAGCAATATTTTGCTAAGTTCTGCAAACCACCCACCCTACCGCTAGAAGACATTTTTTAGAAGAATAACCAAATAACAGTGAATGCAGATTTGAATTACAAATGTAGTTATACAAGAAAAAGAAATGAATGCTATCAAATTTTATATGAACATAATCAACATAAATCATTCATACAAGAACACTGTGATATCAAAATGGTGTTTTTATTCATATATATATATATATACACATCATAGTGGCATTATAAAATTTATTGATTCAACTACAAAAAGTTGATATTGATAGCAAAAAAAGAGAGGTTTATTTTTCAAACATAGAGGGGGAACATTAACACTCAAATGCCTTATATCATAGTTTGAAGGTGTTCAATTTGGGCGAGAGACAATAGATTCTCATGCGACTGCAGAAATTGGTTAAAAAGCCCCATGTCATTCCTCATGACCCATACATGAAGAAGAGTCATGACCTCTTCCACAGTCTCATTCTGAAGAGCCAATGCTATGTAGATAGCATTGCCTACCAACCCCCTCCTTGGATAGTGATTGATCTCGACAATAACTACATTGACATAGTAGTGAAACTCTAGCCTCACCAAATTCTCTACCGCTCTCATGCCCCAGTCATGGCGACCATAGGTCCTAATGATATTGTACACGAAACACTCCAACATGGTAGTGTTATGCATGTGCACTTGGATAAAAAATGATTCACCTGGAATGCTATGAAGCACTTCCTCTTCTACCTCACTATATATGATGAAGGCTTCTTTTAGTTGGTTAGACAGATACCTGAACAAAGGACTACATTTGATATCCTCCAAAATGATGAAATCATTTGCTGATACTCCATCACTCTGAACGCTTGCCATATTAGATGCTTCTAGATGGCGAAGTGTGGTGAAACTGGTTGAATTTATAGATGGTTGGTTAGACATTTGGGCTACCTCTCTTTGATTTGATGAGACAACAACTTGGTTTGGATTAATGGTTGATGTGAACTAGTTTTAAAATTCTATTCCTTGCTGGAAAGAATACACGTGTGATCATATTGTATCTCCTTAAACATTCATTAATTGTGTGGCTGTGAGATATATCATTCGGAAGTCTTTGGTGTGAAACAAGACCAAGTTTTCTTGCCTAACATATTTTCATTTGTCAGTTTAATTATTCTAGCTGATCATGTTCTCTTAGCCATTTTCAAGAAGATGGTCGGATGACAAGAAGCATAACTAATTTTAGTAACGGTTTTGGTAACTATTTTTGGGTGCAATTCACTGCTATATCTAGGATGAGGGAGAAAGATAGAGGGTCTGAGCTTGATCGATACACTGTGTTGTATTTCAAGAAGGAACACTATTCATTTATGTCAATTTTATATTGCAGTAGTTTGTAATTTGTGTGTTATGAATTTAAATGTGGTGTTTAGCATATCAACTTGTGTGTCAAGAGTGTAATAGAGGCATATTTTCTATGTGAAATATACTTTATTGCATCCATTTATTGCAGTATAATTTCTTCTTTCTTGGTACAATAGTCATAAGTCTTTTCAATCTCTGTGTTGTTGGTTTATGGCTTTTTACTTTTCCTTCCACATTAGTGTCATTTTTATGAACTAGCATTTTCCAAATTATCGCTTTCTGGTTAAAATCCACCATATTATTAGATAGATCATACGAGTGAGTTGTACCTCTTTAATTCAGAGGAAAGTTGAAAATGCATTTGCGACATTTCTAGAGCTATTAGTGATTGGCTCCAGTGGATTAAGGGTAAAATAGAGTCAGAGTTATTAATATTTTCCGAGAGGCCAATTCGTTCACTAACAAAATTTTGGCGACTCCACTAGGGACAAAAATTGTAATATTTAACAAGTTTCCATTGTTTCATGCAGCAAGATGGTACTTCCCCATAACAATGTATTTCATGTATTATAGCCTAATTTGAATTAGATGTAGACGAAACAAGAAGAAAAAATTTCACAATTAAGTATGGTTTCCTAGAGGTATAGAAGGAGTGCAAAAAATTATATGTGAGAAAATCTTGTGGAAGAAGAAGAGCGGGCCCAATTCCCACCTAGATCGGTAATCGAGCACCCTCCAAGTTTGGTGTTCATGTACTATGACAACCCTCCCCACCATCCTAATCATCATCCCAATCAACCTCTCCATCACCCTTAAAACCCACCACCTCCTTGTCCGCAACCCAGAGATTAATCCAGGGGTTTCCCCCCTATCCTTACTCCTTTGTGAGTTGGTGACTCTGATCATCCATGGCCTGGAATCTTTGGTGTAATCACATTGGCCCCCTTTCCTTTTCACAGTATCATGATCTTCCAAGTAGCTCTTGAAAAAAAAATTCCTAAATTATTTGGTGAAGACACACAAGATCCTGAAGAACACATCCTTGCTATGACTATAGTGAATGGAATTCTAGGTATTCAAAACAAGGATGTTTTTGTAAGAATATTTATCGACAATTTGGTCAAAAAGGAAGCTAAATGGTTCGGGGGATTGGAATAGGGATGCATCATGAGATGGAACATTTTAAGAGAAAAGTTTCTCCAACATTATAAAACTCCAACTAATGTTGCAGCCATCTTGTGATAAATTTTTTAGATTATGAAGGATAAAGCTGAGAAATTGAGAAATTTTGTGTACCACTTCAACAAATCACTTCAACAAATTCCTGCTCCTAAAAGGCCAAGTGAAGAAATTCAGTTTCACATATTCATTTGTGCTCTAGATCCTGATATTTAATTGATTCTCAAAAAGAGATACAGTCTAAGGGATTGAAAAATATTAGTTGGAAGCGATAAGTATTGAGGATGATTTTATAGATGCGGGAAAGTGGGAATCTGATAATATTAAGAGGTTTGAAATTGATTGCAGATTACCTATTAATCCTCCTCTCAAGTTTCTTGAAGTAAAAAAACTTTCTCATTCAATTACTGATAATATTAACCTGACAGTATTTGGTAGCATGCAACAACTTGAAAGAGAGGAAGATCAAGATTATGATGCTCAAATCTTCAGTTTGGATGCCTTAACTAAAGCTAAAGATGATCTCAGTTCATCCAATGATGAGGAAGACTTTTCACCATAGAATAAGTCATTTGTTATGCCTCTAGTTACTTTTCCCTTCTATTTTGAGAATGGGTCATTTTCCTTTGATGTCAATATAAATGATCCAATGCCAGATTCCCTTCTCACTCTAGAATTTGAAACTTTCATTTTTGAGGAGGTTGTTGATAAAACTTTGTGCTTTAATATGGAAGAAAATGAAGACTCCGTGTATGATGCTTCCCAGGATGGGATGAAGTGGTCAATCTTGAATTCTAACCCCCTTTTTGTCTTTGATAAATTTGAAATGTATGGTAATATTCTGTTCATTGATCTAGTTGATCAACCTATGTTAGAAGTAGGGAGGGAATGTTTCTTATCCATGGATAAGAAGGTTTCCGTTGTTACTACAGAAAATAAAAGAAATGGTGTAGAGTTATTGGTCTATGAATTTGGGAAACATAGTTTCAGAGAAGAAGTTAAAACATGGGATTTGTCACAAGGGTTGGAGGTACATGAATCAATGAAGCCTAGTAAAAAGAAGTGGAGGAGAAAAGATGGTCTAGCACATGATTTCTTGCAAAATAAATAAATCTATGATGAGAAATGGATTTTTAGAGGTTTGTGTGGTGACAATTTCTTCATTCTCTACATTTTTGTTTTGGCGATCTTACTTCCCAATTTTCTCCAGAAGCTTTATGTAAAGGAGGGCCTATTTAGGGATGGGTCATTCTTCTCTCATCCTATCAATGGTTTTTTGTAAGCCTTTCTTTTTACCCTTTGTTTCTAGCAGGTTCTTCCTGCCCTGTAAATAGTCATATTTTTGGTGTGTTTGTTTCTTGTTGGGTTTTTTTGTTTCTTGTTTTGGTTTCCTTCTCATTTTGACTCTGTGCCCAATGGATAGGACTGACCACATCTTTTGGGTTCTTCTACATCCTTTTTAGTCCTTGTCCCTAGTCATATCCACTATTACCCTTAATTTTGGTACCCTCCTTAATGCCACCTTACTTCCCCTTTCTTTAGTCAAATTTTTGCACAAGTTTTTAGGCCAAGTAATGTTTCACTTTACATTGCAAACCTAGGTGGGGTTTTCACTACTTTTGCTAACCTCCCACTTCATTGCTTATTTATTATTCTTTGAATGTAGGTTGTGTTTTATGGTTCCACTATAACTTACCACCTGTTTAAACCTTAATTATCTTAGGCAGTCTATACTAAAGGTTCGTGAACCTTGTCAAAATACTGTCGGGTTACTTGTTTTGCAAGTTTTTCTTTTTGGTGGGATTTTGGGAGACATTTGAAACTTGAGCAGTGTTTTGGTAAGTTCTACAAACCACTTCCCTACTGCAAGAAGAATTTTTTCATAAGAATACCTAGATAACAGTGAATGCGGATTTGAATGACAAATGCAATTATACAGGAAAAGGAAATGAATGCCATTGAATTTTATATGAACATAATTAACATAAATCATTCATACAAGAACATTGTGATATCAAAATGGTATTTTTATTCATATATATACATTGTAGTTGCATTACAAAATTTTGTTGATTTGATTACAAAAAGTTGATATCGACAGCAAAAAAATAGAGGTTTCTTTTTCAAATATAGAGGGTGAACATCGACACTAAAATTCCTTCTATCATAGTATGAAGGCATCCAATTTGGGTGGGAGATAGTATATTTTCATGCAACTACAAAAATTGGGCAAAGAGCCCCATGTCATTCCTCATGACCCCTACACGAAGAAGAGTCGTGGCTTTTTCCACAATCTCATTCTGAATAGCCAACGCTATGCAGATGGTGTCACCCACTAACCCGCTACTTGGATAGTGATTGAGCCCAACAATAGCTACATTGACACGGTGGTGAAACTTTGGCCCCACCAAATGCTCCACCACTCTCATGCCCTAGTCATGGTGACTAGAGGTCCTAATGATAATATACATGAAATGCTCCAACATGGTTGTGTTATGCATGTGCACTTGGCTCAGAATGCTTCACCCAGAATGCTATGAAACACTTCCTCTTCTACCTCACTCTATATGACAAAGACTTCTTATAGTTGGTTAGATAGATGCCTGAATAGAGGACTATATTTGATCTCCTCCAAAACAATGAAATCATTTGCTGATACTCCATCACTTTGAACACTCACCATATTGGAAGCTTCTAGATGATGAAGTGTGGTGACACTGGTTGAATTTATAGACAATTGGTTAGAAATTTAGGATACCTCTCTTCGATTTGATGAGATGGCAACTTGGTTTGGATTAATGGCTGATGTGAACTAGTTTTAAAGCTACATTCCCTGGTAGAAAACATACACATTTGATCATATTGTATCTCCTTAAACCTTCATTAATTGCATGGTTGTGAGATATATCATTCGATGACTGTTAGTGTGAAACAAGACCAATTTTTCATTCCTAACATCTTTTCATTTTCCAGTTTAATTGTTTCAGTCAATCATATTCTCTTAGCCATTTTCAAGAAGACGGTCAAACGACAAGAAGTGCCACTAATTTTAGTAACAGTTTTGTTTACCATTTTGGGGTGGAATTCATTGCTATATCTAGGATGAGGGAGAAGGATAGAGGGTCCAATCTTCACAGATACATTGTGTTGTATTTCAAGAAGGAACACTATTCATTTATGTCATTTTTATGTTGCAGTAGTTTGTAATCTGTGTGTTATAAATTTGAATTTGGTGTTTAGCGTATCGATCTGTGTGTCGACTGTGTAATAGAGGAATATTTTTTTGTGTGAAATATACTTTATTACATCCATTTATCGAAGTATAATTTCTTCTTTCCTAGTACAACAGTCATAATTCTTTCAATATGTGTGTTGCTGGTTTATGGATTTCTTCTTTTCCTTCTGCGTTAGTGTTATTTCTATGAACTAGCATTTTTCACCTTATCGCTTTTTGGTTAAAAGCCACCATATGATTAGATAGATCATATGAGGGAGTTATACCTCTTTAATTCAGAGGAAAGTCACAAATGAAATTGCGATATTTCCAGAGCTATTAGTGATTGGCTCTAGTGCATTAAGGGTAAAATAGAGTCAAAGTTATTAATCTTTTCCAAAAGGCTAGTTCGTTCGCTAACATGCATAAAGCTCTTGCCTATAAAATTTTATTAAACACTATTAAACAAATAATATACTACTTAGTGGATTTATAACTTGCATATTTATCAAACCAAGACATTATAAATATTCCTTATTGTTGACCACATTTTCTCTACAAAAGTGCTCATAATCTATCACTAAAATTTTAACATTATGATCACTATCATCTAATTTGTGCCTTAAAGTCTTTTTCCTCATTTCCTAAAGTCGAAATAAACAATAATGTATAAATCAACAACTTGATTCAATAGAACAATAGTGGAATATGAGTTTGAATCTAATATTTTGGACATCAGATGGTCTTTTTCTTTTATAACAAACTCATTAAAACATGTAAATTGGATTTTGTGAAATATTGTTTTAATTGAAATTGATTAGTGCCTTATTTTATTTGAAATGGAGTAAAGATGTAAATGATATGTTCCTTCCCTTTTGGTTATAACTCTAATTGTTTAGCATTGTAAATTTTTATATCTTGTATAAATGTGAAATGAAGTGATTATGTGACTCTTCTTATCAATCCAAATGACTTCCCAGGGTTACTTTGACTTATTTAAAAGGAATTTTAAATCTTACTTGAAGAAACTAGTCAAATTAATCACATTGAAACATCAAATGTGCCTTGAAAAGCCAAACATATACATGATACACATATCTAAATAACAAAGAAAAATCAAACTGGAGACAACCACACAATCCTATTCAATAATATCAACAAATAACTGAAACCAAAAGTTTAGCCACCAAATTATAACTTGTTCTCCATTGATCTGTTTCAAAATGATTTTACAATACATATTAGAAGTCTTTTCTCTTAAAAAAATTAGCCCACTACTAATGATTTTTTCATTCAGTCTTGGTTTCCCTTTTATAGATATATAAGGGAAGTGACAAGCTTTAGACAATTTCATTTCAAAAAATGTCTTTTCATTTACCTAAATCAAAAGGTCTTAATTATCGTTATTTACATGTGATTACATAAAAGTAATGAAAGATAAGAAATGAAGAGAAATAATCAGATGTTGAAGTCCAAAGCACTTGCAAGACACCAAAGTTTGTTAGTCATCGTAAGGTACCTGTGATCATTCCAATCTGGCAAGGCCCTCTCTCCATGATAGCATCTTCAATGCTCGGTACTCAACAATTTCTGACACTAGGCCTATTCTTCTGGGGGAGCTAGATATGTATTCTCCCATTTGAACATCGTATAGTCATTACGACATTTATATTCCTAGATCTCTAATATGTTAGCAAGGTGACTTCTCCATCTACTGTCTAACAATCCTCTAGTCTCTACAATGAGCTTTGAGTATCTAGAATCTAGTGCAATCATCCCATCCAACATCAAATTAAAATTATGGACATTTATATCATGATCTTTTTGTAAACAAGCATTAAAATTTGGGACTACTTGTTTGAACTCACTTTTCCAACTGGTGAAATCTTTTAACTGATCATCTTCACCAAGAATCCTAGGCACAAACCACTATTTGATTGTATGGAAAGAATCTATTCTTGTAGCGATCTTTTGGCTCTCCCCTGACACATACTAGGGCTCATCAATTTCCAATTTCATCATCCTCTCTATGGGATTTAAAGCTGTAGGTGCATCCACACTTCTTTGTAAGACCTTTCACAATGCACTTAGTGTGATGGGTTGCTATTTCTTAAAAAAAGGATCCAAAATGAGAGCATGGGCTTTCATCTATTCTATTGTTTGGGAAAGGGAAGTATAACATTCATACACATTTTTTTCCTTGTCTATTACCATCTTGCTTCTATGCTCCAATAATTTTTCTAATGCACCACAGATTTGTTTCCTTACTTCCTTTTTGGTCTCCTTATTGTACTTCTTTAATATTTCTATTTCTTGCTTGAAGGCCTCTATTTGATCAGTGGAAACAACATCAGTCTTTTAGGTTGAGGGTTGGTACACTACCATTTCAGTACTTTGAGAAGGGCTTGCCCCTTTCAATTGTTGCTTTATCTTCACATTCTCTATAAACAACTTGTTCACTTCATCATTCATATATGTTTGTGATTTTTCATATTCTACAAGTTTATTCTCCAAAATCTTGACAATTGCTCAGGTGAGCATAGTAGAATGCATAGTCATGGTAGCTACTTCTAAATCCAAGGTATATTTGAGGGTCTTGACCATTGCACTCCCTCTAATTTCTTGCACAATTTCCAAAAAAAATTTCTTCTCTATATTTTTCTACTTATCCCAAAAGGATAAGGTCTCAATTCTTGAATTATATCTTGTCTCACTCATGCCTTCCTCTGAATCAAACTCAACCATTAACATGGGTTGTTCTTGATTTCTTACCTGATCAAGTAGGAACATCCTTTTCAAATCCATCCCATGTATAAGAAAGATATTTCTTTTTCAACACCATTTTCCTAACTTCTTGTGGACTAATGTCAACATCATTTATCCTTAATTCATTGAAAGTTTGGGCCACAATTTGATTATGCTGATATTCCTGAGTGATCCCACAATAGTGGTTTACAATTTTTGGCCAAACTGGACACTGAAATATTTTTTTAAAACTAGATCTTCACTTTTGGGCACCTATAGCAGCTAAACCATGAGGAATTTGAAGATGATGCAAACTAGAGTTTTGTGACATTTTTTTCTATAGATTCTAAATATTATTTTTTCAAAATTTTTGGAATTAGATTGCACTTATTTTTCCTTCTCCCTTGAAAACTAGTTTTTTTCAAAAAACAACATTTTTCAAAAGTGAGGCTCACTGTATAATGCATAACTTTTTTTTCCATGAAGGATAAAATTCTAATTCTTTCGAATTTAGATTTGCAACTCTGATATCTAGTGCTTCCACTTGATTAGATAGTTTTTATTGAATATTTTTTTATGTAATCAAGTTTCAAATTCAAACCAATTATAATTCAGACATAGTGTGAATGTATAACGCGTAACTTTTTTTGTATGTATCGAAATTCAATTTTATTTTCTTTGTTGGATCAAGGACTTCAATATCTGGTGCACTAATATTTTTATTTATTTTTAAATAATATGCTATTTTTCCACATGTGCAGAACAAAGAGCTTGATTTTCAATGAAAAACCTACATTCACGAGAAATAAAAAATAAATATAATAATCAAATTAAATTTATTTAAAATTATATGTTTTGGGAAGCTTATAATAAGGACTACATACTTGAAAAAATAAAAATTAAATGAATTCATTTGATCCCCCAAAAGCTAAATCAAAAGTGGTTTTTTATCAGCATTTTGATAGGTGTAAAGGAGACTCTGTTATAGGTATGGTTTAAAACTAGCGGGGTTCTATCCAAGGGGGTTTGATTTAAGGTAGTTTGATCAAACCCTCTTCAATTGGAATTCTTTAAATGGAAAATTTCAAGGCTTAACTCATTATATTTTCTAAAAATATGTGATTTCAGCAAAAATCAGTTCCTCCCAGAAATTGTAAACCACTATTGTGGCAGCACCCTCCTCAGCACCCATCTTGTTTATCTCAACTCTGTCATCAAAATCTTTCATTTTCATTTTAATCCAAATGTATTTGAATTTTAGGGTGTTGATAAATTCATCATCCTCAATGAATCTGAGGGTTGTAATCATTCTTTCATCATCATGCATCTCCTGCTCACCCTGTGCATACATATCCACCCTCACCTTTAGCTTGTGTGCTTCAATTTCATGCTTTTGGAGTGGTTTATCTACTTCAACATCATCTTTTAAGTGCTTTAGCACACTGGCCACCTCCTCTTTATCTCCAACCTCATCTCTTATCTCGTATGATACAAGGGGATTTAGCTCCTGTACCCTTTGTCTCTTGGGCCCTGATTTCTTTGGAGGTGATTTTAAAGAAGCATATTGCATTGAAGTAGTTTCTGGAGGGGGCTCAGAGATTACAACTCCACTTGGTCTTTTGGTAGGCAATTTGGTGGGCTCCTCCAACTCTATTGTTTATTTACCATATAATTTCTCAAAATTTTCAATCATTAGGTTGATCCTCTTGAGGAGATTTGTTTCATCTAAATGAAATCCCAATAAATTGATGTATGTCTTCCTCTTTTCTTCCTCTAATTTTGTTAATATCTCCCATTTTCTTCTCCACTAAAATACTTCTTGGGAATTCAAGTAGTTTCTTATCACATCCTCCTCGTAATCAACCTCATGGGTGATTCCACCCTTAGTGAGGATTGTCTGCCTCACAAAATTCATGTGGCCTTCGGGGTACAAGACCCTTTCTACCCTAGACTCCAAAGGATACAACCCCTCAAGAGTATCAGATCTAATAGAAAATTCTTCACATACAGTCAAGTTAGGAAAGAATATGCCTTTCTTCTATTTATGAATGACCTCCTTATCCATCCATAAAATTTTCCACATAAACTCTAAGAAATCCAACTAGAGAGGAACAAACTTGGGAAAATATGCGGGGCTTGAGGACATCCATATACTCTTATTATTGTAACATATGGCAAAAATAACCAATCACTAATGTTGTGGGTATTCCCTTGCTGTAGCCTCAATTCCAAGGGTCTTAATAGTTGTAGTATTGGTGTATGTAACCTTGGTGATATATGACCAAGCAAAGACATAATTCTTACTACAAAATCATCATGAAAAATCACATAGTTGCTTCTCTTGCATCTATTGTCCCATATATAACACCAATTTTGAATAGGTAGTTGATCACCCTATTCATCAACCATTCCAAAAAACATTCTCCTAGTCCATTTATCATTGTTCTAATATAGAATTAGGTGACACAACAAAGAGTAACATTTGAACATGATGGGGGCTTTATCTTCTCTTACAAAAATCCTTCATGCAATGCTCTCTCAATGAATGAAGCAAAATCATACTCAATATTTCTCTCAGGGTTTTGGATCCTCATGACCATCATCATTAGGCCAATTGGAATCTTCTCTTGAGCATCCATTCCAAGAATTTGAAATAAGGAAAAATAGGTTCTCTTAAAATATATTTGAAAATATTCTACAAGAAATGACTCAATGTGGGAAGAGGAGATAGTTATTCTTCTGTTATTTTCACCCTTCTTCATGTGCATAGGGAGTTCATCACTCCTATAAGTTTTCCTCAAAATATTGTACTCCTCCTCGCTTTTTTACAAGTCTATTTTAGCAAGGGATTTTTTATTCAAGTTGAAACACTCTATAATGGAAGACTTTGTTAATACCACCAGTGGTGAACCATCTGTCATCCTTATAGTACTGGTGGCTAGATGATAGTTTCATGCCAATACTCTAATGAATTCAACATCTATAAAGACATTCAGGACTACCAAGTTGGATAGGTCTAGATTCAAAGGGTACGACATTGGGATTTTTCCATTTCTTTTATCATAAAAATATCAAAACAAATCCCACCCAGAGATGGGAATGATTGCATCTTGACACCTGTGAATTGTCTCTAAACACTTTCTTAAATCCTCTATCTATTGAATCAGGTAAAATGTCTAGTATGGATTGTTGCAAAGTCATTTTCTTCACCTTGGGTTCTTCCTTCTTACTCATAGGTTCACTCTTCTTATGTGTCATGGTGTAAAATTTTTACTTCCTTTTGAACTTTCTAAACTCTTAATTGAAGGTCCTAGTTGACCAAATGCTTTAGAATTGCTTACGAATAGTGTTCGTGCACTTACCCGATGATATAGTAGTTGTAGATATTTTCTTCCTTGAACTCCTTAGCTCTTGGCATAACAATCCTTTTGCAAATGATTGCAAAAAATGGCATCGAATTATAGATATAATTGCTTATGAACTCAGTCATTTCGACATTAATGTCTACTTCATGCAAAATATTTTATAATTTGCCCATATTTCAATTTTGAATATATGTAATTGATCTTAGAAGATCAAATGGTTCATAATAATTAAATAATTACTATCATAGTTGACATAAATGTTTTTTCCAACCTATACCCAAGTACCATCATCACTTATCTTAACCATTGCGGGATGGCGGTGTCATGCAAAATACTCATTTTGGCTATCCTGCTATACTACAGGCTTTATTTATGTTATCACTTTTTTACTATGAGACCACGGTTCTCATACCGCCATACCACACACTTCTTTTATGTTGTAGTTTTTTCACTATGGGATGATGGGTTATAAATCCTTATACCACCATACCGCAAGTCCCTTTTAAGTTTAAAATATGTTTATCATGGGGTGGTGAGTTATATAGCTTTATACAACCATACCACACACTTAATTTTTCTTTACAAATTGTTGATTGTGGGATAACAAATTACATAACTTAACACCACCATACCGCATGTTATTTTAATGTCATTATTTGTGAATGGCCTAAAACTTGTTGCATTCCTTAATTATATAAAAGGAATCCCAAGGCTGATTTTGATGGTTCTAAATTTTTTGTATTGAGCGGGTAGACATTAGGTGTTTAAGTACAAGTTTTGGATAGGTTTTGTAAATAGCAGAGATTTTTGTATGAACAATTATTATCAGTTTATATTGTTTAATGAAAATTGTCATAATATTGTCTCCAAAATGTATAGTTGAGAGCATATGAATTCAATCTAAGAAGCTTATTTGGATTTGTCGTTGCAAATTTCTTGTAATTGTGTTGATTGTTCTAAAGCTTTCTTCAAGGAAGAATCTAATGATGTCAGATGCAATCTCCAAGAATAAAAGACAAAAGGCATGTGAAATGATCAATTAAACATCACATGTTCTCAATTGGATATCAATTGAAAAAAAGTAGTTGGAATCCAAAAAAGGAGTTCCATTATGATTCAAATTGAAAAAGAAACAAGTCAACCCTATGCTATAGTTAACCCATGCTCATACTCCTTTAGAACCTAGAGTCAAGGGTATAAGCTCTAGTTGTAACAAACCTATGATCTGAAAAGTAGTCAATTTATATTACCAAATTTGGTAATTCAAGAGTTACATTTTCAATCCAAAGAAAAAGACAATTAGTGGAGATATTGGTAATCACTGTTTCTATCATAGAATGCATAGCAAAAAAGAAGAAAAATTGAAATTGATCATGGTGGAAAGGGTCAAAATAATTTTGAATTTATAAACCCTAAATATGACTAAGCTAGAGAAAATAGTAGACAGGGGGAGTAGCACTACAAGTTGATGAGGAGATTTAAGTTATGGAGTTAATTGACCAACACCTCTGCCATTGATGCCAAAAGGGGAGAATTGAAGCAATAAAACATAGCATGATCTAGAACAACATGACATTACTAAAGTTAGGGGGAGCATGGCGGGGGATTCTACTTGTCTTTTCATCAATTTTTTTAATAGTATAGGTTAAATATTTTGTTCACCTAATGTTAAGATATCTATATGTATTATTGAATCAAAAATGTTCATTGTTATTTCCTTCACATAAGCATATTCAATGCATGTGGAGGCTAGAAGCTATATTACAAACTAAAGCTATCCAAATATCAAAGAAATGACTACAATTTATTGCCAATATTTTAAAGAGTTGTTTACTTTCATAGGTATCTTGTTGCATTATTTGATACCTTTAGGCCTTGCTTGCTTCTTTTCATATCTAGCAGTTCTAGAGACATTAGAAAAGTCTAACATCTAGAAAACATATAAGAAATACAAGAAATTATATTCTAACTAAACAAAATTAATTTCAACCAATTTAAGAAAACTAAGGAGAATGATTGAACCTAGCTTTAAATCCACTTCAAATCAACAGCAAACATCTTAGATTTTGTATATAATGTACCAACAGAATAATGATGATTACATTCAGAAATGTATCAATAAAATAATACTGAATAAGCACACCCATACTTAGATCTTTATTACATTCAATAATAAATTACGCCATACATATAACCAAAGTTTAGGTGACAAGCTAACAAGTTAAGGTGGTAGGCTATAGTTAAAGTGACAAATCATCATCATAATTATCTACATTGCCAACAAGATCAAAATCCTAATCACTCATGTCTACGTCTGCTTGATTTTCTTCCTCATCCTCATTTATGACATGAAATACATTCTCTATCCCAATCTCTTCATTCGTAATCAAAATCTCTTCTTCAAATACGTCATCATCATCTTCATCCACTTCTTCAAATGTTTCTTGTAAATTAACATATTTCCCATCAAGCATTATATTGACAACTTCCATGAATTTTCATTTCAAATGAGACTATATTTGAATTACATATGATCATCTTGGGCTTCTTACATCATCAATTAGAAATTATTGGTTAATTTCAAGAGGGGAAATAGACAACTCATCTATCTATGATAAAAAAATTTGTGTACAAATCTATACTCATCAAATTTTACTATGAATGGTTGGATCCACTTACATTTTAATAATATAGGACTATTTTCACCAAAATCCACTTCAATAATTTCTTGGATGGATCCAACATAAAATTTCTTCTCCGTTTCATGAAGAGATTCAACGCTAACAACACAATCACAATTTGTCTTTTTCTTCCACTCTTAAATGACTACCATAGGCCTATATTCCACTAAAATGCATAGCTCATAAATTTGGAGATTGTGAAAGCCCACTTTTCTCCGTTGCTATATCTTTACCTTCTTCTTTTGCATCATTGACTACATTAGCAATCCATTCTTCAAATTTTGGAAAAGAATTACCTCCAATCAAATCATGGCATCTACACTTTTGAGGTCGATGTTGCATCCAAGTTTGATTCTCTTCATATTTTCTATATAGAATATTAGCATAGAAATAGTAATATTAATAATATAAATGTGTAAATGCAATTGAGTAAATGAATTATTGTTTAATTTTTTTTAACCTACGCCACTTATTGAATGAAGATGTGTTTTGAAGAATATAGCATGTATCTCACTTCTTTCTTGATGTGATAGCTTGAAGTGACATCCATTGCCTTCTAATACTTCACCTACAACTCTCTCATCTTCATCATCATCCCATACACATCGATTGAAATTTTTAAAATCCTTCATATATTCTATGCAAAATCCAATGGCCTCTTGCATTGAATATCCCTCAAACATGCTATCTTCTGGTTTTTCCCTAGTATGAATAATTTTTTTCAAAACCTTCATATATCGACATTCTATAGGATACATCCATCTCATTCTTACTAGGCCACAATGCTCTAGTTCATATTATAGATGTATCAAAATATGCATATAAATGTTAAAGATTGTTGGTGGATATTCCCGTTCCAATAGACAAAGGACTTCAATAATCTCCTCCCTAAAACTATCAAAGTTCAAAGGATCTAATACATGAAAATCATTCTCTTTAATATTAGGCCCAACCTTATAATTTCCAATCTTGGTCCCTTTTCCAAACTTGATATATTTACCACAATAGGTAAAATATTCTTGATTATGACATGATAGCCATGGGTCTTGAGGCCTCTTAAGCTATTAATGTCAGTTTGGCTTCTAATAATACTACTTACATATCCAGTGGGAAAGTGAGTCTGAGACATCAACTATAATAATTGTGCACATTGTTCCTTTGTCTAGACATAAGGAGCACTAGGTTTTCTATATTTTTCATCAACATATTTTTCAACCCAAATATTTCGATGACGATTTAGTTGTCGAAAGTCTTCACGTGATGAAATAGTATCAAAAGCACAAAAAATATTTTCTATAATAGCATAGGCTATATTTTTCTCAGTATGCACAAAGTCAACAGTATGCCTAATGGCTATATCCTTAAAGTATGACAACTTATAGAATATGCCCAACTGTTTTACACCACTTTCATTACATGGATCATATCTACTACCAACAATCCCATCATTTTCAATTATAAATGACATTCTTTTTTGTCCATTCTCAATAATGTAATCACCCATTATTAGCAATGATGCTTCACTATTCTCTTCTTGATCATTGAAACATGTTTTTTGTCGACGATATGACTGGTCCATTTTAAGATAAGAATGATGTCCACAATAAATAAACTTATGCAAACTTATTGAGTTCCTCATAAAATTCTTAAATTTGCAAGTAGGAAATCCATGGTATCCATGAACAATGAGACCTTCAATGTGCCATATGTAAGAAGATCATGAATCGTAAACAATAAGGAAGCTCTTAAAGTGAATTTGATTAAATTACCATCCCTTAAAAATTAAATTGTGTTGGGTGTAAAATATGCTCCATCTTTTATGACCTTTTCCTTCTATTTCATTTCCATTTCCTTATCCCTAGGTCCCTTTTTTCCATTTAATTATCAGGAAAATAAGATATTTTTGATATGTTTCTAAAGATGAAGGGATGTTTCCTAAGTACTAAAATCATTTGAGGTAATAATGTATTTTGATTGGTTTTTCTATAGGAACTACATGTGAGGAAGGAACTGACCATGTGGACAAGACTCAGGAAGCACGCATGGGCTGAGCATGCTAGAAGATTACTTGTTTTTGTCTCGATATTCTATTTTAAGCTAGTTGTTTCAAGACTTTATGGTTTCATGGCTTGCGGCCAAACCAAAGACTATGTTTAATATGTTTTTTGGCCACCATAACAACCTACTGCTTTATCATTTTGATTTGTGACGATAATCATTGAATTGATAAGTATATAAGTGTATGATTTAGAGGCAATATATAATAGATAATCCACATACTTAAGAAAATCAATTCTATCTCTTGTTTACAAATATTTGATGAAGACTACGTGCAAATTGAGTTAGAGTAATTCATTTTTATCTGCTCACCATGAGAACCGAAGGAAGGGCCCCCTCTCAGAACCCTGGTGAGATCGTTTATATTTGTATTAGATTAGGATATGCATTTTATGTGATTTGATCTTTGTTAAGTATATACTTGATAGCATATTTGTAGTTTAATCTAAACTCTGCTCATAGATCGATAATAACTTAGTTTGTGGAATTTATTGAATGATAAAATATTTGTGAAGAGTCCTCACAAAATGCGAGGATAAGGGGTGTGTTCATATCAATTATTGTGCTCTATGTTTTGTTCCATCCCACTTTGTTACATTTGGTTTTGATTTCATCTTCCTATCATGACTCACTTGTAGCCGCTACGCTCTGCCACACTTCACCCACATTTCATCTTCCTGTTGCACTCCAACCTGCTGTCACACTCCAACCTCCTATCACACTCCAACCTCCTATCACAATTAAACTTCATGTCACCTACACTCTTTCAATACATCTTTGGCAACTAAATTCTTTCTTTTACTATTATGATGGCTGTTGAATTTGTGTTATAAAAGTTTAATTAAAAATAGATAGATTGGTTGAAGTAGGTAGACAATAATTTAAGAAATAATTTGATTCATTTTCGAAGTGTTCTTTTGAATTTCAGATTGAAAAGTGTGTTGTCAATTCTTAGATGCATCCATTCCCCCTTGGTTCATTAGTTTCATCCCTTAGGTAGATTTTCGCAACACTGTTCACAAGCTTACGCCCCCAGATTGACACTTGAAGGATAAACTGAGGAAACAATTATGAAATTCCCAAAGATTGATCTCAATCCTTTCATCCATTTAAGATAGAATTATAAGAATAGTTTTACCCAGAACATCACCCATAGTTTAATCCAATCATTTTGGTGTCGTTGTCGGGGAACAATGTTAAAGGCATGTTTACCTAGTGAAATAAGTTAGGAGCATTGCGCTAAAGAGAAAGTCTACGCAACACTCAACCCCATTTGGATAACTACCCTTAGTTTTCTTTTTTGTAAGTCATTTAGGTGCATGAATCGTAGTAGGGATAGTAGAGGGAGATTTGTTAAAAAGGATAAAGGGAGTCATACACAAAAATATGAAAATAATTCAAAATCATTAGTTAAGAGAAGTAGCTCACAACAAGAGAAGTTGAAAACTAAATTGAAATCCTTAGAGCTACTTGGACCTAACGTTGAGAAGTGTATCATAGAGTGTACTACTGTTGAGACACCTACAAGTACTCATCCAAGTTCTAAAATATTATAGAAAAAAGGTTGAAAATATCTTTCAGGAAACCTACGGGTTGAAAGCTGGTCCATTCTCAGAAGAAACCCAAGAGCCATTTGGAACCTACTTTACCCCTTGGGCATTAGACATCATGGATCCCAGTGACAACAACAACAAAAACAACATCATCATCATCATCAACAACAACAATAATAGGGCATTGGTCAACAACAATCTGGTTACTTTTGAGTTTCCTATCACATATCCCGAATGAGATGCTCCTATGAAGAATATTCCTCATTTAGCTTTACCTTTTTTTGTGGCCTTTCTATTGAGGATCCTGACATGTTCTTGTTTGAATTTGATGTGTTGTGCAACAACTATGATTATCAAAGTGACACATAGAAGCTCAAACTGTTCCTAGCCACATTAAAAGATGCAACCCTGCGTTGGTTTATGAACCTCAAGAACATTAGGACATGGGATGTCATGAGGGAATTGTTCTTGAACAAGTACCAAGAATATTGTAAAACCAAGGAAAACTAGAACAAACTCTTTTGTATGACACAAAAGGAAGACGAGTCTGTAGAAGACTATCTTGAATGCTTCATGTCCAGTCTTCAATGATCTCACCAACAAGGGCTAAATGATGATACCATTAAAATGTTGTTTCTTAGAGGCATAAGAGATGATGTCATGGAAGCA
Source organism: Sequoia sempervirens (assembly GCA_007258455.2). NCBI lineage: Eukaryota > Viridiplantae > Streptophyta > Pinopsida > Cupressales > Cupressaceae > Sequoia > Sequoia sempervirens. The sequence goes on from VDFB02271358.1 coordinate 670,707,253, forward strand.
TTAAATTTAATAGGTAAAGGGAATATTTCTAAAATGGAACTTGATGATATTTGTGATATTTGCAGGAACTATTACAGGTCTCAGCGCTCGGGGGAGGAACTATCTAGGCAGGTTGTATTCTGTAGGAGCTTCAACAGGTATCACCAAGTGTGAGATAGGTAATATACTTGAAGACCTTAAGATTGATTTTCTAAGTCATATGGGTAAATAGATAGAAACTTTATATACATGAATAAAATAGGAGGTTGAAAAGCCTTAGCTATCTTTTGCCCCATTTGTTGAAAGAAGCATAGTGGTGAGGAGTGTCCATATAATAGAACAAAGATATCTTCTTTAAAGGAAGCCAATAGTGACACTACTCTAAAAACTCTTCCTGTAGGGATGATTGATGTAGAATACATAGATGAACATTTTTATTTCATGGCCCAAAGAAGGCCATGGCAACCAAGAGCAATGCCCCCACCCGATTATCAAGTTTCATCCAAAATTCCTTCAGAAACTAATTTGGATGATATGGAAGTGGGAAACACCCTCCATACTACCCTCACTGGTCACAAAAATACCTACCTACTTCACAATCGTGGCAAGCATGGCAAGCACCACCACCACCCTATCCACAATATTAGTCATTTTTGCCATATCCACCACCTCCAACAATAAACCCATATCAACAATCCCAACAACTCTTACCACCTGTACCGATATCTAATCAGCCTTCTAGTTTGACCCAACCACAAAAAGCTACACCAATTCCCACACAACCAATAGCCAATCCAAAAAATAAGGTGACTCAACCAGTTTATAATAATGAAGTGACAGGATCCCCGACTTATCCTATCAATGCATTGGAGATTGATGGTGTAAACCTGATGTTAGGAAAGAACCTTCAAGGACCAACCATTATTTAAGTTGAAGAACATCCGGTTGAGCCCGAAGAAGAGCAACCAAAGCATCCATTTCCAGATAGGTTGCAAGAGCCACCAAAGCAAAAAGAAGCATTTCAATCTGATTTTGATTTTATGAATGAGTTACGTAATGTTAATATTAAGATTCCTTTGTTACAAACTATTCAAGATATTCTTGTGTACACTAAGGCAGTTAAAGAACTTTTTCAGAGGAAGCAACAAACGAAGTAGGACCCCAAGAAAATCCAAGTCATTGGACAACTTGTAGACTTGATGTTGGGAAAGATTTAAGTCACTAAGTATGCGGATCCCAGTAGTCCAATGATTAAGGTATGTATTGGTGATATAACTGTTACTCATTTTGTTATTTTCTCAAGGTTGACTAAGTTTAGAATGTTTACAAACTGAAAGTGAAGTGAATTTATTATCTATCTTCCCTATATTGTATTCAATTTTATAAACATAAAAAATAAAAGAGATTACAAGTTTCAGTAACATATTATTCCATTTATACAAGTGCATGCAATATTGAAAAGATCTGCACAAATCTTGTTGTAAGTAATCTTTATTGATTCAAGAGTACACATTTTCCTCACACAAGCCGTGAGACTTAACTTGCTCAATGGAAATGAGGTACAATCTATACATTGATGAATTAAAAGAAACATAATGCATATATAGGGGAAGAGGCTAGCCATTTCCTAATGACTGGTTAGAGTTTGTTGTCCTACTTGGTCTTCTGCTTCAAGTTGTCTTGTGTCCTCTGAGGCTCCCTGCTCTAGCCCATGCATCTATAAATTGCAACGATGTTAGAACAACGCTCTAAGAAATGAAGGCTCCTAACACTACATGTGCATGCACCCATGAATGTATAACTGCCCCTCAAATAAATCAAATAAGAATACATGTCCAAAGAAAGAAACAGGATCATATGATACATCAATCATATGCATATAATTTTCTAACTGTTTGCTTCATGTGCAGATACAGGAAAAGCAATGTTTATGTTTCATTAAATTTCAGCATGTGGTGTAAACGTGGCTCCCACAAGGGTTGATCCCGACATGCTGCATTGTTGTGCTTTTAATGATATTGAAATATTATTCATTAGAGGGATCATTTCTTTATTATTCACTCAAATAAGTATCCATCATTTATGGAAGTGAGTTATGGAAGTGAGTTAACAGTCACTGTCATAAATGATATATAGTTATCCAAGAGTATCATAACGCATGAAATAATTTGATCATAGTTATAGAGCAGCAAATGATGATTATTCAAAGATTGCATTATATTCCACAGATGAAACAAATATTCAAAACAAAGTGCAGTTATAAATCCATTGCTTTACATTTTTCTCAATACATGATAATAACAGGATCATTCATCAATATCATATATCTTGTTTCTTTTTGGAGTTTGTGCACAAGGTTGTCTTCTCTTGTACTACAAGTAAACAAATACCATATGCAAACTTGAAGGTGGAAATGGAGATTTCATAAAGGTGCATGAGCTATATGAGGTGCAATGCATATGCGAGCAAATGTGCATGAAAATCACAATGAAATATGTATAGTCATTTCTTAAGAACATAGCAATGAAAATGGACAATACAAAGATTGTTATCTCAGCACAAAGGGTAGTCTTAGAGGCCTGTGCATAACCATGTAAAATGACTGAGTATCACAAAGCAAGGAAGGGATAGACATACATGAGCAAGGGATATTCTGTGATTAAGTGTAAAGAATAGTGTTTTCAAAGGCAAGATGGCCACATAAGCCATCAATGTGTATGAAGGTTTTAATCACAAGATGTTTTCTTTCCTACAGGGGATTCACATTTTATACAAAAGTATTGCTTATATAATGGTGATGGTAATTCAATGTTATAAACATAGTCATGATCATAATAAATATGATTGTAGGTTATTAAGACACTGCAATGAGAGATATTGTAATTATGTGATTCATATCACAAATGAACAACAATACTTGAAACAAAGGTGTGTTTCTTCATGAAAAAAACAAAATGTGGCTACAATAAGTAGGGGTATATGCAGTAACATGACGACATTGTGGTGAGGAGAGCAGTGACAAAGGTGTTGGTGTAATTAATTAATTAATTATTACACTAGCATAAGTTAACTTAGGTCTTGCATTTAATCATTAAGTCCTAGGTTGCATTATTAGATAAATCATTTAATAAATGGGATAATATTCCCTATCCTAGTTTGTGGGATAAGATTCTTTCTAGAACTTATCTCATCATTTAATGATCATAACCATTAGGGTTCACATGTTGTCACATGTTTGATCTTGACACATGTCAACATCTCATGCATTTTAGGGTTTAGCTTATGCCTATATATTCAAGGAATCTTGTACATTTGTAATATATCAAGATATCAATCAGATATCATATCAATCATATCAATATAGAATCTTTAATCAAGCATTCCATTGTTGCAACACTTCTTTTGTGGTTGATTACCTTTCATGGCTAAAGTCCTGCATTGAAGATTCCAGAGCTTCAGGGGCTGTGCAATCCATCATCTCAACAAAAGGAATTCCTAAAAGCCCAGTTACAAGAAAGGTAAAGGTCGTGACCTATAATGCTATAGGAAATAAACTCCAGATCTTATGGAAGAAAAGTATTTTCCAATATATCTTCAAATAAAGATTCAGGAGAATAATGAATGTCATTTTTTATAAACCCATAAAATGATATGTGAGGGTTTTCATTTTTTCTAAAAGGGATAAGTTTATACTTTCAACATTTTTCTAGAAATTTATGGGAAAATGGAAAATCTGTAGTGTGAAATTAACAATGTGTTAGTAGAAAACCCTTGTAATGTCATGAGAAGAACTCAAAAATGCCACAAAATCAAGGAGAGTTCTATTTCTCAGAAAGAAATAGTTGTAGCCCAGGAAAAATTGAAGCTACAGGTCAAATAAATGAAAAAGTGAAATACAAAATGTAATAAGGCATGAGGCAAATACACAAAATCTACAGCCTGCAAGGTGCTTGGAGATTGCTGTGAGTTTGATAAAAACCCATAAATAAAAAATTGCAAAGAAGCCAAACCCTTGATTTTTCATGGTTTTTAAGATGGAATCAAAGATTTTTAGAAGCTTCTACCATTTTCAATTAGAATCCCAACATATATTCAAGGGTGAGCTCGGGTTTTTCTAAACCATGGCCACATGATCTCAGAAATGAGAAAAACTAAAGAAATAGTATAAAGATCTACAAGAAAATGTAACAAATGAAAAACCATAGCCTATGGCTTGGGTCTTTTGTTTTTCATGGAATATTGAAAAGATACTATAGTGTGTAAAATAAGGTCTTACCTTTTTTTGTGTTTCCCTTCTATTTTTCGCATTAAATATTTGCGTGAGATATATTCCAGAGGCTCAAGTATGAAAGATCTTAGTGGCCAGAATGAGAAGGAGATCACACAAAGATCAAACAAGTGCAGAGAGAACAGTTAGAGTCATGGCCAGAAGCTTCAAAATGAATTAAAAATGGAGTTTTTCATTCATATTTTCTTCAAAAAACAACTTACCAATTAGTTCCTGGAAGAGAATAACAAAGATCAAACAAGTGCTTGAGAGTGAGCTCAGAAATCCACCACAGAGTTCAACAGAGGTCGAGATCCAGAAAACCCTCAAGGCATCGGTAGCATTTGAGCATCTTCTTGAAGCTTCATAGTGTGAAAATAATTTTCCTTTCTTTTATTTTGTTTAGGGTTGAAACCCTATTGATGACCGATGGAAAGTTAGGAATTTTTTGCCTTTTCTTTTAAAATTTTGTGTGACAACTAATACCCCATGGGTTTTGATATGCATTCACTTTGTATCTTAGGTTTTTCTATGTTTGTGACTTAGCAATTCCTATTGCTTAAAGTGAATGGAGTTAGAGGTTTTTTATTTTTGCATTATACTATATTGTAATAATACTTAAATCTAAGTGATGTTTTATAAATCACTTGTTTTAAGTTATTATTTTTTCTTAAAATGCAAAAATAGGAGCATATGCCAACATGATTAAGTCATAAGAAGAATTGAATGGATTTTATGAAGTTTCAAGCATATTGGAGGATTGTTTTTAGTTTGGGGACCCACATTTGTAGGGGAATTTATTCAACTTATTGAGGTTTTGTTGGAATCTAAGGGTGGTTTTGCATGCCTAAATGTTTGGCATGTCCAAAACCACTTTCCCCACATGTTGGAGGTAGTTTTATGAGGAATCTAATACCTCATTTTTAGGCTCTTCGAGTGCATCTGACCCAAGGTTGTTTTTTGCTCCTATTTTGGTGCAACTACTTGGGTAGTGTGATATATTAACTCTTGTAACACATTTTGGAGTGGAGTTCAGATAGTGCAATTTCTGGAGTTAATGATTTTTGTAGTCCTTTCTCAGATTTGAGTATACTTTGTAACTCATTTGGGGAGAATGAAAAACAAATAGTGCCTTGGATTCTACTAATTTCAAGTTTTGCCTCCTTATTGTTGCAGTATTTGTGCATTATTGAATGATTGATCAAGCTACTTGTGAGGTATCTTAATCTCCATGAAGTTTTGTCTCATGCTTTCGTGTCTTTTCTGCAAAGGTAAGTTTGTGTAGGCTACAAGTTGTGTTTAAGTTGCATGTACCTTTAAACTATGAAAATTAATTTTCCTCTTTAAGGGTTAATGCATTCAAACCCTCTTGTAAAATATTTATGTATGAATTTGCATAAATAAGTTGTACAGTTTAGCTATATCATTAGTAGCCAAGTGTATGAAAGTTTGAATCATCATAGTCCCCTTTTCAGTTTGGTGAATCACCTTTCTTTTAGTTTTTAGTTTTCATTTTAAGTATTCCTTCTCCTTTTCCTCTGTAAAAAGTAGTAGTTTTAGGTGATAACTGAAGGAGTCGGCCTTCTGTAGAGGTTTGATCTCATATAAGGAACCCAAACCTTGAGATCATTCCAATGTTTCTCTAGAGTGTTAAGTCTTACAGCTTAACTTGTTAAATCTTGTAGCTTATTGAGGGTGCAACTTTAGTAGTTAACAGTTTTTGGCACGCTCGGTCAGACTGTCGAATCAGACAGTTCATAAAAACATAAATAATTGTTGGTTTTGATATGCAGCCAACATTTTCAAGCCTTAAAGAGGTAGATTTTTGCATATCTGGCAACTTCGACTGTGAATAGAGTTAAAAACTAGTGTTGTTAAGCTTGACATGAAAAATATTCAGATCAGGAGCTCAAAATCTTTTGAATATTTACAATTGTCTCCACCTAGAAGGCAGAGTAGGTTTTTTAAAAGAGTTTCTATCTCAAAAAGGGTTTAATCAACCCCACCAAGTTTTAGACCATCTATTATAGCTAGTTCAGTTGTAACTACAACTTGAATTCATGTTGTTTCGGCTCAGATTAATCAACCTCCAACTATGCAAATGGCTAGAAATGAGCCTTTTGTGTCATTCAATGGAGGCAGTCCATTGAATTTGGCCCAAGATGATGATATCCTTGTAGCAGCCTTGAAAAGCTTTCCATTTTTCACAGGAGAAGATCAAACAAATCCTATTGAACACATCAAAGATGTAGCATCTCTCTGTGAGGTTCATCATATAACCCAAGAAAATGTAGTTGTTAGATTACTTGAAGCCTCATTGAGAGGAAAGGCATTGCATTAGTTTAGAGGTTTGCAAGTTGGGTCTATTGCAACTTGGGATGAATTAGGAGACAAGTTGCATAAGCAGTTTCAAGACAAGTCTAACCACTTATCACTGGTAGAATAAGTAACAACTATAAAGAGAGCTCCTCAAGAACAAATGACATACTCTAATTTTAGATTTTAGAAAACTTGGGACAGAATCCCAGCTACTATAAGGCCTTCTCCTAAGCATGTCTTCTTATACTATCTAAAAGCCATAAATAGTGAAATAGCAATCATGACACAGTCAATGGGAGGAGTGTCTTTACCAGATGCATATTAGGTAGCAATCAGGGCAGAAAATTGCTTAATTCAGGCAGGTAAGATTGCTCCTAGGCCACCAATGCCTATCTTTCCTAAAATTCAACCTAGTATGCCTCTACAAATACCACCTTTTACACCTTTTCCAGTTGTACCAGCATTATCAGTTCTTGTTCCAGCTATTCTAAGTCAAGAAAATGCTACTCCAAGCTCATCTCAGGAGCTACAAGAGATCAAAATTTTTCTTCAAACTTTTGGTAATAAGTTGGTAAGCTTAGAGAAGCAGCAATCATATAACAGACCTTATCAACAGTAGAATCAGGCTACAAATCAACCTTATCAAGGTCAGTAACAACAGTACCAAGGAAATAGGAAACAATACCAAGGTAACTACCAAGGTCCAAGATAGAATATTAACACAAGGCCTTTTCAAATATATAATCCTACTCCTATTAGTGCAGCTAAGGACATTGTCCTTATTTAGAACAACTTGGTTGTAGATTACAAATGTTGTTATCTGTGCAACCAACCACATAATCAGTCCATATGCTAAAACGGACTTATAATACAAGCATTAATGGTGTAGAGTGCTACAAGTTCACAAAAAAACATACCCAATGATGGAGCTCCACAGCAGCTGGAACAACCTACAAGTGATTCTACTTTATTAAATTGGCAGGGTGAAGAATTCTGTGGAGTATATAATGATGATTCTCTAATTGTAGCAAACAAAAGAACCAAGAAGAGGGATTTTGAGCTTGAACAGTTAGTCAATAAAGGAAAAGGAGTCACAGAACCATATACATCACAAGTACCCCATATTTTGCAAAGAAATACACAAGTTTCTACCAAGGAGCAACCCCACTTGCAAATTGAACCTATTGCTGCAAAGATACAACAAAAGGTAAATTATGTTGCACCTTTAAATATTGTCAAGAATATGAAAAAAATGAATATCAAAATGTCTATGTGGGACTCTTTAGCAATCCCAGGCCAGAAAGAGTTGTTACAATCTACCTTGACTGAAAAAGCAGTGACTAGTGAAGCTTCAGTTGATACAGTTAAGGTTGTGTTCACAAATGTACCCTAGGATAATGATAAACAAAAAAGAAAACAACCAAGTAAAGAGTTTGAAAAAGGTGTCAAATCTCCTCCTTTCTATGTAACCTTGATTGTAGGAGACAAATTAGTTCATAATTGTATGGTTGATAGTGGGGCTAGTAGTTCAGTCATTACAAAAAAGATTGCAGACCAGTTAGGACTGAAATACCAGCCCCTTGAGAAAGGAGTACTTCAACTAGATGGTACAACAGTTAACATTGTTTGTGTTAACAAATATTTGGATCTCACATTACATGCCTATCTGAATTTTTCAATTCCTTAGGATGTCTTCATCATTGATTTACCTCCATTCTTTTCCTTGTGTTTATCAAGGGACTTCACTGCAAAAATTGGAGGTTATCTATCTTCTGACTGGTCTCATATGATTTTTAGGACCAGGTATGGAACAAAAGTGACAATAAAATCAAAGTCATTGGCAAAGGATCACATTGAACCTTATGTGCCAAGTGCAGTTAATGCTAACTATGTTGTTTTTTAAGATAGTAAGCTTACTGTAGCTCAGGAGCTACAAGCTGAGAGTATACCAGAAGTGCTACTAAATGAGTGGGTAGAAAAAAATATAGTGGAAAATCCAAATGAACTCATTCAGGAAGCTGGATTGGGTATTTATGTGTTGCACAAACTAGAAACAGAGATGCCAAACCTTGAAAAGAAGGTAGAACAACAATTACCACAACAAGATGAGCTATGGAAAATGTACTTTGATGGCTCCAAAAGAAGAAATGGAGCTGGTGGAGGTGCAATGTTGATTTATCCATGGGGTGATAGGTATTATGCTGCTTTCATATTTGCCTTTTCCTGTTCTAACAATTCTACTGAGTATGAAGGACTGATACAAGGCTTAGAATGGGCAAGGAGAAGAGGAATCAGTTGCTTGCAAGTGTTTGGAGACAATGAACTGATTGTTAATCAGGTGAGAGGGTTAAATGTGACAAAGAATGATACTTTGAAATCTTATAAACATAGGGTATGGGATATGATAGAGGATTCTGATGCCTTTAATCTGATTTCAATCCCTAGGAGTCAAAATAAGCACGCAAACAAATTAGCTGCAATTGGTGCTCAGTTTGACATACCCAATGAGATTAGGAAAGAGAAGGTACAACATGTTAAAATAGTTGTTAGGCCCTCTATCCCTGATAACAATATTAATTGGAAAGTCTTTGAAAGTGATGAGAAAATTCTAAGTTTTTTGCTTGAGGGAGATTAGTTTTCTATTGTAAATCAAGAAAAGTTAAAACATCAATATGAGGATCATATTATTCAGCTTAAGACAAATAAGTTGCCCAGGGGCCTGGCTACATTAGAATCCATTTTCAGTATTGATGACGAACTGAAAAGGAACAAAACTAGCATTTAGAATAAAGAGGAGCATTACGAAGAGATGGAGATCTTTAAAGGTAAGCTTCTTAAGATAGGAAAAATTTGTTCAGCTGAAGATAGGAAGGCTTCCATTGCTTTATGCCAAGAATTTCAGGATGTTTTTTCTTGGGATTACTCTGATTTGAAAGGATTTGATCCTAGAATTGTTCAGCACACAATAGAACTCGAACCCAATGCAAAGCCTAGAAGAGAAAAGCAGAGACCTTTGAACCCAAAGCTTGAACCTTTAATGATTAAAGAACTAACTAAGCTAGTTGAAGGGGGTATTATATTTCCAATTAAACACACCTCCTAGGTTTCTAACCTGGTTCCAGTTAGAAAGAAAAATGGTGAGATCATATTATGTGTAGATTTTAGAGATCTTAATAGAGCATCTCTAAAAGACCATTACCCATTACCCTCCATGGAGCAGATCCTCCAAGTGGTGGCTAGTTCTGAGAGGTTTTCTCTGCTTGATGGGTATTCTGGTTATAACCAGGTATTGGTCAAAGAAGAGGACCAATACAAGACTACCTTTACAATAAAATAGGGGACTATGGCCTACAAGAGAATTCCTTTCAGCCTATCCAATGCTAGAGCCACTTTTCAAAGGGATATGGATATGGCTTTTCAAGGTTTAATCAATAAAATTATGCTCATATATCTAGATGATGTAACAATATTCTCAAAAAATGTTGATGAACATTTGTTGCATTTAAAATAGGTATTTGAAAGATGTAGGGGATATGGAATATCCCTTAATCCCAAGAAAAGTATATTTGTTGTTCATGAGGGTAAGTTGTTAGGACACATAGTGTCGAAGCAAGGAATTGCTATTGATCCTGAGAGAATCAAAGCCATATTATAACTACCTTTACCCAATCAAAAGAAAGGGCTGCAAATTTTCTTGGGAATGATTAATTTTTTGAGAAGGTTTATACCTGATGTTGCAAACCTTTGACAACCTTTGACTGCTATGTTAAGAAAGAATGCAGTTTTCAGCTAGACTAGAGAAGATAAACACAGTTTTGAAGCCATTAAGGAGGCTTTAGCATTAGCTCCCACACTGGTAAATCCAAATTTCTCAAAAGACTTTATTTTGTATGCATTTGGCAGTATAGATTATGTTTGTGCAATGCTTGTACAACAAAATGATGAAGGATTAGAGCAACCCATTGCCTTTTTCAGCCAAGGTTTGGCAGATTATGAGCAAATATATTCATTTGTAGAGAAACATGTTCTTGTTGTCATAAGAAGCTTGAAAAAAGTTAAGCTATTGATTTCCAACAATAAGATTCATTTAATGGTATCACATCCAAGTGTGAAAGAGTTCCTATTGAGTAAGGATCTCAATGAAAAGAGAGTTGGATGGATCCCTAAAGTCATGGAGTTTGATGTGGATATCAAGATCACAAAGTTGGTAAGGGGCAAAGGACTCTGTGAGCAACTTGCTTCAACACCAGAAAGTGAAGAGAAAACATAAACAAAGGTTGTTTTAGTCACTGATAATCTGGATCAGAATGTCACACCTACATTAGCAGCAAGTTGGGTTCAGGATATGACCCATTTTCTGCAGGCTGGTGGATGTCCACCAAGTTTAGATAGAGATAAAAGAAGATATTTCATGTTGCAGTCAATTCCATATGTATTGATTGATAAAATTCTTTTCAGGAAAAATTTAAATGGTGTTTTATTAAGGTGTATTGACACTGATCAAATAGACACAATAGTTCATGAATTCCATGATGGAACTTTAGGAGGTCACTTTTCTCCAAGAACAACAACTTGGAAAATAATGAGTAGGTTATTACTGGCCAAGCTTATTTAAGGATGCCCATGCTTGGGAAAAGAAATGTGTAAAATGTGCTCTTTTTATAGGAAAAGAAAGGCTGCCAGCTTTGCCTCTGTAACCAATTCAGGTTGAACAACCCTTCATGAGATAGGGAATTGACTTTATTGGGCCAATAAATCTACCCTCTAGTGCTGGTCACAAGTGGGTAATTACAAAAAATAATTATTTTACACGTTCGACAAAAGCAGTAGCTTTGAAAGAAGCTAATGCGTCTTCTGTTTTGAGCTTTTATGAGGACATAGTAACCAGGTCTGGAGTTCCTGATTCCATCATCTTAGATAATGCTCTTACATTTGTGGGATTAATAATTATAGATTGGGCTATAAGACATGGAATCCATCTAAATACCTCCTCAAATTATTACCCCCAGGGTAATGGTTTGGCTAAAAGCACAAATAAGAACCTGATCAAAATTGTTAAACGAATAATGGAGATAATTAGAGAGCTTGGAACACCAAGCTGAAATATTCCTTATGGGAAGATAGGATAACTTCCAAAAGGTCTATTGGAAATTCTCCATATGTACTGGTTCATGGCAAGGAAGCCAAATTACCTTTGTTTGTAGAGCTTCCAGCTCTTGACATTATACATCAGCTAGAAATGTTTGAAGAACAAGATCCATTAGCAGTCAGATATGCTCAACTCATGGAGTTGGAAGAGACAATAAATAAAGCTATAAAGTCTTTGGAGTATCATCAACTCCAAACTAAAAGAGTTTTTGATAAAACGACAATTTATAGAGTTTTCAGAGAAGGTGATGTTGTACTCAAATGGGATGAGTTGAAAAGTAGGCCAGGAAAGCATACAAAGTTTGATAGCTTCTGGAGTGGCCCATTTGTTATCACAAAGTGCAAGGAGAACAATGTGTTCCAGTTGTCCAAGACAAATGGAGAGATTCTACCTATCCCAGTCAATGGGATACACTTCAAGCATTGCTTTGAGGTTTGATCTATACCACTTCTGCTAGTTTAGAATTTTTGTTTTCAATAAGTGTTGATGCACCTTTGTTTAGTTGTTGTTTTCAGATTCCCTAAGTGTTTCTCATAACAGTTAGATAGTTTTTTTCTATAAGTTTGGCTTTCAATAAGTTCCAAGGTGTTTTGAGTCGTCTTCATTGAGTTACAACATTGAGCCAAGTTATTTTCAAATCTGTTTTGGGTTTCTGAGTGACCTCGTGCCTAATGAATAGTCTAGGTAGCTAGTCTTAATGTTTAGCAGGAAAACATATAGCAAATGTAGCCAAAAATGTTACTCATTTCGTTATTTTCTCAAGATTGATTGGGTTTAGAATGTTTGCAAACTAAAATTGAAGTGCATTTCTTATTTGTCTTCCCTATATTGCATTCAATTGTATAAACATAAAAAATCAAAGAGATTACAAGTTTTTGTAATAGATTATTACATTTATACAAGTGCATACAATATTGAAAAGATCTGCACAAATCTTGCTGAAAGTAATCTTTATTGATTCAAGAGTACATATTTTCCTCACACAAGCCATGAGACTTAACTTGCTCAATGGAAATGAGGTACAATCTATACATTGATGAATTAAAAGAAACAAAATGCACATATAGGAAAAGAGGCAAGTCATTGCCTGATGATTGGTCAGATTCTATTGTCTTGCTTGGTCTTCTACTTCAAGCTATCTTGTGTCCTCCACAACTCCCTGTTCCAACCCCTGCATCTGTAAATTGCAACAATGTTAGAGCAGTGCTCTAAGAAATGAAGGCTCCTAACACTACATGTGCATGCACCCATGAATGTATAAACTACCCCTCAAATACATCAAATAAGCATACATGTCCAAAGAAAGAAATAGGATCATCTAATACATCAATCATATGCATATTTTTTTCTAACTATTTGCTTCATGTGCAGATACAGGAAAAGCAATGTTTATGTTTCATGAAATTTCAGCACGCGGTGCAAATGTGGCTCCCACAAGGGTTGAGCCTGACATGCTGCATTTTTGTGCTTTTAATGATATTGAAATATTATTCATTAGAGGGATCATTTCTTTATGATTCACTCAAATAAGTATCCATCATTTATGGCACTAAGTTAACAGTCACTATCATAAATGATATATAGTTATTCTAGATTATCATAAAGCATGAAATCATTTGATCATAGTTATAGAGCAACAGATGATGATTATTCAAAGATTGCATTATATTCCACATATGAAACACATATTCAAAATAGAGTGCAGTTATAAATTCATTGCTTTACATTTTTCTCAATACAAGATAATAACAGGATCATTCATCAATATCACATATCCTGTTTCTTTTTGGGGTTTGTGCACAAGGTTGTCTTCTCTTTTACTGCAAGTAAAACAAATACCATAAGAAAAATTGAAGCTGGAAATGGAGATTTCGCAAAGGTGCATGAGCTATCCGAGGTGCAATGCATATGCAAGAAAATGTACATGAAAATCAGAATGAAATATGTACAGTCATTTCTTAAAAACATAGCAATGAGAATGGACAATATAGAGATTGTTATCTCAGCATAAGGGGTAGTCGTAGAGATTTGTGCATAACCATGTAAAATGACTGAGTATCACAATGAAAGGAAGGGATATACATACATGAGCAAGGGATAGTTTGTGATTAAGTGTAAAGAACAGTATTTTCAAAGGCAAGATGGCCACATAAGCCATCAATATGTCTGAAGTTTTTAATCACAAGATGTTTTTTTTTTCTTGCAGGGGATTCACATTTTATACAAAAGTATTGCTTATATAATGGTGATGGTAATTCAATGCTATAAACATAGTCACAATCATAATAAATATGACTGTAGGTTATTAAGACACTGCAATGAGATATATTGTAATTATGTGATTCATATCACAGATGAACAACAATACTTGAAACAAAGGTGTGTTTCTTCATGACAAAAAGAAAATGTGGCTACAATAAGCAAGGGTATATGCAGTAATAGGAAGGAATTGTGGTGAGGAGAGTAGTGACAAAGGCATTCCTAAAAGCCCAATTATGGGAAAGGTAAAGGTCATGACCTATAATGCTATATGAAATAAACTCCAGATCTTATGGTAGAAAAGTATTTTCCAATATATCTTCAAATAAAGCTTTAGGAGAATAATGAATGTAAGTTTTTATAAACCCAAAAAATGATATGTGAGGTTTTTCATTTTTCTAAAAGGGATAAGTTCAGACTTTCAACATTTTTCCAGAAATTTATGGGAAAATGACAAAACTGCAGTGTGAAATTAACAATGTGTCAATAGAAAACCCTTGTAATGTCATGAGAAGAACTCAAAAATGCTACAAAATCAAGGAGAGTTCTATTTCTCAGAAAGAAATGGTTGTAGCCTAGGAAAAATTGAAGCTACAGGTCAAATAAATGAAAAAGTGAAATACAAAATGTAAGAAGGCATGAGGGAAAATCACAAAATCTACAACCTACAAGGTGCTTGGAGATTGTCGTGAGTTTGATAAAAACCCATAAAAAAAAAATTGCAAAGAAGCCAAACCCTTGATTTTTCATGGTTTTTAAGATGGAATCAGAGATTTTTAGAAGCTTCTACCATTTTCAATTAGAATCTCAACATATATTCAAGGGTGAGCTCGGGTTTTTCTAAACCTTGGCCACATGATCTCATAAATGAGAAAAATTAAAGAAACAATATAAAGATCTACAAGGAAATGTAATAGATGCAAAACCATAGCCCGCAACTTGGGTCTTTTGTTTTTCATGGAATAAAGACAAGATACTATAGTGTGTAAAATAAGTTCTTACCTTTTTTTTTTGAATTTCCCTTATGTTTTTGCATTAAATCTCTATGTGAGATATATTCTAGAGGCTCAAGTATGAAATCTCATGGCGGCCGAAATGAGAAGGAGATCACATAAAGATCAAACAAGTGTAGAGAGAATAGTTAGAGTCATGGACAAAAGGTTCAAAATGAATTAAAAATGAAGTTTTTCATTCATATTTGCTTCAGAAAACAACTTACCAGTGAGTGCCTGGAAGAGAATAACAAAGATAAATCAAGTGCCTGAGAGTGAGCTTAGAAATCCACCAAAGAGTTCAACAGAGCTCGAAACCCTCATGGGGTTGGTGGCATTTGACCCTCTTCTTGAAGCTTCATAGTGCGAAAATATTTTTCCTTTCTTTTGTTTTGTTTAGGGCTGAAACCCTATTGATGACCAATGGAAAGTTAGGCATTTTTTTCCTTTTCTTTTAAAATTCTATGTGACAAGTAATACCCTGTGGGTTTGATATGCATTCACTTTGTATCTTGGGTTTTTCTATGTTTGTGACTTAGCAATTCATATTGCTTAAGGTGAATGAAGGTAGAGGTTTTTTATTTTTGCATTATACTATATTGTAATAATACTTAAATCTAGGTGATGTTTTATAAATCACTTGTTTTAAGTTATTATTTTTACTTAAAATGCAAAAATAGGAGCATATGCCATCATGATTAAGTCATAAGAAGAATTGAATGGATTTTATGAAGTTGCAAGCATATTGGAGGACTGTTTTCAGTTTGGAGACATGTACCCACATTTGTAGGGGAATTTATTCATCTTATTGAGGGTTTTGTTGGAATCTAGGGGTGGTTTTGCATGCCTAGATGTTTGGCATGTCCAAAACCACTTTCCCCACATGTTGGAGGTAGTTTTATGAGGAATATAATGCCTCATTTCTAGGATTTTATGGTACATTCGACCCAAGGTAGTTGCTTGCTCCTATTTTGGTACAACTACTTGGGTTTTGTGATATATTGACTCTTGTAACACATTTTGGAGTGGAGTTCAGATAGTGCAATTTCTGGAGTTAGTGATTTTTGTAGTCCTTTCTCAAATTTGAGCATACTTTGTAACTCATTTGGGGAGAATGAAATACAAACAGTTCCTTGGATTCTACTGATTTCAAGTTCTCCCTCCTTATTTTTGTAGTATTTGTGCATTATTGAATGATTGATCAAGCTATTTGTGAGGCATCTTAATCTCCATGAAGTTTTGTCTCATGCTTTCATATATTTTCTACAAAAGTAAGTTTGTGCAGGTTACAATTTGTGTTTAAGTTGCTTTCTCCTATTTTGGTGCAACTACTTGGGTTGTGTGATATATTAACTCTTGTAATACATTTTGGAGTGGAGTTCAGATAGAACAATTTCTGTAGTTAGTGATTTTTGTAGTCCTTTCTCAGATTTGAGCATACTTTGTAACTCATTTGGGGAGAATGAAATATAGATAGTGCCTTGGATTCTACTGATTTGAAGTTCTACCTCCTTATTGTTGTAGTATTTGAACATTCTTGAATGATTGATCAAGCTATTTGTGAGGTATCTTAATCTCCATGAAGTTTTGTCTTATGCTTTCAAGTATTTTCTACAAAAGTAAGTTTGTGCAGGTTACAAGTGTTTAAGTTGCGTGTACCCTTAAACTGTGAAAATTACTTTTCCTCTTTAAGGCTTAATACATTCAAACCCTCTTGTGAAATATTTATGTATGAATTTGTAGAAATAAGTTGTGTAGTTTAGCTATATCATTAGTAGCCAAGTGTATGCAAGTCTGAATCATCATAGTCCCATTTTTAGTTTGGTGAATCACCTTTCTTTTAGTTTTCAGTTTTCATTTTAAGTATTCCTTCTCCTTTTCCTCTATAAAAAATTAGTAGTTTTAGGTGATAACCGAAGGATTCATCCTTCTCTGGAGGTTTGATCTCATATAGGGAGCCCACACCTTGAGATCATTCCAATGTTTCTCTAGAGGTCCTACAGCTTAACTTGTTAAATCTTGTAGCTTAGTGAGGGTGCAACTTTAGTACTTAACAATAACCATTCCAAATACACTTGTGGATTTAGGAGCAGCTATAAATGTAATGACTAACGAGACTAAGGAGAGGTTGGCCCTTCAAGGACTACGAACTACTCTAATGGTCTTGCAAATGGTTGATCATTCCCTTGTAAAACCAGAAGGTATGATCAAAGACATCATTATTTCTATTGAGTCTTGGGAGTATCCAACAGATTTTATGATTTTGCAACAAAAGATTAAGCTGGGGGGATACCCCTGAATTTAGGAAGACCTTGGTTAGCTATTGCTAATGCCTTCATTAATTGCAAATCTAGAAATATGGTGATCTCAAATGGGGAGAAAACAAAACATTTGACATTGTACCCTCTGTTGGAGCTGTAAAAATTTGATGATTTTACATGTATATTTCACCCATATTTTGCCATATGATCCCATAATTTCCATCGGGTCATGCTTTTTTCACGTTGTGGTCCATATCGGCATAAGTCTATCTAGGTCTCCCCGACCCATGATGCTTTGGTGTTAACATATGTTTGTTGCAGGTGATCAATAGGGCTTGTTCATTGTTACAGCGATTGGCATTCACCTACTGGCAGCTTTCAGCAAGACATTCACGTTGTTTCGGTGAAAAAAAAGGTTCCTATCGGCATAGGTTATACCGTCGGAATGAGGTCTTTCCAAGTGCCTTACGTCTCGCCGACCAGTATATGGAGATGCATCGGTGAGATTTTTTCCTTCGATGAACCATCTTGGAGAACTCACCTAGTCTTGCCGACTGATGGGGGATGCATATACATATTGGTAAAAAAATTTCTTTGGGGTAACGTCTTGGTGAGTGACCTTCGGTCTCACTGATATTACATAAGAGGCTCGTCGGTGAGAGACTTTTTCTTCGAAGTAAGTCATAGTGACTTCACATTGTCTCACTTATCGATGGTGGAAGGATAGATGTATCGGTAAGAGTCAAAGCTTTTAGCATGTGGTCTTGGCGAGTTTGAATTGTTACAGCGACAGAAAAACACATTAGAGTTTCATTTCGGCCAGACTAAATGAATGTGATAAGAGGTCTCAGCGAAGTGTATATGTCTCGCCGACCGATAGCATAATGGAGATTTTTTGGTATGAGTTAAGGTTCTCGATAAGAGGTCTCAGCGAGTGACCTTTGGTCTCGTCAATGGAAAAAAATGAAGGACCTTGTCGGCGAAAGTGTACTTTTGTATCAGCGACTCAAAATGGATAAAGACTTTCGGTATGACCCAAGGCTTTCTATGAGAGGTCTCCCCAACATTAATATGTCTCGCCAATAGTGTGCATGGGAATTTTGTTGGTGTGAGAATAGGTGTGAGCTCGAGGCTCTCGGTATAACAAGGAGAATTCTATATTATGTCTCCTTGATAGTTGAAGGTTATAGTAACACGCAAGATGAATAAGGGGCTTTTGGTGAAACACGATGTGGTCTACGTGAGGTTTCCCCGATATCACAGAGCTACAACAAAACACAAAGGGAACATGCAGATGCTTCTTGTCTTCAGTGTAACAAGCAATATGTTAAAGTGACATACATTTTGATCGCGGGGGCTCTCATTGAAACATAATGTAATCTACAAGACATCTTCCCGACTCTGTATGTCATGGCGAAAGCGGGTAACACCAAGCAAAGCGATTAACAATTGAATTGCCTTTGGCATAGCTATACGATATGTCTTGCCAACTGTTTCACTAATGAAAAATAGAAATTCAAATAACTGAGGCCGACATGTAAATTGCTAAATTACCATTGCAGGCCGACATGAAAGGAACCCGAATTCTATGGAAGGCTAACATGGAATTTCAATATGATTTATTTTCTTGATGTTGGTGTATAAATAGGCATTTTGTAATTGTAAAGTGATCATCAATTATTATATTTTTTGATACACAACAAGTAGATACAATAGAATAAAATTCTCAGATCAGAGACTATTGATGCATGTTTTCAAAATGGAGGTACTTATGAAAATCATTTGATGTTGCTGCATTTTTCTAGTGTCAATTGTCTGTTGAATTCGATAAAAATACTACTAAGTTGTCTCCAAGATTGATGCTTTCTGGTTGTTTAAATTGACATAACAAGTTTATGTTCAGTTTATCAATGCACATTTGTTGTATTTGTCTAATTAATCAATTGGTTTTTTCAAGCAAAGATTAAATCCTTTTAATTGATCATAGTAATCAGAGAGATTCATTTGGATTGCTAAAGTAGAGCTTAGTAGTTACAATATTGAATGTTTATACAAGTTGTAAATAGAATATATGCCAGATAATTTGAGTATTATCTAGAGAGTGTTGCTCATCTTGATTTCATTTGACTCCACCTACCCAATAAGGCACTGGTCTCTGCAGTTTCATCATTAAGATTCATTTGTTCTCTTTATATCTGTTAATTAAGCATTTTAGGATTTAGATCAGAAGATTGCTATTGCTATCAAGTTTGATTTTATTTGTTCACTTCCATCTTCCATTGTGGACAAATCACTGCAAGAAAGATAATCATAAATACATAAAGTCTGCTTCATTCAGTAAGGTACACCCACCTAGGTTTAGCAGCACTTGAAGAGTAGAAGGTTGAATTCTTTCAACCTTGTCTGTTACCCTGAAACGTATCAAGAGATTGGCAACCTCTTGAGGTATCTTTACTTGCGTTTTTGAGAGCTAACACCCTCTAGTGCAGCCATTAGTGGAAATGAAGGATCCTTTGTGGATCAATAGTGACGCAGAGGAGCCTCTACCTATTTTAACAATAGATCAAAGTAGGGAATTTGAAGATGTTTTGGAAGAGACTATTATTAATCATTTATTGCAAAATCGTTATTTATTTGATAGTGATCTTGAGCCAATGATTTTTCCTATGGACATGGGTGATAACTGCCCATTTGGAAAATTTCCATTAGTAGGTAGTTCACAGTCTGTTCAGTACTTTATCACTTTACACCAATTATTAAGACATGATTGTATATACCGTCCATTTTTTATGTCTAGGGATACTAATCCATCTTCATCTAACTCACAACTACTTTCCATAGATACCTCTGTACAATCCCAAGCTATTCAAATCTTACCTGGCAAAACGTTTAACATCAATCTTAGTTTAGATGCCTGTCAATTGAAAGAACTCATTGAGATGTTGTCTACCCATAAAGACGCCTTTGCTTGGGATTATCAAGACATGAGAGGTATTCATCTTTCCACTTGTACACATCATATCTATATAGAGGAAGGGAGTACACCTATACAACAAACCCAGAGACGGTTAAACCTAGCCTTACAAGAAATAGTTAAGGAAAAACTTCAGAAGTTGCTCAATGTAGGATTTATTTACCCCATATCAGATAGCCAATGGGTGTCCCCACTTGTGGTAGTACCTAAAAAAGAATGGAAAATGGCGAATATGTGTCAATTATAGGGCCTTTAACAAGGCTACTAAGAAATACCATTTCCCACTTCCTTTCATTGACCAAGTCCTAGACACCTTAGCAGGGAAGAAGTTCTTCTCCTTTCTTGATGGGTTCAGTGGGTATAACCAGATCTATATTGCCCCAAAAGACCAAGACAAAACTACTTTTACCTACCCCTGGGGAAAATTTTCCTACAATGTCCTACCTTTTGGATTGTTTAATACACCAACTACTTTCCAACGAGTTGTTCTAAGCATTTTTTCTGATTTAATTCATGACTGTGTAGAAGTGTATATGGATAAATTTACTGTTTATGGTAACACATATGAGGAAGATAAGGAAAATATTGAGAAGGTACTTAAGTGATGTATTGATACTAATCTTTCCTTGAGTCATGAAAAGTGTCACATCCTAATGACTGAAGGTATTGTGTTGGGTCATTATATTTTTGAAAAAGGAATTGAGGTAGATCTGAAAAAGATCAAGATTATTCAAGACTTGCCTATGCCTACTTGTGAAAAGGATGTACGTAGTTTCCTAAGACATGTTGGTTATTATCGTAGGTTTATTCAAAATTTCAGCAAGATTGCCTCACCCTTGCTTTTGTTGCTAGGAAAGCATGTAGATTTTTCATGGACAACAAAATGTCAACAAGATTTCAAGGAAATCAAAGGTAAGCTCATCACAACACCTATGTTACAAGGACCAAATTGGGAACTTCCATTTCATATACATACCTATGCATTAGATACTTCTATGGGAGCCATCCTTGGACAAAAGGAATACTTCCTCTTCTGTGCTATTTATTACATTAGTAAGAATTTTACTGGTGCAGAGTTAAATTATACAATTATTGAAAAATATTTTTTGGCTGTAGTTTATGCAATAAATAAATTTTTCCACTATATCACTAGATATAAAAAAATTGTACATATGGATCATTCTACCATTAGATTTTTAATGAACAAACCTATCGTTACCAAGTGAGTGATTTGGTGGTTACTTCTTTTGCAAGAGTTTGATATTACTATCCTCAACAAACTAGGGCGAGAGAATGTGGTGGCCAATTTTCTCTCTAGACTGTAGCGTGAAGATGGACCAACCCCAGTTGATGACACCTTTCCAGACGAACATCTTTTTTCTATATTAGCAAAGAGTCTATGGTATGTTGACATGGAAAACTACTTGGTTACTTGTAGGTTCTCACCTCATTTCTCTCTAAGGGAACGTCGAAAGCTGGTAGGACTCAGTGGTGACTACATGTGGATTAATGGGATGCTCTTCTGCCAAGGCCTTGATAATATCATGTGTCGGTGTGTGCCTAAAGAATATGTCTTTGACATTCTACGCACATGCCATACAAAACCTTACAGAGGAAATTTTGTTGCCCATCAGACTGTCCAGAAGATTCTCACTACCAGTTATTATTGTCCCACACTCCACAAGGATAGTAAGCATTATGTTCAACATTGTGATAAATGCCAACATATGGGGCGACCTACCTACTCTGACAAAATTCCTTTACATCCTCAGTTATCTATAGAACCATTTGAAAAGTGGGGGTTAGATTTTGTAGGGCCCATTAATCCTACCTCTTAGAATGAAGAATATATCTTGGTTTGTACAGATTATGTCACTAAATGGGTAGAGATAGTAGCCTTAAAGCATGCTAGGGATACTAAGGTTGCTAAATTATTGTATTTTGACATTTTTACCAAGTATGATGTGCCTCATGAAATTTTCATGGACCAAGGAGCATAGTTCACCTCTGACTTGATTGTAGCATTGGTACAACAATACAAAATTAAGCATTGGAAGTCTTCCCCATACCATTTGCAAGCCAATAGATACATGGAAGTAACCAACCGAGAATTGGAGAATATTCTTACGAAGATAGTGGCATTGCACAAGAAAGACTGGATAGAAAGACTTCCAAAAGTTGTTTAGGCCTATCACACAACCTGGAAGACTACCACAGGGATGACACCATATAAGCTCATTTATGGCAAGAGGGTTTTTTTTCCGATTGAATTCGAAGTGAAGAATTTGTGGTACTACCCTTGAGCTTGGAATGAACCTCAGTGAGGTGTAGAGGGAGAGACTTTATCAACTCCACTTGCTCAATGAAATGCGTCAAGAGGCTCTTTTTCATACAAAAATGGTATAGAGGTAGAGAACACAGTGGCATGACCACTTCATTCAGTCACGAACATTCCAACCAAAGGATTGGGCTTTACTCTATGAATCACGATTCTAGGAATTCAAATGGAAATTCCACACTCATTGGCTCGGTCCCTATGAAATTTAAATTGTGTATGATAATGGTGTTGTTTGACTGTGTATTGTGGATGTTGAACACATGACTCTTCTTGTCAATGGGCACCATTTGAAACTCTACAAATGGCCTCTTTCAAAGGAGACATTATTTTGTGATGTGGCAAAAGAACTTATTGTTTTTCCTTTCAGCCTCCTAAGAGATTGAGTGTTGAATTAAAAAAAAAGCAATAAAAGATCCAACAACGAAAACCTTCAGGCATTGTTGGCTAGTTAGCATTTGAAAATCGGTCTTTGGTGAACGCTAACTACTAAAATAACTTAGAGGTGAAAATCGGGTTGTCGACGCCTCTAGGTGGCGATAGGCTGAAAATTGGATTACTAACAGTCTATTGTCGATAGAAAAAAAAACCAACATACTCACTCCTCCCTCTAGTTCTACTAGTGCCTTTTCTAAGGAGAAACATGAGCTTCTCTTTGTTCCTATTGCTACTTATTCTATATTGCACCTAGCGAATTACTCTTCCTTCCTACCATTTTTCTTGCTCCTGCCACTGGCCTTCCATGTATCTCTATCCACTTGCTAGTTTCTCCACATGGAAGTTTCCGCTCCTATCTTTTCTTTCAGAATCACAACCTTCCTCCCATCTTTGTACTACTTCAATCTTCCGTATGTTGATCTTGTCATTATTGCCAATATTTTCATTATTGTGGATCTCTTTTTGGTTGCCTCGATGTCATCTCCAACTAGTTTCGTACGTGGCCATTTCTCCACAATCACATCGCTGATCATTCACCTCATATTAGGGAAGTATTATTTTTATCTTTGTAAGCATATTAATTTTTTTTTTCTTGTAATTATTTGGGAACAATGGGATGGTTCACCGTTAAGCTGGGGGGTGGTACGAGATCTTTAACCATCATTTGATAAGCTGGCCAAACCTTACCTGTCATGCACCACCTCATATGGACATTATACCTATTATTACCCATTACTTACCATTAATAACCTTTGTCTAAACCATTCTCATTTACCCATCCTGGTAATCACTATAACCATTTTCATTTTTGAAGCTCCTGTCACAACTCGACCTAATGGGAGGTGACCACAAAAGGCATGAATTGTTGTCCATGAAAAATTTGGTTGCTAGTATAGAATCATACAATATTTTTGAGCATGGTGCCTGGACAACATATTTTAAGCAACTCTGTGGCTTTGATGAAATGGTGGCTGTAGAATTCGCTACAGGGTTTCGCAAGAATAGTGTCACTCTAAGGGGTTTGGAGTTTCATGTGACAATACAGAGGGTTTTCGCAATGACTGGACTTCCTAGATCGACATTTTATTATTTCCCAATTCCTCCTCAAGTGTGACGGATCTCAAGCTTCACCACAAGCAATTCTTGCAATGAGGGGAGTTTGTCCAATTTGTGCAAGGCCAGGGTAACACATGAGAGTCCCTTCCTCCTTTATGGGATGAGGTATAAAATTTTTTTATACAATATATTACTTGTGAAGGACGTTATGCATATGTTCATGCCCACCATTTCCATCTTATGTTACATCTGTGCAATGTTGTTCTTATTAATGTTCCCTATTATTTGCATCTCTTTAAAACATTCATGTAGACTATTTTAGAAAGGTCATGCAAATTACCTTACCCACCATGGCTTAATTAAGCTCCTCATTATACATGGCCTCCACTCTGCAAATCCCCATCTTGAATGGGATGCCTTTGTGAATTCTACAACCATAGAACCTACTGAAATCCCTCCAAAGCAAGCAGAAATAGAAACCCTAGTTGGAGAATCCTCTAAGAAGAAGAAATCAAAAGAAACCCATGTTGATAAACCTTCTAAAAAGTAGAAAATTAGTCTTGCAGCTTCTTCCACTCCACAATTGGAGAACCCTACACCTCCCATTAGGAAAACCAGAAGGAATTCCAATTAGTTAGACAAGCTTGAAGAAGCAGCTCACTCTACCACAGTAGTAGAGGTGGTAGCCACTAAATCCCTTGATAAAGGAAAAAGGAAAGTTTCCAGAGAACTTAGACACCAGAGATGATAAAAAGAGAAGCAACAGGCAGCACAAAATGAGAGGGAAAATTCTCCTCTTGAGAACACAAAGACCTTTGAGCAACCAAATGTATGTCCTGATGAAGGGGTCTCTGGCCTACAAGTCTACAATGTAAAAGATAGAATTGAAGATGAAAAATACCCTGATTGTGAGAAATTTTGGAGGGATGAAACCCTTTAGATCACCATAGAAAGGCCATCTAAAGTGGGTGGAGGTGTTCTTCTTGAAGTAGAAGTATTGTATAATGAACAGACTCTAGATGATAATGTTGGAACTATGAGTCATGCTGAGCATACCCTAGAAGGGGAGGAGCACTCTAAGGAAATTCAAGAGGGCATTGGTGGGGAAAGCCCAAAGTTTAATGATTTCTCTTTGTTGAGTGAAATAGGTAAAATCCCTCATAAGTCTAAAGATGCTTTAGACAATGTTAACTCTACAAAATGTCCTACTCCACCACAATAGGAACAAGAATTTACTATTAATGAAGATGTTTCAAAATCCCTTGTTTCCTTTCATGATAGAACCCTAATGGAGAATGATGCCCAACCACTCATTCCTTTCAACCAACTGTGCCAAATTATCTTTCAGCTTCAACAGGAAAATTAGCAACTGCAGGCACAACTCCAGGGACTTGTTGCACTAAGCACATAACAGAGGGCAGAGGTTGAAAAAAGGGATCCACAATGTAGCCTGGATGTAGCCACTACACATACAGAACTCTCGATTGGTTTGTATTCATTGTTTGCATGAGGACATGCAAAGTCCTTAAGATGGGGGAAAATGTTGGGTGTAAAATATGCTCCATCTTTTATGGACTTTTCCTTTATTTCATTTCCATTTCCTTATCCCTAGGTCCCTTTTGTCCATTTAATTATCAATAAAATAAAAGATGTATGATATGTTTCTAAAGATGAAGGGATGTTTCCTAATTACTAAAATCATTCAAGGTAATAATGCATTCCGACTAGTTTTTCTACAGGAACTACATGTGAGGAAGGAACTGACCATGTGGACAAGACTCAGGAAGCACGCATGGGCTGAGCATGCTGGAAGATTACTTGTTTTTGTCTATATATTCTATTTTAAGCTAGTTGTTTCAAGACTATTATGGTTTTGTGGTATGCGGCCAAACCAAATACTATGTTTAATATGTTTGTTGGCCAACGGCCATAACGAACCACTACTTTATAATTTTAATTTGTGATGATATTCACTAAACTGATAAGTATATATATGTATGATTTAGAGGCAATATATAATATATAATCCATAGACTTAAGCAGATCAATTCTATCTCTTGTTTACAAATATTTGATGAAGACTGTGTGTGGTTTGAGTTAGAATTATTATTTTTATCGACTCGCCATGAGAACCAGAGGAAGGGCCCCCTCTCGGAACCCTGGTGAGATCATTTATATTTGTAATAGATTAGGATATGCATATTATGTGATTTGATCTTTTTTAAGTATATACTTGATAGCATATTTGCAGTTTAATCTAAACTTTGTTCGTAGATCGGTAATAACTCAGTTTACAAAATTTATTGAATGATAAAAAATTTATGAAGAGTCCTCACAAAATGCAGGGATAAGGGGTGTGTTCATATCAATTACTATGCCCTTTTTTTTGTTCCATCCCACTCTGTTACATTTGGTTTCAATTTCATCTTCCTGTCATTATTCACTTGCAGTCGATACACTCCACCACACTTCACCCACATTACATCTTCCTATCACACTCCAACCTCCTGTCGCACATCAACCTCTTGTCACACTCCAACCTCCTGTCACAATTAAACTTCTTGTCACTTGCACTCTTTCAATACATCTTTGGGAACTAAATTCTTTCTCTTACTATTATGATGGATGTTGAATTTGTGTTATTCAAGTTTGATTAAAAACAAATAGATTGGTTGAAGTAGGTAAACAATAATTTAAGAAAGAATTTCATTAATTTTTGAAGTGTGATTTTTAATTTTAGATTGAAAAGTGTGTTGTCAAGTCTTAGATGCATCCATCCCCCCTTGGTTCTTTAGTTTCATCCCTTAGGTAGATTTCTGCAACACTGTTCACAAGCTTACACCCCCAAATTGACACTTGAAGGATAAACTGAGGAAACAATTGTGAAATTCCCAAAGATTGATCTCAATCCTTTCATCCATTTAAGATAGAATTACAAGAATAGTTTTACCTAGAACATCACCCACAATTTAATCCAATCAAATTGCTTCAATTCCTTTCCAAAATTCCATTAGCTCATCATATGATGGCTCTAGATAAGCATCGATTGTATCTAAAGTCATACTTTTCTTTCCTGGTATAATCAATGATAGCGTTAAGAAAAATGGTTTAGTTGCTAACCATGGAGGCAAGTATTTATTAAAAACATTGGCCAAGTTGACCATTTAGTACTTTGATCTAAGAATGGGTTCACCCCGTCTAGAGGCAAACCCAACCTTATGTTACGATGATCTTGAGAAATATTAGGCCATCAATTATCAAATTCCATCCATGTCTTAAAATCAGGTACATGTTGTTTTCCATCGATGCTCTTATTTTGGACATGCCATTGCATAAGTTCAACAATGTCTCTACACCTATACATTCAGAGTAATCGTGGCATTATCAAAAAGTGGTGAAGAACCTTTCTAGGAGCCAACGCTGATTTCAACCCTTGTCTATAACTCGCTTCATGAAATTTCAAACATTCACTCTCACTTTCAAGATTATTACGAAATAATACACAACCATTCACACATGTGTGGATGTTTTCATACCCTAGGCCTAGCTTGGTGATTTTATTTTTACATTGACTTCATTTTTTTGGCAATGTGGAGTTAGGTGGTAACAACAAACTTAATAATGCTAATAAATGATCTACACTCTCATTTGTCTAGCCAAGCACCACTTGCAAGTTAAGAATTTGAAGGATTGTTGTCAAACAACTTAACTTGCAATTGGCATACACAAGCTTTAAATCATCCTCCATTGACTTGGCCCAATCATCATTTAGATCCTCATTCAACATTCTATCAACCTCAAACCCTTTTTCTAACACTGCTGCCTCTTCATCTATAATGTTTGGTGCCACATCATCTATGTTTTTTTGCCTCTTTATCTCTCACACCCTAAAATTCTATCATATCTTCATAATAATTGTAATCTCAAGGGATTATACCACTATGCCCATATCTTATTATGTGTTGATAAATCACATTTCTTTTTTCACCTTTCCACCAAGACAGTCATTACATGGACATGAATATTTTTCCATGTCCCTTTCATCAGCCACTCTCTCATCATATGCATGGTATTGATCCATATTCAACCTTTGACATTGATCCATCTATAATGTGCTATATTCCAATATTAATTTAGTTTCCTATTTCAAGAAAAAATAGAAATATGAAAAACTCAACTTACTCAAGATCTAATACATGTAAACTCATTCTCTTCAACACTCTTCAACACTCACTCAGAATTCAAAGCACTTCATAGAATTAGGGTACATAGCACTTTATAAAATTAGAATTAGAACACTCTACAGATATAGAGCACTCTGTAGCAATTCAAATTCAAGAAATACAGCTGGGTATCACTCTACAAAATCAGATGTTTTTCCTCTACATAAATCTATGTGGTCAGTTTTGTGCATTTTTTTACTTGTAGGATTCTTAGCTATCAATGGCTAATTAGCATGAAACATAGCAACTTATCTTCCCTCATTTTTTTTTTCCCATGTGGAAGAGGTAGAGATTAAAAGTATATGTTGTAAACTATCTATTACTGGCACCTCGCCATTTATGTTTCTAATATAAAAAATATCCATTGTAGTTAAAAAAACCAATAATAGTCAAATTGTAATACACAAAGATAATGAAACTTTGGGGTGTTTGTATACTATTTGTTTGCATTTATAGGAGCATGTTGTAATTCTAAAAATCTTGTTGATCTTGTAGACTTATGTTCAGTTTACATGTCATCTACAATGTGCATAAAAGAAGACCGTGATGACTGGAAATAAAAAAATGTTATTTTTATCCATGTTTTATTGAGGGCCTTCCTTGTCTAGATGATAATTAAAGAAATGATTTAGAAATGGAACACAAAATTTAACCTTTTTCTATTGATGAACCACAAAAATTTAAACATATGAAAATCTTTTCAATGTTAATGAATACACAAACACTAATAAACAGACTAATAAATTCTTTGTTGTAACTTTGAACATTACTTACTAGCATAAATTATTAACATGTTGAGATAAGATGACTTATTCTAAAAATTGATATACTCCCATGTGTGGACATATAGTATCAATTAAAATAGCTTGGTGACCACATTTATTTGATGAACTAGCATAACTTTCAACTATGCCATATGACACCATCTTCTAAGATTCCATGCAATTAATAGATTAGGCTTGCACAAAATGTTACCCAAGCATTGAGGTCTAGGCTAGGGACATGTGCCCATGGTTTAATGGAAATTTGATCAAAGGAATTGAAATTTGGATGCATGTTACAAGTTCAATTCCCATATTCTCCAAAATGCATAGAGGAATCTAATGAAAAAATAGTCTACTAAAATTAGAATTGCTTGTATGGTTCTGGTACTAAGTTTCCTATGTAACTACTGTAAGTTAAAACAACCAATAAAAAAATAATTATAATGTACATACACTACCCATGCCATGAAGACTTAGTGAAAAGGAGCCTCAGGGATTAGGTTGGTGAATTGGTTAGAAAATTAGAAATTAATACCATACCCATGCATGATAACATGGAACACAAATAGATAACTTCAAGATATGGTCACTACATTATATTGATTATACAATGAATACAAGCATCGAATTATTTTACAATCTCAAGAACTCTAAATTGTTACATGGTTGTCAATGTCTTATGACAAGATACCCTCCTATTTATGTAACTCATCTCTTATAATACACCATTTTTTTCTCCTAGATAGATACAATTGCCAATCAAAAAGCTATAGATTTTGAGTTTAATGTAATGAGGGTTTTGAATTACCTTTGAATTCGCTACAGAGGGTGTCCCCAAATTTTTCTTTTCTATAAAGGGCCTCGCCGACTTCAAATTCGTTGCAGCAAACTCTGAATTCCTTTCCCGCCTTTTGAAAAGTCTCTAGGTCCTCTCCAAACGAGCTTTATTTCCCATGTAAGTAGTTGCTATACTTATATGCTAAAATGCAAAACACCTTATGCCATTAAATTGGCACATAAACCCTCTCTGGTTAGCTCTAGCTCCATTAATAATTAACAAACCCTCCTTTTGTTTGTAGAGGTGCATTGCACAAATAATTCCAATTGTACTCCCCACTCCCCCATCAAATTACCTCTCTTTAATTCTACACTCTACTGTACTCCCTACTCCCACCAACAATTTACCAATTCACTATTAACCCTACGCACAATACAACCCACTCCCGCCAATAATTTCCCAATTCAAAATATTTTTTTTAATCACCCACTTTAATATCATATTGTCTAATTTTTATTTGTGTGACTAATTATTTAGTTTTTTTTTACCCAACAATCAAATTAGTCATTTATAGCTGTGTTGCAAAAAATTAGTAGAGTTTAGTCATTTTTAGTTGTTGTGACTAAAATTTTTAGTCACGTAGTCATTTATTTGCCAAATTCTACTAGTGTAACTTTCACCTAGGAAGTCATATTTTTGCATTCTTATAGTTGATGGAAAACTCTTTTTAGATAGTTTTACTATGGTATTAGTATTCCTCTTATATTTTATTGATTTTTATAGGAAATAAAAAATCGAAAGATAAATTTTCTCTCATTGATTCAACATATCATATCTTGTTCCCATGGTTATTGAATTTGGACTTATTATAGGTGTTAGATAATTTTATGAGAACTTTATAATGGATTAATTTTGGATATGTTACTATGTGAATTTTTACTTACATATATCTATTTAATTTTTTTTATTCCTTTGACAATGATAATTTGTGAGTTTGTGATAAATAAAATCTAGAGGTGATTTGATATTTGAGTAATGGAAAACTTACATTTTAATCTTTGGTTTTATATATTTAAAATCATAATCAATGTGATTTTGAATTTGTATATTGCATTGTGAAATCTATGGTTTGTGCATTTTTTTAGGCTATCCATACTTATAACTTGCATGGATAGCTTGGATGTGGGTCCTCTATACCCATAGATATTTTAGTGTTGATTTAAATTCTATTTGGTTGGTTTGGTTTGTTCACCCATTTTATTGGTTTATTTGTCATTATGAGGTATAGATATGGTGTTACTTGATATAATTATATTATTAGACATAGTATTGTTGACTAAAGTGTAGGCATGTGAGGCTTAGTGGAAGCTTTATGTAGGTACATTAAATTGGTGATCATGATGTCACATTGGAGGTTCCTTATATGCTTGGATCTTTGGCACAATATGGTTGTTGATGTAGTTACCTTAGGTGGTAATAATGATGTCATGGAGGTTTTTTGTATACATGGAGCTTTCACATGACATGATTTTTTACGTGGATGCATTACCAATGATGTTAAATTGATTCTTAATTGTTAGTGTGGTTTATGTTCTTGGTTTGGAGATCTTGGTTTTACTTTACCCATTGGAATTTTTGGTTTTGCAGTTGAGTATATGTTGATCATGGTGATCTTCATTTATAATATATTTATCATAATTCCATGTGTAGCCCAATATCATGGTTCAAGGATATCTTTGGTTGTGATGTTGATTTATCACTTGGTGATGTATGCTCTTCTATAGTGGTTGTTGGTATCATGAAGGAGCTATTGGATCATTTTTCTTGTATGTAACGAGAGTCCTATGAAATCTTAAGTTGTATTAACAGGAGATAGTTATCTTCATGTGGTTTGGATATTTTGTTATATTTTTACCATGGGTAAATCTTAGATTATTTGGTTGAGGTGTCGATTATAATTTGTTATTTTAAAAAATGGTCCTTGTTTATAGGATGGATGTTATTGTTTCATGGTGGAATCTCGATTGCACATTAGATTTTTGGCATGACATAGGTGATCATGGGAGAAAAAAAATTCATTTAATATATATGATCTTATTTTGAGGAGATGTAGATTATAACGTCATGGAGAGTTCTTTATTCTAGAGTTGGAGCTTTTGTAGTGATTTGTTATGATCTAATAGATAAGTGGTGTAATTTTTTTCTATTTTATTTTTTAGAATGTTTCATTGAAGTTTGATTGGCATGAGATAATTAGTTGTAAAGCTATTTTATATTTAGGTGAGGCTAGAGACCTCTTGATCATAGAGATTATATATTGACACAATTACTCTTTGATATAATCCTAGAGGATCAATCTCATTCCCCACACTTTTTCCTCTTAATGGTGAATCATCTCATAGCTATTATGTTCCTTATTTAAATAGATGCACTTTGTTTTAAGCTTTATTTTCTCATGAAAATGAATCTTGAACTATAGATATTAGTTTTTGAGAAATAATTTGAATATTAATTGACATGGTTTATTTTTCCTTTATCTCCTTTTACATATGAGTTTATTATGATTTTCTTTTGAAAAGGGTAGAGGATAGTTTTGGGAATGGATATTTAGTTTATATTCATTCAATTTGAGAGGCCTATATACTAGTTGGTCTAATGATTCATATAATATATTTTATCTTTGAGTTGAACAGTTGGTTTTGTGAAGGACTTTCTATTTATCCTTTTTTGAAGAATATCATACTTGTCATAACTTGAGCACTTTGCAAGATTATTTTTATTTATAGGCTCTCTCTTGATGCTCCTTTTTCTATTTTGTTTTCACACAGCTTTGGAGTTGAGGTTTGTGTGGATACATTGTGATCACTATGTTTGAGTTCATTTGTTGTTATTGTACTTTATTATTTTCTTTTCGTTAATAGCATGAAGAATATTTAATATATTTCTCTTATGATATGGATAACTTGGGAGAGCTATGGAGACTAGTTTAGTGTGCGATTTATGCTATAATAGTTTAGTTTGTAGGTATTACATATCATTGTGAATATAAATTTGTAGTAGATGATATTGATGACATTTTCTACATATTCTATATGAGTTTTATTTGTGTAATTTAGGACAATTTTATTATTTTTAGATTTTAAATTACCCATGCAATGGGAGTTCCATGTTTTCTATGTATTTTTTATTGGATTTACACAATATAATGTGGTGTCAACAAGGGTCTTCAAGACTTATTTGTATAGAATAACATATATAAAAATATCCACAATTGTTGGTAAGGTTGGGTGTGTTGATGGCATAAGGTCTACCTATTATGATGAGTATAACTTGGTTTTGAGGTATAGTTAATTAGATTTGTTAGTAAATAGTTGTGGTTTCTATTCTAGCTATGATTATTAATTCTTGGTAGCTACTCAAGCCTATTTGTTACCATTAAATTTAGTGTTTTTGTTTGGATATTGAGTTGAGGTAGGATTTTTTATTTTATGTGATAATATAGACTGATTTCTCTTTTGGATTGGATATTATATTTTTTGCATTAAAATAATGGAGGATAATATGATTATTATTTAAGATGGTGGTCAACTTAGTTATTGTTGCAAGTATCTTGATCATACATGTTAGCTATAAGCATAGATCTCTTGATGATTGATTTTATTTTGGTCCCTTATGTAATGTATACAACAAGTGGGAGAATGTTGGAAAATGTGTGTTCTAAACCTTGCATTATATTTATAATATAAAATTAATATTTATTTTTGGTGCATCTAGGAAATTTAGGTATGCATGGATTAGAGATTATTGGAGATACTTTTTACATTGTATCTAGAATTGGGATAAATATTTAATGTGGGTTGCACTTTGGGAGAATATCTAATATTGAAAAAACTTAATACCAAAAAATACATGAGGAGGGCATGGTTTTATAATCTCATGGTTTAGAGGCACATGGTTTGTGTAATACCATTTGATTTTTTCTAAGCTTGTTTCTATAAAAGAAAGCTCATATGAATATTTGTTGAGGTTAGATGTTATAAAAATTTTCTTATTGGCAAAGGTTAACTAAGAATCTATTTTAGGTTGCATATGTGAGGAGAGGAAGCATGGATTAGGGTGTGTTATAATATTCTCATTTTATTATTCACATGGAATACAATTAGAGATTGATGTTTTAGAAGCCTTGCATATGGACTTTGCAAGTATATTGTAATATTTGTTCATGGGATAATACATTGAGTTTCATGGGTTCTTTTGGACGATATATTTTTTGTTACAAGATTTTTTCAAGGGTATATCTTATGTCATAATAATGGTATGCTTCTCTATTCTTTTGCATTGTGAATTTTGAATATTTGTTTAGATATTTTAGATCTTGGAGTTATGTGCAAATAGTTTATTATGGCTGTAAGTTTTCTTTTAGGGTGGGGGTACTATTATACACTTAAAATAAATGGACAAAAATGGTGTAGTTGTTTAAGAAGTAGCATTTCCTTATAATTATTCTATGCCAATCTAATAAAATACATACAAATTGGTATAATTAATCTATGTTAGGGATAGAATGTTGTACACCTTAGAAAAAAATAATTAGGTCAAATAAATATTTATTTATTGTGTATCTTAGAGGTTTGTTTAGCCACATTAAATATTTATTTGGATCCACCTATAAATTTGTACCCGACATTGGTCATATATTTTATGTGTGAGTTGTACATACAAAAATATTTAATATTGGAAAACTTAGTACCTAAAAAAAAATGTTGGGGTCAATGGTTTTGTGTACTCATGGTTTTACCTTACCACTTGGTTTTTTTTTTTGAGCTTGATTCTATAAAAGAAAGAAAATGTTTAGTGGTTGATGTTGGCTAGATAGTTGTTTGACTTGGTTGTCATTGTATTGATCCCTTATGCTAAGTGCATATGTGAATCATGGTATGGGATGTGTGGATACATAATTGGACACATGGAGGAGTTTATTGTTTCAAAAATATTCATGGAGACTCTATAAGTGTATTATAATATTTTCATTATTGAATAATATATTGAGTGTGGATGCTTTTGGAGGTTAGGTTTTTCCCTCTTGACGGTTTTCCCTAGGTATATCTTGTGTTATCTTGTGGTATGTATTTAATCTTTGTATAATCATTCTTCTATAAGTTTGTATCATGCATACTATTCTCTCATGGGGTTATGTAGGAAATGGTTTGATCAACTTATATTATTTTCCTAACAATCTAGAATAATTAATTATTTAGTTGGGGCTAATAATATGATCATTTTAATAGTTAAATGCAAGAATATAAATATTTATCTATTGACTAAATAATCTATATAGTCTAGAATAATAGAAAATAATAAATATTTTGGGAATTGAAATAAATAATTATAATTAGGTACTAACCTCAAAATCAAAATAAATTATGTTCTTCATGTAGGGATGAGTCTAGGGATTTTGAAACAAGTTTGCAATTTTGGATTTATCACACACCTATGAACTTGTACTATGAGATATAAAAATTGTGTTCTTCACTTTTGGTGCAGTCATGGAGGGAGGGTTCAGAAGGAATATCCAAGCTGTGTAGCTTAGAATTAACATAGAAAAAATAACACAAGACAATGGTCTGCAAATATGATTCCTTATTGAATTGGATAACTTACATGCAACATATGCCTCATGGATGAATATCTAGGGCTCACAGGCCTATCGTAAGGGCATTCAACATTACAATTGGCCAAAGGCCTTATTATAGTCCCCTGAAGGGTTGGTGTGAAAATATAATTATCTATCTATTTCTCACTTGACAACTAACTTCCTATGAGTTAAAAATGATTATAAATATGCTTCTCAAGCTCCAACAAAGGTCTATGTCGGCCACAAAGGTTCATAAACCAGATGAATGATCACACATGAAGTTCAACCTCAAAATATGAAAAGATAATCCTTTGTGAAAAGAAATGGCTTGCAAATCTCCAAGATAGATCCCATTGAACCCAACATTATTGTA
Source organism: Sequoia sempervirens (assembly GCA_007258455.2). Lineage (NCBI taxonomy): Eukaryota > Viridiplantae > Streptophyta > Pinopsida > Cupressales > Cupressaceae > Sequoia > Sequoia sempervirens. The sequence continues at coordinate 670,743,055 of VDFB02271358.1, forward strand.
TGATGTCCCATTAGGCTATGCATAAAGAAATTTGGACCAGGTCGGCCCCAAATGCTCTAACTGGTAATTATAGTGAGATTCTGAGAGCGATAACTTCTGATAGACAAATGTAAATGATTTGAAATATGGATTTGTGATAGATTTCCCCTGCTTCACAAGTTGGGAAATGATCATGTAGTGAAATGCGAAATGAAATGTTGAAACTACTACTGAATGAAATGTAAGAAAAAAATGTTTTTGGTTGATATAGGATTACTTTACAAATAGGGATGCTCTTGCATTAGACACCCAAGGTTGGAAGAAAAGTGAGTCCCTCACTTTCAAAGGCTAAGAGGAAAACAAAAATGGTCCACCTCAGCATCAGAAATCCATGATGAATTCTCCACCAGTCTGCCTTTCCACTTCACAAGATATTCTTTATATTTCTTGTTCCTAGTGGTCCTTCCAGTTATGGTATCCAAAATCTATTCAATCTCCTCTAGCTCTTGATGTTGTAACTACTCCTTCAAATCCACTTCAAAGATACTGTCACTTGATTGTCCTTATGATACTCATATATTTCTGTAATATGGAAAATAAGCGATATACCCAATGTCTCTGGTAACTCCACTTCATATTCATTTCTAGAATCAAACTTACTCAGAATCTTACAAGGTCCAAAATTCGTCATCTTTAACTTATTGTATGCCCCTATTGGAAATCTCTCCTTCCTCGGCTATACCATCACTTCATCCCCAACAATAAATTTTTTATGCCTTCATTGCTCATCTACCTTCTCTTTATACTTTTTGTTCATGTCTTTGAAATGCTTTTAGACTTGATTATGAAATTTCTCCATGAAATTTGCAAACTCTTCTGCTTTTGCACTCATCTTATTCTCTACACTGATGTCTCTTAGTTCTACAACTCCTCTAGTGCTCCTATCACAATTTGAAATGGTGTCTTCTGTGTACTTCGATTCACTGAATTATTATATGCAAACTCTATTTGTAGTAGAACTATGTCCCAGTTTCCTACCTTATCTCCAACCAAGCATCTCAACAAGTTACCCAAATTTTTTTTTACTACCTCTTTTTGTCCATTTTTTTGTGGGTGATATGTTGAACTAAACTTCAGATTTATCTTCATTTTCTTCCACAATATCCTCCAAAAGTATCCAATGAACCTCTTGTATCTATCTAAAACTATACTCTTAGGTACTCCATGCAATCTCACATTCTCCTTGAAAAATAAGTCAACAATATGCGCAAAAACATTAGTCTTCTTGCAAGGAATGAAATGTGCCATTTTAGAAAATATGTCCGCTACTACCATTATAGAATCATATCCTCTCTATGTTCTAGGAAATCCCAATATTAAATCCATACTTATATCTTTCCAAGGTCTCTTTGATATTGTCAAATTTTTGTACAATCTAGTATTCTAACTACTCCCATTTTCTACTTGAAAAATTCTATAATTCTAAACATACTTTCTGACATCCTTGAATATATGTGACCAAAAATAGTGTTCACTCACAAAAGCTATTGTCTTATCCACTCCAAAATGTCCTAATAGTCCTCCACTATTTTTCTCCTTGATCAAATTCTCCCTCATTGAATTCCTCATAATACACAACTGATTCACTTTGAACAACATGGTTTGTTGAATTTCCTTGTTGTTGGGTTTCTATTTTTTGGTTGTTGTTTTGTTGCTAGCTACTGCTAATGGTTCAATGTTTTTATCTCTGAGCAATTTCTCTTTTCTTTTGATGTAAAGGGTTTCAAGTCCCTTCAATTTTTTTTTTTTTCCTTATAATCAAAACATGTTTTCATGAATGAAATAATCCAACCATTGGCTCTAGTCTGTCACTACTGATTCCTTACATGCTCTTCATGCTTCTACAAAATCTGCATCTCCCTCATACATATGCTTCAATTCTTCAAAACCCAACACTTCTATCCTCATCTCTATCAACAAATTTCTTCTTCTTCTCAATGCATATGCAACTTTTTTGACTTGCCACTCCTATGCTTCAGCACAAATGTATAACTTTGCAAGAACTCAACCCATCTCATATGTCTAATTTAACTTCCCTTGACTGTTCAAATATTGCAAAGTTTGATGATTTGTATACAAAACTCCTTAGGAAACAAGTAATGTCTCCACTTTTTTAAGGCTTGACCTATTGCATAGAATTCCTGATCATAAACTGAGTATCTTCTTCTAGCATCATTCAAATTCTCACTGAAATAAGCTATAGGTCTTCCTTCTTGACTCAATATTGCTCCTATTGCATTTCCACTTGCATCACAATCAAAATTGAAATACTTTATCAAAAAATGGTAATGCTAACACTAGTTTCTCTATCACCTTTTTCTTTAATAATTCAAAACTTCTTTGTGCTTTGGATGTCCACTTAAATTCCTTCTTATCTCCTCTCATTGTCTCAGTCATGGGGTTACAAATGTTGGTGTAATTAATATTTAATTACAATAGCATAAGTTTACTTAGGCATAATATTTAATTAATTCCTAGGTTGCAATTACTAGAAAATTAGTTAATAATGGGGCCATCCCCCTTTCCATGTATTTAGGATAAAAGATTCCTTCTAGAAGATGAGTTGTCTTTTCTAGAATCCTTATCCTATCTTCACATCATTCTACGTAGTTAGTTGTCACATGTTAGATCAAGACACATGGAAAAATCATATTACTTACTACATCTCAACCTTGCCTATATAAGGAAGGTGCTTGTACTCATTTGTATCATACTTCATACCTCATCATTTGAGAGGTCTTAATATCAAGCAAGCTCATATTCTTGCATATCCTCTTGTAGAAGGTTTTCATTGTTTTTGTAGGTGTTCTTGGGTGCCAAGCTAATCTCTAGCTCTTTCATGGTATCAGAGCAATTTAAGGCTCTCACAACAAACACTACTAAGTCTTGTGATAAAATTCTGATATAAACTAGCTAATCCATGGAATGATCTTACTTCTCCAATATTCACCGGTGTAGGCCAAGCTACAATTTCTCTCACTTTCTCAGGATCCATTTTCAATCCTTCAACAAAAATAACAAAAACTAGATATACCAACTCTTTCTTCATGAAACTACACTTCTTGACATTAATCAACAATTTCTCTTCTCTCAACCTCTGCAATAGTTGTCAAATGTGCCACAAGTTTTCTTCTCTAGTTTTATTGAAAAAATAAAATTTCATCCAAGTAAACAATGACAAACTTACCCAATAATTTCTTTAGTACCTCATTCATCAATCTCATGAAAGTGCTTGGCGCATTGGTGAATCTAAAAGGCTTTACTAACCACTTATAAAATCATTCATTAATCTTAAATGCAATCTTCCATTCATCTCCTTCTCTAATTCTAATATGATGATATCCACTCTTTAGGTCAATCTTTGTGAAATACTTTGCTCCACTCAAATAGTCCATAATTTCATCCATCCTTGGCAATGGAAATCTATACTTGAAAGTGATCCTATTGATTGCTCTTGAATCTATACAAATTCTCTACTTTCCATCTTTCTTTGGTGCAAGTACAATAGGTACTGCACATGGGTTCAAACTTTCTCTAATCAATCCTTTCTTCAACAACTGTTGTATCTGCTTGTGCAACTCTACATTCTCTGTCGATGTCATTATATGTGCTGCCTTATTTGGTAAAATTGCTCCTAGTATCATATCTATATTATGACTGATACTCTAGACTAGTGGTAGTCCATCTAGTACATTCTCTGACATGATGTCCTCATATTCTACTAACAATTTTGCTACCTCCTTACTCTTCGTGGTAGGATTCTCTACCACTAGTTTACCACCCTTCTTTGGAATCAATGTAGAACACATGTTCTCATGCCTCAATCCATCCATAAATTTCCTTCCATCTACCAAACATAGTCTAGTAGTGCCACAAACTACAGTCTTCTCCTCTTCCTCTAAAGGTATCAACTTAATTCTCTTTCCATTTGAATTCATGGTATAGGTATTTCTTCTTCCATCATGAATAGCTTTCTTATCATATTTCCATGGTCTTCCTAATAGTAAATGACAAGCATCCATAGGCATAATATCACACAATACTTCATCCCTATATGATCCAATATGAAATTTCACTAAACATTGCTCATTCGCCAATATCTTATTCTCATCTTGAATCCACACTATTCTATAGGGGTTTGGATGTTTCAATCTCTTCAAATTCAACTTTTTTTCCATCTCTTCTGAAACTAGATTATCAGTGCTACCACTATCAATGATAAATTTACATACCTTTCGTCTGGACTTACATCTTGTTCTAAAAAAACTCTTCTTTTGTTGTGGTTCCTTAGTCACTTCTTCATGCATCAAATCTCTCCTCATTACCAACAATTCACCTTTCTCAAGTTTTCCAACTGAATTAGGGGATTCAACATGTTCTTCATCCACATAAGATGCTCTCTCGATATGCTCAAGTTTCTTTTTAGTACTTCCTTTATGGCATTCAAATGCTCCATGTCCTTCACCTCCACACTTGAAATGGGTTCCTCTAAATATTCTTCTCTCAAATTTTCATTCATCTCTCTAAAATCCATCATTGTAGTAAGAATTATGACCTCCTCTATCATTGTGTTATAAATTTCTATCTTCTCTTCCTTTACAATATGAATTGGTATCATTTTCTTCACTCTGGTAGGGTTTTACATCTTTATCTTCTCTATGCATAAGGTCTTTTTTCTTTGGATTGTGATCCACTCCTCTAAAATCTTCCTCTTGCACTTCTTTGTCTTTGTTCAAACTTACTATTCAACTTCTCCTCCACTTTCAATGCAAATTGATATGCTTCTTCAACTGATGTCATATTTACCAAGCTCAATTCTTCTTGAATGTTTGTTCACATTCCATTGATGTATCTGGCAACCTTTTCTTTGCTTTCTTCACTATGATTGGTTCTAATGATCATATTTTAGAATTCTTCATAATACTCCTTCACAGATCTTTCCTTTTATCTCATGTTTTGTAATCTTTTCAATAGTTCTAGTTCATAATCTGCTGGTATGAATTGATTCTTCAAATTTGTCACCATTCTATCCCATTTGATGATTTTCTCTTTTCCTCTTCTATTTTTGTCCAATTTAACTTTCCACCATAGAGCAGCATGACCTTTCAATTTTGTTTTTGTAAATCTGACTCTTTCTAGATCTTCAATTTCTTCATATTCAAAGTATTCCTCCATTTCATTGATCCAATCAATCAATTCTTTAGGTATTAAATTTCCCACGTAATTTTGAATTTCAACCCTAGGTCACTTACCAATTTTTGAAATCACTTTCAACATCTTCACTTGATTTGATTCTTCTTCTTCTTCACCTAGAGCATCTACAAATTCATTCGCAACATGATCTTCTTCATAATCACTTTCATCCTCATGCCTAGGGTTTAGGCATCACCTTTAGTCTTATTCTACTGCATCTAATTAGACTCGCATCTCGTGCATCATTTCCAACATATCACCCATTCTTCTAGCAACATTCACCATAGCAGGCACTCTCCTTGGCAACATCTCTCCCCTCAAATTTAGTGCATTTTCCTCAATTCAATGATCTAGCTACAAGGGTTTCAACTATCTCACAATCGGCGATCAATTGAAAACACATGCAATCTGCCTCAAGTCAAAAAAAAATTCACCTCAAGGAATGCCTTCAAGACTTTCAAAATCGCTCTAATACTACTCGGTGCAGTCACAAATGGAGGGCTAAGAAAGAACAATCCAAACCGTGCAACATAGAGTCAACATAGTGGAAATAACTAATAAAATGATTTATAAATATGATTCCCTATTAAATTAGGAAACTTACATGCAACATATGCCTCATGGATGAATATACAGGGCTCATAGGCCTGCCGCAAGGGTATTCAACATTATAGCTGGCCAAAGGCCTTATTATAGTCCCCTAAAGGGTTGGTGCGAAAATATAATTATGTATCTATTTATCACTTGAAAAATAACTTTCTATGAATTACAAATGATTATAAATATGCTTCTGAAACTCCAAAAATGGTCTACATCAGCCATAAAGGTTCATAAACTCAATGAATGATCACACATGAAGGTCGGCATCAAAATATAAGATAATCCTTCACAAAAAGAAATGACTTGCGAATCTCCAAGATAGATCCCATTGGACCCAAAATGATTTTTTTATGATGTCCGATTAGGCTCCACACATTCTAGAATAGGTCCGCACTAAGAAATCTGGACCAGGTCGGCCCCAAATGCTCTAACCAATGATTATAGTGAAATTCTGAGAGTGATAACTTTTGGTAGACAAATGCAAATGATCTAAAAATTGGATATGTGATAGATGTCCATGTGTAGATGCTATATCCTACTTCACAAACTAAGAAATGATAATGTGGTGAAATGAAAAATGAAATGCTAAAACTACTACTCAATAAAATTCAAGAAAAGAAATGTTTTTGGTTGATACAAGATTGCTTTACAACTAGGGATGCTCTTGCATCAAATTTTCTTAATTTTCCTTAACTTATTATATGCTTCCTACTATTTGAGGGCTAGAGATATTTATAAATACCTTGACAAATCTTCCATTGTGTTACTAGGTGGTGTGGTCTCTTATGTCAACCCATAAAAAGGTGTAATTCTCTCAATCCAAGATGTACAAAATGAATACATTAGATGCATTTAAATGCAAGGAAATAGCATTCGGCGATCCTACAATAGAGTGTTTAACTTTTTGGCCTGAGTAGGATACTAAAATCAACATTTTAAATCAAATTTTCACTTTTTATCACTTATAAAAAACAAATATAAAAAAATTAAAGATAACATGAACTAATAATTTTTGGAATTTTGAGTGTATACTCTGAATACATAATTTTAAATTAAAAATAATAATTTGTCTCATTTTTAAGTATTTCTTGGAAACTTATTATTTATACTTTAAAATTCTTTTAGTGAGTGTTCCATAATGCATAAATTTTCTTAGAAACAAGGAAAATTCATAATTTCTTAAAAACATCTAACAATAGTATATAATACATGCATAATTTTTTATAGGTTTTTGTTACATATGTAGTGGACCCTAAATTGCATATCCTTGCAATTTCACCAATTTTTTGTGTCCACTTTGGTGTCCATTCCTTTAGTGTTTTTGTAGGCTCATTTCAACCCTTGCATAAGCCTTTCTCCTTCTCAAGGTTGAAGCCTCCTTTCTATTGTTTACTTTTTCATGTTGCTTTTGTGTTAGCCCAATAATCTTATTTCTTCTCATATTTGAGCATAAATTTTATAGAAACTAGTGCCTAACACAAATTTCCATGCATTGTGCTAGCATCCTATGAAAATTTATCATTTGAAGTCCATTTTTAAACATTTTACACTTGTCACCTTCTCAAGTTAGTGAAAATGGCCTAGAATGATTCCAAACAGCTTGTTAGCCTCTTCTTCTTCTCTCTTTTTTTGAATTTATATTTTCATTTGGACAAAAAATATCTCTTTTCTCTCTTAGATCTCTCTTGAAATATCAAGCTCACCTACAACTCTCTACAACACTCTTAAGATTTTTGAAAAATTCTATCACAAATCTCGTATTCTCTTGGCTTCCTTAAGCCTCGTAGGTTGTATTATCATTTTTTATTGTAACCTTAATCACCTTGGGATTGTTGGAAAATGAGTGGATAGTGTGTTATCATTGATGTCAATATTTCTTAGTGTCGTCCTTTTTTGGTGATGCCAACCCTTGTAGATATTATATGCATTGTGCATTTTTCATGGTTGTATGAAAAAAAGATGTAATATTTCCCTATTTGCTTAAGTTTATAATTATATTATCTCTGGTACACCATTGTGCTTCATCAGTCAAATTCCATGGTTGAAGAAGTTCAAATTGGTCTAAGGCATAGGATTAGCTACACAAGAGCTATATCAGAAGCTTTGCATTCCTTAACTGTTGAAGTTTTGCTTTTGCAATTTGAAGAGTAGCTTTGCACTATTAGAAGGTATGCATATTCCATGTATCCACTCATTTTCTCTACCACAAAGTATTATAGAATTGTTTGTATTGGAATTTTCTAAGTCCTAGAGAATGTATGACAAAGAGAGAATTGTATGTCTCTGAATTTCACCTCATCACAATGTTTTGACTTTTGGATTTAAAGTTATGTTCCTAAAGATTATATGTCTACTTAGTTCAAGTTTTAGATGACTTGGTTCACCCTTGGTGGTTCTGTAGATAATAGTGTGTTGTCTATGTTTCGACAACCTGGTAGGTTTGTCTTTTGGTTCCTAATCAGTCTACATCAATATCTTTTAGATCAAGAATGTGTACAAATGGTTTTTAATGTCTAATGGGAACTCCTTTAGATCTCTATTTCCTCCAAAAGGTCGTATGTGACTATTTTCTTCACAATAGTGATCAAATTTATTATTTCTTGAGTATGAAGTGTTTGCACTATATTTCATTGATTTGATATATCAAAAGGGATGCACGAAAAATGTTTCTACATGTTATATTAGCTTTTTGAAGTGGTCCACAAAGTGGTTTTTGGTCTCTCCAGTACCGCCCTGGTCTAGATTTGATGTTTTGATAGTTTTCTTGCTTATCAGGCTAAGTTATCTCGATGAGTTGCTTGCACCAAGTGTTTTTTGGTTTGCACCAATTTTTTTATGAAGGATAGGTTTTAGATATCTCTCAGCATGTACCACATATGTTTTCCTTCTATGGAAAATGTGTTTGAAGCCAACTTCAGTGCAAATATTATATATCTTATATTTCCTATTTGAAGCCAACATGGAGAAACTTTTTAAAGGATGTGAATGGTATAAATAGAAGATACAAGTTTTTGATAATGTGTGAGAGTGTGTAGCGAATGTTTTTTAGAAGAAAATGTGCAAATAAAATTTTATAGAATACCTTTTGATGATGAAATGTCCCAAAGATTAGTTTTGACAGATCAACAGTAAATTTCAAGACTGCAAAGAAGAATATGAGCATGTAAATGAGTAAGTTTATTGAAGGCAGTGAGCTATAGGCAACATAGCTTATTGAAGCAAGTGTAATTACCAAAGGCATTGAGCTGAAGGTATCTAATGTATTAAAATTATAAACTTGTATGTTGAGGTAGTGAGCCTTTGTTGTGAAGGTTATATTGAGCAAGGAGTAGTGTACTTCCTTTTGTTAAAGATCATAAATACATGTTATAAAAATTTTATTTTGCAAGGTTGGATTTGGACAGTAGATCCAAGCATCTTGCTCATCATGGTTTTTCCTTGTTGGGTTTTCCATGTAAATTTGGTGTTATGGTGTGTGCATTTTGTGTCTTATGCTCATCATTTTTCAATTGGTTAATTGTCGTTGAATGAAATAAATTATTTAAGTACTGATTCACCCCCTTCTCAGTACCGTTGTGTGTTCAACAACTGGTATCAAATCCAAGTTCCTTGATATGGCCTAATAGCTAAGGTCAATCCTGAATGGAACACATAGGAACCAAAGCTATAACAAAAGAAAAGAATCCTTTGAAATTCAAGAAGCATGGACATATGGAAGACATCAGTGTAGAAGACTATGAAGTGGATGTTGAAGGAGAGATTATTTTAGCACTAGAAGATCTAGATATTGCAAGAAGAGAAAGAGAAGAATTGAAAATCAAACTCAAATAATCAAAAGAGACAATTATCAGTTTAAAAGTTCAAGTTGAAGAAGGAAAAAGAGTTGCAGATTTCTTGAATAATAAGATGAATGATAAATCAGTGGAATGCTTCAAACTGGAAGAAGAAATTATTTCCATGAGGAAAGAATTGGAGAAAGCAAAGGATCAAATAGAAAAAGGTATGAAGCTCAAAAAAATTTATAATATTCTTGATGAGATAATCAATTCTCAAAGATTTATAAAAGGCAAAGGTGGTTTTGGATTTGAAGAAGGTTAGAACCCATGGCTAACATTCTTGAAATAAAAAGGGTTAAGGAATCCACTAACGATTCTAAAAAGGTCAAGGATGAAATAAATAAATTGGAAAATGGTTCCACTAAGGTTAGCAATCAAAATAAAAGCTTCAAGAGGTCTCCTCTTAAATAGACTACTAATTCCAAGTTCTCTTATTATTTTCATGGTTATTAATATTCTTGCAACAAGTTTGGTCATAAATCTAATGATTGTAGAAGTAAGGAAAGGAGTGATTACATGATGAAGAACTATTTTAGGCATCAAAGATATAATTTTGTAGTTTCTCATTCATTTTATGGTTGCTGCTATGCAAGCAATAAGTTTTTCCATAAGGCTGTTGACTACAAAACCAAAGGAGAAATATATTTTCCCTTACAAATAATGTTGTTTTCTACAAGTACAATAACCTTGGGCATAAAGAAAGATTTTACAAAAATGGTTATGTGAAGCCACATGCTCAACATAAAGAGAAAAAGAAAGTGGTTGCAAAGGTGTGGAGAAAGAAACAAGAGAAAGATGTTGAAGTGAAGAATGACACAACACTTGTGCATCATGCACAAGATTTCATGGTTGACTGAGATAGAGCATTATCTTAGGTGGAATTTCACTTTCCTACAATATCTCTACCCCCTGAAGAGAGTAAGAAGTTGTTCATTACAACATGAAAAGTGATCTAGAATAAATATTCCCTGAATAATTTGATTGATGAGCAAGATAGAATATGAGGAACAATTGTTTAGAGAAAATTCCTTACTTTTAGAAGTCTACAAAATGGCTATGCATACCTATGAAGATACATAATACTTTGGCAGTGGCTTACCTAACAAGTATGAAGAGCATTAATTAAGGAATGTTAGGGAAAATGAAAACCATTTATACTTCATTTTGCATAGTAATAGCTTATTCAAATCAAAAGTATTTGTTTCTAGAGTTGAGAAGAAGGAGAATGCATCAAAAGAATCTTGTGAATCAAAATTTTGATGAAACCCTAGTAACAATTCACAAAGGTATTTTCAGTTTGCTCTAAAATCCTTATTTCAAAGTTTGAAAAGAAATTACAATGACTACTCTAATATTGGTATATGTTTCTAAGAAACCTAGGCCAAAGTATAATAAATATCCTTTCAAGGCTATGGAAATAGATAAGGATGGTGCATTTGTAGGGTTCTAGTTGACATTGCGTATACTGAGGATGTAAGAATATATATTCATGTTCTCATGAATGATATTGATCATAAAATGTTTGAGTTGTTGAGGCACAACTTGTTGAATGATTATTATATCAGGTATACACTAGAATACACAAATGTTCCAACTAAGGGTTTGGATCAGTATAAATATTTTCTTTATTTTTGTCATAAGATTGAATGGGTGAGAATAATTTTGAGTAGAATTCATGATGAATTCATTTATTTGGCCAAACCCTACAGAATCACCAAAGATATAATTAAATCTATAATAGGGTTGTGTGCAACTGAAATCCTTATGATAATGAAGGTTGCGAAGAATGAAAAGGTTAGTGAGTTAACTGGAGCCAAATTTGAAAAGAGAATAATGAGCATAAGTGATATCAAGGATTTGAGTGTTAAGTATGCATCCATGGGAATCATTTATAAAGTATATTTCACTAATAGAGAGAACTCTACTACTGGTACTATAATTCATATTGCATACTAGATGCTTAAAGAAGGAAAATACTTTGATTTATGTGAGTTGATGAGAGATAAGTTGTTTGATAACCTAAAGAAAATAAAAGAAAAAGGATACAAATTTAGGTTTGGGTCTTTGATCATTTGTCTTGCATTTTATTTTCTGAATGAGTTACTTGGTTTCAAGGGAAAGGTATGGAAACAAATTCCTCCAATTGCCACATAGATCAGGAACCACATGAGAGGGTTCAATGACTCTCAGGCTTGCACCACTACATATTGGGGCTTCTTTGAGAATTCACAAGTAGTTATGTAGGATAGGGAAACAATTCCCTATAGTTTGGTAATGAAATACAAGGACAAGATAACTTTTATGGTGGAAAAAGATCACCATTACATTGAAGCAGTGGAACCTAGGACATACTAGATTCCTAAATTGTCTTATTAGGTTTTTTTTTATGAAGTTAAAGCATCTGAGGAAATTCTACTGAACAAACCCAAGGATCCTAAAGCTGAAAGATTTGGTACATCTAAAGAAATCATGAATAAACTCATCCAGAGGAGAGAGTGGAAGAGACTAGTGAGAAGAGAGTGGATAAGTTATTTGAAAGGATGGGCATCCCATAGTACTCAAAGATAAAACCATAAACCTCTACCCAAGCTCTTGAGAACATTCACTTAGATCTTAAAGAAACTATTGTGAAAAACGTACCTAGAAGATCAAGCAAATCAACATCTGCTACTACTAATCCTTTGTAGCCTACCAAATCCACTAAAACTACTGCTAAGACAAGGACTACATCTAAAACTAAAGTTGCTAAGAAGAAGCATCGCATGGTTAAGAAGCAAGCCAAAAGAAAGAAGAATGAAACTAAAGAAAAAGAGGATGAAGAAGAAAAGGGTGAGGAAGGTACTTCCAAGCCTAAAGGGAAATGTAAGGAGAAGAAAAGTAAGAAATATCCTCTTGTGGATCCTTCACATGAGCCTCTTTAGTCAAATGCAATATTTAATGGAATTATATGTCTAGTCTATTAGATGAGAGAATTTCATTACATCTAGATGTCCCTCCTAAGGACCAAAGGAAAATTGAAAGAGAAATATTATGTATATGCTCAAGTATAATGTGGCTCTCAAGAAAATAATTGATAATGCTTTGAAGAGTCTAGCTCAAGTCCTGAGGGAGAAAAGATAAAAAGCAATTGAAATTGGTGTTGAGCTAAGAAATGAAGCAATTGACAAAGTCAAACCTATGTCTTAGAAAGAGAAAGATAAAATCCTTCAAAAACAAGCTCAAGAATTGAGATCAAAGCAAAGAGTAGATACTCTAATGAGTATGGATAAGAAAGATAGGGATAAAGCTCAGAGGGAGAAAAGAGAAAAAGTAATTGAAATTGATGATGAGCTAAGAAATTAAGCAATTGAAAAAAATCAACCTACATGTCTCAGAAAGAGAGATTAAATTCTTCAAAAATAGGCTCAGGAATTTAGATCAAAGCAGAGAGTAGATACTCTCATGAGTATGGATAAGGAAGATAGGGATAAAGTTCAGAAGGAGACTAAAGAAGTAACAAAGAAAATCATTAAGGAAAAGATTTTTTTTGAAGTTAAGGAATAGCCACAGATGTCTCCCGAGCACAATGTTGAACAACAGGAAATAGAAGTGCACAAAGAACATAAAACACCTGATGAAGTGTATGTTCAACATGTTGTGCATAATAGACCTCCTCTAGAGAGCTCTAGTCAACAATACTAGCAAATGAAAGAAGATGCATCTACTTTTGGAGCCCATGCACAAGAGACTCCAAGAGCATCTATTTTTACATCCCCCATTGACTCTATCAAAGAGTTCCTAGCACAATAGAAGTAGATACAACCTGAAATTACTCCATAATTCCTACATTTTCCTATGTTTGATGGGAAAGTCGATATGGAAAACATACCATGGTTGCAAAATTGTAACTTGGTGATATCTTTCACTCTTTGAAAAGGGAAGAGATATTGCAACAAGAGTTGATAGCACTAAAAAATTGCAGGAGGTAATAAAGATCCTAGAAGGTGAAATGCCTAATGCTAAATGAGATTCCTCTCTACCACCTACTCAATAGATCAAATAATTGATGGATTCCTTTAAGGAAAACTCTGCTTATTTGGAAAAGAAAGTTGAGATGAAGATACAAAGTAGCAGACTAGTTGAGGCCTCCAAAAAATGTGCAAAGGCACATGAGAAGTTGAAAAAATATATGGAAGAGGTGAAGGTGTTATATATTTTCTTTCTACAATGGCCTACTACAACCAAAGCTCTTAAGGATTAGGCCAATGCTATGGAAATGCATATCACAAAGGTGGATTCTACTTATGATTGGGTCAAGGATAGTGATGGTGCCATCAAGGAACAAGTTGAAAAGCTTCACACTTAGCTACAATAAGTGCAATAACAGAGGGAGAAAATAAAAATCCAAGTAAAATAATTGAGGGAGGTTGTAAACATAAAATTGGCATCTTTAACAAGTCTCCTGGATGGAGCTAAAGGAGTAGAGAAAAATAATAATATTCCATCCTCCTTAAAAGAAGTAGAAGAATTCCATGCCAATCTGATCAGTCAGATCTAGATCACTACCTCTACAAAGTTGCAATGGGATAGTTCTTGGACTCAACTAAAATCAATCTACAAGGATATTCTTCCTTCAAGTCAAAGCTGAGTATGTCTTTTAATATATTTTTTTCAACCTTTTTGATATGTAAATATGTGGATTAAATAAGTGTTCAATAATTCTATCTGTTTTGTGAAGACCACCTACCCATTTCCCTTGATGTTAAAGGTTGGAGATAATTGAATATTCGGTAAGTTTTATCATCAATCACAAAGGGGGAGATTGTTGGAAAATGTGTGGATAGTGTGTTGTCATTGATGTCAAAATTTGTTAGTGTTGTCCTTTGTTGGTGATGTTAACCCTTGGAGATATTATATGCATTGTGCATTGTTCATGGTTGTATGGGAAAAAGATGTAAGATTGCCCCTATATGTTGAAGTTAATAATTATATGTTATCTCTGGTACACCATTGTGCTTCATCAGTCAAAGTTCATGGTGGGTGTCAAAAGCCTTGGTTGAAGAATTTCAAATCGATATAAGGTATGGGATTAGCTACATAGGAGCTATGTTAGAAGCTTTGCATTCCTTAGTTGCTAAATTTTTACTTTTATGGTTTGAAGAGTAGCTCTACATAGTTGGAAGGTATACATATTCCATGTATCCACTCATTTCCTCTACCATGAAGTATTCCATAAGTATTTGTATGTGAATTTACTAAGTCCTAGAGAATGTTTGAAAAAAAGAGAGAATTATATGTCTCCACATTTCACCGCATCACAATGTTTTGACTTGCGGTTTTAGAGTTATGTTCCTGAAGATGATATGTCTACTCAATTCAAGTTTTAGATGATTTGGTTTACTACTAGTGGTTCTATAGATGATAGTGTGTTGTTTATATTCCAACAACTTGGTAGGTTTGTCTATTGGTGCCTAATTGGTCTGCATCAGAATCTTTTGGATCAAGAATGTGTATAAAGGGTTTGTAATGTTTGATGGAACTCCTTTGGCTCTCTAGTGGCTCTGTAAGGTGGCATATGACCATTGTTTTCACAACAATGATTAGAATTATTGTTTCTTGACTATGAAGTATTTGCACCAACCTTTATTGATTTGATATATCAAAAGGGGTGAACAAAAATGTTTCTACATGCTATATCGGCTTTCTGAAGTGGTTCACAAAGTGTTTTTTGGTCTCTCTGGTACTACCTTGGTCTGGAGTTGATGTTTTGAAAATTTGCTTCCTTGCCAGGCCAACCTATCTAGGCGAGTTTCTTGTGCCAAGTGTTTTGTGGTGTGTGCCAATTTTTCATGAAGGATAGGTCCTAGATATCTCTCAACATGTATCAAATAAGTTTTCCTTTTATGGAAACTATGTTTGAAGCTGACTTCAGTGAAAATAATATATATCTTATATTTCATGTTTGAAGCCAACTTGGAGAATATTTTTGAAGGATACAGATGGTATAAATAGAAGATCATTTTTTTTGATAATGTATGAGAGTGTGTAGTGAATGTTTTTGAGAAAAAAATATGTGAATAGAATTTTGTAGAATACTTTTGATGATGAAATGTGCCAAAGATTAGTTTTGAGAGATCAACAGTGAATGTAAAGATTATGAAGAAGAATATGAGCATATAAATGAGTAAGTTTGCTAAAGGTAGTGAGCCATAGGCAATATAGTGTTGAAAGAATAGAGAAAGCAATGACGTTGTTGTCATTGATGTCAACTGGTCAACTGGTTATCTACTAGTTGTTTTTGGTTGTATATGCTGAGGATTTTGAGAAAATTGTATTAAAGGAAGATTGCAAGTATTCAGATGTTGCTCTGGTATTTTCCCCTATGTTCATGTGGTTCAGATATGTTGGTCATGATTGTTGAAGGTTTTTATATCCAAATGTTTGGTTGGTGGTTTGTTGTGAAGTTCTAGTTGTGTTCACCAATTGTGAACTATGGTTCTCTTTGTTCTAATTGAAGTCCAGGAAGAAGGTTGTTGGTCCAGATTTATCTTTGTTGAAGTATTTTGACTTGCAGTTCTAGAGTTAAGATGTTTTAATTGCATTGAAGATATTTTTAATTTCTAGAAGTTTCGAGCTTAATTGTTCTATGTGTTTTACGCTGGTTTGGTCGACCGTGTGTTGAGTACTATCTTTGAAGTTGATGAAGTGTGTTGGATATATTTTTGGGTCCTAGTGAAGTGTGTGTTTGGGTTTCCCTCATTCTAATTCCACCCTATGATGTTTGGTACCAACCTAATTCAAATTTGAAGTTGGGATGGTCAACTTTGTATCTTTTTCAAGGTTGGGGATAGTTATATATATAGGATGAGCCAGTAATGAAAATCTTACATAAGAAAAGAAGGAAGATAAGTGAAAGAGTAGATGTGAAATTGATGCTATTTAGAAAGTATGTGTGAGTTGTGTGTGGGAGATTAGTGTGAAGCTTAATGTCGATTTTCTAGATGCAGTGAGCAAAAGGTGAACTCTATATTCATCCAAGTTGATCAACTAACTATGGTGGAATCCTTTGTTGCATTGAAATTTTAGTCTCTCTATAGCAAGTCTTCTTTATCTTTTTTGTATCTCTGTGGTAGTGAGCCCTCCGAGTTGTAACCCTGTGGATAGTGAGTCCTTCTTTTAGGCAGTGAGCCTATTGTAATCATTTTTATTATTCTCTATAGTGTGAGTTAATCCTCACCATGGTTTTCCCTTATTGGGTTTTCCATGTAAATGTGGTGTTACTATGTTTATGTGTTGGATTTGAGTTTCTACATTGATGTTTTGATGATTAATCATTTAAGCAGTTTCATGTATTAGTTATGGTGGTTGAATTAAAGGTTAAAATATGTGACAAATGATTCACCCCCCTCTTAGTTGTCCTATTCAACAACTGGTATCATATCTTAGCTCCTTGGTGAAGATATTAACTACTTGAGTAAGGTTCGAGATGGCTGGAAAAATTATCTTTGATTATCCAAGGTTTGATGGAACTAATTATTGTATCTGGAAAGTATTGATGGAACAATATCTGGAGTATTGTGGATATGATGTGGAAATTTTTTGCAAGAATCCTTACACTCCTCTTTCTAATGGTCCAAGTACACCTGAAGAAATTAGAGCACATGAAGCGAATAATAAGGAAAAGTTCATCTTGAAGAATAGTTTGGTACATTCCAAGTTGATTAAGGTTGAAAATTTGAAGACAACTAAGGAAGTCTAGGATGCTTTAGAAAGAATGCATGATGGTGATGAAAGAGTTAAAGAGGAAAAATTGTAGAATTTGGAAACAAATTTTGATCTTATACATATATCTGAAGGTAAAAATGCTAAAGCTTATGTTCAAATAATGGATGAGGTAGTGGCTAGAATGTGATCACTTGGTGCTACTATAGATGAAACTAGGATTGTAAAGAAGATTCTAAAAACTCTTCTTGATGCTTACAATGAGAAGGTGAGTTCTATTGAGTAGACTATAGATTATAAAGCTTGTACTAAGGAACTGTTGTTAGGATTTTTGACATCTTATGAGATGGGGAAGCCAAATCTAAGAAATGGAGACAAATCAGAGACTACTTTTAAAGCTACAAAAGCTGAAGATCTAGATGAAGAAAATTTTGATGAAATAGAAGCTAAATTTGTAAGAAGAATAAGAAAAGGCTCCAGTAAGTATGAAGGTAAGTTTCCTTTTAAATGCTTTAGTTGTGGATAAATAGGTTATTATTCTGGAAAGCATATGGAAAGAGCTAAAAGGAATAAACAAAGATATGAGAAGGAAAAGAAAGGAAAGAAAATCAATAGAGCTTACTATGTGAATGAGAATGCTAGTATTTAAGATGAAAATCCAGAATATGAAGATCCAAATGACAATGAATTCTTTTTCTTGGTGATTAAGGATGAACCTACTTCTACTAATTTAGATAAAAAGGTAAAGAAAATCCCTTCAGAGAAGGAGAAGGAGAAGGAAAAGGAGAAAAAAAAAGGTATGGTTATCTCTTCCCTACATGCTAAACACGAAAAATAATTTTTGGGTAGTTGATAGTGGTTGTTCACATCACATGACTAGTGATAAGAGTAAGTTTTTTAATATTGAGAAATATGATGGAGGCTTTGTTATGTTTGGAGATAATACTCGTGCTAAATTTGTGGGATAGGTTCAGTAAGTTTTGATGGAAAGCATCATACTAACAATATTTACTATGTTAAGGGTTTAAGGCATAATTTTCTAAGCGTTGGTCAGATGTGTAGAAAAGGATATGATCTTGTGTTTAAGGATGAGAAATGTGAGATCCAGAAAGGATCTAAAACATTGATTGCTACAGGAAAGAAATCTAAAGGGAATATTTATCACCTTAAGGGTGTTGATGGAAAATACTTTATGACTCAGATAAATGACAGTTGGTTATGGCATAAGAGAATGTGTCACATGAATTTTGACAACTTGGCAATGATTAGTGTTGTTTAGGTGATGAGAGATTTACCAACAATTACAAAGCTTGTTAATGCTATTTGCAGGAATTATCAATTTGAGAAGCAAGAAAGAAATCATTACAGATCAATGGAACAATCTACTACTGGACTACTAGATTTAGTTCATATAGATCTCTGTGGTCCTATGAGAGTGAGAAGTATACTTGGTGAAAGGTACTTTATGCTTTTAATTGATGATTATTCTAGGTTACATTTCTTAGATAGAAATCAGATGCATTAGATAGATTCAAGGTATTCAAGGATATAATTGAAAATGAAGTGAATTTGAGGATAAAATTCTTAAGATCTGATAGAGGTGGAGAATTCACCTCCCCTGAGTTCAATATGTTTTGTGAAGTGCATGGAATAAAGAGATAGTTATCTGCTCTAAGAACTCCTCAGTAGAATGGAGTTGTTGAAAGGAAAAATAGAACAGTTCAAGAGGCTATTAGGTCAATGATTACTAGACCCATATTATCGGAAGTTTACTGGAAAAAAGCTATTCATACTACTATTTATGTGTTCAATTGATTTCAAGCAAGAGAAAATAGTACAAAGACTCCCTATGAGCTATGGCACATAAGAATTCATACAATTAAATATTTCAAGGTATTTGGAAGCAAATGATATATCAGAAGAGATGAGGAAAGTTTGGGTAAGTTTGATGCAATAAGTGATGAAGGCATATTTCTTGGATACTCTACTAAAAGCAAGGCATACAAATGTTTCAATAAAAGACTAAGGAAGATTATAGAGAGCTTGAATGTGAAGTTAGATGAGACAGTGAAGAACTCTATTGATGTTGATGGATATGTGTCTGATGAACTTGATTGTGCAAGAATAGAAGAAATTGTGGAAGAACAGAAGAAGCTAGATGAATAGAATGAAAGTGAAGAAGATACTTTGGTGATGACTCCTTGGACACCAAAATATGTACAAAGGAATCATTTAGAAAATCAGATTATTGCAGACAAGACAAAAGGTGTATTAACTAGAAGTAAAGTTGTCACTAAAGTAAATTTGTGTTTATTCTCTGAGATTGAGCCAAAGACAATAAGTGAAGCCTGTAAAGACGAACATTGGAAGAAATCAATGAAAGAAGAACTTTTTCAAATTGAAAAGAATCAGACTTGGGAATTAGTCCCAAGACCAACAAATAAAAACATTATTGGATCAAAATAGGTTTTTAGAAATAAGTTGAATGAGAATGGAGAATTTGTTAGAAATAAAGGGAAGCTTTTATGTAAAGGCTATTTACAAGTGGAAGGCACATATTTTCAAGACACTTTTCCCCTGATAGCAAGAATGGAAGCTATTAGGATGTTCTTGGCATTGGATGCTTATAAAGACTTCAAATTCTATTAGATGGATGTTAAGTAAACATTTCTGAATAGTGAGCTGGAAGAAGTTTATGTGGAACAATTGGAAGGATTTCAGTTAACAAATCAACCCAATATGGTGTGTAGGTTGAAGAAAGCTTTATATGGACTGAAGAAAGATCCTAGAGCTTGGTGTGCAAGGTTACACAGGTATTTGATTCAACAAGGATTTAACAAAGGTACGACAAACATTAATTTTTACTTTAAGATTAAAATGAAAAAGTCTTGATTGTAGTTGTATATGTTGATGGCATTATATTTGGAGGAAATGAAAATATGTGCAAGATGTTTGCGGAAGAGATGCAGAAAAAATTTCAAATTTCTATGTTTGGGGAGATGAATTTCTTTCTTGGGCTGCAGATTAATCAAATAGAAAAAGGAATTTTCATTTCACAGTCTAAGTATGTAAAATAGATGTTGAAGAAATTTGGGATGGACAGTTCCAAATTGGTAAGTACTCCTATGGTGACTGGCTGCAAATTAGCTTAAGATGTTGATTCACCTAAGGCCGATTAGAGCAAGTATAGATCTATGATTGGTGGATTATTGTATTTGACTGCTACTAAACTGGATATTATGCATGTGGTCTATCTTGTGGCTATATTTCAAGAAGATCTAAAGGAAACACATGTTGTTATAGTTAAAAGAATATTCAGATATTCAAATGACACTCTAGATTATGGATTGTGGTATCCTAAAGATACTGAATTTACACTTAGTGCATATATAGATGTAGATTGGGTTGGATGTGTAGATGACATAAAGAGTACAAGTGGAGGTGTATTCTTTCTTGGATGTAGATTGGTAGCATGGTTGAGTAAGAAGAAAGATTTAGTCTCTTTGTCTACTACTGAAGCTGAATATATTGTTGTTGCATCTTGCTATACATGAGTTTTATGGATGAAACAAACATTGAAAGGTATCACAGTGTTATATGATGATACCATTTCTATCTTCTGTGATAATACAAGTGCAATTAACATTTAAAAGAATCATGTGATGCACTCAAGGATGAATTATATATCTATTAGATATCATTTCTTGAGAGATAAGGTCATGGAGAATGAATTCAAGGTTGAGTATGTTCTGAAAAAGGATCAAATTGCGGATATATTTACAAAAGCTCTTCCTAAAGATACTTTTGTGTATCTATGGGAGAAGTTAGGGGTTATTTCCCCTCCTTTCATAAACTAAAATTCATTTGGAGGTGCATCAGTCTAGTGGATTCTTGGTTCTATCTTTTTGGACTGATATTTTGGTGGCTACCCCTCAAGGGGAGCAAGTAGTTTTCAAATGTTGTCATTATGAGTATTATGTTTTCATATCAAAGGAAGATTCAATGAACATATATTTTTCCTTTTCCATTGATGTCAAAGGCATATGAAAAGGAGAAAAAGCTAAATGAGAGAAAGCAAGTAATGAAGAAGATAATCTTCTAAGGGGGAGAAACAAAAAGAAGAATCTTGAGAAGTATATTTAGATCTGGTATGGTTTCTTGATGGTTTTTCAAATCATGTGTTTCCATCAATGACAAAGTGGGAGATTGTTGCAAGAATAGAGAAAGAAATGAAGGTGTTTTAATTAATGTCAACTAGCCAACTAGTTATCTACTAGTTGTTGTTGGTTGTATATGTTGAGGATATTGAGAAAATTGTATTAAAGGAAGATTGCAGGTATTCAAATGTTGCTCTGATATTTTCCCTTGTCTTTGTGCAATTCAGATATGTTGGTCATGATTGTTGAAGTTTTTATTGTGGACTGAGGATCATCAGTGTGGGTTGATTACGCTTGATCCATGATGAATCAAAGCTTAACTTAGCCACTAAACCTCAATCACAAACAAGATCATTCAAATTAAAAGTTAAACTAAGCATTTATTGAAACTGAAAAATTACAAACTACTAAAATAGATAAATTCCTACTCTAACCCATTTGAAACTTATCCTTTTTTGGAATTGGTGTCGTGTTAATATGGAACAATGACCCTTTCCCAATCCTATGATTAGTGAGCATGTTTCAATTGATTCTATGGAAGAGAATCGATGAAACCATTGTGATAAGTGGATGAAAACCTAATTTATGCTAAATTAAACATGATGCAAGCTAAATTAACATGATTTTATGCTAAAAATGAACTAAGTATGCGATTTCTAAGCTAATTTAAGCTAATTCTAAGCTAAAATATGGAAACCCTAATTTATATACAAACTTAGATGGGTGCATGGAATCCATTAATGGATGTCTTAAGCTATTATGCAACTAAAGATGAACCAAAATTAGCTAAAAGTGAGTAAATTGAGAGTGTGAGTGCAAGTGAGTTCAACAACATAAGTTTGCAATTGAAAGATGGATCCCTTTGTCTCTAAATAGTGACCTATTTATAGGAAAGAAAATAAGAAATGGAGGGTTGAGATCAAAAAGATCAATCAATGGTCAAGGATGGAGGAAACATAGAGGCATGGATCATGGATTCTCATCAACGAATGAGAATGCATGATAGGTTTTAATAAAGGGATCACATTTTCTCCAAACAAACAAGCTTTTGACCTGCTCAAATAGGTCAAAGGTGACTTGTTCAAAAGGTTAAAGGTTTAGCTTTCTCAAGAAGCCAAGTGAGTTGATTGGAGGAGAGAGAATATTCTATGGAATATTCTCATGGGTGAGGATAAAAGATATTTTTCAAATTAAAAGAAAGTTTTAATTGTGCAAAAAAGCAGATAAGGAATATCCCATGGGAATATTCCCTTTTTAGAGGAAAATTAGTTTAATTGTCAATTAAACACAGTTTAATTACACAATTAGGGGATTGAAGAATTAAAAGTGATATTCATTAAATTAAATAATTTAATGAATGGGGGAGAGATGAAATGATATTTAATTTGAATAACTTAGGGTTATTCAATAAATAAAATGACTTGGGAAATTAAATTAAATATTTTGATTTGTTTGAATTAATGAGATGAAATGTTAGCATGAAAGGGGGTGAACTAACCTGATTTCAATTAATTAGGTTAATAGATGAAAATGATGCAATTAATTAATTAGCTAGGCTAATTCGATTAATTAAGCAAAAATATGATGGGTTTAAAGAAGAAATGATGTTAGTAAACCTATTTCGAGTGTATGATATCATTCAGGACTTTTTTGGGTGTCTATTTTCCCCCTCTTTGAAGTGAGGTACCTGCTGCTTTAGTTCAAAGAATAACGTTTTTCGGATAAAAACTGCTACCCAAATCAAAAAATAAAAAAATTCTAATTTTTCAGATGCCCCACTGAGGATAAAGCTGATTTCTTACCCCCACGAGAAATCAGGTGGAAATTTTGAATTTTGGGTTGATTTCTCGATAAAGTTGAAAAGGTTGGCCCAGGGGTCCAAAAAGGCTCTAGGATGCAAGAATTATTCCAAAAATGCAAAAAATGATGCAAAATTAGGTTCTGATTGGAAAAATTAGTGAAAATGATGATAAACCCTAGCTTGAAGGTGAAATTAGGGCAAAAAACCCTAATTTTCTAGCATAAATAAGCCAAGAAGGGTCACTTTCAATTCATTTCTGCATTCACACCTTAAGGAATTCTTGCGATTTGAGCTCTAACCCTCTGACGAAATGGCATGACAAGAGCTCCCCAGGCACATTTCTAACTGAGTTTGAGAGTACCAATAGATTTTAGGCTTGGGACCACTAGTATCTCACTCAAAACTTGATTTGAAATTTAACTTTTTAATGCATTTATTACTCTTTGAAATTTAAACTTTGGTGGCATCGCTATATTGTGACACCCATTTTGCAATCAACGATGCTAAAATTAATTATATTGATGCATATGTATATGGTGACACTATTTGTGATTTAAAACTAGGGTTTCTAATTTTAAAGTGTGACACATACTTATATAGTGATGCACTTGCTGATTTAGAAATTAGGGTTAAGGTTTTCCAAAGCTTAAATCATGATGCTAGTGTATTTGGCGATGTACTTTGTGATTCGTAATTTGAAATGCCTTGGAGCATCACAATTTTAAATTTAAATATTGTGACACTATTGCAAATATCAACGCGATTGTGATTTTTGAACTAAAATTTTCAAATTGAGTCAAATTTCTTCGATTTTTTGATGTCATGTGCTTCGTGGGTGTAGGAGGTCATCGCACCACTAATGTCACGCAAGCATAGGACCATAGTTTTGGAGAGACTAGGTGATTTGGTAGAGTTATACCAGGAGCACCTATGTGAGATCAAGCTTTGGTATGTTCCATATGCACCCATCATTTAGAATCACTTAGCCATGATGATTGCTTTGTGTGAGAGATGGCATGGTGAGACTTCATCCTTTCATCTTCCCACTAGCGAGGCGATAGTGACCTTGGAGGATGTATGCGTATTCTATGTTTGTTGATACATGGTGATCATGTGATTTATGATGTTGACACTGAGTTCAATGCCTGTCATGAGGTGATGGAGTTGGAGAACATTGCTCTTGTTACATCACAGATCGACCTCGAGATGTATAGAGGTCACATTCCTACATTCAGATTGATCATCATAGCTATCATTTCAGGTTTGGTGGCTCCTGAAAAATGTAGTAGAGGGTTCAACCTAGGATGGGGCCTAGCATGGCATCAAATGCTCCATACATGCATGACTTTGTGTATTGTGATGGGAGAGCCATTGAATGTCATGATATAGGTCCAACAACAGGTTTTGGCTATTACTGATGAGCAGGACTAGGCAAGATAGCAGGTGGTCATCATTATGGCAGAGAGGGACAATGCCTAGCAACAATTACAGGTTGTGACTGTAGAGAGAGACTAGGAGATTGGTCAATGTTACCAGATAGAGGCCATGACAGCAGCATCACCGAGCAAGATAGTTTCAGTGAGATTATAGAGAGAGGTCATGAAAGAGGCTGCATACTATAGGATGCATTACCACTGGGATGTACTATAGGCACTCAGATAGCCTAATTTTTCATATCATAGCGATGCATGGCCGAGCATTGAGGAGCAGCCAAAGAGGCAAGCCGTAGAGGGTAGCAGCCATTAAGGCTAGCTCTTATGTATAAACACTTGTTGACTTTGTTGCCTAATTCTTTGACACAAATATACATTCATGGGATCCTTTTTGATAGCCTCCTAGATATTGTATTTATGATCAACATACATACACTAATCCAAATTTTGTACCATGTCATTCATTTTATGATATATATATATATATATATATGATACGGATATGGATGATTTATGATGTGATGTGTTCACTTTATTTCATTCTTATTATGTATGGATGTATATGATATGAGATGCTTATATTTGTTCATGCATGGATGCACTTTACTTATGCCTATACAATATGCGATGATATGTGATGGATGGATGCCATGTTATGTTCTTTTCATTGTCTTTTCATAATATGATATGGGATGAATGACACAAATGTTATGGATGCAAATGTTGTGGATGCATTTCATTTTTATGTATTTTCTATGCAATTTTATGATGATGATGTATGCATATGGATGTATGGATGCAAATGATAATGCAATGCATGTGTATTAGATGTGATGATATGATTCAAGATGCTTAAAATAACAAATATATTATTCATCAAAAATCAAATGATAATGTAGTATATGATGTGATATACCATGAGTATGCCGATGGATGTGTTTTAATTATGCTATGATTATGAGATGTGTGTATGTTGATGGTTTTTGGATGTAGGGTGGATGCATTGATGATTTTTTTGCTAACTATCATGATACTGGGTTAGTGTAGAGAGAAGATAGAAGAATAAAAAATGACTGTTGATTTCAATGATTGCTTCAAAAGATCCAACAAGTCTATCATCCATCAAGACCTTATTAGAGATGGTGATGAGACATGAAAAATGAGGATGAATGTAGGATGATGAGTTTCTCACACTTTGGGATTGGGATTTTTTGTCATTCCTTATTGTTTGATATAACACATAGACACGATGCATCAAGGTATTGATAACCAGGATCGTGTTGTATCTAGTGTAATGGACTTTGAATCAAAAAATAGATAGGATAGTTCATATTCACATCTTAACATACAAAAACCTCATTGGAATGAAACTTAGAAGCTTAAAATATATTGGACCAAAGCATATGCAATAGTCAACAACGTACTCCAAACAACCTTCTTACACACAACTAAGCAAGTATGCACTAAGATTATTTTATAAGAGTACCCACAAGTACAACACACAAAAGATAATGATCGATGCCCCATTCCTTTCTCTCTAAATCGTTTTGACAAACATCATCGAGAGGTCCTCAAAATGGGTCATTAATATAAATCACAAGAAAAGATCAAAGACAAATAGTCGATGTTATCTATATCTCTTGCCTATTTTAATTTTAGAGAAGGTGATAACTGATACTGATGTCCATCACAGGAAGGATACATCCTAGGACATGTTTATCAAGTAGTTTTTTATGTTAAGATGATGATGCTAAGATGAGTTGTTGATATACACTTCACTGACGTACTTACATATGATCTAGACTTAGATTTTGACACTTAGGTTCTCACTTTATACACCTGTTTTCTATTTGATATACACTTGTTTTCTATTTGTTTTTCCAAAGGTTGAAGGTGGTGATTGATTTATTATGAATGAAGGTTTATTTTGGGTGAAAGCAAGATGGGATGGATGGGTTTTGGATTTTTTGGAATATTTCAATATTTTTGGTGTTTTGAAAATGTTTTGAGGTTGTTTTTGGTCTGTTTGAAAGGTTATGCAAATGTTTTGGTTTTCGGTTATTTGAGGTTGTTTAGGGTTTTTGAATGTTTTCTAATGTTTTTGGATTTTCAATTTTCTAATGTTTTTGTGTTTTCAGAGATTTTACAAATGTTTAGGGATTTTCAGAAGTTTCGGCCAAGAACCTAGCCTAAAGACCTATCTTAGGGGTCTTGGGGGCTCATCAAAGATAATCCTTGCCTACATTATACACGCAAAGACAACGTAATTCGACAAACTCAAATTATTAACAAGATGAGATATGAACATTTGAGAGATGCCAATTTATTATGATGTACTTCTAAAGGACTGACCTAGGGTGTCTCGAGGGCTAATAAAAAATAAGCCTTGCCTACATTCAAGCTCAAAGTCAACGTAGTTCGACAAGGGTATTGTTTGTGGACTTTTAATGTTTGACCTTTTTAGGGATTTTGATGTGTTTTGGATGTTTTGGATTTTGGCTTTACAATTTTTTGAATTTTTTTGGATTTTAGCTATATTGGATTTTACAAATGTTTTTGGATTTTTTGATGATCGTTTTACGAATGTCTGGTATTTTTGATGAGATTTTATGGATGTTTTTGGTATTTTCTGATGAGTTTTGATGACCTCAAGATATACAAGAATCTAATATGATCCATAATGAAATTCCCCCAGTGTGACATGTTAGACTACTTCGATAAAGGTAGGAAAGACTAACCTTTGGAATATGCCAAATAGTGCTAAAGAGTTAATGATACTTTACAATATCAAGCTATGATAAGAATGCATATGATGGATGAATGGTAGTGCAAATAATGATAGGATAAAAGATCCAAAGAATAGATGGAGGTGCTTTATTTACGCAAGGCACCTATTTGCTAGGTTTTCACTAAGGTACTTTCCCAAAGTGCCACCAAAGTGGTTTTCACTAGAGGACAATTTTTTTCTTTACTTTTTCCAATCCTTTTTCCCATTTTTTTGGATTTTTTTTTTTTTTTTTTGTATTTTCAAATTTATACCCTTCAAGGACTAGGCATAAAACTTTTTGAGATGCAATTTGTTAGTTGGCTCCTGAAAGGGTTCACCTTTAGGTGTTGACAATTGGTATGCTCCTGATTTATAGCTAGTTGTGATGAAAAAGGGACCCAACTAGTTAGCTTCAAACTTTCCTTTACTATCCTGATCTGGAAGATTTTTTTGATTCTGCTTTAGGACAAGATCCCCTACTTGGAAAGAATGCATTTGATCCTCTTGTTATAGCTCTATTTTAGTCAGTTTTGGTATACTTGCAAGTTATTGAGAGCATCAAGATGAACATTTGATCCTCTTGTTATGGCTCTATTTTAGTCATTTTTGGTATACTTGCAAGTTATTGAGAGCATCAAGATGACGCTCGTCCAAGAATTCTAGCTCATTCAGCCAGAATACTTTGTATTCTTCTTCGGTGATCAGGTTTTGTAGTGACACTTGCAAT
The DNA here is from genome assembly GCA_007258455.2 of Sequoia sempervirens. Lineage (NCBI taxonomy): Eukaryota > Viridiplantae > Streptophyta > Pinopsida > Cupressales > Cupressaceae > Sequoia > Sequoia sempervirens. Next base: position 670,771,309 of record VDFB02271358.1, read on the forward strand.
GATGGGAGCTCAACATCAATAGGAAAGATATCTTATGATCCATATACCAAGGAGAAATGGGTTGCACCTATTGGCATGTGGATACTAGTTCGATAAGCCTAGCGATTTGGATTTAGTTGCAGATGCCAGTCATGACCAACTTCATTGACTATTTTCTTTAGGATTTTCAAGATAGTTTTGTTCATAGCCTCAACCTGGCCATTGCCTTGGGGATAATACGAGGTGGAGAATTAGTGTTGGATATTGAATCTTTGGCACAACTCTTTCACATCCTAATCCTTAAAGGGTGTTCCATTATCTAAGATTAGGGTTTATAGAACACTAGAATGATGAATGAGGTAGTTCAGGATAAACTTAGAAATTTTTTTCCCTATTATGTAGGTCATATGAATGGATTCAACCCACTTAGTGAAGTACTCAGTGGTGGTTATGATAAACTTGTGGCCATTGGATGAGGTTGGGGTGATTTTTCCTATGAGGTAGAGCCCCCACTGTGAAAAAGGCCAAGGTGTAATTAATCGTTGTAATTCTTGAGTTGAGGCATGGATCAAATCTCCATGTTGTTGAAATTGGACACACTTCTATTCATGTTGATGAGATTCATTTTCCATGGTTGGCCAATAGTACCCCGTCCTCAACAGTTTCTTAGCTAATGTCATACTACTAGAATGGGACCCACATATGCCATCGTGTACTTCTGTTAAAGTAGTTAAGGCTTCCTCTTGGTTAAGACATTGTAGTAATGTCCCTTCGATGCTTCAATGGTAAAGGGTATTACCTAGGATAACAAATTGGGATTCCTTTTTAACAAAGGTCTTTTTAAGGTTCAAGGTGATATCAGAAGGGAGGGTTCCTCTGCTTAGGTAAGTGAATATGTCATGATACCATGGGGATCCAGGACCAACAATGACAAATGCAAATTTAGATTCAAGGATTTCAAAAGTTGGTACAAAAATTTGTTCTACCAAGAATTCACATTGGAGGACATTGTTCAACATGTCTAACATTTATTTGATTGTTGTCATGGCGTCTACTGCTTTGTTGTTCAAGTGAGGAATCTACTCAAAATTTATTTCTATGAAAAGGTCCTTGAGATTCTCCACCATCTTCTTGTAAGGAGTAAGCTTTTCATCTTTAGTTTGATAGTCATCATTGACTTGGTTGATAACCAGTTGTGAGTCTCCATAGACTTTCATCTCTTGAATCTACCACTGAACTGCTATCCTTAGACCTGTGATTAGGGATTCATACTCAACAATGTTCTTGGAACAGGGAAATGACAACCTATATGACTTTGGGATATAATCACCTTGAGGGTGATGAAAATAATTCATGCTCTGGATCTGTGTTGGGTGAACGATCCATCAAAATACATCTTCCACTAAGCTCTGAGGTTGATAAGGAACATTGATTCATCAAGGAATTCAGATACCAAGGGGTTCTCAACATATATGGGTGCTTCTACCAGTTGGTCTATGATCACTTATCCTTTTATTGCCTTGTGCTCCACATACTCTATGTCAAATTTTATTAAGATCATCACCCATTTGGCCATTCATCCTATGAGAGTTGCTTTGGATAACAAATATTTGAGTGGATCAATCAATGAGCTTGATTTGATGTGACAACATGTATTGTCTAAATTTTTGTGAAGAAAAAACTACTGCTAGGCATGCTTTCTCAATGGGTGAATAGTTCATCTCATAGCCCACCAAGGTCCTGCTAATCTAGTAGATAGCCCTTTCCTTTATCTTTTCATCATGTTGTGCTAGAAGAGCTCTTACTGTTCTTGGTGTTGTTGAGATATACAGGATCAGTGGCTTGTTTGGTATTGGTGTCATGGGCACTGGAGGTGTTAGTAGGTAATATTTGATCTGCTAGAAATATTTATCACATTTTTCACCCCACTTAAAGGTTATCCCTTTATGGAGAAGATGTGAAAAGAGGTGGATTTTATCTAATAGTTGTGCTATGAACCTTTTGATGGACTATAGTCTTCCTTGTAATCCTCTCATCTTCATTAGTGTTTGTGGTGGTTCCATGTCTAAGATGGCTTTTACCTTTGCTGGATCAATTTCTATCCTTCTTTGTGAGACAATGAAGCTAAGGAGTTTCCCTGATGTTACCCCAAAGACACATGTTTTTGGATTTAGCCTTACTTTGTATTCTTCCAGCCTATCAAAGATGGGTCCTAAGACTTATACTCTTTTCCTTGATATTTCCAAAATATAATCCACATAATATTCAACTATTTTTTGGATCATGTTGTGAAAGATGAGGGTCATTTCTATTTGATAGGTTGCTACTGCATTCTTTAACCCAAATGGCATCACATTCCAGCAATAGGTTCCCCATGGATAAGTGAACCCAATTTTATGTTGATCCTCCTTAGCAATTATGATTTGATTGTATCTTGAAAACCATCCATGAGTGATAGCATTTCGTGCCCAACTACTAAATCCATAATGAGATCGATGTTAGGAAGATGGAAATCATCCTTTGTGCATGCTTTGTTTAAGTCTCTGAAATCAGTGCATATTCTAATGCCCCCGGTGGATTTTGAGAGTGGTACCAAGTTTGAAACCCACTCAGGATAATCTATTGATCAGATGAATCCAATGTCAAGAAGCTTTTGCAAATCTAGTTTGACCAAGATTGCTATCTGAGGGTGCATCTTCCTTAATTTTTGCTTGACTAGCTTGGCTTTAGGATAAACTGCTAAGTGATGCACAACCACTTCAAGATCAAGGCATGGCATATCTATGTATGACCATGAAAAGTTAGCTCTTTGCTCTTTGAGGAATGCTACTAGGTTCTTATGTTCTTCATCTGACAAGGATTCAACATAGAAAGTGATATTAGGTGCTTCTTTTGTTCCCACATTGACTGGAGTGGCCTTTTTTGCTAGCACTTCTGACTTTTCTAGATGCATTGTACTAAGGGGGAGATTCAATCCCTCATCCTTGGTGCCTCAGAGAGGTTTTCACCATTGGAAGTATCCTTTTTTTTAACTGTTTTAGGATCAAAGAGTGCCACTAGGTGGTTTCCACACAAGGATCTGCATGTTAGTTACATTTCATTAATTTTGTGACTAGAGGATTCAATCATCTCCCCATAGTACACCCTTGTGTCAAGCTCTATGTCGAAGCCTGATTTGTGATCTACCCATGGTAAATTGGCATGGAGTCCCATGAATTTTGAGATCACTTCATCATTTTTTAATAAATCCAGAATCGATGGTCCTTGTTGGTCCATGTAAATAAGTTGTGGGTATACTAGGTGTATTTCAGTTGGTAGATTGCTTGGAACAAATGATGTTATGAATATCATAAAGAGGGTGTTGTTTTCAAATAGGTCTGCAACATCAAGGGGATTGTCATCTAAGGTTTTATCATGCAATGTAGGTAACCAAGAGGAAGCCTCAACCCATTTAGTGGAAGTACCTTTTCCAATAAGTGTGACCTTGCTAGCAGTACAACCTAAGCCCATATTCTTATGTCGTTTCTCAAGAACGATGGGTTCTAGTAAACCATTATCATTTTGTCCTAGCTTCTTGTTCTTGTTAAATCCCCAATTTTGTATGAGTTGTAAGCCTTTGTTATCATCTTCCATAGGAAGTACAGGGACAGGTTGTTCATCTTGATAGAGGAATTTAGAGATATCTTCTTCATTGATATATTCCTAGTTCAAATCCCCCCACTTGGTGAAGGTAGTAGCTGACATCTTGATTGCTTCAGGTTATTTGGTGCTAGATGTGGGTTTCCCATGAGATTGAGGAGAAATAGGCAACTCTCCTGGGAAAAATGTGTCTTTCAATAGCTTGTAGTTCCCACAACCATCATCTTGGATCACTTCTTTCACGTTAGGTATATTCTGCACAATAGCTATTTTTTTGTTGAGATAGAGGCAATGGATGTTAGGTCAACAAATGAGGTAGATGGTGTAGGCCCTTCATCATTTTTAGGTATTTGGGGTATCTTATAGAACTTGGCTTCAATAACTTTGCAATAGTAAAAAAGCTCAGGATCTCCATGGATAGTAATTTCTCTTCCTTCAAAAGGAAACTTCACACATTGATGATAGGTCGAGGCTACAACTTTTAGGGCATGGATTCATGGTCGGCCAAGTAGGATGTTATAGGGAAGATCAAGATCAAGAACTTGGCATGTAGTTTTTGCAATAAGAGGTCCCACTTGGATGGGAAGTGCAACGATTCCTTGTGATACCTGTTCTTGGTCATCATATGCTCTGATGGTGGTACTCTTTGTCCTCTCAATAGTGTTGGAAAACGTGCCTCAATCTTACTAACATGAAACTCCTAAAAGATAAAGTCGTTGAGACCCTCTGGAAGTCTTACCGACTAGCAGCTGTGTTCTAATCATTTGAAATGCTTAGATCGCTGAGACTTTGTTTCTGTCTTGCCAACGGGAGTCATCGGCAAGAAATTTCGATCACTGAGTTTCCCATCTCTCTCCACCTAGGTAGACCTCTTGCCGACGATTTGGTTTCTAATGGTTATCGGGGAGACTCGTGGCGACAGAAGTCGTCGAGGTGACATGAAGGCTCGATAAGATTCTAAATGATGGTTGTTGTCTCGCCAATGGGTATATAACTTCGGTATGAACTCTTGGCAATGGTGTTTCTCTCGCCGATAGGCTAGTGCATTCGATATGACCTCTTGGTGATAGCGGTTGTCTCTCTGACTATTCTATATTTGGTATGATGTCTTGCTGATAGTGATGGTCTTGTCGATAGAGCTACATGAGTTGAACATCGATGTGAAGTCTTAGTGATAGCGATGGTCTGGTTGATGATTCTGTAGTGGATATCAATGTAATGTCTTAGCGATAGGGTGAGTCTGAGCAATAGTTTTGAACTCGATATGACTCTTGTCGATGGTGGTGACTCTGGCCAATAACAACAGTTGGACATTGTGGCATCGGGGAGACATTGCCTAGTGTCTCACCAACATGCGATACTATTTGAACACCTTGAATGAATGTCTATCCTACGTGGTTTGTTTTTGACCAATCATAGAAGCAGAATGTGAACCGCTAGCAGTTGGACTATTACGGTTGTTCCTGTGAGGAAGATCAATAGACCATGAATGACATGGATATACTCTATAATCAAAGATGGTGATTGGTTCAATGAATAGTTTGATGTGTGATTAGTGTGTATGAATTAAATTCAGAGAGCATTGTAACTGGGATGTTTTGTACAAGATTGATTAGGAAATTATGTTGCTGTAATTTGACATCAGAGAGTGAAGCCTATACTTTGTATGTAATTTTCTTACTGTAATACAAAGGGGTTTTTCTTGGTGTGGTGGGTTTTTCTCCCATAAGGGTTTTCCCATGTAAATCTAGTGTTCATCTGTGTATGTTCATTTCTTTGTTTCTATTATTTCTTTCATGAGTATCTAAATTGAACTGTAATTGTAAAATTTAAAGTCACCTTTGCATTCTTCCCTAAGATTTTGACATTAGGAGAGTTTGTTCCGCACCTAAGCTTTCCTTACAAATAGTGTCTTTTGAATAGCCCAAATGTTTGATCAATTGAAGAGTACAAATGTTTAGACCAACACCTCCATCTACCAAGAATATTTTGACCTTTTTTTATGAATGACTACCTCAAGGTGTAAAGCACGTATATGAGATGGTTGTGATGGTTTGTCTTGCTCTGAGAAGGTGAGAAGATGATTGGTGATATTCCCTATCATAGCTTGAAATTTATTGGTGCCAATATCCTCAAGGATGGATGACTCAGACAAGGCTTTCTCTAATATTTCCTTATGTGTAGGGGATAACCTTAAGAGTTCTAAGATTGATATCTATGCAGGGATCTACTTAAGTTGGTCTAGAAGATTGTACTTGCTAGGATTAGATGTGGGAAAAGTAGGTTGTGTCCTAGATTGAGGTGGGAATCCTTGAACAGTAACTTTGCCACATCGTGTGGTGACTCCATGTTCCATACTAGCTCCTTTGATGGTGACAACAGTAATGATACTATTGTAGGAGGCAGCTACATTGGAATAGGTATGCTGCAAATTTGTGTAATCCTTAGTTTTTTTGTTGTTGTTTTGTTTGTTTTTATCTGGCATAGGGTTCTTGTATATCTTAAGATCATGATTCCTAGCTGGTACCTCAACAAATATGGTGTTATTATCTATGAGATCTTGAATGATATTTTTAGGTTTCATGTAGTTTTTTTGTTTTATGTCCTTTGATTTTTTGAAAATCACAAAGATCATGCTTGTTATACTAGGATGGTTTCTCTTGTGTCTCTTGATAATTTTCAAAGTTGGGAAGTGTTATCAGATTTGATTCTACCAACTTCTTCATGATTGTTTTGATAGGTTATGATAATTGTGTACTTGCATTTGGGATAGCTGTTCCTATTAGCAATTTGTCTTTGTTCCATTTTGGTGTTATTGATGTGATTTTTTTGAGGAGGTGTTGTTTGTACCATTGGTTGAATGTTGGAAAATTGATTGTTGTTGGGTCTAGGAGCACTTAGAATCACCTTAGCATCTACCACATCATCATTTGTTATGTTTTTGTTCTTTTCTAAGACACAAGGTTTCTCATTTGAACTAGTTGATGGGAAGTTATCTTTGTAATCTTGGGTATTTCCTTGTGAGATTAGAGCTCTCTCGATGTTAAGGGCTATAGGAAAAATCTCATCATAAGATGTGATGCACTGCATTTTCAAGTGTAAGGATAAATTGGGCTCTAGATTGGCTATGATGATTCCCACTTGTTGTTCATCAAAAAGAGGCCACTTGCTTTTACTAGCTCTTTATCTCCATCATTGCAAGAAATTAGTGAAAGATTCTCCTTTTTTTTGTCTTAGAGTATATAGTTCTTCTAGACTGACATCCATGTGAAGATTGAAGGAGAAATGATCGATGAATTTATCAATGATTTCTTGGAAATTTTTGATGTCGAGAGGTAGATGAGAAAACCAATCTATTGCAGGACCTGTTAAACTTTGAGGGAAGAGGCACATTAGATAAGAATCATTGTAGGCTACCTCCATACACATTATGTTAAACTCTTTGATATGGTCCACAGGACTTCCTCTCGCTTTGTATTTGTCAAATTTCAGGATTTCAAAGCTGGAAGGGAATGGTACCATTGCAATGTTTTGATCAAATGGATAGGGACATAGATTTTGTGTATGGGGATTTTTTATCTTACCCAGTTGAAGGTCCTATATTTATTGTGATAGCATCTTGAATTGTGATGCTAGATCATCTTGGTGGTTTGGTGGAGGAACATATTGTGGTATGATGGATGAATTGAATGGAGGATTTTAGTATGATAAGGTGTTGTATGGAGTGTATGATGGTGTTATATTTTGTGAAGGTGATTGCAGTATTGATGTATATGTTCCTAACGTGTTTGGATTGATGATATTCTATTGAGGATTATAGAAGGAACTTAGTTGTTGTTGCTCTTGTTGTTGTTGGGCATATTGTTGAGCTAGTAAGCCTTGATGTTGTTGTTGCACCACAAGGGCTTGTTGTTGTTGTTGTGCTAAAGCTACTTGTTATTGTTGTTTTTGTTGTTGTGCCAAGGCTACTTGTTGAGCTTGATGTTGTTGATGTGCTAAGGCTGCTTGTTGAGATTGATGTTGTTGTTGTGCTAAGGCTACTTCTTGAGTTTGATATTGTTGTTGTGCTAAGGCTTCTTGTTGAGCTTGATGTTGTTGTGCTAAGGCTGCTTCTTGAGCTTGATGTTGTTGTTGTTGTGCTAAGGCTTCTTTTTGTTGTTGTTTTTGTTGGATAGCTTTTTGATAAGCTTGTTTGGATTGTTGCAAAGCTAGGGCATGTGCTTGCAATGTAGGATAAAGTGGTTGAGACATCTATTATGGATTGGGGATGTTGATGTTTTGAGTGGGTAGCAGATTGTTGATGAAGGGTTCCCTTGGTTTGACATTCCTTGTGAGATAGTAGATTAAGATGGAGGAATGTAAGTTTGAGGTCCCATTTGATTTTTCATGGTAATGGGAACTGTGGGGAAAGATGAGGATGATGTTAGATTTTGCAATGGTAATGACACACTAGGACCTTAAGTCCATTGATTAAAAAGGTTCCCTTGTCCCATTTCTTGAGGATTACCTTGTGTCAAAGATGTAAACATGGGATTCATGATTAAGGTATTTCCTAGGTTGACAGAACTTGTAACCAAGGGATTTCTTTGAGATGGATTGATAATGGATGAGGTGGGTGGGCTTTGTGACACCAATGGTACAGATGAACCCATTGGATGATTGGATAGAGATGTCCCCATCTATGTTAAATAGTGGCTATGTGGTATGGTATTGGAATTCCCTTGTGTGTTGTTTTGAGATACTTGGCCTATATTGCTTTGTGTGATGGTGGGCACACTTGTAATTATGGGTGCAGATGAAGAAGGGTGTCCCTGATATGTCGAAGTGGTTGTGGAATAATGAATTTCAAAAGGTTTGTATGGTTGTTTAGCAGCTTTGAGAATAGGAGCACCAAAGGTAGGTGTCTAAGTGGTTGTGTGAGATGGAGGATTGGTTTCAAGAGTACCCACAAGTGTGTTATTTTCAAATGAAAGAGCATGAAAAAAGTCTTGAGAAGGGCTTGTTGCAATAGTGGGAATTTAGGTTTGATGTAGCCCTAATGATGGAGTTGTGGAGCCCTGTGTCAAATTATGTGCAAAAAATGATGGGGAGATAGGAGCTACATTCTCAAAGGCTTGATGTTCCATGAGTTCTTCCCTAGTGATTTCAAATGGATTGTTTTTTATATCCTCTCTCATATGGTCCTAAAAGAGACTGTTGTGATGGGGTAGCGTGACTTATTGGATCCAAATCTAAAGGATTTGGATCACTTGAGGTGAATGTAACTTTGGATTTCTCCATGATTCTCTTGTGTTTTAATCTCGTTTTTACCATAAATTTCATGTCACCTATGGGAGATTTGTGTTGTGGTTTGTGATGTTTGAACTCTCTAGTTGACTCAAATCTAGACAAAAGGGACACTCTAAGTATTTTTGGAGCAAAGATGATAATGGGGGTGAAAAGGTGGGTGATGTCAGAGGTGATCTTTGTAAACGTTTTGGGACAACACTTTTGACTTGAGTTTAATATTTTGATCTTAGGATAAAGGATGTTTATGAACTTTTAAATCTTTAGGTTAGACTTGTGACCTTCAAGATAAACTAGTTCAAAGATGATAACTAACTTCACTAAAGGCATGGAAAAGGATACATTTCATATGAAACATAGCCAAATTAGGGGGTTGTTTTGATAGATTTTTAAGTCACAAAGTGTTGGTGTATTCAATTTTTTTGCAAAGATAGGTAAAGTGGAGGATGAGATGTTTGACCCAATGTTGACTTAAAGTGAACCTTTGTTTTGACAAGACCAAGGTAGTGAGAATGATGCTAGACCTCTAAAGTTTTCAAATCCTAAAGAGTATGGATATGGGTATGTAAATATGTTCAGTTCCTCCTAGCTCAAGCATAATGGTTTCTCAACAAGAGATTGTGATTACAATAAAGTATTAAACTTCCTACTGAATTTGGAATTATGATACCTATGTCTATATTGGTAATTTGTAGATCTTCCCCTACGGATTTTTATTTTGTGATATATCATTTACGGGAGTTCAAGGTCATGATTATGTGAGAAATTGGAAACATTGGAAAAGTTCAGGATTCTGACAATAATAGAAGGAATACAAGTTTGGATTGTGTCTTGAAGCACATTTGTAAAATTTGTATACCAACCTAGTTATGGTTTCATGAAGTACCCAAAGATGTTTCTTGAGAGCTTTTGGACTAATATTTCTAAGTCTAAAATGATGACTTGTAGACCTTACTTTAGGGATCTTGACTTTATGTGAGATCATTTAGAAACAATTTAAGTTTATGGAAGAAAGGAAGATTTTTATTTCCATGTGGGTGGTGGTAATGTGGGCCTTCTAGCCTCAATATCAGCTTGTTCCTCTTCTTCGGCTAAAATGGTTGTTGTGTTTCTCCACTTGCATTTGTTTCTTTTTTTTCAAAAGTGAAGCTTCTCAAACTGCTAATGAGGTCGGTTTGTTATCCGTTAATGAGTTCAGAGTTTGGTTGAATTATAGCACCTGGAAGATCAGGTTGTTCAATGAGAGCAATTAGTCTCCAAATAGTCATGTGGGGTTCATTTTTATATTTATCTTTCTTAATGAGTTTCTTTTACCACAAACACTAGTCTTAATTATGTTTTCAAACTAAATGTTTGTCCAAAACATCATAATTTTCACAATGTCCATTTTGTGAGAATCATGAGGTTGAAGCCATAATTGACTATGTTGTCTTTGGAAAACATGGATTTTGATATAAGTCAAGATATCTAGAAATCTCTAAGGATAGAATCCTTAGGAAAAGTAGTAATATCAAGGCTTTTTAAAGAGGTATCCATATTTAGGCCAAAGTGTTTGAAATTTTGAGGAAGATAGTGGATGTTTGTTTTTACATCATTTTGGAACCAAGAAAAGTATTAAACTAACTCTCAATCATTCACAACCCTAGGTTTGAAATGGCTATACTTGTTGAATCCCCACTAGAATTTCTCCAAACACTAAACAATGCAAATAGTTAGAGATTTGGCGACACTAGCTCCTCTCCATGACACACACTTCTCGGGACCACCAAATCTCAAAATCCTTAAAATCCAGAGATCAAAAGTATTTTTCTATTTCTAAAATTGAATAGTACTAATGTGGGGTGGCTTCAAAATGACTATTCTTGCACCAACAAGTATTAAGGATTTTTGGCTTCTAAACAAGGGTTCATAATAAGGGATTCCAATTTAGGGGGTGCAATGATAAAATTTGTCAAGAGGTCTCCCAACCCTTAGAACAAGGGCTTTATACATCATAAAGATACTGGGGGAGAGCTATCATGTACCGCTTCCCATTGATCATAATTTTCATTGTAACCACACATTTATATAGTGGTTTGGAAGAGCTTGGCTTTAGCTCATTACCGCTTGGGTCATTCCCTACTTTCAAAGTGGGGAGGTGGGCCCTCTAAAGATAAAAAATAGCAAGGAATTGCATCCATAATTCGATCATCTTCATTCGTATGAATAAAGAGAGAACACACGCTATGCCTTTTTCTCACACTCGCAAGGGGCTTCAATTTTAATCCAAATTGAAAGATGTAGGTGATTATACAAAGTGTTAAGGAATGTTTCTTTTTCACAACATCACCAAATGGTGTGAGAGAATTGCATACACATTCAATAACAACATTGTAAACCACAAAACATGACAAAAAATTGTAAATTTTAACCCCTAAGCTAAGATGACTTCATTTTATGCACCAAAAAAAATATGAAGTTGCTTTGTTCAATTTTAAACCCAAAAGACAATGATGAGATCAGGGTTCAATTTTAGTCCCATTTGAGCATTCATTTTAAACCCAATTGAAATCTAGTGAGGTCCTCCAACAAAAAGTAGAAAGCATACAAAGTTGGGTTATAATTACCCCAAAAGCGTCAAACGCTTGTTACAATTATAGAATTCCAATATAAGAAGGCTTTCTTCACTTAGCTCCATGTTATCCAACCTACAAAACCTTGTTAGTATAACAACCAGAACAATGTTATAAGTGCATTAGTGATCTTAAGAATCAAGAAAATTAAAGCACATGTCAAAAAAATGATCGCAAAACTTCCTACCATGGTTGGGTGTTGCTAAACATGATAGTGTTGGGATTTGAAATCTAGGCTTCGCTCTAGTGAAAATGGGCATCACTCGATAGTAGAAATAGAGACCACGATAGCATCGGGATTTTTTTGGGCATCTCTCTAATGAATTTGGTGGTGTCATTATTTGAAGTCTTTGATACCTCTATATTAAATCAATTTCGCTATATTTAAATCAATGGCAGTGCATTTAATCAACGTTGGTGTTTCAAATTGCAATAGTGTTGCTATATGGCGACACTCTTCAAAGGGTGTTGTTGTACCCTACAAAAAAAAAAAAAAAGTCAAGCTAAAACTAGTTAAATTAAGGGTTTTACCTCCTAGCGCCAGAATGTGGACCAAGGATCATCAATGTGGCTTGATTACGATTGATCCATGATTAATTGAAGCATAACTTAGCCACTAAACCTCAATCAAAAACAAGATCATTCAAATTGAAAGTTAAACTAAGAATTTATTGAAACAAAAAATTACAAACTACTAAAATAGTTAAATTCCTACTCTAACCCATTTGAAACTTATCCTATTTTGGAATTGGTATCATGTTGATGTGGACAATGACCCTTTCCCAATCTTGTGATTAGTGAGTCTGTTTCAATCGGTTCTATGGAAGAGAATCGATGAAACCATTGCGATAAGGGGATGAAATCCTAATTTATGCTAAATTAAACATGATGCAAGCTAAATTAACATGATTTTATGCTAAAAATGAACTAAGCATGCAATTGCTAAGCTAATTTAAGCTAATTCTAAGGTAAAAGATGGAAACCCTAATTTATACACAAACTAAGATGGATACATGGAAGCCATTAATGGATGTCTTAACCTATTATGCAACTAAAAATGAACCAAAATTAGCTAAAAGTGAGTAAATTGAGAGTGTGAGTGCAAGTGATTTCAACAATATAAGTTTGCAATTCAAAGATGGATCCCTTTGTCTCCAAATAGTGACCTATTTAAATAGGAAAGCAAATAAGAAATGAAGGGTTGAGATCGAAAAGATCAATCAACGGTCAAGGATGGAGAAAAAGAAGAGGCATGGATCATGGATTCTCATCAATGGATGATAATGCATGATGGGTTTTAATCAAGGGCTCACATTTGCTCCAAATAAACAAACTTTTGACCTACTCACATAGGTCAAAGGTGACTTGTTCAAAAGGTTAAAGGTTTAGCTTGCTCAAGAAGCCAAGTGAGTTGATTGGAGGAAAGAGAATATTCTTTGGAATATTCTCATGGGTAAGGATAAAAAATATTTTGCAAATTAAAAGAAAGTTTTAATTGTGCAAAAAAGGGGATAAGGAATATTCCATTGGAATATTCCCTTTTTGGGAGAAAATTAGTTTAATTGTTAATTAAACATGATTTAATTACACAATTAGGGGATTGAAGAATTAAAACTGATATTCATTAAATTAAATAATTTAATGAATGAGGGAGAGATGAAATGATGTTTAATTTAAATAACTTAGGGTTATTTAATTAAATAAGATGACTTAGGAAATTAAATTAAATATTTTGATTTATTTAATTTAATGAGATGAAATGTTAGCATGAAAGGGGGTGAATTAACCCGATTTAAATTAATTAGGTTAATATACGAAAATGATGCAATTAATTAATTAGCCAGGCTAATTCGATTAATTAAGCAAAAAGAGGATGGGTTTAAAGAGGAAATGATGTTATTAAAACCTGTTTTGAGTGTATGATATCATTCAAGATATTTTTCGGTGTCTACAATTATATCTAGTTGTTTGTCTAATGGTTTTTTGTGAAGTTTGAATTGTGTTCATCAATTGTAAACTATGGTTCTCTTTGTTCTAGTTGAAGTCTGGGAAGAAGGTTACTAGTCCAAATTTCTCTTTGTTGAATTCTTTTGATTTGCAGTTCCAGAGATAAAAAAATTTTGATTGCATTGAAGATATTTTTGGTTTCTCAAAGTTCCAAGTTTAATTGTTCTGTGTCTTACACTGGTTTGGCTAATTATGTGTTGAGCACTATCTTCGAAGTTAATGAAGTGTGTTGGGTCTATTTTTGGGTCACGTTGAAGTGTGTGTTTGGTTCTCTCTCATTCTAATTCCACCCTAGGATGTTTGGTGCCGACCTAATTTGAACTTGAAGTTAGATGGCCAACTTTGTATCTTTTTCAAGGTTGGAGATAGTATATATACAAGATGAACTAGTAATGAAAATCATACATAATAAAAGAAGGAAGATAAGTGAAAGAGAAAATGCAACATTCATGTTGTTCAAAAAGTGTGTGTGAGTTGTGTGTTGGAGATCAGTGCAAAGCTTAATGTTGAGTTTCTGGATGGAGTGAGTAGAAGGAAAACTCTATCATTCATGCAAGTTGATCAAGTAACTGTGGTGGAATCCTTTGTTGCATTGAGATTGCATCTCTCTATAGCAAGTATTCTTTGTCTTTTTTGTATCTCTATGGTAGTGAGCCCTCTGGGTTGTAGCCCTATGGAGAGTGAGTCCTTATTTCGGGCAGTGAGTCTTATTTAAGGCAGTGAGCCTTTTGTAATCATTTTGATATTCTCTATAGTGTGAGTTAGTTCTCATTGTGGTTTTTCCCTTATTGGGTTTTCCATTTAAATTTGGTGTTATTGTGTGTATGTGTTGGATTTGAGTTTCTACATTGATGTTTTGATGATTAATCATTTAAGCAGTTTCATGTATTAGTTATGGTGATTGAATTAAAGGTTAAAATCTATGACAACTTATTCACCACCACCTCCCCCTCTCAATTGTCCTATTCAACATATAGCTTACTGAAGCAAGTGTAATTACCAAAGGTAGTGAGTCAGAGGTATCTAATGTATTGAAATTATCAAGTTGTACATTGAAATAGTGAACCTATGTTGTGAAAGTTGTATTAAGCAGGGAGTAGTTTACTTCCTTTGGTTAAAGACCATAAATACTTCTAAAAATTTTATTTTATGAGGTTGGATCTAGATATTAGATCTAAGAAAAATTTTCACCATGGTTTTTCCCTTGTTAGGTTTTTCACATAAATCTGGTGTCATGGTGTGTGCATTTTGTGTTCTTCTGCTCATCATGTTTTAACTGGGTAATTACTGTTGAATGAAATAAATTGTTTAATTATTGATTTACCCCCCCTCTCAATACTATTGTGTTTTCAACAATTATCACATCCCTTATCAATTCATTTTATTTTATCATTAATATTATTTATAGATGCATGTAGATTAAGAACACACTCTATCTATTTTAGCTATCCATGGAGGTCAAAATACCAAAATAGAGGTTTGATTAAGGAAAGCCCCTAAACAACCCCAAACATTTCCCTCTTTGTATTTTTAGGTCTTTTGGGAGCACTCAACCACACAAAGGTGTGTAAGCATTTTCTTATTTTTAACTTTTTTCTAGTATTTATATAAGAATTGAAATATTAGTTTATTTATTTATATTCCAATGTCTAGTGAACTAATGAGGATAAATTGGTTCAAAAAAAATTTCTTGTGGTTTCTCACATTTAATGAAATATTTTACCTTTTCTCTTTGGATCTTTAGATTTAGATCCTCATCTAGATCTAATTCTATTAAAAAAACATCTATCAAATCCTAATTTTATTTGAATATAGGTTAGTTATTTTTTAATGTCTTCAATCACTTTCATTTCTATATCATCCAAAAAATTATCTATTTATCCACAATGTCAGCCCACAAAACCCCTTGATATACTATAGTCAAATATTTCACCTAAACTTTGTTGCACATATGTTACTTAAGGTTCTCATTGATGTCAACACTTAGTTTTCTCTAACATTGATTCTCACATTTGTATGTTGATGGTATACTATGATGATGTGCTAACAATGATGTTGTTGATGTTCATGGTTGGATGTCATGCCTTGAGTATGGTTGTTGTCAGCAGAGATGATATAATGATGATATATTAAGATGAGGATTAGAAGTATTAACACAGGGATTAGAAGTAATGTTGAAGTTGGGATATGTTGTTGATGGTCTTTAGTGTGGTGTATGTTCTCTTATATTGTTCTTGAGGAAGTATTTGTTGCTACAAGGAAGTTTTGATCTCCAAATGTGGAATTATTAATAAGCTAAGTTTAATCAGCATATTGCAGGTATGTTGGTATTTCCCTCTACGTTGCAAGTGATGATATCTTGGAATGGTTTCTAAACCAGCATGAAGGAAGCATTGACAGATGTGAGTGAAATACAAAGAATATAGAATGATAGGTCTAAGTGCTTTGTTGACACGCAATTTGTTGATGTAAATTTTCCAAAGACTATCAAAATATTTATTTTAATGAAAGTATATAGCATGAAATTACCAATAACAACATTCATGTTGCAGTTGTGAGTGAAATAGAGCAAGAAAAAAACTTGTCTGTCACTATAAGCATAATGGCTAGCCGACCCTTGAGGAAGCTTCAAGGTGTTATCGACTTGATATAGGGTTAGATACAATTTTTAGAACAAAGTATAATATTCCATTAAAGACTAATTAAAAGTTAATTTTCATCAAGTCTTTCAATTATGTATTTCATGATAGACATGGATGCAAATTGTACAAGCAAATCACAAAAATATAATGGTTGCAATGGCTTAGTGTTTCTTCATAGGACAAAATTCTTGTTTACTATGATTGAACTCAAATTTATGACGTTTGAGATAGAGTAAAAAGGAATGACATTTACATTATGTCACTTTCTTCAAAAATTCAAGCTATCTTCACTTTGGGCTTTCTTCCTTATAGGATCAGTGGTATTTTGGGAAAATACTCAAACTCAAGCGGTGTTTTGTAAGTTGGTCTAACTAGTCGCTCACCCACTTGGCCTATCCCTTGGTTATAATTATGTAGGTGGTGATTTGTCAATTTTTTTGATCCTTCCCATATATGGCCTCAAGAAATACAATCTCTTGGCTCATTACTAATTCAACTGTGGCCACTCTTCATTATATATTTGAGTATGGAGATGTCTCTCTCGAGTGATTAATTAAAGCAGGATAATGTAATTGACGATGCTTCCACCACTACTTATGTTAGGCCATACTTATATCTTTGATACCTCAAATGATTTGAGGGAAACCATAACTTGTACAATTAGATTCAATATTCAACATGTTTCAAATGGGTTATATCGAAGGAATTTGTTATATGGAACATATTAAGAATGAATTTGCTCAAATTTATGAACAAGTCAAACAAAATCATCAGTAACCAAGAAACTTCGAAAGCTCTATAGATCATTAGAAACACTGAATGTGTTACTTTCTAACATTTTGATTGTTTGATTGCAAACAAAATGATCAGTGAAATAAAGGTGAATACTAAGGAAAATGTATTTGTATCAAAAAAAATTAGTTGGAAATAAATCGATACTCCTTAATAGGTCTACATGAATCTTTGTATGGTGTATGGATTATGTACCATGGTTCAAAGTTGCGACATGGGAAGAGTTGATGACACCAATGGTTTTCACATTACAAAGAAAATTTCTTCTATGCTTCAATTAGCCTGCATAAAGAGGCATTGAAAGAACAACTTCTAGCCCCATTTGTAGATTTTGTGTTGAAAAGTTGGTTATGTTGATATGGTGCTACTTTATAGTAATCTTAATGGATCCTAGTGGCATCCCTTCAAAATTGGAGACCAATGATAGATGAAGAGGATATAGAGGCACACAAACAATGACCATGTCTGCAATTCTACCACTTGGTTCAAATGTGGTGAGTTATCCACAACCACTGATAGCGATATGACATGGGTAGAAGGAAGAATTTTGAGCAATTTTTTGGTACAAGAAATCTATATTGGTTGATTCTACTATATAATGAAGAAGACATTGGAAACATACCCATGTTTTATGAACTTGATTTTCCAATAAGGCTAGATGTTCTCAAATCAGTATTCAACAAAGATCAGAAAGGGCGATTATCCAGAAAAGGTTCAAAGAGCTAGCTCAACATGTGAAGTGCTCAGTGATTCAGATCTATGATCATATGGATAATAATTTCATCTTTATCAAAGACTTATGCAAACAAGAGGAATAAAATATTTCCATGAATAAATATCATGACTCATGGAAAATATATGAAGGCTAAGAACAATGTGTCGGTTATATTATGTCAATGTATGAAGAAGGAAATGTAATCAAAATTTATTTGAAGTAGCAGTTACTGAATAAAAGGGAAAAGAGGTGAAATGTTCATTGACATGTGGTGATGATTCAAGGAGTAGTTATGAACAACAAGAAATCAAGAGTTAATTATATAACCAATCTTCAAGAACTAGCCAACGAAATAAAACAATTGCCAAGCCTACAAAATTCTACCACATCAACAACATATGTCTAATTTTTTGGGAAATTAAATCATACAATTATAATTGCCTTGTATTTTGGTGTTTAGATAAAAATAAATTCCTTGGAAAGAATCAATTACAAGAAGATGAACGAAGGAGACCCATTGGTGAAAATTATAAATATGTAAATCTGAAAACTAAAGGGGGATCATTTTGGCTGGGAGACAGGAGCTTCTTTGAGGGTTGTGGGGTTACAACAATTGATCTTTTTCTATTCATTTGACGGAAAGGGATTATTTTTTGAACTTAATCTTTGTACAGAGAGATAGAGTCTATGAGCTCTATATTTTATTCAAGGAATAAAGGATACATTGCTAATCTTTGTGTTCATTATCTTCTCTTTAATTGTTGATTTCCTTTTTGAATCCACAATTATTCATTTATATTTTCTCTGTTATGTCAAATTAAGGATGTTTTCATTGCAGGATCTTTGAGTCTTGTTTTGTTCATCTATTTTCTGAGAATCATTTATTTTTCCTCCTTATCATTTACGGGTTCAAGTGAATGATCTTTGTGTCATTTACTTTGAGCTTTTATTCCAAATTACTTCTGCATTTGTGTCATTTTTATGTGCAGATGTTTGTTTTCCCTTACTACTTTCTAGTTAAAGCACACCTTAGTTTTATTTTCAATTCATCAAAGATCATAAGAGGGAGTTGTACCTCTAAAATTCAGAGGAAGATTGATAATTCAATAGCGATCTCTGGAGTTGTTGGTAACTGATTTGTCTTTATTGCTAGGCATATTTGAGTCATTGTATCTAATTATTTGAAGACCAATCTATTTGCTAACAGATTTTTGGTGACTTTGTTGGGGAAAGAATTCAAGTACCAGTGCCTTTCTTTTCTCAGAAATCTGAAGGTACCTCCCCAAGGATGGAGGTTGGCAACTCTGTAATATGGAACATACTCATGAAAATTTTTTGGTAGAAAAGTTCCAGTCATTCTTTTTAAATCTGCATTATGTCATTGGTTTCAGCCCAACCATGGTGTGCTTAGTTTGGGCCTTTAGCACTACTAACATAATCAAATCTTCCTATAGGATCAAGAAGGAATTTTCCAAAATTTAATGGAGAAAATTAAAATTTTGTTGATGATCATATTCGATCCTTCATCGCAGCTTGTGGAGTTTTGGGGGTAAGAGAGGAAAATATTTTTGTTTGATTATTCATTGAATCCCTCATTGAATTTGTTGCAATTTGGTTTCAATATTTAGAATATGGATGCATTACAAATTGGGACAACATGAAGAAGTTTCTTGGAATATTTAAACCAGCAGTTGATGTGTGTGCACTTTTATCTCAGTTATTCAGCATTAAAAAGAAAGAACATGAATCAATAAGGGAGTTTGTGGAAAGGTTTGATAGATGTATAAAATAAGATTCCTCATAATACTTATTCAAGTAAAGAGATACAACTGGTCAATTTTATTGCAGCAATGCATCCCAAGGTTGGATTCCTCTTGAAGTAAAATAAGGTAAGTGATCTTGAGATTGCAAAACAAGAAGCTGTTAATATTAAAGATGATTTTATTATATCTAGGGTATGGAAAAAAGAAAAAGTTGAAAGGTTTGTACAAAATTGTGCATTTCAAAAGCATAAAACTTCAAAGTTTCAAAAGAAGAATTCATGAAATTTTTTACGCCCTTTGGCTGAGTCTTCCAATATCACAGTTTTTGATCAAAAAATATTTTAGAAAAATGAAGTGATATGAGGAATAATCTTAATTGTGAATAGATGAGGATGGTTCTGATTCTTCCAGTGATGAATAAAATTACCCTTCTTGTGAACAAAAATCATGTATTGCATCTTCTACCTTGGCTATAATAAATACTAGGGATTGAAGATGTTAACATACTTTGTGCAACTGGAAGTGAAATTAAAAATCAGCTTTAAGAGGTGAGTGAAACAACAAATATTCTTTCTTCTCACATGAAACTTGAATATGAAACATTTCAGTTTATTGATGAAGTCCATGAAGATAAGGCAGTAGATGAAGAGGTAATAAATTATCCCATTCTTGAGTCTTTTCATTTTAGAGAATATATTGTAAAAGATTCAATTTATTCTAGTCAATTGTTTGAATCAATACATGGGATAGATAAAAATGGGAAAGAAGTTAAAGTAATTGAATCAAGATTTGAATGTGATAAATTTGTTGAAGCATGTGCTATAAGTTGGGGGCCAAATTTTTTAAACAATTCCATTTTTTTTGTATATGGTACTCAAAAAGTATCTCTACCTCATGGTCTCTATGTGGGTTTTCCAATTTGTGGGTTGATTTATTCTAGCACACAAAATCAAATGCAGCATGATATTATAGCTAATATTATATAGGCAGATTTTGGTGATCTTATGCGAGGCAGTGTCAATATAAATCATTTGGTTGCAGAGTGATATAATAAAGAGTGGGTTTTTGAGCATCCAATTTTATGCAGAAAGTCTTTACAGGGTGTTGGTTTGCTTTATTTGATGGTAGTTGTTGTTAGTTGCCAATTGGATGTGCATGCACTTCTCATCCACTAAGTATTATTTTGCATAGGTAGCTACTTTTCCCAGCTTGTAAATGGATTTGCATGATTATCTTGAAGGCTTGTTTAAGGTAGGATCTTCCTACCGTGTACATATTAGGATTTTTTGTTGTGTTGGTAGTTTACTTTCCTTTGCTGCTTTGTTATGTTTTTGGCTTGCTCTTGCTCTGTCTCCTCCATTCACTTTGACTATGCCCAATGGACAAGGACTAGTCTGTCCCAGAGATTTTGGAGTTCTCTATATTCTCATAGAAAATGCATTCCCCAGATAGAGCCACTGTTAGTCCCATTTTTGGCCCCTAAAAAATTTTGAACTTTCCCTTGTGTTTCAACCCCATTGAAATAGAGATTTAGCAATAGCATCGGGATTATCCTTGAATTTAATTTCATTACCAAATATGAATGGAGGTAGTAGTGTATCTACAAGTTTATGGTGATCAAATTGAATTTGATTTCATACTCAAAGTTGATTACAAAGTCTAGCATGTGTACCACAGTGATGCTTTCACATGATTCAAGACTGCTCTAATAAACTCATTGTTTGGCATTGTGAGGACTACATGAAATTTCTATTGTGGTTTTCTTTTTGGTTCTTGATGAAGCTGATCATATGCTTGGTATGGGATTTGAGCCACATATATGTAAAATAGTGAATGAAATTCCTACTTGGAGATAGACTCTGATGTGTATTGCAACATAGTCAAAGGAGTGTCATGTTTGTTTAAACCTTTTGAGAAACATAGAAGGATGAAATATCGCATTGTGATCCAAATGTATGAAGTTGTATGTGCAAATGTCAACTTGTGTCATTAAGAGGAAAAAATATTACTAATCTAAGTTTAATCAGCATATTACAGGTATATTGGTGTTTCCCTCTACGTTGCAAGTGATAATATCTTGGAATGGTTTCTAAACCGGCATGAAGGAAGCATTGACAGATGTGAGTGAAATACAAATAATATAGAATGATAAGTCTAAGTGCTTTATCAACACCCAATTTGATGATGTAAAGTTTCCAAAGACTATCAGAACCTTTATTTTAATGATAGTATTTAGCATGCCATTACCAATAACAGTGTTCATGTAGTAGTTGTGAGTGAAATAGAGCAAGCAAGAAACTAGTTTGTTACTATGAGCATAATGGCTAGCCAACCCTTGAGGAAGATTCAAGGTGTTATCGAATCGGTATGGGGTTAGATGGGAGTTTCAGAACAAAGTATAATATTAAAAGTGAATTTCCATTGAGTCTTTTAGTTATGTATTTCACGATAGACATGGATGCAAATTGTACAAAAAAAACACAAAAATAGAATGGTTGAAATGGCCTAGCATTTCTTTGTAGGATGTACTTCTTGTTTACTATGATCAAACTCAGATTTATGACATTTGAGATAGAGTAAATAGGTATGACATTTACATTATGTCACTATCTGCAAAAATTTGAGTTGTCTTCACTTTGGGCTCTCTTCCTTATAGGATCAGTGGTGTTTTGGGAAAATACTCAAACTCAAGTGGTGTTTTGTAAGTTGGTCTAACTAGCCACTCACCTGACTGGCCTATCCCTTGGTTATAATTATGTGGGCAGTGATTTTTCAAGTTTGTCAAACCTTCCCATATATTGCCTCAAAAAATACAATCTCTTGGCTCATTACCAATTCAACTATGGCCACTCTTCATTATATCTCTGAGTATGGAGATGTTTCTCTCGAGTGATTAATTAAAGGAGGATAATGCAATTGATGATGCTTCCACCACCACTTGTGTCAAGCCATAATTATATCTTTGATACCTCAAATGATATGAGGGAAACCATAACTTCTACAAATAGATTCAATCTTCAACATGTTTTAGACGGGTTATATCAAAGGCATTTGTTATATGGCACATATTAAGAATGGATTTTCTCAAATTTGTGAATAATTCAAGCACAATCATCAATAATCAAGCAACTTTGAAAGATCTACAAATCATTAGAAACATTGAATGTGTTGCTTTCTACATTTTGATTGTTTAATTGCAAAAAAAATGATCAGTGAAATAAAGGTGAATACCAAGGAAAATGTATGTTTATCAAAAACTTTAGTTGGAAAGAAATCGATACTCCTTAACAGGTCTGCATTTTAATCTTTGTATGGTGTATGGACTATGTACCATGGTTCAAAGTTGTGACATGGGATGATTTGACGACACCAATGGTTTTCACATTACAAATCAATTTTCTTCTATGCTTTAATCGACCTGCATAAAGAGGCATTCAAAGAATAGATTCTAGCCCCATTTGTAGATTTTGTGTTGCAAAGCTGGTTATGTTGATATGGTGCTACCTTATGGTAATCTTGAAGGATCCTAGTGGCATCCTTTCAAATTGGAGACTAATGATAGATGAAGAGGATATAGAGGCACACACACGATGACCATGTTTGAAATTCTACTACCTGGTTCAAATGTGGTGAATTATCCACAGCCACTGATAGCGATATGACATGGGTAGAAGGAAGAATTTTGAGCATGTTTTTGGAACACGAAAGTTGTAGTTGCTGATTCTATTTTATAAAGAAGAGGACATTGAAAACATGCCCATTTTTTATGGACTTAACTTTCTAATAAGGCTAGATGTTCTCAAATCAGTATTCAACAAAGATCAGAAAGGGCGATTATCTAGAAAAGGTTCAAAGAGCTAGCTCAAGCATGTGAAGTGCTCAGTGATCCAGATCTATGATCATATGGATAATACTTTCATCTTTATTGAAGACTTATGCAAACAAGAGAAATAAAATTCTTCCATGAATAAACGTCATGACTCATTGCAAATATATGAAGGCTAAGAACAATATGTCGATTATATTATGTCAATGTATGAAGTAGGAAAAGTAATCGGCATTTATTTGAAGTGGCAGTTATTGAATAAAAGGGAAAAGAGGTGAAATGTTCATTGACATGTGGCAATGAGTCAAGGAGTAGTTATGAAGAGTAAGAAATCAAGAGTTAATTATATAACCAATCTTCAAGAACTAGCTAGGAAAATAAAACAAATGCCAAGCCTATAGAATTATACCACATCAACAACATATGTCTAATTTTTGGGGCAATTAAATCATAAAATTATAATTGCCTTGTATTTTTTTTTTTAGATAAAAAAGTTTTCCTTGGAAATAATCAGTTATGGGAAGTTGAATGGAGGAGACTCACTGGTGAAAATTATAAATATGTAAATCTAAAAACTAAATGGGAATCTTTTTGGTTGGGAGATGGGAGATTCTTTGAGGGTTGTGGGGTTACAACAATTGATCTTTTGTTTTTCATTTGAGGGAAAGGGATTATTTTCCAAACTCAATTTTTATATAGAGAGATAGAGTCTATGAGCTCTATATTTTATTCAAGGAATAAAGGATACATTACTAATCTTTGTGTTCATTATCTTCTCTTTAATTGTTAATTTCCTTTGTGAATCCATAATTATTGATTTGTATTTTCTATGTTATGTCAAATTAAGGATGTGTTCATTGCAAGATCCCCGAGTCTTGTTTTTTTATGTATTTTCTAAGAATCGTTTCTTTTTCCTCCTTTTTGTTTATGAGTTCAAGTGAATGATCTTTGTGTCATTTAATTTGATATTTTATTCCAAATTACCTCCGCATTTGTGTCATTTTTATGTGCAGATGTTTGTTTTCCTTTACTGCTTTCTACTTAAAAGCACACCTTAGTTTTATTTTTAATTCATTGAAGATCATAAGAGGGAGTTGTACCTCTAAAATTTAGAGGAAGATTGTTAATTCAATAGCGATCTCTGGAGCTATTGGTAGCTAATTTGTCTTCATTGCTAGGCATATTTGAGTCATTGTATTTGATTATTTGAAGAAGACCAATTTGATTGCTAACACAGAGGATATAAATGGAATAACAATTCAATTGCAATGTATGTGCAAGGAATAATGTAGTAAATTACAAAAGTGTGTGTGTAATGATGTAGTAAGTAATGTGAGTTGTGAAAATAAAATTCAGATGCACTTCAACACCTCAGTCAACATAGTGTATTTTTGACATATGTTGTAAATCCAAATATTTATATATCTTGATCAAAGATAGTGAGTCTCCCTAGTAGGTCCTTTTATCCTGCCCTGAGGTTGTGTGCCTCAGCCTACAAGTGCCTTGTATGTTTCCCTAAGGTTGTGCACCTTAGTCTGCAAGTCCTTCAGGGAGTAGTGTGCTCCCTTAGGTAGTGAGCCTTGAAGAAAATTATAATCTTATTAATATATTATGAGATTTCTCACCATGGTTTTTTGTGTATATCTGATGTTATCTTGTGCATGTTTGTTCATTGATTCATCTTTCATTTTTGTTGATTAGATTAAGAGTTGCTTATTTGTTTAAATTTTGTTGGTTAGGTTAGAAGTCCAAAATTACATTGTGTTGAAGGGTTTAAGTTTTGAAGATACAGATTCACCCCCCTCTCAATATCAAGGTGTGTTCAAAAATTGGTACTAGATCAAGGTTCCTCAAAAGGATCTTAACTGCGAGAGGAAGGTTTGAGATGGCACATGATGGATCTTAAAAGGGACCTAGGTTTAATGGAACAAATTACACCTTTTGGAGAGTAAGAATGGAAGGCTATCTATCATCTCTAGGGTTTTTTGTTTAGCAATCTATCAAAGATGGTTACATTACTCCTTCTACTCCAACAAATCTAGTTGATATTAATTTGTATAAGAAAAATTCCAAGGAAAAGAATGCTATCATGTGTGGGTTAGCTAATGTAAAAATTCTAAAGGTGATGAATTGTATTTCTACAAAGGATGTCTAGGAAAAAATTAGTAGCATTTATGAAGGTGATAGTAAAGTGAAGCAATTCAAGATGTAAAATGTCAAGAGAAAATTGAGACCCTGAGGATGATAGAGGATGGAGATATTACTAGTTATATGCTCCAAATGGATGAAGTAGTTAATTTCATCAGAGATCTTGGTGGAGAAGTGAAAGAAGATGAGATTGTGAAGAAGGTTTTGAGATCTCTCCGTAAATCTTATAGTCATAAGGTATCTACTACTGAAGATTCTAAGGACTTGGATAACTATTCAATAGATTAATTTTTTGGTGCTCTCACTACCTTTCAAATGAGAGAGTTTGAAAAAGATGTTCCAAAGAAGGAAGAAACATTCAAAGTT
Source organism: Sequoia sempervirens (assembly GCA_007258455.2). Taxonomy (NCBI): domain Eukaryota; kingdom Viridiplantae; phylum Streptophyta; class Pinopsida; order Cupressales; family Cupressaceae; genus Sequoia; species Sequoia sempervirens. The sequence goes on from VDFB02271358.1 coordinate 670,797,084, forward strand.
AGTAAGAAGGTAGAAGATGAAATGTATGACCAATATGGTTTATTTGATGAGGTAGAAATGAACTTTGTGAGAATATTGAAGAAGGGCACTAGAAAATACAAAGTTAAGTTACGTTTCAAGTGCTTCAATTGTGGGAGAATTGGTTATTTTTCCTCTAAATGTCCTTTTAAAGAATTAGAGGATAGCAACAAAAGCGAAATTATAAAGGAGTCTTTATTCCAAGGAGAGTAGTTGTTAAAATATAAGGATCATGATGATTCACATGATGAAATAATTCATGGCCTTGAAAGTTGGTGACAAAAAGAGTGATACTGAAAATGTAAGAAGTTTGATATCTTGAAGGCTGACAAAGATAATGAAAAATCAATGGTTGTGTGAACTACCTTTCATGTAAAGGAAGAAGAAAATGCTTGGGTGATTGATAGTTTTTTCTCTAACCACATGATTAGTGACAAGGGGAGATTTATCAACCTTAAGAAGTGGAATGATAGAGCTGTCAAGTTTGGTGGTGATGAGTTAACACAAATTTGTGGAAAGGGTGCCATAACCATTGATGGAAAGATCAAGACTGACAATGTCTTAAGTCAAAGGGTTGAAGCATAATCTCCTTAGTGTTAATCAAATGTGTTTCAAAGGATACAACCTTACATTTCATGCCAAAGGTTGTGAGATCAAGAAGGTAGGGTCCAAAATATTAGTTGCAGAAGGTACTAGGATAAATGGAAATGTCTATCATCTAAAGGAGGTGAATGGAAGAACTTATTTATTGGCCTGATTTGGTGATTTTCAGTTGTGGAACAAGTGTATGAGACACATAAACTTTTATAATGTGGTGAATATAAACTCTATGCATGTGGTGGAGATATGCCTAAGATAACCAAGCCTGCAAACACATTATGCAAGGAGCAAGAGAAATGAGTGTTCTTCTACAATGCCATTAGAGATGATTTGCACTGACCTAACCTATGTGGACCCACAAGAAAAAAGAGTCAACAAGGTGAAAGGTATTTCATGTTACTTATTGAGGATTACTCTAGAATAACTTGGGTTGCATTTTTAAGAAGAAAAAAAAAAAAAAGCTTGTGATAATTGTAAGATTTAAAAAAAAAAACTTGAGAATGAAATGAATGTTGAGAACAAATGCTTAAGATATGATAGAGGAGGGTAATTTACTTCAAATGAATTTTAAAATTTTTATGAAGATCATGGTATTAGGAGACATGTGTCTTCTCTTAGGACCCCTCAGTAGAATGGGATAGTGGAGAGGAAGAATAGAATTGTGCAAGAGATGGCTAGGAAAATGTTGAAAGATGCAAATCTGTTTGATATGTTTTGGAAGGAAGCAGTTCACACTGTTGTCTACCTACTTAACAAAGTATGATTGAGGTTCAATAGAAATAAGACCCCTTATGAGGTATAGTATGGAATACCTCCCATTGTCATATATTTTAGGATATTTGGTAGCAAATGTTACATCATGAGAGATGAAAAAGACTTTAGAAAGTTTGAATCAAGGTGTGATGAAGGGATCTTCCTTTGTTACTCAATTAGAAGAAAGGCCTACAGATTCTACAACAAGAGATTGGGAAAGATGATTGCAAAAAAAAATTTTAAGGTATATGAAGTGTTTTGTCATATCTCACAAGAACTAGAGGTTTGTGGATCTGATATACCTCCCTACATTGAAGAAGAAGAATAGAAAGAAGAAAAGAAATCAGAATAAAAAAAGGCCCCTAATACTCTAGAAAAATATTTTCAAAGGAACCATTTACCTGATTAGATCATTGGAGATAAGAATTAAGGTGTGCAAACCAAGAGAAGGCTTGTAAAAGCAAGAGAGCAAGTGAATTTTTGCTTACTATCAAAGGTAGATCCCAAGACCTTTGTTGATGCTAGCAAAGATAAATAATGGATGAAGGTAATGGAAGAAGAATTGAATTAGATAGAAAATAATCAGATATGTGAATTGGTTCCTAAACCAACTAATAAGAATGTTATAGGAATAAAACAGGTGTTCTAGAACAAATTGAATGAAGATTGTAAAGTTATGAGGAACAAAGCAAGATTGGTGTGTAAGGTTTATTTACAAGTTGAAGGTATTGATTTTGAGGAGCCTTTTGATTCGATAAACAAAATGGAAGCAATCAAGATGTTTCTTTCCTTTTCTGCTCACAAAAATTCCAAGGTCTATTGTATGCATGTCAATTCAACCTTCTTGAATAGTGATTTAGAGGAAGAGGTTTACATTAAGAAACTGGATGGTTCCTAGCTATCAAAAGTTCCAGACATGGTGTGTAGAATCAAGAAGAATTTGTATAGACTCAAGCAAGCTCCTAGAGCTTGGTATGCTTGATAAGATAAGTACTTACTATAGAAATTTTTCAAGAAAGGTTTTGTAGATAGTAATATTTAATTAAGATAGAGAAAGACAAGATTTGAATAGTCACTGTATATGTTGATGATATCATATTTGGTGGAGATGCAAATATGTGCAAGAAGTTTGTAGAAGAGATATAGAAAGAGTTAGAGATGTCTCTAACTGGTGAGTTGTCTTTCTTCCTTGGGCATAAAATGTTCAACTAGATGATGGTGTCTTTATTTCTCAGGATAAGTATGTTAGAGATATGTTGAAGAATTTTGGCATGGAGGATACCAAACCAATAAGTACTCCTATGGTTACCAATTATCACTTGAGCAAGGTTGATGAGTCACCTAAGGTTGATTAGACTCTTTATAGGTATATGATTGGAGGTTTATTGTACTTTAATACATATAGACCTAATATTATGCATGCAGTATGTTTGGTTGCCAGATATCAAGATAATCCTAAGAAAACTCATGAGAAGGGATTTAAAAGAATATTCAGATATTTGAAGGGAACTCTAGATTATGGTTTGTACTACAAGAAGGATGATAAATTTTCTTTGAGTGTTTATACTAATGTTGATTGGGCAAGATGTGTGGATTACCAAAGAAGCACTAGTGGAAGTGCATTTTTCTTAGGAGATAGATTGGTCTCTTGGTTTATTAAGAAGTAGGAATCACTATCCTTATCCACAACAAAAGCTAAGTATATTGTTGCAATATCTTGCTACACCCAGGTGATTTGGATGAAGTATACTTTAAAGGATATAAAGGTGGTGTATGATGAATCCATTCCCATATTATGTGATAATACCAGTGAAATAAACATTTCCAAGAATCTGATGATGCATTCAAGAAACAAACATATTTCTATCTAGTATTACTTTCTAAGAGAGAAGGTTTCAAAACAAGAAGTTAGATTGGAGTATGTTTCTACTAAGGATTAGATTGCAGACATCTTCACTAAGGTTCTTTCAAAGGATACTTTTGAGTATCTCCAACAGAAGTTAGGGTTCATTTCCCCTCCTTCTTCTAGCTAGATGCATATATAGTGCATCTATCCAAAGGGAAATTCATGACATATCCTATTGTCTTGGATTGATGTAAGCTACCTCTTAGCAAGAGTGGGTAGTTGGTTGGTTATTGCTGATAGGGGGAGCATGTATAAGGAGAAGTGATGTTTTTGAGGATTTTTTTTTAATTTAAATAAATACCTTGGCCCTTTGTCCTTGATGTCAAAGGGGGAGAATAAGGTGTGTGTTTCCATCAATTCCAAAGGGGAGATTGTTGCACATATTTTACCTAAGGTTTCCATTGATGTCAACACTCAGTTTGGGATGTCATTAATGCTTACATTTGTATGTTGATGGTATACTATAATGATGTGCTAACAATGATGTTGTTGATGTTCATGGTTAGATGTCATTCCTTGAGCATGGTTGTTGTCAATAAAGATGATATCTTGATGATATATTAAGATGAGGATTAGAATTTTGGGGATATATTTCTAATGGTATTTATTGTGGAAGTATGTGTTGCTACAAGGAAGTTTTGGTCTCCGGATGTTGGTAAAGGTTTTTGTTGAAGGAAGTTTCTTTGAAGATTGATTGGGAGAATTCTCTAAATTCCTCGACTTTTGAAGATATGGTCTTATGGTTTTGGATTCAGTGTTTATGATCTATGGATGTTACACTCTTATCATTTTAGGTCACCAGTGTTTCCAAGCAAGTCTATGATAATTGCAGTGGGTTGGTAGTTTGGTTGCTTGTTAGGACTAGTCCAAAAAATGCTTTTTATTTCTCTACATTGTCATTTCTATTCCTACAACTTGGTGAAAGTGTTTTTAGTGTTTGTGTAGTGTCTCAATTCCATTTTCAAGTGATGAAGTTTACTACAAGTTGGTTTGAAAATGTTTTATCTCATGACTGTGTCTTCTAGGATTTTGGGATGAAGTGTTCTATTTTTATTTTTTTTTGTCAGCTATTTTTGGCATGAAAATGAGAATGAAGTATATGGAATTGTTTATAGACATTCATGGAATGGATCTTTTTGATTCGCACATCAATGGTTGATCTCTTTGGTTCTACATATTGCTTGAATTGGTTTTTTCAGTAATTTGTGATTGTTTGGCCGATAGGGATTGTGCTCTTGCTTGTGTTATGTGCTTGTGGGTTTGTGCCAACAATTAAGATTGTATTGAGATGTGTTTGGGTCCTTCCCTATCTTGTTGAGAACTAAATTGAGTAAATTCAATTGGAAGATTTGTTTTTGGGCCAATAGGTAATGTGCCACATGTTTCCTTGTTTCAAACTTGGGATGTTGTGTGCCAATGTGTTTGATGTTTGGGATCTCATTAGAAGATGTAATAAGTTGTTTTAGGTCCTCTATATCTTCTGGATATGATCAGTTTCACTACATTCATATTTTCAGGTTGACCTATTGAGGTCATTATTTATCTTCTATTCTAGCCAACCTAATTTGATGTTTTCCTTTCTTACGAAGGATATAAATGGAAGAAAAATTCAGTTGCAATGTGGTATGTGCAAGGAATGATGCATTAATTTGCAAGAGTGTGTGTGGAATGATGTAGTAAGCATTGTGAGTTGTGAAAATACAAGTCAAATCTGCTTCAATGCCTTAGTCAATAAAGTGTATTATTGACATATGTTGTAAATCGAAATCTTCATATATCGTTCTCAAAGATAGTGAGACTCCATAGGAAGTCCTTGTATCTCTCCTTGAGGTTGCGTGCCTCAGCTTGCAAGTCCCTTGTATCTTTCCCTAAGGTTGTCCACCTTAGTATACAAGTCCTTCATGGAGCAGTGTGCTTCCTTAAGCAGTGAGCCTTAAAGCAAATTGTAATCTTATTAATATATTATGAGATTTCTCACCATGGTTTTTCCCTTATTGGGTTTTCCATATATATTTGGTGTTATATTGTGCTTTATCTTTCATTGCTATTGATTAGATTAAGAGTTGTTGATTTGTTTAAAGGTTGTCGATCTAGTTAGAAGTCTAGAATTGAATTATGTTGAAGGGTGTAAGTTTTGAAGATACTGATTTACCATGCGTTCTCAATATCAAGGTGCATTCAACAATATTTGTTTCCATTATTGATCAAAGATATGATTTTCACTTTCACCTATCATTTTTTCCACCATGCACATTAATTGTAGCTATATTTCTTATTATATTTATTAGTGTCATCATAATTTTACTATTATCACTTATATCTTTATTATTATCTTTACAATAGTTATTGTTATGGATTTTAGTAAGACTAACTATTACCTATGATATTTTTTGATATTCTTTTGTTGGTAGAATTAAACATTTATCCCTAAAAATAGTAAATAATTGCATTAGAACCTAAGGGTAGGGAGTGTCAACATAAGGAATTGTAAGGAAAGCTCAATGTGGAAACACCTTCCAAATGCCAAATTCTCAGGAAAGAAGTGCAAAAAATTCCATTTAATTAGAATTATAGTCACTAAAGATGCACAACACATAATAGAAAATTTAAAACACACATAATTTAACACCAGATTCACGTGGGAAAACCCTTATGAGAGAAAAACCCACACACCAAGTAAAGCCACTTTGTATTATAGTAAACAACTTACATACAGAGTTACAGACTCCACTCTAGGTGTTAATTCACAGTAGAAAGATTTTCCCAGATCAACCTCATACACAAATTCTGAATAGAGTTTTGTTCTCTCACATTATTACAATGCTCATAAGCATACAATGTAGAACAATAATCAACTGAACCTCATCAATCAAATCCCCACTCATTGCAAAGTAATATTATATATATTTGACATCCGGCCATGGTTGCTTCAATTCTAGAAAACCAATTGTTTCAACTATACACAAACTGTCACAAACATGTAACTGCTAAAACTGCATGAGGCCATCGAAAAAAATTCTTTCATGCTCTCTTTGATAACATAAAGTCCCTCTGATGTTTTTTCATTTGCTAAACCAAACATCAACAATCAATAACCTATCACCTTTCTCCAACCTAGCACCGGTCAGATCCCACAACAACATTCTCCATGAGTTACCGAGTCAACAGATGTACATCACTTAGTTAATCCCGCACACCCCGCAGGAGTCACTCAAGACCCACCACCAGAGGCAAGGGGCTAGCGAGTTCATTGGATCAAACTTGTCGCAACCGTTGATCAAGTTATATCATCACATCGCCATGGTCCCCACAGCCACCTCAACATCCAAGTCACCACTAATAGACCAATGCCCGCACAAAATCACTAAGTTGCTAGAAAATTGAACTTCAAAACCTCTATAAGAGGTTATGAAGTTCTCAAAACCTCTATAGGAGGTTATGAAGTTCTCAAAACCTACGACATGCCAACAACAAAGAGAACCTCAATGTCGCTAAGTCGGGAGGTTATGAAACTTTAGAACCCCATGAAATGAGGTTCCAAAGTTTTGGTTTTTAGCAATCTTGTGACATACATGTCGATTAAGGGAAAAATGCCAAGCTTTAAGGGAAATTTCAAGCCAACAAGTTGAGGCACATTTTCCAACATGTTCCCACTTGACGAAGACTTACTAGCTTCTTCCAAAATCAAAATTATTGAGAGTCATAGGCCCCAAGGCCCATTAAACTGGCACACCACTTATACTTGTTTGTGCTCACATGCTTTTTCAATGCATCAGTGACATTCTCCAGTGTATCCACCTTTTCAAGATTAACCTTTCCATCTTCCACCATATCATGAACGAAATGATACTGAACATCAATATGCTTCATCCTGGCATGGAAAATGGGATTTTTTTCCAAACAAATAGCACTCTAACTATCATAGAAAGTAGTAATCTACCCTACATTAGAACAAAAATGTCTAAGATAAATGGATTCTTTGTAGGCATGTGTTGCTGCTATATACTCCACCTCAGTAGTAGATAAAGCAAATACAACTTGCAATTTGCTCATCCAACTGCACCACTAAATAACATGAAGATGTATCCACCAGTGGATCTTTTGTTGTCAATGTCCCCTACCCAATTAGAATTCACATATAGGGAAATAATAAGTAAATGATCATTTTCAGTTTTGTAATACACATGATTTGATTTTGACTCACAAATCCCAATGACAACACAAAAGTGTCAAACTTTTGGTACCACATTCTAGGTGATTTCTTTAAACCATGCAAAGATTTCTTTAACTTGCAAACCAGAATTTCTTTACCTTTTTCAACAAAGTGCTTTGGCTGGGACATATAAATTTCTTCTTCTAGATCTCCATGAAGAAACATTTTTTTCACATCCATCTATTCAACCTCTAAGTCATATGCAGCTACAAGTGACAACAAAAATCTGAAAGATGTCAGTTTAGCTACGGGAGAAAATATTTCTCCATAGTAAATTTCCTCCACCTGGGAATAACCTTTCATGACCAACCTAGCTTTATACTTCTCAACACTGCCATCGAGACCAATCTTCTTCTTAAATACCCATTTACAACCAACAGGCTTTCAACCTTTAGGAAAATGTACCAAATCCCAGGTTTCATTCTTCTTCAATGACACCATTTCTTCATTCATGGCTTCCAACTAGGAATCTAAATTAGACATATTAATAAACTCCTTTATATTCCTAGGCTCATCAGTGCTAGTAATCAAAGCATAGGCACAATTTGAATCCAACATGGAAAATCCATGCCTATCAGGTTGCATTTTTCATGCGTAGACCTCCTCACAAGTCAAGGTTGAGGTTGTAGTTTTTCTTCCTGTTCATAACTCTTAAAGTTGCTAGAGCTCTCCTCAATTTTAGGTACACTTTAAATTCATAGTTCCTCTTTATCTTGAGTCAGAGGAATTTCAACTCCATCATCCTTCTTTTCTTTTTCTTCTATCTCTGACTACAGATCAACTGTAGAAGGTTTAAGCTCATGAAATATTATACTTCTATTGTACAACACCTTCTCAGTAATATGATTCCAAAGCTTGTATCCTTTCACACCAATACCTAGCCAATGAAGATAGATTTTACATCTTTATTTTCCAACTTAGATCTTTTCTCATTTGGCACATAAACATATTCTTCGCAGCCAAAGACATGAATATGTCTCAGAGAGGCTTTCTTACTAGACCACGCTTCCATAGGCATTTTTTCAACAAGAGACAAACTAGGTGAATTATTAATCAAGTAACATACTGTAGCCACGGCCTTAGCCCAGAACTTTTTCTCTAGACCAACATTGCTCAACATACTTCTCACTCTTTCCATCAGTGTCCTGTTCAACCTCTCAACAACTCCATTCTACTATGGAGTATAAGGTGTAGTTTTATTCCTTTTAATCCCATGGTCTTTCCAATACATTTCAAAATCTACAGAACAAAAATCACCTCCATTATCTGTCCTTAAGCATTTAATTTTCCTTCTAGTCTGATTTCTACCAAGTTTTTAAACTTTTTAAACTAACTGAACACTTCTAATTTACTTTTAATAAAATACAAAAATTCCCTTCTTGAATAATCATCAATAAAAGAAACACAATATTTAGACTTCGATAACGAAGGAACATTTACTAGACCAAATACATTAGAGTGAATATAATCCAATATGCCAAAATATCTATGAGGACTAGAGTAAAATGAAACATAGTGTTTCTTTTGATAAATGTAATGTTCCCAAAAATCTAACTCAAGGTTACAATCATCAAGCCCTTCTACAAGGTTTTTATTTTTCAAGGCTTTCAAGCCCTTTTATCCTATGTAACTAAGTCTTTGATGTCACGGCATGGTTTTCTCTACTGGGAGTTTCACCTCCAAAGAGTTTGCACTTAGAGAAAATTTGTTCTCCTTCTCTACATGAGTAGCCTTGCTTGACTTTGCAGATACACTATTACATTGAATAGCATGTGCATCCATCTTTTATAGAGTTCCAATTCGTGCGCCCCTATCTAGCACCATCGAGCCTCTAGTCATCTTATAGCCAACACTCAAGAATGAAACTTGCATGCCAACATCATTCAACTTACTAACAAAAAGAAGATTACGATCCAAACCTAGTATGTGCATTACGCCATCAATTCCTTTTATTCTTCTGTTAGGAAATTGAATTCTGACACTTCCACGGCCAACAATTTCAAGAGATAAATCACTTGCCAAGTACACCTTTCCACCAGTATACTTTTCATACTTTTTGAACCAATCTTTGTGAGATGACATGTGAAAAGATGCACCTGATTCAATCAGCCAGACATCATCTAATGTCTGAGTCACCAAGGCTACAATGAAAACATCTAAATCACTCTGAGAAGCATCATTGTTGGAAGAGGTGTTCTTCTTTTTCTCCTCTTTACAATCCTTTCAGATATGACCAATTCTCCCCTAATTCTAGCATTTCACCTTGGAATTCTTGCATGGAGACTTTGATCTCCCTTTAGATTTGGATTTACACTTCTTGTCTTTCTTCTTGCCTCTCTCCTTTGATCTACCCCGAACAGCAAGGGCCTCCTTGGCCATCTCAAAAGATTTCCTCTACATTTCTTTTAACAACAATGAAGCAACCACATCTTTTGTCTTGAAAGTGATTGTTGTACTTCCAATAGCCATCACCAGATGATCCAATGTGTCAGGTAACGAACATAACATAAGCATACAATGATCCTCCTCTATCTTCACACCCACAAAGGCCAACTGAGCAACAATCATATTAAATGAATTCAAATGGTCTGCTATGGATGCTCCTTCTTCCATCTTCAAGGATTTTAACTTCTTCCTTAGGAATAACTTATTCACTAGAGACTTTCCTTGATAAATATCACCAAGTTTCTTCCATAAAGAACATGCAGTCTTCTCCTCATGGACGTTTAGGAGAACAGAATCGGCCAAAAAAGGTCTTATCATCCCTTTGGATTTTCTATCTATGAGGTCCCAATATTCTTGCTTCATACCTAATGGTTTCATTCCCATAATAGCAATCCAAAGATCTTTATCCACAACAAGTCTTCCATTTTGAGTTTCCATAACTCAAAATTGCCGTAATTGAACTTTTCCATTTATATTCTTTCGGGCATTCTTTCCATCTCAATCTGTAATCAAGACAATCAATTTTCTCTACAAGACTCCCACTTAATAGAATTAGTTCAAAAAACTAGCCCTACCCACAAGGATAACACAACTGGCCAAGTTCTAATAGCACTTGTAAGGAAAGCTCAGTTGGGAAACCCCTTCCAAATTCCAAATTCTTGGGAAACAAGTGCAGAAAATTTCATTTAATTAGAATTACAGTCACTAAGACTTGCAACACATAATAGACAATTTAACACACATAGAATTGAACACCATATTACATGGGAAAACCCTTACAGGAGAAAAACCCACACACCAAGTAAAGCCACTTTGTATTATAGTAAACAAATTACATATAGAGTTATAGACTCCACTCCAGGTGCTAATTCACAACAACAAACATTTCCTAGATCAACCTCGTACATAGATTATGAATAGAATTTTTTTCTCACACTGTTAAAATGCTCGTAAGCATACAATGTAGAAAAAAAAATCAACTGAACCTCATCGATCGAACCCCCATTCATTGTAGAATGATATAATATATATTCAACATCTAGCCATGGCTACTTTAGTTCCAAAAACCAACCGTTTCAACTATACACAAACCGTCACAAACATGTAACTGCTACAGCTGCATCAAGCCATCGAAAAAACTTCTTTCATGCTCTCTTTGATAACACAAAGTCTCTCCAATTTTTTTTCATTTTCTAAACCAAATATGTCAATAGTCAACAACCAATCATTTCTCTCCAACCTGGCACTGGTCAGGTCCTACCATGGCATTCTGCATGAGTTATCGATTCAATAGATTTGTATCACTTAGTTAACACCGCACACCCCACGGGAATCACTTAGGACCCACCACAAGAGGCATGGGGCTAGCAGGCATTTTTGGATCAATCTTATCACAACCGTTGATCAAGTTATATCATCACATTGTTTTGGTCCCCACAGCCACCTCGAGATCTAAGTCACCACCGATAGACCAATTCGTACACAAAATTGCTAAGTTGCAAGAAAACCGAACTTCAAAACCTCTATCAGAGGTTATGAAGTTCTCAAAACCTCTATCAAAGGTTATGAAGTTCTCAAAACCTACGACATTCCAACAACAAAGAGAACCTCAATGTCACTAAGTCGGAAGGTTATGAAACTTTAGAACCCCATGACATGAGGTTCGAAAGTTCTGGTTTTCAGTGATCCCATGACATACAGGCTAATTTAGGGGAAAACATTAAGCTTTAAGGGAAATTTCAATCCAGCAATTTTAGACACATTTTCTAATAGGAATGAGCTTGAATCATGATCAAATAATGTAATGAGTGGGTTTATTCTTATTAGTGGGTAGGCTCACCTTCATATTTTGGTTTAGATAAACTTGGGAGGGTATTTACTATAGCTATCCTTAACAAGTCATCTAAAAATTATGATAATCATGACTATACCAACAATAACTATAACCAATTTATGCTTGGCCCCAAGAATTATCACTAAGACAAAGATAAACTAGTTCTTGTAAGATATCTTAGTAAACTAATAAATACATCCTTGCATATGCACCTTAAGATGAAAATAGTATTAAATCCACACAAGTGGGTCCACTCAACCCTTCATACACAAGTGCAACATGTATGCATGCATTCCCTAATTCTTTAACAACCTTAATAGTTTGTGTTACTTCAAATGTTCAATGGGCTATATCACTAAATCATGTAGAGACATAATCTCCTAACTACTAATGATAGAGAGATGATAAAAATGAGAATTTTTTTCCTATCCCCAACTAAACAAGTGTCTATTCTATTGGGAAATAGAGTCATTATCTACAAGGAAGAAAAGGATACAATTGTAAATCATATATGGATATAGATGTGTACATACATATAGGTCATAATAAAAAAATCATGTAACTAAAACTACTTAAAAACCAATCTTGCTATTATAGAAATCCACATGAAGCATAGGAAATACCATCAAAAAATATTTGCAATGCATTAGATTTTTTCACACATTTAGTTAAACTTTGTTACATTTATAGTAACAAATGTGATAATAAAGGATCAACATCTAGGATTAGGTATCCTTCTAAATAATTTAAAATACCATGGAGATATTCATTTACATTCATTATTGTCATTGAATACCATTTATATAATTTAAAAAAGTATATCTCATTCCCTTATAGACTAAGCTTTCATCAATTAATGCTCTATGAGAACTTGAGACACTATGAGGGCAATAAATTGGCTCAATGACCAAAAGTTATTCCATATTTATTATATTTGAAACATTTTTTTATAATATGCTAGGATGCCTTGTTAGGGTTTTTGAGGGTCAAATACTAGTAAAATAATAAAAATTTGCAATCACATCCATATATGGTAAACTCTTTCATAGATTTGGTGTTGACATTCTTAAGTAGCAAAATTTTCTTCCCATGCTCAAAGAGGTAGCCTAGTTCTTTTTTGTAATCCTGCAAATACTAGTGTTTGTACTTATGAAATTCAATTTATTTATAAAATTTGCATTACCTTCACATGGCCTTATATGTGGATCCATGCATTTAAGGGGCTCAATGGTGTTTTGGTAGGTATTATATATGATTTCATAAATTTTTTGTAATTAATTTTGGGTATTAATCAAATTACAAAAAGTTTAGTAGAGCTACATATGGTTTGTCAATTAGATATTTTGAGTATGGAGATTCACATTCTAAAGGGTCAAAAATTCTATGATAATAATGTTTGAAGTCATGGGAAATCGAGGGTTGGGAGATTGGGATGCAAGGAGGATAGGAAAACAAAGGTCTTATGGCCTAGGGAGGAAGATTGAAGGAGCCATAAGATTTAGGTAATCAAGATGCTAGGAAATGATTCTAGAGAAAATAGGAAATTATTAGAAGTCTTGGAGATATAAGAAGGAATGAATGAAAGGGGTATTTTGGATCAGGTGAATGGGATACCTTCTACCATAGGAGGAAGTGCAAGGAGGGAAGGAAAATCCTAGAAGCCTATGAAAAAATTAGAGTGAGAAAGTGGGGATCGAGATTAAGGATTACCAAGACTTATATGGGAGTAGGGAATGAAATGGTATAGGGTTCACAAATAAATTTTTGAAGGAAAGTGGGGATCAAATTTTTAAAATATTTGATACCATTTTTCAAGTAGTATTATTGGGAGAAATTTATCAATCACATTGTGTAGTAGAGATCGTGACATGAAAAAAAAATTCTTTGAAATTAGTACAGAGTGGAACAAGGTATTTCAAAAGCTTATGAGAATAAAGGGGGTAGGGAAATAGGAATTGGGATGCATGCCAACCAAGGTAATGAACAATGAATAAGGGAAAGGTGACATGAAAAATTATAGAATTGAGACTTGGTGAGCTTAGGGTTTAGAGGAAAGAGATGAAATAAAAAATTTGACAAGGAGAAATGGGATTTTTAGGAAATGGAGAAGGTACCTAAGTAAGGAAAAGCTCAAAAACCCACCCAAGGCTAGGAATTAAATCAAAGGACCTTATATTTAAATTTTTTATGACACACTTATTTGATTGTCAATCAAATCTATAGTGTCCAAATACATAAGTTTGTGCCAAACCAAGTGAATGATATCTCAACAAATTTGACTGATACCCAAAACAAGAGCGACAGAAACTTCAACAAACAATACCATATTTAAATAACTTGGAACAAGGCGATATAAATCATTGTCTACACACATCTCTCACATAAGGGATGGGGAACAAGTTTATTAACTAGTAGAGCATGAAAAAAAAATAGATCTCACAAACCAAATACAGCAAGCTTGGAGATTAATTGCATATTTGATAATAAAAAAATTGATTACAAAATAAATCAATTCATAAAAGATTTGATTTTATTATTTATTGGGTTGATTCCTCCTTATCAGTTTCCCCCCTTCAAAATTTAAAATGAGTTCCTTCACTAGAAAACACCTCTTCACACACCAACCATTCCTATCCCTTTTCCCACACCAATTCAACCATCCATAGCTCCCTATTTTGTTCTACATTCAACGCCTCTTTTGTTTCCTTTTACTAATCATCCATCTATTATCTAATACAGCCAACTCCATTTTGCACAGTTTGAACTGAAGAGCTCCAACACTATATCGATTACTCTCTTTTTCAAGATGATAACCTTCACCAACTATGGTGATCCTCCTTTGCATAGGTGTAACTAGAGTAACCCTCAAATTGAATCATTTCCTCCTTTCACAAAAATTGGTCAATCAATATTTTCCCTGGGTCTGATAGAATTCCTTAAAGCATTGTTTTTTCCAAGTCGTTGATCTTTGCACATAGGTAGAACATTCTATTGCAAGTATGAGCAAGTTTGGTGGTGTTGTCATAAATTTTGTCATTAATGTCAACATAGTACAAGATGTTGCAGTTTGTTCATGTATAGTTGAGATGCTATTGAGATGTTGTGAGTACATGGAGCTATCTTTATGATGTAGCAGATATGTTGATATGATGGGTTACCAAGTGCTTTTGAGAAAATTAATAAAGAGTGAAGTTAGAGTTATGTATGTGTTCAGAATGTGCTTCGGTATGTGCTCTGCATTTCTTCTGTGTTGATCATATGCTTGTGCAGATTTGAAGGGTTCTTTATGGAAATCTATTGGTGACATCTCTTGGTTTGTAGCTTCTGGTTTGATGGAGAGTGAAAGTTGTGTTCATTGATATGTGAACTGGTTTGATAGAGTTGTTTTTCTATGAATTGGGAGAAATGTTTCTACTCTACAGTCCTCTGCCAATTTTTTTTAGGTCTTGTGGATCTGGAATATGTCTTGTAATGGTGTTATTTTTGTTTTGTCAAAGATGTTCGTGGTTTGGTGCTCTAGAAGATGAGTTTCAATATTATTGTGTGTATCTGTACTATCTGGATGGATTGGTGAGAAGTGTTCAGGGTTTAAAGGTTGTTGTAGATGATGCAAATGTATCTGAAGGTATCTGAGATGTGTTCTCATGCATGATGAAGCATGTTACATCATCCACATATTATCTTCTTGTTGGGAAGCATGTGCTTTAATGTTCATTTGTGTTTTCATTAGGTTTGGTTGACCTGGTGTTTACACTACTTACAAAGGATTAAAAATTAATTAAGGAAATGTTTGATTGATTCGAGACTTTGTTTTGGGTCTTGGTTAAGTGTTGGTGTGGTCCACTCTCATTGCTTTCTACCACAGGAATGTTGGGTTGCTAACCTAATTTGAATTTATGAAATGAAGCATATGTAGTTGATTTTGGAGAAAGTTTTCTAAGGTTGAATAAGGTATAAATGCAAGTCAAGATGTTGTGAATAAGTGTCAAATCAAGAAGAAAAGAAAATTTTTGTGAAACTAAATTAAGTCAACAGTACTTTAATGTGTTAGATTCCTAAAAGTAGTGATCTGATAGTGTCTACCATTCTTTTGATCAAGGTTGTGAATGTGTGTAACCTGTTGTGGTGGATCTTTACTGTAATCTTTTGTATCTATAGGTAGTGAGCCTCCCTGTTGGACAGGGGGTTCTTTTTGTAGGCAATGAGCCTTTGTATTTGGGCAGTGATCCCTTGGCAGTGAGCCTCTTGTATTCAATTTTTCTATTACTTTATATTGTGAGTTAATCCTCATCGTGGTTTTTCCCTCATTGGGTTCTCCACATAAATCTGGTGTTTCCTATATTGATATTGCTTTTTTTATCTGCATTGTATGTTCATACTTAATAACATAATTAAGTGGATAAGAAATTGATAAGTGGTTGAGAATTGAGTATGTGTTTTCTAACAAATGATTCACCCCCCCTCTCAATTTTCTTGTGCCTTTCAACAATTGGTATCAGATCTTTGGTTCCTTGGTAAAAATCTTAACCACTTGAGGTAGATCTAATGGCGCACAAATTGGTGATCCCTATGTTTGATGGATCTAACTACAATGATTGGAAAGTGTAGATGACATGTGATGAGAGGTGACATATTCTTTCTTGGTTACAAGACCTAGAAGGCTTTTGAGATGATGTTGTACTGACAAGTGCTCCTACTACATATGAGGTTTCTACTTATGAGGAGAATGAAGAAGTGAGGTATGCGATCTATAGTGCTTTATCTAAGACTAAGCGAACAAAAGTTATTTCCTTGGGAATTGCTTATGAAGTGTGGAAGAAGTTGGAAGACATTTATGAAGCAAATGATAGAGTGAAATTGTCGAAGAAGCTAATAGAAAAGTGAAGATATGAGAATTTAAAAATGGAAGAAGGTGAAGATATTGTGAGCTATTTCAAGAGAGTTGATATTGCAATGAATGATGTGAAAATTCATGGAGGCACTCTGACTGATGAAGATGTGATGGAGAATATCTTGATGACCCTTTCAGAGAGTTACAGTGATAAGGTTTCATATATTGAAGAAGTGTATGATCCTAAGAAGTTTACTAAAGAACAATTGTTTGAAACCTTGACTGCATTTGAGATGAGAAAGTTTGGAAAGAAAGAGGAGAAGACATAATCAAAATTCAAAGCAACAAAGACTGGAGATGATCCAAATAGTGATGGTTTAGATGAGTTGGAAGCAAACTTTACAAGGAATTTGAAGGTATTGGTAAGTATAAAGGTATGTTGCCCTTTAAATGTTTCAGTTGTGGTAATATCGGTCATTATGCTTCAAGATGTCCAAATAGAGTTGTACATAAGAAGAACAAAGATCATAAAGATAGAAAGGATAAGAAGTTCAATAATTTGTATTAGGTTAGAGAAGAATTCAGTATCTCTAATGATGAATTTTATTATGAGGGTGATGATAATGAATCGTTGTTCTTAGCCTTGGAGAATAAATCTATGTTTTCTAACTCTAGAATATGTGCAAGAGAAAGTGATTCAAAGAACAAGAAGGATGAGATGGAAGGTACTTTGGTTACTACCTTTCATGATAGACAGGATGAATACTATTGGGTGATTAACAATGGATGTTCTAATCACATGACCCTAGATAAAAGTAAGTTCACTAAACTTGAAAAGTATGATGGCAGTTTGGTCATGTTTGGTGATGATTCAGGAGCAAAGATTGTTGGGAAGGGTATAATTAGTTTTGATGGAATACACAACACTGATGATGCATATTATGTAAAAGACTTAAGGTATAATCTTTTTTGTTTTGGATAGATGTGTAGCAAAGGTTTTAAACTTTTTTTTCAAGATAATACATGTGAGATCAAAAAAGGGTTTGGAACTATGGTTGTTGTAGGAAGGAGAACTTATGGAAACATCTATCAGCTTAAGGGTGTTGATGGTTAGTTCATTACATCTCAATTTAATGAAATTTGGTTGTGGCACTCGATAATGGAACATGTAAACTTTAATAATCTAGTTAGGATTAGTTCAAGAGATGTTGTCCAAGATTTTCCTAAAATCACAAAACCTGCTAATACTGTTTGCAAAAGTTGTTAGTTGAGGAAATAGACAAGATGCAATTTTAAAGGAAAAGAGAAATTAGCTACCAGAATGCTAGAATTAATTCATATAGACCTTTGTGGTCCTACTAGGATAGGAAGCCTAAATGGTAGCAAGCATTTCATGCTCCTTATTGATGACTATTCTTGAGTGAAATGGGTTACTTTTCTTAGAGAGAAGACTCAGGCTCTAGATAGGTTTAAAGTGTTCAAGGCAAGGGTAGAGAAAGAAGTTAACCTAAGAATCAAATGTTTGAGATATGATAGAGGTGGATAATTCACTTCTAGTGAGTTTAATGCATTTTGTGAAGAGCATGGCATAAAGAGATATTTTTCTGCTCCTAGAACTCCTTAGCAAAATGGAGTTGTTGAGACAAAGAACCAAACTGTACAGGAAGTTGCACAAACCATGATGAAAGAAGAAAATGTACGTGATGTGTATTGGAGAGAGGTAATATACATTGTTGTTTATGTTCTTAATAGAGTTTAGATTAGAGGAAACAACACAAAGACTCCTTATGAGTTATGGACTGGTAAGGCTCCTACTGTGAAGTACTTTAAGGTGTTTGGAAGCATATGTTACTTTAAAAGAGATGATGAGAATCTTGGGAAGTTTAATGCTAGATGTGATGAAGGTATTTTCCTTGGGTACTCAAATACAATCAAAGCATATAGATGCTTTAATAAATATTGAGGAAGGTTGTTGAGAGTGCTAATGTGAAGGTTGATGAGGATATGCATAGACCTATTGAGATAAGTGAAGTTGAACTAGATGATCCTATCTGCGGACCAGTACCTGAAGAGAATAAGGAAGAGGAAGAATAATAGACTAAAGAAGAAGAAGAAGAAGCACCACAACTTGTTCCTAAGACTCCTAAGTATAGACAGAAGAATCATCTAGAGCAACAAATAATTAGAGATAAGAGTGAAGTTGTGAAGACAAGAAGTAAAGTAATAGCTAAGGTAAATCTATGTTTATTTTATAAAATAGAACCTAAGTCTATGTGTGAAGCATGTGAAGATGAGAGTTGGGTTGGAGCTATGAAAGAAGAGTTGCATAAAATAGAGAAGAAGCAGACATGGGAACTGGTTCCTAGACCTGTGAATAAGAATGTAATTGGTTTGAAGTGGGTGTTCAGAAATAAGTTGAATTAGAATGGTGAAGTTGTAAGAAATAAAGAAAGACTTGTATGCCTGGGATACTCACAAGTTGAAGGCATAGACTTTCAAGAGACATTTGTCTCGGTGGAAAGAACGGAAGCTATTTGGATGTTTTTGGCATTTTTTGCCCACAAGGATTTCAAGGTATATCAGATGGATGTCAAGTCTGCATTTCTGAATGGAGAACTGGAAGAAGAAGTGTACATGGAACAACCTGAAGGATTTTAGTTATTAGACAAACCAGATATGGTTTGTAAGTTGAAAAAGGCATTGTATGGACTGAAACAAGCTCTTAGGGCATGGTATGCTAGATTAGACAAATATTTGACACATCAAAAGTTTAATAAGGGATCGTCAGACAACAATCTTTATTTCAAGATGGAAAGAAATAGAATGTTGATAGTGGTAGTATATGTTGATGATATAATATTTGGAGGAAATGAAGGTATGTGTAAGATATTTGTAGAAGAAATGCAAAAAATAATTTGAAATGTCCATGATTGGTGAGATGAATTTCTTTCTTGGTCTTCAAGTAAATAAAAATAATAAGGGGATATTCATTTCACAATCAAAATATGTCAAAGAGTTGTTAAAGAAGTTTGGAATGGATGACTCCAAACTGGTTAGTATTCCTATGGTGACCGGATGTAAGCTGGGTAAAGATGATGAATCTACTAAAGTTGATCAGAGCAAGTACAGATCTATGATTGGTGGGATGTTGTATCTTACTACTACCAGACTAGATATCATGCATGCAATATGTTTAGTTGCCATATTTCAAGAAAAACCTAAAGAATCACATGTTATAGTTGTGAAGATAATATTCATATATCTTAAAGGCACTCCAAATTATGGCTTGTGGTATCCTAAGGATATTGATTTCACTTTAAGTGCTTATGCTGATGTAGATTGGGCTGGTTGTGTGGATGACCAGAAGAGTACTAGTGGAGGCTTTCTTTCTTGTTCGAAGATTAGTTTCATGGTTCACCAAGAAATAGGATTCAATTTCTTTATCCACTGTAGAAGCAGAGTATATTGTTGCAACATCTTATTGCACATAGGTTTTGTGGATGAAGCAAACACTGAAGGATATTGGAGTGATATGTGATGAGCCTATATCTATCTTCTGTGATAATACAAGTGTTATAAACATCTCAAAGAATCTGGTAATGCATTCAAGAACAAAACATATATCTATCAGATATCATTTCTTGAGAGAAATAGTATTGGGGAATGAAGTCAAGCTAGAGTATGTGTCTATAAAGGATCAGATTGCAAATATATTTACTAAGGCTCTTCTGAAGGATACTTTTGAGTATCTCAGGGAGAAGTTGGGGTTCATTGGTCCTCCCAACTAGGTGCACATGGAGGTGTATCAGTCTAGTGGATCCACATAGTCTTCATTTATCTAGATTGATGGATGGGTCTACTCCATAGGGGGGTAGAAAGTTTCATTGTTGCAGTATGGGTTGTATGGGTGCATTCCTAACAGGGAGTGATCATATTTTTTGATATTTTCCATTGATTTCAAAGGGGAAGAAAGATTCATGTGAAAAATAGTAAAAGAGGAAAAGAAGGTCTTTGCTTGGAATATTAAGAATGTGGGAATGTTGTGCAAGTTGTCTAATCTGGAAAATAAACGAGAGTGTTGTCTTTGATGGTTTTTCACATCATGTGTTTCCATCAATGACAAAGGTGGAGATTCTTGCAAGTATGAGCAAGTTTGGTGGTGTTTTCATTAATGTTGTCATTGATGTCAACATAGTACAGGATGTTGCAAATTGTGCATGTATAGTTTAGATGTTATTGAGATGTTGTGAGTACATGGAGCTATCTTTATGATGTAGTAGATATGTTGATATGATGGGTTACCAAGTGCTTTTGAGAAAATTAATAAAGAGTGAAGTCAAAGCTATGTATGTGTTCAAAATGTGCTCCTATATGTGCTCCACGTTTCATTGGTGTTGATCCTATGCTTTTGTGGATTTGAAAGGTTTTTTATGGGAATTTTTTGGTGACATCTCCTAGTTTGTAGCTTTTGGTTTGATGGAGAGTGAAAATTGTGTTCACCAGTATGTGAATTGGTTTGACAGAGTTGTTTTTCTGTGGACTGGGATAATTGTTTCTACTCTGTAGTCCTCCATTGCTTTTTCTTAGGTCTTGCAAACCTGGAATATGTCTTGTAATGGTTTTATTTATGTTTTGGAAAAGATGTTCATGGTCTAGTGCACTAGAAGATGAGCTTCAGTATTACTATGTGTAATTGTACTGTCTGGATGGATTGGTGAAAAGTGTTTAGGGTTTAAAGGTTGTTGCAGATGATGCAGATGTATCTGAAGGTATCTGAGATGTTTTCTCATGCACGATGAAGCATGTTACATCATCTGGGTATTATCTTCTTGTTGGGAAGCATGTACTTCAATGTTCATTTGTTTTTCCATTAGGTTTGGATGACCTAGTGTTTGCACTTCTTATGATGGAATAAAAATTAATTGAGGAAGCACATGATTGATTTGAGACTTTTTTTTGGGTCTTGGTTAAGTGTTGGTGTGGTCCACTCTCATTTCTTTCCACCACGGGAATGTTGAGTTCCAACCTAATTTGAATTTATGAAATGAAGTGTAAGTAGCCGACCTTGGAGAAAGTTTTCTAAGGTTGAAGAGGGTATAAATTCAAGTTAAGATGTTGTGAATAAGTGTTGAATAAAGAAGAAAAACAGAGTTCTAAGAAAGTGAATTAAGGAAGTAGTACTTTAATCTATTAGATTCCTAAAAGCAATGAGGTGACGGTGTCTACAATTATTTTGATCAAGGTTGCAAAT
The DNA here is from genome assembly GCA_007258455.2 of Sequoia sempervirens. Classification (NCBI taxonomy): domain Eukaryota; kingdom Viridiplantae; phylum Streptophyta; class Pinopsida; order Cupressales; family Cupressaceae; genus Sequoia; species Sequoia sempervirens. Next base: position 670,818,935 of record VDFB02271358.1, read on the forward strand.
GTGTGTAACCTGTTGTGGTGGATCTTTACTATAATCTTTTGTATCTATAGGCAGTGAGTCTCCTTGTTGGATAGTGAGTCCTTTCTGGAGGTAGTGAACCCTTGGCAGTGAGCCTCTTGTATTCAGTTTTTCTATTACTTTATATTGCGAGTTAATTCTCACCGTGGTTTTTCCCTCATTGGATTTTCCACGTAAATCTGGTGTTTCTTGTGTTGATATTTCTTTTTGTTATCTGCATTTTATGTTCATAATTAATAACAGAATTAAGTGAATAATAAATTGATAAGTGGTTGAGAATTGAATATGTGTTTGGTGACAATTTATTCACCCCCCCTCTTAGTTGTCTTGCACCTTTCAACACCTTCCAAACTAGCATGAGGTTTTTGCATTACCAATAATTTTATGCCTCTTTCTTACACACACAAAAACTAAAAATCAATCTCCCTTTTCTCTTCCAAGAACTATTGCAACAATTGGTTGAGCAACAAAGAAACTTTGGCCAACAACAGAATGCCACTTGTTGAAGGCGAAACAAATATAGAATGAAAAACAAAAATGTGTAAAAAAAATTGTGTGATGTTCCTACATCAAACTCCCCAGGGGAAAAAAGAAGACGTGTGCTCCTACACATGAGACCATTAATCAAAACTTATCTACTTTGGCTATTTTCTTCTACCTTTTCCACAATCATGCTAGAACAATTATCACATTTTTCCAACATTATTGATCTTTCCTCAACTCTTTACTTCTCATATTTCTTTTCCAAAATTCACTTGGCCACACAATCACACACAAATCAATATGTCCAAAGACATCCACATTTACTTTTTCAAATATGTCCACCTTTCCCATCTATCTGTCTACTTCACTAATGCCTTTCATAGTCTTATGCAAATATACATTCACCATTTTATATGCTACTTTTATGATAAATAAACTATACCACAACAAATCATATATGATTCCTCCATTCTCAACATAACCCCCAATATCGTCACTAAATCTGCACACACTATTCCATATTCTTTCCCAAACTCCTTATCATCCAACATAGAAAAAGAATACACAACAACATTCTTATGGAATACATCCATATTTACCTCTATGTTAATCGTTACTCTAACGTTTTTGTTCACATCTACAACCTTTCATTCTATCTCCTTCGTTTTCCTACTCGCATTCTTATCTACATCAGAAATATTCACTCTCCACTCTTGCTCTATCTCAAAAGATTGTTCCCACAAATCATTTGCACTATCATTGCTTTCTAATCCTCTTTCTAATTCCACTTTGATCATGTTCCCCTCATGAATCAATTTTCCTTCCTCTTTTGTAATCTCTGCTGCAATAATCTTTTCCTCTAAGTCTTCTAAATTTTCTTTTCCTTCTTCATCATACCATTCTCCTATTGTCCACTCTTTCCTCCCATTTCCGTTATCCAATTCATTCTTTGGATCCATTCCACACTAATATTTATCCATTCTATACTTTCCATTCTATATCCTTTTTCTTTTTTTTTTCTTCTTGTAGCTTTCCCTTCTCATGGCCTTTTCATCCACAAGCCTCCACGACTCCATCTCACATTCCAATATCTCATTCTCACTATTCAATTTCCTTTGGTCTACTTGGCATACCACTGCAACTTGTTTCCTTTCTTTCACATATTTATATTTTTCTACGAGTACTCTTCTTTCCCCTACTCTTATCATCTTCAAGGTCTTTCTCTCAACCTTCCTCTTACCTACATTCACATTCTCAAAATATCATTAGCAAATAAATTAAGAGACCAAGATGTCTCCTTAAGTGTCTCCTTTATGGACACTTTCCTCACCTCTTTACTACTTCCTTCTTCAAGTGCTGCTTGTTGCACTTCTTCTCTTCATTATTTTCTATCTTTCTTCAAGTCCTCTACAATTAGAACTTCCTTGATCACTTCTCGTACATGTTTCTCCCTTAGAAACTTCTCATTGTCCCAATTTGTTTTACCCTCTCTTTTCAAGGCTGCCACACCTTATCTTCTTTTCTTCACAATCAACTTTACCAGCCACTTCAACATCTTTGTCATGGGCCAATACCAATCACATTCTTGGCTTCTTTCCTCAATAATTTTTTTCACCAATAACTTACATTTCTCCAAGTCTCTTCTCAACTCTACCATCTCCCTTTCGAACTCTGCATTTTTCTTCTCTATGTTTTCTTTCATCTTGTCTCTCTTCTCGAGACTCTCTTTTCTAGAATGTTGTTGCATCTTTCTATACTTTCTCTACTTTTCCTTGTGATACCTCATTTAGGGATTTCTTCCTTTTCTTCTCAGCCTAATCTTTTGGTACCTAGACCCTTCTAATAAACCTATCAATGTGTGATACATATACTTAACCAAATACCAATCAACATAACTAATTTCTCCTACCCATATATTTTGGGCTTTGATAACAAAATGATGACACACTTATTTGATTTTCAATCAAATTTAAAATGTCCAAAGACATAAGTTTGTACAAAACCCAGTGAATGTTATCTCAACCAATTTGATTGATTCCTAAAAAAAGAGTGGAAAAAAATTCAGCAAATAATTTTGTATTTAAATAACCTAGAACAAGGTGATAGAAATCATTTTCTACACACGTTTCTCACATAAGCGATGGGGAATAAGTTTATTAACCAGAAGAGCATGAAAACAAAAATTAGATCACACAAAGCAGATACAACAAGCTCAAACATTAATTGCATATTTGATCAAACAAAAACTAATTACAAAATAAATTGATTCATAAAAGATTTGATTTCATTCTTTATTGGGTTGATTCCTCCCAATCAGTCTTCTCCCTCTTCAACATTTAAAATGATTTCCTTCACTAGAAAACACCTCTCCACACACTAACAATTCCTATCCCTTTTCCCACGCTAAGTCAACCATCTATAGCTCCCTATTTTGTTCTACATTCAATGCCTCTTTTGTTTCCTTTTACCATTCTTCCATTGAATACTCGAATACAGCCAACTCCCTTTTGTATAGGTTGAATCAAATAGCTCCAAAACTATATTGATTCCTCTATTTTCCAAGTTGATAACCTTCACCAACTGTGGCGATCCTCCTTTGCAAAGGTATAACCAACAACCTCCAAACTGAATCATTTCCTCCTTTCACAAAAATCAGTCGATCGATCTTTTCCTTGGGTCTGACAAAATTCCTCAAAGTGTTGCTTTTTCCAAGTCATTGATCTTTTCACATAGGAAAAACCTTCCAAACTAACATGACATTGTTTCCTTGCCAATAATTGGATGCCTCTTTCTTGCACACACATAAACTAAAAATAAATCTCCCTTTTCTCTACTAAGAATTGTTGCAACAATTGGTTGATAAACAAAGAAACTTTGGCTCACAAAAGAATGCCACTTGTTGGAGGAAAAACAAATACATAACCAAAAACCAAAATGTGTAAAAAAAAAAATTGTGTGATGTCGCTACATCATTTTTCTTGCGTCTTTCAGCCTGCACATAATCCCACCACATTGTTGCATGGCCTTTTAATTGTGTACAATAAAACTTCACTTTTCTTTCCTTTGCAACTCCATATTCAAAGTACTTATACAAATCATTAATCCAATCAATAAGCTCTTCTCCATTTAGGCTTCCCAACTATGTAATAATTTCAATTTTTGGCTTGGCTCTCACTTTCATCATAGCTCTAATCAATCTTTCTTCCACTCCTTTGGTTTCTTCTTGACCTTCCTCGTCATATTCTTGTAATCACTCTTCCTCTTCAACATCATTGGCATCATCTACTGGTGTTCCTATTTGTTTTTCCCTCTCCATGGCATCCATTCATGTAGTAAAGTTCTATAATAACTCAAGGAATCCATCATCATGTCCTCTTATACATCTTCCTCAAGCTCCTCTACCTCTCATCATTCTTAGTGGCATTCTTCCCACACCTCAATAGCCCCAAATATTTGGGATCTGATACCAAAATGATGGTTGTTGTGTTTGAATAGAAAATAAACTACAATGGTGACTAACAACAAAGGTAGCTCGTTGTCGGAAGAAGGTGGCACAATGAAATCAACTCACAAACTAGGCAATAGTAATAGCACAATGTCTTTCCTTTGTCCAAATCACAAAATATAAAAGAAAAAAGCCACTATGAAATTAAATGAAGTCCAAAATCTTGCCCCCAATTTATCAAATTGATCCTTAGAATAAGGAGACAAGAAAATACAATTTCATTCCTTATTCAAAGAACATAATACATAGTATTCAACCTACAACGAATGTAAAACAAGGTCTTAGTATTTAAATAAACCGAGTCTTATCATTGTTCAATTCCCCTCTTTAATTCCATACACAATAAACCAAGTTTGCAAGCATCATGAAAAGAAAAATACAAGGTAATAGTTATAAAGTATTTTGAAACATCAATGATCACTCCTCAACCACACATCCTCTACTCACTTACAAACTTCTCATCTCCAGAACAAGTCACCTTCTCCCTCAAAAACTTAAAAAAAAATTGGCTTCCTTCTTTGTTTCCTTACACCTTGTTCAGAACCGTTTTTCTTCAAGATTATTCCATCATCTTGGAAAAAACAAAAACCTTCTCTCATTTTTTTCTTTTTCGGGTGAATAATCTATTTGTTTCTTCAAAAGACATTCTCAAATGATCTGGTAGAAGCAACCATACTAGCATCTTGAATTCCAACCCTAGGGGGACACCTATCTGCATTCAAAAAAAGGAGAAGAAACTGAGCACGACAAAAACAAAAACCAACCATTCAACAAAAATCAAAAATTTGAAAGCAAAATTGCACACAAAATAGATGCCCCTGCATCAAAAAACAAGGAGAAGATCTCTTCCTGGGATCGAATGGTTTCCAAGTTGAAGATGAATTTTCTTTCAGTGGATTATCAAACTAATATTTTCAGAAGATTGCATAATTTGAAGCAAAAGGATATTTCAATAAAAGAATACATATAGGAGTTTTACAAGTTGGTGATTCAGTCAAGCCATAGCGAAGAGGATTTGGAAATGGTGGCAAGGTAAGGTATCTGAATGGGTCGAGATACAGTCTGCAAGATGAGTTGAGTTTAGTGTCACCAAGAAATTTGGAGGAAGCATACCAGTTTTCCATCAAGGAAGAGGAGAAGATTATGAGGAATTAGAATCAACAAGGTCGAGGTAGAGGATGAGGCTATGCAGAAAAAGGATAGTAGCACCATCAAGATGGAGAAGCGAGTAGCTCTAGAGGGCAAGTTAAGTTAGAAAAAGGAGGTTATCAGGATAGAGGAGAAAGATCTGTTAGGAGTGATGGTTATCAAGGAAGAGAAAAAAAATTGTAGGTAAATGTTTTGAGTGTAATCAATATGTAGGTCACAAGAGTTGGGAGTGTCCAAAATCTTCCCAAGGAGGGTACACAAGGCCTAAAAGAAGAAATCAGGTTGGGCAAGCAGATCAAGAGAATGCAGGATCATTTTATCCAAGAAAGGAAGAACTTGAGTAAAGAGAATATATGTTGTTCAAAAGAGTGTTGTTGAAACTACCAAAGGAGAGTCATAAACCTGTACAAAGGAAGGCTCTATTCAAAATGAAGTGCAAAGCTAAAGGTAAGTGTTGCAAATTAATTATTGATAGTGATAGTATGGATAATTGAGTGCCTATATAAATGGTGGATAAGCTAGGACTTAAGAGAAATAAACATCCTACTCCTTATAAAGTTTCTTTTACTTATAAATGGCATCAGTTGTTGGTAGATGAACAAGCTTTAGTCAAATTTCAGATTGGCAGTTATAAGGATAGCTCATGATATGTGATATTATGCCAATGGATGTGTGTCATGTGCTACTTGTTAGACCTTGGAAGTTTGAGTGAAATTCCATACATGATGGAAGAAGCAATACATACACTTTTGAGAAGGATGGACTCAAAAATTCCTTATTGCCTTTGCAAGAACTAATAGAGGACAATCATAGCAGCAATAGTAAGGTGATGATGATAAGAAAAAAATAGTTTATAAGTGGAAAGGAGTCAAAATAAGTTGCAGCAATAACCAAGAAGGTGAACCTTTATTTTCCTCAAGGTTGCATGGATGGAAATAGTGCTAGTTTGTAGATAGGAAAGCCAACAACATATGTTGACATAGGTGACTATGAAGTTGGGGCATTATTTTGAAGAATGCGGAGATACATGGGAGTTTGGAATAGTAGTTTCAAGATGAATACATGGGCATGAATTTGTATGGGAAGAGTGTGGAGATAGCAAAAGAGCATGTGGAAGATGACTTGGCTCTTCGAATTGAGGAAATTAAGCAAGAATAGCTCATATTGATAGGAGGTGTGATGAATAGTGCATACACCAATGGTGAGGTAACATCTCATTTTTCAAACCCCTTGAATATAGTTGAAGATGATACAATGAATGATATGGAAAGGTATAAAAAATCCAAACAATATAGTGGAGTTGATTATTGTTGGAGGGAAATGCAAAATAAATGGGAAAGGTGCAGCGATGCGAGGTTTACTAAAGAGTGGGTGAGTTATATTGGAGATTATGAGATGGGCTATGGAAAAGGCATTATTCTAACATTTGCAGCCAACCAATGGAACAAATATGAAGAGTGTATAGGGAAATTTATTGTATGGCGGTCCAACCAAATGCTAGTGGAAAAAGGATGAAGTGATGCCATAGGTTGTTCATCGGCCTTAAGGGGTAAGCTGCAAGGGCATAACACTTGGAAGGGTAGTCCTACTACCCAACTCCCTTTGTCAGCTACACCTACAAACAACTTCCCTAGGGAGCCTAATGTAGGGGCATCTATTTTGCATGCAATTTTTCTTTCAATTTTTTTTATTTTTGTTGAATGATTGGTTTCTATTTTCATTGTGCTTGGTTTCTTCTCCTTTGTTTGGATGCAGACAGGTGTCCCCTTGGGATTGGAAGTTAGGACACTAGTATGGTTGATTCTATTGGATCTTTTGAGAACGGTTTTTGAAGAAACAAATAGTTGATTCGCCTAAAAAAGAAAAAAAAATGAGAGAAGGTTTTTTGTTTTTTCTAGGAGGATGGAATGATCTTGAAAAAAACCATTCTGAACAGGGAGGTGTAAGGAAACAAAGAAGGAAGATGGTTTATTTTTTAAAAATTGTAAGGGAGAAGGCAATTTGTTCTAGAGATGAGAAGTTTGTAAGTGAGCAGAGGACGTGTGGCTGAGGAGTGATCATTGATGTTTGGACAGACTTTATAACTATTACCTTTTTTTTTGCTTTTCATGATGCTTGTAAACTTGATTTCTTGTGTATGGAATTAAAGAGAGGAAATTTCAATGATAAGACTCGGTTTATTTAATTACTAAGACGCTATTTTTCATTCGTTGGAGGTTGAATACTCTGTATTTTGTTCTTTAAATAAGGAATGAATTTGTGTTTTCCTCTCTCCTTATTCTAAGGATCAGTTTGACAAATTGGGGGCAACATTCTGGACTTCGTTTAATTTCATAGTGGCTTGTTTCTTTTATATTTCGTGATATGGCCAGAGGAAAGAAATTGTGTTGTTACTATCTTCTTGTTTGTGAGTTGATTTCATTGTTCCACCTTCTTCTTGCAGTGAACTTCCTTTGCTATTAGTCACCGTTGTAGTTTATTTGTTGTTCAAACATGACAGCCATCAATATTTTTACATTTTTAGAATCTAGGCACATGAAAAAGTATGATGGGAGGAAATACAAATCATTGAGATTTTTTAAGCAATGGAGCTCATTTGAAGGAAATCTCTATTCAATTATCAATGATAGGAAAAGTAATTCCAAGATAGTAAAGGAGACACTAGAATTAGAAAATTTTATAACATTTAGGACATGTGAAAATGGGGTTGAACATAGGATCTAGTTAGGGATGTGTTCCTCTTATAGGTAGAAAAATAATCGACAGAAGATATATAGGGTGCAAACCAAAAAAGAAAGGGGTGAGGATGGAGGGAGAACCAAAAAAAGAAAAGATAATTTATGCATATATAAGAGACAACACCTACAAGGGAACATATACAAGATAATTTTTTTATAGAAAATGACATGGAAGCATAGATGAAACTAAAAAATAAGGCTATTAGAAAAATTTTAAAATATTTAAATGTATAACCCTACAAAGATAATCTATGGCACACGAGCATGAATGAATTTACACAAGATTATTTCCTCTATAAAAAATAAAATAGATGAAGGAATTGATCTTCCTCAAACTAAAATTGCATTCCCCATTTAGTAACAACATGTATCCCTTATATTTATGCATAATCAAGTGAGTGATGCTTAAGTGACCAAGATCAAACTCATCATTAGAGTTGACAACATAATATTCACATAAATAGTAGGATATTGATCCATTCAACCCCATATTATGATATATTTCATGCATGCAAACCATAACATAGGGTGAATCATAAAAAAATAAATTAGTACTAAAATAGAAAGATGAATATAAACCTTCACAATCCTTATCAACAATATTATCACACTTACTAGCCTATTCATGTGAACCAAGGAAAATATATACCTTTGATTCACATGGTATGGAATAATATACCTTCCTTTCCTTCTAATATATGGAAATAAAAACTTATTTTATCTCAAACCAATATTTATTTAGATTAGGTGTATAACCAAACTAAATTGTTGCATGTTGGTCCTCAAGTTTGCATGTGTTCTATATATCAACATAATTTTCACTTGTCTTTTATACCCACATAAAGGGTTCCAATTTTGGTAGATCACCACCATCCGTAGCACTAAGAAATTGACCTTCACTATAATGAAATATTCAATCACTATTGTTCACACCATGCTCTTAGATAATAGGTGACCATTATACATCATTAGACATGTTTATATATTTCTTCATTCTTGGATCACATATATGATACTAATCAAATTGAGGCACCCCAAGTAAGGGATTAGACCCATCCATTTTTGTTTAATATAATCTATGAAACTTCTTGCACCATACTCATTGTTGCAATTAAACATAATTATTTTATTCCTTGACCTCTTCTCCCACATAATCACAAATACCTTCCATAGAAAAAAGACATCATTTTAGTATTCCTAACAAGTTCAACCTCAAATATCACATCATGAAGATCAAGATTACTAATACTAGGAGAAATTGAGTAATTTTACTAATACAAATTAGTATAAAGTTCATTAGCAAAAGAGGAAAAATATTTCGGGATACCACATGAATCATTATGCATAACCTCCTTAACAAAAAACACCTACACCTCCATTATCTTCTGCATAGAGTCCCTCAAGTGTAAAAGAATTAAACTACAAGTTAACACCACAAATCCTATCAATGCATTGATTCTATGGTGTAAATTATTTTACCTCACTTTCATGAGAATACACACTTGTGATAGAGACATCATCTAAATCACCACTAATAGGGAAAAATCATGGGATTAATTAAGTAGATATTCATCAAAATATTATTCAATATTAAAACTAGTGTACCTATCATCCCTATCATATTTATGGCATGACCCATCTATCTATAATTTGGTGAAAACACTATCTTCCACATCAAAATAGTTTTCCCATGTAATATTGCACTGTTTAGAGTTCTCTGAACATTCAAAATGAACAAGGAAATCATGAGAAACCTTGATACATTTCATATCCAATTGTTTCTAATCATCATCTATAATTGAAGACAACAACCAAATTATGCACTCCACTCTCATTTTTTAAGGAAGAAAATCCTTTGATTAGCCTACTCTAAACTTTTGGGATTCATCTCTCATGGAACATAACTTAGAATAGTTTCATAAAACTCACAAAATATGTTAATAGATAAGATTAACAAGGCCTATAATCACATGGGATCTAAAAAAAAATAACAAAAAATTTGTGACTAAAGTCTTTGCTCTATTAACCTTATTATGTTTTGATGTTTTCAAGTTCTTGGACTAGAGATGCAATATGAATCTTGTGTATTTATTATTAAAAATAGTCACAAATTCATCCCACATAAATAAGCTATGAGAGATGAAAAAATTAAGAAAAATCCATGCACTTTCTTAGAGAGATCTAACAATGAATCTCATCCATACATCCTTATCAAAAATTGAAAACTCCATAAAATCTATAAATATAATCACAAGAGTTTATACCTAAACATAGTCTTCTCCATAAAACCGAGGCATTTAACTTAAAATATTGATTATTGTGGTTAAAATTTTATCAACTCATGAGAGGTCTAGCTATTTCCAAGTTCTATCAAAGGGTTAAGAGTATTTTGAATAATCTATTTTCATGGTAGTAGGATGGATAGTAATAGAGCAATAAATTCCCAAGAAAACCAATTGCACATAGACCTTCACAAAAAATGAGAGAGACACGAGACCATTTCACCAAATAAGGAGTGAAAATATTGAGATGAATAATTTACATAATGTACATGCTTATAAAGCCATGAAAAACACAAATGGGTGAAAAACTACCCTACGGGAAAAAACCACCTGAATAACCAATGCATAATTATGCCTAAGTTAAAACTTAAGCCTAAGGTAAATGTAATTTACTCTAACAGATAGTATATTGCAACCTATACTCAAAGAAATTTGATTTTTCTTACAAGATCTTAATTCTAATCTCATTATACTATTTTATAGATTCTTATAGTATTTTAAAATGTACTATAGATGGTGTATGAATACTAGAATATGAATAAGATTCATCATTAGAATAGTCTAAGCCATAATCATAATCTTAAGAAAGACTTGAAGAATAAGTGGAAATATAAGAAATAAAATCCCTAGCTATGACTACAAATTCAAATCAAGTTGAAATAGGACCTCACTTATCACAAATAAATATTTCACTTATAAAAGAAATAGTCTCACCAAGAAGAATAATAAAATAATAAACTATGTTCCTAATTACGAACTATTATTTCAAATTAAGATGCATTCTTGAAGCAACATACAATAAATTATTAATGACAATAATTATCTTGATTTATGATAATAAAATAATCACCTCATTAAGTGAGGAAAACCTTAGAGAAAGAAGGACTATAAAGGTATAATAAATTTAGGTTCATATCCATAGTACATTCTTCAGTATCTAATTACCTAGGATAGAACCTATTGATGATGGTTTCAACACAACCAAATATTGAGTAACAACAAATCACTACTCCTATTGAAAAGAAAGGATTCCTAGTTCAAGGTTCCTTTTAAGGTAGGTCTTGACCGTGATGTATAGATTGTTTAACAAGGGGATTGAATGATTAAGATATTCCAAAAAATATACTCAAGGCATACAATATCAAATAAAGACATACATTTCTTAAATTCAAGACCAATTGCATGTTATTGTATTATTTCTTTAGTAAATCTATACAATTAGTGTGCTCTTTTAAAGATCCAAAGTATCATAAAATAGATAGTAAAATATTAGGGTTAAGAGAGAGATTAAATAATAAACTTAAACTAAATGGATAAAGATAAATCTCATTTTATTTATGAATTCTAAAAAGGTTAGGCAAAATCAAGGTAACCAATACTAAAGTATCTAGTATTCACCCAATCATTGTTAATACTAATGCAATCATCAAAGAAAATTCATAACCTCAATATTTTTAAGCCATTTCAAATTAAATCATCATAAATCATGCATGGATTTGAGATAAGACTCTATACAATAACACTATAACAAGATTGATTTTACCGATTTATTCAATTCATATAAATAAAATAGACATACCAGATCACCAATGAGAAAAACCCATATTATGCAATAGGTGTAATCCTTCAATATTCTTATAAATCACTCCAAAATACAATAGGAAAATCCACACTAAAATTATATTAGTTCCTTACAAACAAAATAGTTTACAATCCTCAACAACATCCAAAATATCCAAAATATATATTAATCATGCATTCCATATCTTATGGATCTAAAAAATTTAATTGAGAGTTCAACTTGGGCAATTAGCCCTTATCTAAAAATAGACTTAACTAAACTTAACAAATAATTCCTTAATTGAAGCCTAACTTGAAATTCAATGCCAGATTGGAACTTCACCACTAGGATGTTAGTTTATTATAAAATTGGTCAAAATAATAAGTTTAATTATTCAATCACTTATCACAAGGATAAATTTATAGAAAATCATTAATGACTTCATTCATTGTGTCCATAGAGGGCCCCTTATGATATTTCAGTTTTATCCTCTAAGAAAATGTGGAGTTCTCTAATTTTTCTTGCAAGTCATCAAATACAACAAGCTCTTCCTTAAAATTCCAAAGATCTCCCTTTTGTTTCATCATGTGGTTAATGGTTGGTTGAATGAGTTGATTTTACGAAGGCTTCTCAAACTCCTCAATCATCTTATTCGATGAAGCCATTAAGGAAAGAGTTGTTGAACACCCAGAATACTAAGGGGGGGTGAATCAGTATTCTCTGAAACCACTTAAACATGTAAAAATTCATTTGAAACATTATATTCAATTTGTAGTTAGGAAAGAAACCATGAAAGTAATCATCAAAACACATAACACATGAACACCAAATTTTTACGTGGAAAACCCAAAAAAGGGAAAAACAATGGTGAGGATTAACTCACAATATATTATAACTAGTCACAACATATTATAAAATGGATCACTTCCTTTTGGACTCACTTTCAAGAGAATAAGAAAAATATAAAAGAGGAGTGGCTCACTGCCAAGATTTGAACTGCTAATAATGCATCTATGATATGCAAGAGATACAGTTCCACTAGAGCTCAAAATACTAAATCAACACACTTCATACTACACCACTTCCACACTCTACTCTAATTATATTCATATCACATTCGCACTATATTCATACACTTTGCATCATACTACATACATATTCACATCAACACCAAAAATTATCTTACATTTATACCCATTTCATTCGCAAACACCTACATCATCAATTAGGTAGGCCTAATTAGATGAAACATGTAATACAATAACTTTTTGGCTTAAGATTCAATCAAACATGCTTTACACCTTAATTCAAAACTTGTAACACATCAAAATAGGTCATCTATAGAGAATATGCACAAACAATTCTCCCAACTACAGGAACAAAAAGAAAAGATTATAATGTAGTTTGGATAGCTTAGAGACCTAGTGAATACCAAGTTGACACCCATATCTGGTGCTTTGACTAATGCAAAGAAGGTAATAAAGTTGAATCTGGTACCCAATACCATAGAGCAAGGTGAAAAAATTCTCATGGAATTTGAGACACAGAGCCTCATGCTTGATTTATCCAAGAAAGATTGGGAAGATGGTAAGAAGGATTGGGAAGTGCACCTTGCTATATTGTAGGTTTCAAACACAAGTAACCTACCCTCTTCCAGTTGATTTTGAATATTTATTATATGACTATGTAAATATTAGATTTCATGTATATATGTGGAAGATAATTGATAATATACCAGTACAAATTTTGATTAGTTTTGATGGATAGCACTATTAAGGGGAGTTGGTTAGACTCTTGAAGAAGTTGGTTACTCCCATGCATATATGTATATATTAGTTAGGGGGAGTATGTGAGTAATTCAGGTAAAATCATGTATCTATGAAAGGGGGATAAGGAAAAATAAAAGCAAGTATATGTGTGATTTCAAAGGGAGAGAAATGAAATATACAATATGTGTACGTCCTTTTCCCTTGATGTCCAAGGGGGAGAGGATTTGGAGAAGAGTTTTGTGCATTTTTCCATCAATGAAAAAGGGGGAGATTGTTTGAAGTTTGAGGAGATTGTCATTGGTATGTTTGTTGGAAACATGAGCATGAGCATGAACATATACAATGTTGTCATTGATGTCAACATTATGGTTTGATGTGAAGATTGATGTCACAAAGTTTGCTTCTACATCTTCAACATCATCCTAGTCTGATTCCTCATTCTTATTTGCTTTACCAACATTAAAAGAAATATCCTTTTTTGCATCACTTGGACCAAACTCACTCAATTCAAAAGTAGTTAATGCACCAAACAATTGATATCTAGAATAATTATTTGAATTCTAAACTTTCTCAATAGTTGAAACTTTATGGCTATAAGATTTAGTAAGAGTTCTTAGTACCTTCTTTACCACCTCATCTTCATCTAGATTTCCACCAAGACCTCTAGTGGAATTGACAACTTCAACCACTTTGTGCATGTATCCTATCATATCTTCATCTTTTTTCATCTTGAGGTTTTCAAACTTGATCTTCATATTTTTCATTTTTCTTTCTTGACCTTATCATCTCCTTCATAGATATTTTTCAGCTTTTTCTAGATTTCACCAATAATTTTAAGAATCATAACTTTCATAAGCTATGAATTAGAAAGACCACTCAAAAAATGATACCTTGCTTTGCCATTATTCTCATATGCCTTGATTTCATCATCAATACTCAGACCATTTACAAGCATTATATCCAGTTTCAATACATTTCCAAACTCCAAACCCTAGAGAAATAAGGAAACCTTCCATCCTAGTCTTCCAACATACATAATCAGATCCATCAAACAAATGAGCCTCCTTCTTGTTTTCCATCCTAGAACTATCTCAAGTGATTAAAATTTCTTCTAAGGAACCTTACTCTGACACCAATTGTTGAATGCACAAGACAAATGAGAGGGGGGTGAATCAGTTGTATATTAAAACATCAAAACCCTCATTAACATTCAGATATGCATTAGTACATAAACCATTAACAACCATTAAACCCTTATCATGAATTAGCAAAATGTAAACATGAGATACAATAATGAAAAAATATCCAAACACATGAGAACACCAGATTTATGTGGAAACCCCAAGAAGGGAAAAACCACGATGAGGATTAGCTCACAATATAAAGTAATTGCAACACTAAATATAATAGACTCACTATCAAAGGGCTCACTACCCAAAAAGAAAAGAAGGGCTCATTGTCAATGGCTCACTTCCATATTATAAAGAAGAAGAAAGAAGATTTTTACAATGAGAAATCCATCTTAGAGCAACACAAAATTCCCACCACTACTTCACCAGAACATTCAGACTCTCTTTGTAGATTGTAGAAACCTTCTACTCACTACTCCTAGTAGTATTATGAATTAAAGCTCACACTACATGTAAATTCAAATTAGGTTGGTGCCAAAATATTCCCACGGTGGAAAGGAATGAAGGTGGACCACAACACACCTTACCTCAGACCCAAATACACACATACACACCAGGCCACACTTTCACAAACACCGAAGCACATCCGCAATTAGTGTACACACACTTAAGGTCGACTGAACTTGTGTTGACGCCATTAAACAATTAAGTACACACTTCATTTGATCCAAATATGACTCATAGACCATATACATTACTTGAACATAATCTATAATATTCCATCAACATCTTGAAATCCAACAAATCCTTCGCAGCATCATACACCAAAAGAACATATTCATTCTACACAACCAACTAACCTTCCACACACCGCAACATCTAAAATCCAACCTTGTAGAGCACCAAATCATAAACAACTCAGAATGAAGATAGATATGAGAAATATAAGCACACCCTCAAATTTGCAAGACCATAAACCAAACTGTGGAGAAATGAAAAGAAAAACCATTTCTCCCAAACAACACTACTTTTATAGTTCACACACTGGTGAACACAACTTTCTCTGCACATTGATCTAGAACAAGAAACTTTATATGTAACACTTTTTAGCACCTTTGAGCAACATATCTTAACCACATAGGTAGATCTTCATCCATGAAGAAATATAGAGAAAAACACTAAACACCACGCTATCACATTAAGAACACTTCACCACACTATTTCTTCTTTTATTCAAATTTTATCAAAAGAACTTGGAAACGAAGCACCAAAAGCACAAACTCAACATCTAGAACACTTCTACAACATCTTAATCATACAAGAGGTTGAACATTACAAACACATACTCATCAAAGCAACACTAGAGGTTGAAAATAGTGATACTACTAATGACAACATAATGCAACCAATCAAAGCATCTCCATAGGTTGACATCAAAACAACAACAAAGGTCTATTGAAATAAATAAAAACATAAAATTTTAACACTTTATATACCATCCTCAACCTTAAAAACGTCTTTCAAGGTTGGCTATGTACCTCAAATGTGCAAATTCAAATTAGGTCAACACCAAAACATTCCCGAGGTAGAGAGGAATGAAGGAAGACCACATCACACCTTAACTTGGACCTAAATCCATATATACACACCATGCATTTATTCCACACACTAAAGCATATCCGCAGTTAGTGTAAACACCCAAGGTTAGATGAACCTGTGTTAATGCCATTAAACATTTAAGTACATGCTTCCTCAAATCTAAAGACATCTCATGAACCACACATAACACTTAAACATAATCTAGAATATTCCATCAATGCCCTAAAATCCAACAAATCCTTTGCAACAACATACACTTGGAGAACACAATTATTCTGTACACCTAGTTAACCTTCCACACACTACAACTTATGAATCCAACCTTGTGGAGCACCAAAACTCAAACAACTCATACTGAAGATAGATATGAACAATATAAGCACACTCCCAGATTTTCAAGACTAGAAACCACAATATGGAGAAATGTGGAGAAAAAAAAATTCTCCCAGATGGTACTATTTCATAGTTCACACTGGTGAACATAACTTCTTCTACCAGATGATCTAGAACATGAAACTCTAGATATAACACCTCTAACCACCTATGATCAATATATTTGAACCACACAAGTAGATATTCAACCATAAATAAATGTGAAGCAAAACACTAAACACCACTCTACCACACTAAACACTCTTTACCACATGGTTTCCCATTTTATTTAAATTTTCTCGAAAGTACTTGGAAACCAAGCAACATAAACACAAAATCAACATTTGGAACACCTTCTTAACATATCAACCACACAAGAGGTTGAACATCCACAAAAAAATCTCATCAAAGCAAAACTATAGGTAGACATCAGTGAGACTACTAATGACAATGTAATGCAACCAATCAAAGCATCTCCATAGGTTGACATCAATGCAACCACATAGATCTATTGACATTAATGACAACACAAACTTTGAAAAAAAAAATCATTAAACCTAACTAAAATAAAAATAAACATTTTTTTGGGGGGATGCAAGATTGATCTTACACCCTAGATGCTCTTGCATCAAAGCTAAAGGAGTGTCCCTAACTCCTAGGAATTTTTAAGACTTTTTATTATTATTATTATCATGTATTAATTTTCAGGATGAGTAAATTTTATGAATTTTAGAAAATATTAGCTCCAAAAAAATATTTTTATATTTTTATCATTAATTGTGGAGACATCTTTTCAATTACAAATTTGTCTTAACAATTAACAAGGTATCCTTTTAACTAAAAATTTGTCCTTAACCTACCATTTCTTCTCCATATAAAATCTTGAAAAATTATTATAGTTTTTGTAGATATTTCCTTCTTCATTCTTTTTCATTTTGAAAGTTGAATTTTTTTAATATTTTAGTGATTTGTGAGCATTTTACTCTAGACTATAAATATGTAATAAGACATTGAAAATGTTGTTGTAAATGATTGGTTTACATTTTTGGTAAGTTATTGATATTCTCTATCACTTTCTTGAAGCTTGGAATGATTGGATGTATTCTTCTTTATTTTTTTGAAAGATTTGTGGATTCTAATCATCCTTACCCTAAACATAGTGGTTAACATGCATTGATGTTTTTCTTGGATCGGACAATAATTTAATAAAATGTATTATGTTGTAATATGACTTTTATTGACCTAGCTCTTTTCTATTGTCAAACCAAGTAATCGATTAGGGAACGTTTTTAGTCTTTGTGATGAACTATCTCACATTGGTTGAAGTCTTTTTCTTATTTGTGTGTGTCTTTGTGAGACTTTATTTTGTGTGATGATATTCTTGGGTGTGTGCATTCATTATGTCATGGTTATGTTGCAATTATGTTTATGGAAAAAAAACTTATTTTGATCCATTATCCTTAGTAAAATTTAGAAATTACACATGGAATATAATAGACAAATTTTCACTAGCATAAAAGTCTCACATATAATCTAAAAATAAATAAAACCTATTCTTTGAAGATTTGACTACACATAATCATCTTCATAGTAATAATATTTTTTAATGAATCCTTATTTAAATTGAATAATATTTATAATTACAAAACAAATATTTTATAATTTTATAATTATTTAAGAAATATCTTAAGAAAAACTAGAATTTTAACTCTTCTAATAGAAGAAAAATATCAACTTAATATTTGAAACTAAAACTTAAAGTCAATTATCTTTATCAATATTTAATATTTTATTTAAGACACTCACAATCTTAATATATTTTAATAATATGATACTCCTTTACAATTATAGGTGGTATATTTTTAATATATAATGATAGTGTATTCAAAAATTTAAATGTGATATTTAAAGGAAAAACCTTTATAAAAAGTGCTTTTGCTAAAAATGCTAAACTAAAAACAATAATTTTATAATTTTTCACTTTTAGTTTTTCTTCTTTTAGTTACTTTTACAAAATTTTATCATAATTATTATTTGTTCAAGCTAGTTATAGCTTGAGTGGTGTTCACTTACTTACAGATTTGCATCATTTATGTATAAAAAAATATTACTTAAGGAAGAATATTATTTTTCAAATTATTGATTAGATGATTCACAATATCTAAAAGTAGGGGATATGGAGATATGTTCCAACATCTAAATTTTTATAATTCTTTAAAGTTGTTTTATATCACATTACATAATAATGAAAGTTATGAAAATTAGAAGTAATTTTACGTAAGAATCAATTTAATTAATGTGTAAAATGTAATTGAAATGTGTTATTATCCAAGATAAAAGAGGTTTAAATAAATAATAAATATGTACTTTAATCAAATATATTAACATGATAAAATTACATATTATAGAATTTTCTATCAATCAATGTCTATATACAATCATTGACTTTCTTGTTTTTAGAAATATAAATTAATGGAGCTTATCATGCATTTTGGAAAACCATTCTCTAAAGTAATTGTTCACCAAAAAAAGTGTAAATGAAATATTAAGAAGTAAATATGTTGTTGCATGCTTGTTAAGCAATTTTTTAATATAAGGTACCTTTATAAGATAAAATCACAAAAAATGTTATCTTACACAATTATTAATTTATAATAGCTCATTCAAAAGTAAAAATTTAAAAAAACACAATTTCATTCTTGAAAAGTGATAAGAATATATGATTTTCTTTCTAATGGTGTCAACTATGAATATACAAATATATAAACCAAAAAAATGAAAATAAATTATATGAAATGTTATGGATTAAATATGTTCATTTCTTATTATAAATTTTAGAATAAATGGATACATATAGACATCATGTGAGGGATTAAAAAGATAGCATAGGTAAAGCTCAAGACATAGACAAACTACAGGAGTTGAAATCCCAAATCCTCAAGAAATTTTAAATGAGGTCATTTGAAATGGTTTCCTAATAGAGTGGACAACCAATCTAACCATACCTTTGTTTCAAAGTGGAAATATAATCCCTCCTTATTTCAAACTATCATGGATAATTATCTCTTTGCAAATACTTTTAAGAGTATGATAGAAAGTAGGATTAGTAGTTGGGAAGAGGAACAAGGAAAGACAATAAAGGGAAAGTAGGTTTTAGACTCAAACACTCAACTATTTACCAATGTGTCATTCTCAAACACTTAGTTGAAAAGGCTAGGGATAAAAAGGGATGTACACTATTGCATTATGGACTTCAAGAAGGCAATTGACATAGTGCCAAAGAGAAAAGTGTAGAGAAAAATTAGGGAACTTGGAGTCCCAATGTATTATAGAGAAATGGTTCATATATTGTATGAGAAACTCAAAGCTAGCAGAAAAAATCCAAGTAGGATTGCTTGAAGGTCTTAGGAATGATAATGTAGGAATACAATAATGTTTTCATCTATCCCCAACTTTTAATTTGGGCTATGCAAGGACAAGATAGAAAATTGGATAATCAAATTTTGAGAGGAAAGGGTACACTTGGCCAAGTATATGGTGAAACTCTTTCTTTGTTCCAATGAATTAATTCTAATGGTAGACACAACCTAATATTTAAGAGATCACTTAGGGGGATAAAACTCTTTTATTCATCAAAAAAACTGAAGTTATGATTTTCTCATTGAAAGTGAGGAAGATGCATTTCAACTTTTAATTTTAAGGACACTCTCTTGAAATCGTGTTAGAATGTACAAAGTATCTTGGCCTTTATTTTCACAAAAAACCTAATTGAGACACATATAGGTTGAAAAGAGAAGGTTAGAGAGCTCTTTATGTGCTTTAAAATAAATGTTGGAATGTAGAGGTATGGGATTGGAAGACCACTAGGGTCTTATTTGGGTTACTTGTCACACCAATGGTGTTATATGGTTGTGAGGTATAGGCTAGTGGAATGTTAATTTTAAAATGAAGTCAAATAGAAAAAATACATAAAGATTGATAGGTGGCATCTAGGCCTATACGAGATGAAGAGTTGAAAATAAATATGAGCACATGGACGAAACAAAATCATAAATATATGAGTAGATAGGAAATTATCCTAAACAAATAAACAAAAATTAACAATAATATAAAAAACTAAGTGAATGAAAAATTTATAATAATGACACAAAGGAAGAAAATAAGTAGGAAGAAACAACACTATTTTACATGGTTCAAAGCCTTACAAACATTACAAAAATGAATATATAAGGGATAAAATTATATGCAGGGTAAACATTGTCATTACTCAACTAAGGACTAGCTTCAATAGGCTTAGATGTGATACAAAAAAATGGTGGGAACCTAAAGAAGAGTAGGAAAAGATGATTTCTAATTTTTGCACAAGTGAAATATAAATAGAGGAGAATTTAATCCTTTTAAAATATCTAAGGTACACAAACATTCAAACCAAATATGAGGAAATGTGTCATTTCATGTTTTCAATTAAATTAGGTCTATTCTTTGTTTCATGTGTTCTCCTTGCTCATGTTTTTGTGTGTGTTACTTCTCTTATTTTCTAGTGAGTCTTAATGAGGTACATTCTTCTAAATTTGAATTAATTTTTATATTTCCCCTTCTAAGTATGTCTTTCCTTCTAACTCTATTTTTCCTTTCTTTCTATCAGAGTTTCATACTTCTCCATTTTGTTATTTCTTCCATCCTTCCCCCATTCCTTCCTTTGTATTTTTCAAACTTTCAAACCTATCTTTACTAGCATTCTCATTTCTTAACCACTAATGACCCAACCTATGATACGAGTCTTGTGGTATTTCCCACCCCTAAACTAATATTTTTTCCTTTTATTATGTTCTATTTCCAACTCCCAATATACATTTTAATTTCATTTAATGGTTTATTTTGATAACCATAAATTTCAAAGGTGGAATCTATTATGCTCATAATTATTTTCAAATTGGAAGATGTAGATTCATATTTGCATCTAGATTTTTATTCTTGTGGTGGATATAAAAGGGTGAACATGTCCATTCAAGGAGGATAATTTATCACTTTACAAAAACTCCTATCCAAAAATTAATTGAGCACTTGTGTTTTAAGCACGAAGATCAAAGGACAAAAACCCTTTGATTTTGGAAGTCAAAGGAAAAAACCCTTTGGCTAGAGAGTGGTCTTAAATAAAAGGTCACATTGGAGCTTCGATGATCACACATTTTATTGACTTGATTTGTTATTGCTATGAGTATGTACATGAAAGCTCAATTTTGTGATAAACTATTTGAATTTAATTCAATATTTATTTTTAATAAGAGAAAGATTGAGAGTATATCTATTAATTATTTTTCTAATAGAATGCGATTAATATTTGTGTAAATAGTGAATTAAATCCAAGTTGTTTAAGATCTAATTTAAATAGTAGAAATTAATATTATTATTTTAAATAATAATCATTTGTAGAAGGTTAAAAGGCATATTTTTATAAGTGTTTTGGCCCAAGATATTATAGTGGTATTTTCTAAAGTTAAACTTTAGTTGTTGATTTTTTGATGTAGTATAATGATATAGCAACTAGATATCATTAAAGAGAAATTAAAAAACTAAGTTAGTCTATAGAGAATCTAGAGACAAATTCTCCTCCTTTGAGATATGTTGCAAAGCATAATAGTATATCATAAAAGGAAAGGATAATGAATATGGATGACAACCCTAATGATTGTTTTTAAAGAAGGTTTTATTTGATATTAGATATAATAGCATAATTTCTTCACAAAATAGCTAACAATATGAATGGACCTAGACAATAGATTGGTGAAGGAAGAAATTCTAGGGTTTGGTGCCACTAAGAGAAATAACCAAAAGATTATCCTTATTTCAAATACAAGACCTTCATGACCTACATTTTTTAATAAGGAAGATGTTCCAAATAATGAAGCTTATCTAACTCACTTATTGATGACATTAGGACTTGTCATGCAAAGTATAGAGATATTCTAGAGGAGATCCAAAGTGATATATCACTCACCAATTTTATTAACATGAAGAAGAATTAGAATAGCCTTATAATTTATCCTAGACCACAAGCATTTTAGAGAGATGTGTAGGAAGCACTGAGGAAGTCATCTCTCTCCCCCTATAATGGATCAAGTAGATGCATGACTTATGTGTGGGTACAAAATAAAGACACATACCTATCTCTCAAAATTATGAATAAATATGAGGTAATAAAGTTTTTTTCCTCACATTTGGAGGGAACTAAACATGAGTGGTGGTATCATAGACTAATCACTCAAGCTCATGGATCCATTAACTCATATGATAAATTATGTAAACTACTAATTGAGAGATTCAAAGAAAAGGATCCTAAGGTTTATTTTAGATACTTAACATAAATCAAATAATATAGTTTGATAGATAATTATGTGGAATTTTTTTTTTAAATATCTTTAATGGTGTCAAATATCATGAAGAGAAGATTGACTATGCTCGTCATTGAAGGGTTACCTAAGTCTCTCAAGGGACTAGTCACATATTTTGAACCACCTTATCTACAAGAGAAATCAAGTGGGATTTAGTGGTAGATACTTTTATTCCAAATAATAAGTTTCAATATACCAAGCCTTTCCTTTCAATATCAAGGCTAGACATGGAGGTGAGGAATGAATTGAGAAGAAAGAATTTATGTTTCAATTATAAGGAGTCTCGGTCACTTACACATAGATGTATTTGGAAATGATAGGTGTATGAAATTGAGGTAATATTTGAAGAACCTAAATCATAGAGTGAAGAAGCACCCAAACTAGAGATTGAAGAAGAAGACAAATGAAAATAGGAATGAAATTTTTTAAGAGGTACTCTTGCTATAATCTCTAGTAATCCAATTTACAATCCATTTCAAATCTATCGAGTTCTATAGGGGAAAGGGTTAATGTACTCATTGACACTGGTGCTACACATAACTTCATTGATGAGGGCTTGGTGGCAAAGAAAAGTCTAAAAATAGAGGAATTCAAAGGGTTCAACATAATGGCAGCTGATGGGTTCACTATCCAATTCACTTTAAATATATTTCAACCAAACCTTAATTTGGGAGAATATCATATGGAGGATTATTTATATGTTTTTAGCATTAAATACATGAGTATGGTGCTAGGTATCCAAAGGTTGCACTCACTACCTGTAAGATCACATATAATTTCTAGAACATGGCACTAAAGTTTTAGTTTGATGGGAAAGAAGTAATACTTCATAAAATTATGAATAGACCAACAAGGATTGTATCTACTAAAATAATATGGAGAATCTTTCTTCATGAGAAAGAAGAGTGTGAAACTTAGTTCTTGATGACTATGACAAAATCCTATAGAGATAAGAAGGGATATCATGTCAATGTATAGGATATCTTGGACAAGCACTATAAATTCCTTGACAAAATCTCACCAAGGAGACAATTAAATAGAGGCTTTGAGCGTGTCATTGAGTTGGAGGAGGGTGTTAGGATCATCTTTAATACTCCATATCACCACCCCAAGATTCATAAGGAGGAAATTGAAAAGGAAATAAAATAATTACTAAACATGGGGCACATTAGACCCAATTCAAGTCCTTGTAGTTCATTTATAGTTCTAGTGAAGAAGAAAAATGACACAATGAGGATGTGCATCAACTATAGAGAATAAAATAAGAAGACAATAAATTTGATACCAAATCCCCATGATCAATAAATTGATAGATGGTATTCATGGATTATTTTATCTTTTGAAGATAGATTATAGATTGGGCTACTATCATATCAAAGTCTAAGCGGATGATATTAACAAGAATTTTTTTGGTGCCACTATAGGAACTATAAATTTTTGGTCATGTATTTTTGTTTGAAAAATGTCATAACAACCTTCAAATCATGAAAGGACCAAATTTTTTACAAGCATATAATAATTTTTTTCATTATCTTCTTTGATGAAATTATTATCTTCAACAAGATGTGGGAGGAGCACTTACAACATATTGATGAGGTGTTGGGAATTCTAGAAGCATGGATTCTTTTTACAAAGGAGTTGAAATACAACTTTTCCATAACAAAGATTATATATTTGGGGCACATCATCAAAGAAGATGGAGTATATTTGGATATGGAAAAGATCAAATAAATTATGGTTTAGCCTTCCTTGAAGACTCTAACACAACTGTGAGGATTCTTTAAACTTTATATCTACATAGAAGATTCATTAAGAGATTCTCTCAACTATCTATCCCCTTATCTAATATAAAAAAGAAGAGATATTTTATATGGAATGAGGTTTCACAACAAGCATTTGACAAATTGAAGGAGATAAGGAGCTTGTGCCTTGTGTTTGTTATTCATGATTTATTCCTTCCCTTTTTTTTGAAATGTGATACATCAAGAGAAGGAATTAGAATATTTATTATACACAACAAGTACCCA
The DNA here is from genome assembly GCA_007258455.2 of Sequoia sempervirens. NCBI lineage: Eukaryota > Viridiplantae > Streptophyta > Pinopsida > Cupressales > Cupressaceae > Sequoia > Sequoia sempervirens. Next base: position 670,843,960 of record VDFB02271358.1, read on the forward strand.
ATTGTATTTGAGAGTAAAAAACTCATAGATCTAGAAAGGTGATTATTTTTATATGATAAGGAAATGTTTCCTACTATGCATGCATTAACCAAATTCAAGAAATACTTGGAGCATGGTCAATTTATGTTTGAGACTATTCACAATAGCTAGAGGTATTTACCCAGTCAAAAATATCTAGACAAGTGGAAACAAAAGTGGGTAAGAAAAAAATCTTGACTTTAACATTTAATATGTTAAAGGCAATAAAAATGTTATTATCAATATGATATCTAGAATGCCAACTCCATGTGTGATGTCTCATATCTCTATTGATTGGAGGGTAGACATTATAGAAATACATACTAAGTTTGAAACTAATTTGTTGGAAGGGAATTTTTTGGATGACATGTATAAAGTGTGTAATGAACTCATTCTCTACAAGGGAAGAATCTACTTGGTGCCAAAATTAAGAATCAAAGGAAATATTTTGAGACCTATTCATGGTACTCGTTTGGTGGGTCATCTTGAGTATTTTAAGGCCTATAAGAAGATTAGGTAAATATTCACATGGAAGGAACTCAATTATTATCCTTAAATAATATATTCATAGCCATACAAACAATATTCTTTGAAATAAAGAAGGTTAGAAAACTTAAGCCTCAATTTTTAGGGGCCTTAAAAATATTTGAGAAGGATTGGTGAAGTTGCCTGTGAGTTAGAATTGGTAGAGGGATGTTAGCTTCACAATATAGTCCATGTGTCTTATCTCAAGAGAGCACTTGAAAAAATATTGTACCTTCAAATGATTTACCTTCATTATATGAAGAAGGCAAGTTGATTTTGATTCACAAAGTAGTCATGGATGTGAGGGAGAGGAAGCTAAGGAATATTTGGTTCAATAGAAATATCTACCCATAGAACATGAAACATAGGAAGGCTCTTAAATATTGGAGCATCTAAATCTACAATTACTCGAGAACAAGCAATTTTGAGTGAGGTGGACTTTTCACATACATCATTTTAAATTAAATTAGATCTATAGATATTAGGTCTATTCATTATTTTCTTTGTTCCCCTTGATCATATTTTGATGCATGTTATTTCCCTTCTTTTTCAATGTATTTTGAGGTCTATTATTCTAATTTTTTTGTTAGATGTCAGATTGCCCCTTTTGGGTATGTATTTACTCCCAACTATGTTTCTCCTATCTTTCTATTGGAGTTTAAAACTTCTTGATCTTGGCATGCCTCCTATCCATCTCTCACTATTTCCTTTGTATTTGCTAGACTTTCCACACCTATCTTTATCAACATACACATTACTCAACCCCCAATGCTTGACCTTTAGTATGATTCTTGTGGCATTTCCAACCCTCAAACTCTATTATTATATTTGATCTTTTCTCTTTCTAAATCCCTAACACATGTAATTTCATTTAATGGTCTATTTTATGTTATAAATTTCAAAAATGGGATCTTTCTTTCCCATAATCACTATCCAAAAGGAGAGATATGGATTCATATTTGTGACTAGCTTATTATTTTTGTGATCAATATAAAAGGGTGAACATGTCCATTCCCATTTTTTAGAAGTCGATTGTGCACTTGTGTTCAAGTGTGGAGATTAGAGAATGAAATTATTTGATTTTGAAAGTTTAGGATGAAATTTCTTTAGCGAGAGAGAAATTTGAATTCAAAGGTTGTATTGGAGATTCATTGATTTTAATTTTTAGTCACATTGTATTGGTTAAGTTATTATTTCCATGAGTATGTAATTATTGTTTACTCATTAGAATGTGAAGAAAATGATAATTTTTAAATGGGTGAGTGCATAATCATCAAGGGCCAAATGGTGTAATACAAAAAAAACTACACCTTACTTATCCAAAATGTTAAAATGGATACTTGAATTTTTTTATAGGTTGGATAAAAAGGTAATTTTGGTATGGTAACAACAAACTAAAATAGATATCCATTTTCTAGTTCTTGATTATTTTGAAAAGTCTTATATGTTGCAACCTATGAGGTTTGCCAAAATATGTAATATTGATAAAAAAAATACATAGAATAATAAATATTAGATAGGGAGGAAGAAATATCAGATATTTCAAAGCCAAAATATCTCCTAGGATCAAGAACTATCTACAAGTAATTTTTTATTTTTTTTCTTTTTGATTATTTTCAAAGTTAAATTAAAATTATTTATATGCTTTATGGTTTTCAATTTTTTATTCTAAGCATTAGTTTTGAACTCAAATATGAATGTTATTAAGTAATTTTCATTATCTTCTAAATGTTTAAATTAAATTATATATATTTTAACAAGATGTTATTTTAAATCGTAGATTTGTATGTTTAAATAATAAATAGGTTATAAGGATGAACAAGCTCAAAAATTAAACCCTCCCCCACTGAACCCTCCAACAAAGTGAATCCTCCAACAATTCAAGAATAAATTAAAAAATATCAATGAATTAAATAGGATTATAGAACTTTATCATTGCCACCCTCAATTGACTTCAATGACATCCATCATCAAGGAAATTGTCACCCATGTTATGTTTCAAGTATGAAGGTGTTGTCATTGATGTTAATAGGATGTCTACTGGCTAGTATTGTCATTAATGTCAACTATGTGTTAAGGAAGTTTGTTGCATATCAAGGATATTGAGAAAATTGTGAAAAAGAGGAAAATAGGTTGTTGCAGGTTGTGCATGTGTAGTTGATATATTGAGGAAGTGTTGTGAGTACATGCAATTATATTTTTGTTGTAGTGTCTAGAGATGAGTTGGAATGTAGTAATGTGCTGAGATGATGTCTTTAGTACTTGGTTTCTGTAAGATTTGGCTATGGAGATAGCCACCCAAGATCTAAAGGCCTATGGAGAGAACAAAATACTCAGAAGATCAATATATATGACAAGAATAAATTGTATTCCTATCAATGAATGCAAAAATATTCAATGTACAATATAGTAGAGACCCCTTGGTTATATAGCTAAGGTGAGATACAAGATGTCATAATATTATGAAAAGTGTCTTAATCTTATGATATGAGACAACTAATCACAACTACCTAGGTCACATGTGTTAGTTGTCAAAAGATAAGATAACAACTAATGACAACTAAAACCTTCTAGAAAGAATATTAGGACCTAAGTAATCTTTACATGTGAATATGTCCCCTAAGTCCCTAGTATATCCTCTGTAGCCAAATCACTGCCATAGTTCTTGACCCTGTAGTGAAGTCACTCCTTATGCAGAGTGAACTAGGTGAAAGATGAGGAAAGTGGATGGAAACTAGGTACAAGACATTTATTCACACCAACACCCCCCTTAAGTGTAACTTAGGGAGAATATTATTAGAGAAATGACACCAAGATGCAAAGATGGGTCCCAGCTACTAGGCCATGTTAGGTACCCATGTACATATGTAATGCAATCCCTCACAACCAGGGAAAAAACTAGTAGAATTTGGAAAATAAATGACTACGTGACTAAAAATTTTAGTCACATGACTAAAACTAGTAGTATTTGGCAAATAAATGACTAATTTGGTCATTTATAAGTGACTAATTTGGTCATCGAGTACAATGACAACTAAATGACTAATATCAGACAAATAAAAATGACTAAATAAATGACTATTACTCCTATATTCTTTTTTCTTTCAAATTTGATCATAATCCATAGAGCTTAAGCCCCCCTCATGGGACCCCTACCTAAGTGGGCCATTTGGCCACCTAGATTGCTTGGTGCACCAAAAATACCTATTGCATGGAAGGAATTGTCTCTCGATGCAGTCTTAAGGCCTTCACATGTTTTATAAAAAATTTAACATTTACATTCTTTAACTTTTATTACTCATTGTGTTAGGGAGCCCTAACTTCAACACATACTCTATAACATATTAACATACATAATTTAAATGAACACATATATAAATAAAAAATAAATTGCCTAGGTATATATTTCTACCATTGTCACTTAGCATTGGCTAGGAGTGCATTAAATTTGAAGCCTCTATGAATGAATGTGAAACACATTACATTTGTTATTTTAGAAGAGTTGCTTCTTGAAAATTCCAATTCATTTACCATTGCTTCAAACCATTTGCCTCATATAAAGATATAGAATTGTATTATTCAACTACATACGCTATTAATACCACTCATTTCATTTACATATACTAAATTGAAACTATTAAATTATACCATGGACTAAAATCTAAAAATTATGACATTTCATCAATATTTAAAAAAAAAATATATTCATAGAAATTAACTAATAAAATTGTGTCCATATCAATGCAAAACGATTAAATGAATCTTGATAATGGTGTGTCCTAGACTATCATCCAAAGAAGGAAGAGAGGTCTTCCTAAAATATAAATATTTCTAATAGACACATTTTTGGTGTGCAAATTGCTAGGTAAAGGCCTAGTGTGGTGTATGCAACTAATCCTTTGGTTATTTTTGGGTTTGTTATTGTTGTAAGGTCGTTGTAGTGGGGTAGCTTGGTTGTAGTTGTAATGTTGTTTGGCTTTTGTTTCAAGTTGACGTTTGTTGTAAGGGATTTTAGGACCCCTTCGAACCTATTTTATCCATATAATTAAAAATAGTTTTTTTTCATATATATTTTTTTACTATTAAAAAGGGCTATGAATTACCACCACAATAGTCGTGACCACTATGGTGGTTGTGTTACCACAACCCCACACACTAGTGACCATAATGGCTATGTAGCCACAATTGTACATGAAACTTTTAATCTTAAGTCATTTTAACACATTTTATTTTATAATTTATAAAAATATATGTATATAATATTTATTATGTTAACCATATAATATATTTGTAATTTATATATGTTTTAATATTTTCAATTGTATAATTATTTTATATATTTTTTAATATATAATTTTAAATTTTTATTTAAATTTCTATCATATGTAAGTTTATTTTATTTGTTCTTTTATAAAATTAGAATATCATGAGAATGAAAGCCATTTTTTCATATGTTTTTCACAGTTTTTTGCTACTTTCCTCGCCACTATCGGTTTCCCACTCCTCCAAACTCTTCCTTGTTGGTATTGACCTTTCACTTCTCCAATTTGGCGAGCTACAACCTAAAAATAAGGTTTTGACGAGGGTTTTAAATTATGTATCATCAGCATCTTCGACACCACGACACAATTTGTGTAGAATTTTTAGGTAAGTCACTTACCATGGTTTCAGTGAATTTTATTTTTTGGAATCTTTAGGTGTTTGTTGTGAGTTTTTTTTTACCAATTGACCTGAAGCACTACTTGGTTTTCCTAAAAATGCTTCAGCACATCATTTTTTGTAAAGCCAACATAGAAAGACTAGAAAAATAGGAACAAGGAAGAATAATGCCTATAAATAGCCTTAGGAGGCAGGGTATGAGCATAGGAAAGAGTCTTGTTATTTTTCATGGCTTAGCAAGGAAGGAACCACCTGTCACATGGACTAAAGAGTGATTTCTATGCATGGGAACATGGTGGCAGTTCTCTGAGTGAGTGATAAATAGGGTCAAACAAAGATTTGTTTGATGTAACAAGCCAAGGACATGTTAATGAGAGATGGAGGCATATGCCTCACGTAATAGAATGACTTCTAAACCCTCCCAGGTTGATGGGTCATGGTCTATATTTAATTTTAAGCAATCGATCCCATGATTGGCTGGACAGTCTTCCACCTTGTTCCCTTCACATTAGCAGTGCTTGCATTTGATATCGTGACACCAAATTCCCCATACAAACCTTTTGCTTCATGAAGTATACTTTTAGAGATTATTAAATGTTGTTACAAGTAGTCACTTCATTGGGAGAAACTATACATATTTGTTGCAAGAGGGTTATTTTCCCTAGATTCAAAACTGTATTAAAAAATGAACATTGAAAATCAATTTTTCGGTTCACACTTTTGTACCCATAATCAAGATGAATGATTCATTGGATTGTAAATAAATAAACAAGATCACCATATATATACAAATCTTTATAAGTATATATTTCTTTTGTATCATGCTCTTTATCTTTAAATCCTATTTGTTGTCTCAGTTACAAGAGTCGTAGATTTGATCCCTGTTGATCTATCTATAAGCCTCTACTTTTCAAGTAGTGCCTCATTTTAGGTTTTTTTTAGAGATATTTCAAGCAAGGCTACATTTTGGGCCCTTTTTGGAGATATTTGTTTATTTTCATTGATTTTATTATTACAATTTATTTTTCTATAATATCAGGTTTATTTTCTTATTTTCTTGTTTAAAATGTTATGAGTTGTGGCCTTTTTAATTTCTTAAATTGGCAATATTTGCCTTGCTACTAGACAATGTCCCCCTTTCTTTTTGGCTAGGAGAAAGGAAAGAATTTAATAATTCATCATAGAAGTGGATTCCATTTAGGTTATCATAATTATTATTTCTCTTCCTTGCCACTAGATGATATCCCATATGGATAAAAAAATAGCTTACTTTATATTTCGATAGGTACATGGAAGGGTTATTCTACTATGGGGCAGAATGATATGAGCATGAAGCCTGTAGCAAATGTAACCTGGAAAACATGGATTTCTTAGCAAGTTTCTGAGGAATCAAGAGTTGGTTACTTGCATCAGCTATGTCCTTTACATATTTTTGCAAAACAACAACACTTGTCACACTCTCATTACTCTGGATTTGTAAAGACTAAAAACTAAAGAATTATTAAAAAATTAGCTCAATGAATAGAGGTTGTTGATTTTTGGCATCCTAGTGGTGATCCTCCTAATTGTTAGGATTATCATTATGAGTGAATCATGATGATCTTTATTTCAATAGATTAAATTTTATCTTCTTTTTGAGTGGACATGGTAATCTCTTTGCATTTTGTTTACATTTCCCTGATTATTGTTTTTCATCCACTGCTTGTCATTTTATTAGTTTGAAACTAAGGGTTATTATTTCAAACCATGTTATCAGAAATGTTGTACCACACATAGTAGTAGTATACTTACATTGCGATTGAATGACAAACTAAAAGTGTAAATGGAATTCAATTACATGGGTTTCAAATGGGAAAAACATCTAGACCCTACTGACCTTGTCCAAGAATTAGAAAACATCAAATGGAAAAAGGGAGAATCCAATATGGAGCTCAGCCATAAGTTGGCAGTTGCCTTAGCCCACATCCTAGAAGATTTCAGACCTAATCTACCTTCTTGTATTGACATGTATCTTGGAGCCTACAATTTTACCTTAGGCTCAAGTTCTATACATGAGGATTTCAATCTTTTGAGCATGCAACAAGCATACTTGTTTATTGATTATGTTGAGAGATTTAAGAGGGATATGATTGCAAAATCATTATCCTTAATGCAAAAGTGGTTGGTAATGAAAAATCTATTGTAGGTAGCAGGGACATAGATGCTTCATGTGATTCAGACACAATGTTAAGTGATGATTGTATGTGTAGGATGGTAGAGGAAGGTGTTGATGCAATGTATGATGGTGATATAGATGAAAATAGTAGTGTTTGCACCTACATTCAATTAGATTAGTTATCAATAGATGAGGAAAATGAGGAAATCAATGATTATTCCCAATTTAGTGAACAGAGGTATGATGTTGTTGTTTGTTGTAGTATTGTGGACCACCAGGCAGGTATGTATGCAAATAAAAAATTGAATAACTCATCTCATGTAGTTGATTATAAAGAGAATACATACATTGATGATACAAATAATGATGAAGAGATGAATAAAGGTACGAGGTTTTTTCCACCCTTTATTCTATTTTGACCACCTTAATTTAGAAGACCTTGGTGTTAGAGGCTTATCTCTCCTTTCCTCTTCATGGTAAATAATGATTTTGTATAGATAAATGATGTAATTAAGTGGGCTTCAGGCTTCCTACGACTCATCTGTATTTCTTGTCTCTTTGACTATGTCATTTGTAAACTTGGTGACTCTTAAGCTGGGCTTAGATTGTTGTTGCAATCATTGAAGGAGTTGAGTTTGATTTTGGTAGGTTCAAGTTTTACATTAGTTAATGCTAAGAGGTGTAACTACAATGACAACAATAGGGTGGATTGTAGTGGCATGAATGTGTTCAGAAAAAAGCCCTTAACATAAATTTGACACCTTTAGCAAAAAATATTTATGATATTTAATTAGTATATATATCTTTTGCTAAAGGTACCTTGGGTTAGGCACCCAAGAGCCAGAGAAAAAGCATCAAAGTGCTTAATTCTAGTAACCAGAGGTTCACATGATCCACAAAAAGGATTTTATCCATCCATGCTTTATCAAAAGAGCCATTTATTAGAAACTAAGTTTATGGTTTGGTATTCTTTTAGATGGAAAGGGAAAATTACCACATCCCCATCTAAGAAAGATGGCAAAGGAGGAAAATTATGTAGGCCTCTTCCAACACATTTAAACTATACATTTATCTAAGGTCAACTTCTATAGGAGACTCCTCAAAGACCACCTCACAACAATTCACCACTTAAACCGTTGTGGCAGTAGAAAGTTTTAAATTTAATAAAATGGAAATTTCTAGTAGATCCTAAGCCAACTTACCTTGATTTTCTAGGACTGAGTGAAGATGTGTGAAGAGATTTTGTGAGTTCTCCTCCACTTGTTCCACCAATCCATCAATTTCTTCTTGTAGTGGGAAGGAGCTAGGGGCTATGGAAAGCACATTTGTGTAGCTGAGAGATTGAGCTACATTGAAGACATATCTTCTTCCAATTAATTTTCCAGGATCCAACAATAAGTCTACAATGGCATCTCAAATTTTTTTTGTGGGCTTCACATTCATTTCTTTTGCTAAGGCCATAATGTCCCCAATTGAACAACTCTAGGAAATAGATGTTTTATTGAACATATGCAAGTTCAAACAATAATCAAATGACCAATGTAGATGCCAAACCCTAGTTGATTAGCAATAGTCTAGTTTTTCAAACACTTGTAAATCAAACTTGCATGTCCAAACATCAAATTCAAACCCTCGTAATATTGGTATACATCTTCAAATGTAACACAATCAGAAAATCTAAATTATGTGTCAAATATATCAAATATGATTGTTGATTTATGGTTGATTTCTTATGGTAGTTCACCAATGTTTAAATCAAACCCTTACACATTGCAATTAACCAAATATGTAAGTAGAATTGATTAATGAGTTGCTAGATGAAGTATGACAGAAGCAATAAACATGGAAACACCAACATAGAAACCACCTCTATGAAAATCTTATGTCTTTGATATATGAACATCAAATTCAAACACTTGCAAATAAAACTTGCATGTCCAAACATCAAATTCAAACCATCATAATAATGGTATAGATCTTCAAATGTAACACAATCAACAGATCTAAATTATATGTGTCAAATATATCAAATATGATTGTTGATTTATGGTTGATTTCTTATGAAAACATACTATCATTCACCAATGTCTAAATCAAACCCTTACACATTGCAATTAACCAAATATGGAAGTAGAATTGGTTAATGAGTTGCTAGATGAAGTATGACAGAAGCAATAAACATGGAAACACCAACATAGAAACCACCTCTATGAAAATCTTATGTCTTTAATATATGAACAAATTGTTCTTCAAATAACTGCCTGATGAATATTGGTTTTGAATCATTTTGAAATGGGTAGTGTTAGCAAGTCATTTAGTATATCCCTAAGGATGAGAGCTTTGAGAATGAAATGAGTCTGAGGATCTATTATATGAAAGGTAACATATATAAAATGATTTTTTTGCAAAGAACTTATGCCATGTGCCTTTCAATATTGGTGGTAGGCACTTCAATTTAGACAAGAACTCCTCTAAGTAGGTTATTTGGAGTACAAATGTGAAAGAGGTTTTCACTTTTAAAAAAAATGGCTACCAAATGCAAACATAAAGAAGTGATTTTGATAAAGATCTTATTATATAAGTTCTATAATTTGGTTTTGTGTACATCATTGCCATGCTATTTGTTAATCTTTGTAATTGAACTGAAGCATTACTTATAAATTTTGCATTT
>VDFB02271358.1:670854087-671161054 GCA_007258455.2 Sequoia sempervirens
CATCATGGTATGATAAAATATAAGGCACCAGAGGGTGGTTCTTAGCATACCATGCACCCCTCAACAACAAACTAATTGAGAGGAGAGAGATCCTACTTTGTTCCATTGGAGAGGATAACATAAGAGTGAAATCAATGGGGTGAGTCCAAAAAAATAAGGTTTTAGGGTGAAGGAAGTGAGAAAAGTGACTTTTTTGGTTACATGACAAATAAATAACCTTTGTCACATCTGCAATCTTCATGGCAATCAAATATGTAGACTTGGAAAGTCCTAGCCTTGTGGAAATATATTTGTTCATTAATAGCATGCTTAGCCAAAAGAAGGTTGTTCAACAAAAAGAACCCCCACCTTATAATTCTACAATGAGCACATTTATTTTAATAAGACAATGGTGGTGAGAGACGTTGAACACTCCTTTGCACATAGCTGCCCATGCACTGAACCCAAACTGGTACATGGTGAGGCTTTGTAGATTTCTTCCCATAAATGACAAGGAGATGATGATGGGTTTCATGAGACCATTTTGAAGATGTACAAAATAGAGGATGCCAATTAATTTGATACAACTAGAAAATATTTTCCAAACAATGAGGTTTCATGAAGGCCATTTGGAAGATGTAGAATAAAGAGGATGCCACAGTAAGTTGACACAACTAGACGAGGTATTCCAAACTAAGAGGTTACATAAGTTCAACAACGATCGATAGAGAAAATTTAGCATGGGAGAATGAAACAAGTTGGTGGTGGTTGTATGACCCTCCATGATTGATGTGCACACTTGCCATTCAACTCTTATAATAGGTTTGTAGTTCCTTTGCTACCAAGAGGAATTAATCTAAATAAAACTTATCCTATGATGCTACTGTACAAGTATGATGAAAAAATTCTTGTATATTTTTTACAATGCAATTCCATAGTAGAATAACTTCTATGGAAGTTTATTAAAGACATTGATGAAATATAGAGGAATTAAAAAGATACTTGGATGTAGTTGGATTGAAGGCCATAAACTGGTACATTTTTTTTGTGTAGGAGACATATCACATCCACAAACATGGCAGAGGTATGCAAAGTAGGAGAAATTGGCTTGGCAAATGAAGGCAACAGGGTATAAAGAATCATTTATCTGCCACCATAGTGAAAAGTTAACAATTGCATTTGGTTTGTTAAACATGGCCCCTAGTACAACTATTAGAGTTGTTAAGAACCTTCAAGTATGTTTTGATTTCCACATTGCATCTCAAAGGATAAATTCAATACTTGGAGGGCTCAATTATCATGATGCCCACACCTCATGCACTACATGACATTCCTGCTTTTGTTTCTAACCATACAACCCATCCTTAAGTCATATCTTCTCCAAATCATTCACCTTTGCTAGACAAAATGAATTTACAATTTGTTATGGAAGCTGTTGGATGATGCATGCTATGTAGTTCTAAATACATTTTTTTTTCTTTGGTTATGTGTTGCAGAGTGCAGGTTGCCTCCTTAGAGAACTTTTTGAGATTTTCCTAAAAAGAGGATGGGCTCAGTTAACAGAGAAGGAACTTAACCTGTGCAAGATGGTTGGAAAGCACATGTGGAGTGTTCAAACTCCACTCCGACAATTTAAAGGCATTCCAAATGACATATTGACCAAAATTGAGAAGAAAGGTTTAGCTTGGGATCAATATTATGATCTTTCAACCTAGGAGATTGGAGAGCTCATTCGTTTTCCAAAGATGGAAAAAAACATTCATAAGTTTGTGACAAATTGATAAAAATGGACTGCAAATACCTAGGTTTGAATAGGATTGAAATGCCTAAACTGCTGATACAAAGCTTCATATGAAGGATTTCTTAATGCAGATATAGGAAGTGGTCGCAAATCTAGAACTTGATAATGTGGTCTATTCAACTTAATAATGTTCTAAGTCAAGTTTTATGCTATACCCATTTTCTAGAATCAACCAGAAATAAGTTACCACTAATAGCTACAGTCATTTGATATATTAATCACTGACCAGTGAAATAAATGGGTTGAGGGGAAACACCCCTAGTGGGGTTGAGGGGCAACACCCCTCGTGGGGGTCTGGGGGCAATGCCCCTAGCAAGGTCGAGGGGCAATGCCCCTCACGGGGGTCTAGGGGTAGCTGCCCCAGCAGGGTTGAGGGGCAGCGCCCCTCATGGGGGTCTGGGGGCAATGCCCCTTGTGGGGTCGAGGGGCGGCGCCCCTCGCGGGGTCTGGGGGCAGCCACCAATTTAAGGCTTCCGAAACCATACAAAACTCCATGGCACACCTCACTTTCATGATTTTTTGAGTGGCAAAAAATCAGCTACCAAGTCTAGCTTTTATTTGTACCTTAAAAGCCCTATAGCATGAGCTCAAAAGAGATTAGTTTATTGGATTAAAGTCAATTAACAAATAAGTCAATCTCACATTTCACTCATGTCAAGTTAGTCAATTCCATCTTTCACTCATCAATCAAATCAACTAATTAGCTGTCAAGTTAACTCTCAATCAAATTAGTTGATTGGTCAATTAAGCAAGTTGACTAATTAGTCAATTGAGTTGAATAGTTAATCATAGTTAATTATAAATCATATCTTTATCCTCAAAACCAATTAAATCAATCTTGGCCATTCATATTTTCACCTCTAAATCTATAAATCCATCATTCCTTCCAAAAATTCGAGGAGAATTTTGAAAAAGTCTTTGATCCATTTATGAATAGTTGAATCAAATCATTGTCATATTATCAAAGAGCTTGCACAATAGTTAAGCATCCACAAATTCATCAAAAAATAATAATCAACAAACCTAGCTGACCAATTAACTAACTTGATTATTATATTGCTATCATGGTTAAGCATGCTATCACCCCATTAGTAGGATGTTGTGTTATCTTCCACCAATGTGTTCTAGTGTTGTTGATATGCTTTCATCAGTCTATCGATGGAGCTATAAAGGGAGTTCCCTCGATGTAGTAATGTTAGGCCGATAGTGACACTATTGGCCTAACATTACTACATCGGGGGAACTCCCCTCATAGCTCACCGATAGACTGATGAAAGAAGCTCACTTGTTCATGTCAATAACACTATCAGCCTAACATTACTACATCAGGGGAACTCCCCTCATAGCTCCACCGATAGACCGATGAAAGCAGCTCACAACACAAATATTAGTGTAACAGAAGGCTATCAGGCCAACATAAAACTCGTTTCCCCCGATGCAATGATAAAAGGCTAAAGGCATTAGAGGAAGTGACACCTATTGGTGGACCATGATTGAATAGGAAAAGTATTTACCATCTATTATAAAATATTGAATTACAATGTTAGATAGACTTGAAAGTTTGAAACTAGCTAGACAAAAAATAGACATGTCTGAAACACATATATATGGAATTGTGCATCCAAACTCCAAGGTGACTGTATAATAATAGGATTAATAAGATAGAACTGCAACAGTTTATTCAGATTTATTGTCTCAGCCCAGGACAAACATTCTAGAATTAGGAATATAGAAAAGGAGTCAATCAGATGTATTCATTCTCCAAAGAGAAAATAAATTGAAAACAAGTCATTGAGGTACTAGGTGGAACCGTTGAATCTCATCCAAGTTGTTCAAAGATAATTTCCATTATTTTCTTATATTGCTAATGTAATTCAATATAAGGATATTCAATATTATAAGGTGGTAAGTAATAACTCCTATGGATAAAGGCATGCAACCAATTTTCTAGTTGTGGACTTACTGCCATGGTAACATGGACACAATAGGAAGGGCACAACAGTGATGTAGATCACATCATTACTCTACCTAGTGAACAAAATATTATAAATGAAACTCAAATAAACAAAACTAGAGTACAAAATTATGTGACAAACAAAATAGCATTCAAAACCAAAAGACAAACACTTAAAGAGTAGTAAAAACACCAACCTGCATAGCAAAATTGAATGTCATGAACTCCACAATGGGTTTCAATCCATAATATGTTGCATCGACATCAATGCCGATAAAACCAACCTGCAATGGCAAAATACATGCAAACATAAATTGGCTATATATTTGAATAATAAAAGATATAAAGGAAAAATGTCTTTTGACAGGATTTCAATTAGCACATTTTAACTTTAGAAACTTGCAAACCTCAGTGATTGGGGTATCGAGAACCTTGTCAGGTCCAGAATTTTGCAGAAGGCCTTTAGAAACATGTAAAGAAACATGAATATAAGTATATCAAATGCAAATATCTCAAATATTCAAATTTTTAGTCAATTATTCAATAGCAAAGGGTTCTTATCTGATTATTATATAATTTTGATAAAATTTCCACAAGTAAATTACCTTATAAGCTCCTTGGTATTCACCAACCTGGTAAAAAAAACTCACCAAGATTAGTAGGCACTTTCTAAAAATAATATGGTCGACTCAATGATGCCCTTTCTCCCAAGAACTTGCAGGTGATGCTACTTTATGAACTTTACTTCTTTCCTAAAATCTGTCAAGTATATTGGAATACAATTTATTTGGTTGAAATTATTTATATTGATAAAAATGCATACTCTCCTGATGTAATATATGCAGGATATGTGTGAAAAATTACAACACAATATGGTTTATTGAGTAATGGAAACAAAATTGGATTTGTTGATGACTCTGTAAAATTGTTAGAAATCTTTTAGAGTATTGTGGTCAGATTTATGACTGATTTTATATCAGTAATATTATGTTTTTTGTAATGTTAAAACAACAGTTTAAAGTTGTGAAGACATGTAAAACAATAATTTACAAGTTTGGTTATTAGATAACATTAGTTGCTTTAGATTGTTAAAATCTCAGATTAGTAAATTATATGTAGATTCAGATTTCTTTAGTTGCTTTGTACTTAAGAAAAAAATGTAATGTATGTGATGATTGCATAAATAAATATCTAAAAATTTGAGTTGAGTATAAGTTGATTTACAATGATGTCATTGGTTGATTTAATTCATTAATATATGATTCTATGTTAAAAACAATATGAGATATATGTCGTGTACCTAGTCAATCTATATATCCTAGGGCACCTAACAAACATGTCATACATAGGGAACAAAAAGTAAAACAAAAAACAAAGAAACTATAACATTTTGACTAGAATTGCATAGTTCAGGAATTGGGCCATGACATAAGTTTTGTAAGAAAATGGGTGTATTGGTGATAACAATATGATCCAACAGGTTGGATATCTTACTGATTAACTTTTGTGCATAAATCCACCTTGTACTTCATACTTTATTTGTCACCAATTTGATTGTTGTTTGCCAAATGCCACTGGAGTTCTTGAAATTTCTTATCTCTCTCTAACCAAATATACAAGAATACAAAACCAAGGGTAATTTTATGCAGAATCCTCAAGACCTGTACTTTTTTCTTTGACTCTATCCATGCTTAGTCTCCCTTCTACTATGTTTTGTTTTGGTTGGAATAGAATTGAATTTGCTTGCAAGTGTTCTCCATATTTTTTGTGTATTGGAAATTGAAGAAATAAATGATGAACTATTTTTGCATCCTATCTACGATTTGCTCAAATAAAAAGGTCAGTCCATCCTCCCTTTAAAATCCATTCCACAGTTAACAACTTTCCATCTATTATCCATCACAAATGCTTTACTTTAAGCCATTCTATCATAGATTATAGGATGGTTCATTTTGAAGATTTTCATACTGTACAATTTTGTGTAGGTGGCATTTTAAGCATCTTGTCAGGGTTGATGGGGAGAAGTATAAACCTTGTAGCCATTTGGTCCTTAAATTTTTTTAATTTGTTCAAAGAATAATTTTACATAAAACTTTAAGTCCATACAACTCCATAAAATGTTGAGTAGACATGCCAAGTGCTTTGCAATAATCTAGATTATTTTCCATTCCTTAGTGTCCATTTAATTTTTAATATGCCCGCCTATTATTGCAAGTCCTAGGTATTATTCATTCATACTTCATCCAATTGTTGATGTTGTTGCTGGTATAAAGTTTTGTAAGTCTGATTACTTAAAACTGAGATAGAAGATAGGTAAACCCACATTCCAACATGCTCACTTGTTGAAAATGGCTGCCAACATCAAAAAGATACCTACTCTAGTCTTATTTGAATTTTTCTGTAAAAGATTCTTAACATCTAGTAACTAAATGCTTTATAATTGAGTAATATAAACTCAAATAGATACTTCTAATCAATGAAAATTATTGAAGTGAAGCTTACACCAAAAACAAAATGATCTTTATATTGCCTCATATATTCAAACTGTATAATAAGAGTGCAACTAACTCTACAGTGAGGATGATAAGTAAAATATACTTGACAACAACCATAAAACCACTAGGAAACAAAGCTGGTCTCTGCAAGAACAGAACATGTTTACATAAACATCAAACAAATTCTAATTTTTGACACATTTTTGAAGTCCAATAATACAAATATTAGGAATACACATGTTGTTATCAAGTTAAAAGCAATTGTATAAGCATACTCTAGTATAATTTAAAACCATAAACCATTAGAGAGCATATGACCTTAACTTGGAAATTCAAATGTGTCATTTTGTTGGTAACATCAAAAGATACCATTAAAGTAATCTTTATTGTAGAAGATTTGATGTTATCTTTTGCAAAATAAATATGTTGTAACAACTTATATTTTAAGTTCAATAAATAAAAGGAGTATGACAACTCAATTAGATGGATGGTGCTTTTCTTACTAATGCAATTGGCTAAGAGTTTTGATTATTCTTCTATTATGCATGTTTTAAAAAAAAATCGTTTTACTGTGCTGGTACAATAATTGTTTGCAATGGTACAAATTGGACTTATAACCAGTTAATGGGATGTTGCTGTTGAAAAGGAGGATGTAGTTCTATGTTTATAAATAGCCCCAAAAACAAAGTACTTGGGAGGGCAATGAGCTAGCATTGAGTAGATGTAAGCTGCAAAAATATCTCTATTCTTGAGATTGTGCCCACTTTTCTGATGGTGTGCTTCATGGACTGTAATGTTCTAAACTTCCTAATATTTTGAATCCTACTCCTAAATAGATCTTCAAGGGAGAGAACTCAGAAACACCAACAATTTTGAGCTAACACAGTAACCCCAGAAGTGAACCATAAACAAATTCAATGTCATGAGGTCTACAACAATTACTTGTGCACACATATATTCAATAAAACATCAGTCAATTAAAAGAAACACACAAATGATGGCCAATATGGCTTTTTTCTCATTGATGCAACAATCAATATTCTTGAGAAAATAGGGTAACCACTAATAACACCTTGCATGCATGCACACACAAACTACAACTATCCTTATCATCATGCTAAAAATGGGAATGACTATCACCAAAACATGGCAGCCATAAATAATAAGAGCCATTGTCATCCTCATTCATATTGAAACTTTCAACTTCAAGCTCTTTGGGAGAATGATACATGTTCAAACCCACATACAAGTCTATATGTAGAAAATAACTTTTTTGAGCATCAATATGGAGTGTGCTTTGCTCTAATGTGACCCCAATCTAGGTTGTCTCATATGATTTCTCAAATTCTAGTAACTCAAATGTACCACCAATGCTAATGTAGTTTTTATAGTTGAATCAAAAACCTAATCCAAATCTAACTTGACACCATCAACATGCAAATTAGAACTCAGAGGCATTTTCTGTGAAGACTCACATTCTTCAAGTTGCCTCTCTATTTTGTATTCCTTGACACACTCTACTATGTAAAAATTGTTGTTAAGAAAATCACTCATGATCTACTCCTCCTCACTTTGTAGATCAACAACTTGACCCACTTGAGAACACCTAGCTTCAATGTTATCAAGCCTAACCAATGAACTCAAATATATTCTCTCAACACAATCCACATCAATAAAAGATAATTGTCCCAAAGTTTAGTTATTATTCCACTAAGGTATTCCACCAAGGAATAGCTAGAAACAACTTGTAGCCTTGCACATTTTGTTGAAACTTAATATTGAATTGGAGTGAGGGTAGGATCTTAATTTATTGTTTATTGTGAGTGTTTAGGGTGTGGGTGGGATCCATAAACCATTAGGGTTAGGATTAGTGGCCCGAATATTAAAAAAAGCCTGATTTTCTTTCTAAAAAGTCATTTTTTAGCTATTTGATTCAAGGGATGGCTAGGAGTTTCTAGTGTGTTGGAGGGATGCTAACGAGCCCCCTATGGGTCCTTGAGATGTCTAACATTTCCTTAAGTCTCTAAATCAGGGGGATGCCCCAACAATGTCGCCTATCTACAAGCAGTGGTATCAACATGACATGGGGTGTTTCCCCAAAGTCCCTGTATCTCAGAGACATCCCCGTCCTAGAAAAGGAAAGAATTTGGGTGGGGGGAGGGGGGGCAGACAGATCCCTAAGGAACACAACTTGCAAGATAAATTTCCATTATCAATGGTCTATTTTTATCCACCCTATGTGCTATGTACCTTAGCATATGATATTATGGAGTGATGGAGATTCCAACTTCTTGCAAACATCCTCTTAGTTATATCTGTTCATATGAATAACTTGTGTAATTGATTATATAGGGTAATAAGTTGTCCAATGTCTAGATTAGAGGTTTACCACTCCATTATTATTACTGAGGGGTATATTTATAGGAAATGAATGTCATTGGAATAGGAGGAAAGTGTATGGAGAGTACTCTATTTGGTTGGAATCTCAAGTTGGGGATATAGCTTGGAGTGGCTTCTTCCCTAAGGAGCATTGTATGGTGTCGACCTTCCTTGAGGATTTATTCATTTTACTGAGTTTTTTGGATATGGGGCATCCTTACATCTCTAGTGTCAGGAAATCTCTATTTTATTATGCACATTATCATTACTATCCAACATAATTTTATTAGGTGTTTAGATCTTAACAAGTGGCATCACAACACTAATTTGGGCCAAGTGGAGAAGTTTTATGGATAAATTGGGAGATTTTCACTGATTTTTTTTCCCAGGAAAAAAAAACTTAACATGCACCCAATTTAGGGAAATTCTTGTGCCATAAGAAATAGGTGTTGGAGAGCTTTCCAAAAGGTGGTCACCATAAAGCTTCTATGCACTATCCAAGGAGAAATGGTCATGTAAAGTTGACCCCACAATTGGATTTTTGATAAAGAATCCAACAAAGAATTATAACGAAAGGAATCAAATATAGAGGATTTCTTTTCTTTACTAGATTTTGCAATTCAAATGATTAATAACATCAAAAAGAAATTTCCAAATCATAAGGATTAGGAGCAGTTTTGAGAAAATGGACACATCCCCTTTATTAGTTATACTGGGTCATATTTATGAGTCATCCTATGTGAGGATGAGTGGTCTAGCCTCCATTATTATTAGTGGAAGGTTTATATATAGGAGGTAATAGCATTTTAATGGGAGTGAATATATGGAGAGCATTATATTTGGTTGGGAATTGGGATATCAAGTTGGAGATATAGAATAGAGTAGCTTCCTCCCTAAGGGATAGTGTATGGTATTGGTGTAGGGAATTTCCCTAACCTAAACGTTTATTTTATTTTTAAGTATATTAAATATTAGGCCATCTTCACCCAAAAAAAAATATTATTATTATTTGGCATATCTATTTGTAATGTGTGAATCCTAACAGTGTGTGTCATTGTCCAGTGATGTATGTATTCGAAAATACCTAAGAAAATAATAAAAATTCTCTTCTTACCTGCTTGTTTGCATAAATGAGTACAACTTCTCCTTTTAGTTCCTTTTCCTACCAAAATTTTAATCAGCAACATGAGATTGAAGAAAAATAAATGTAGAAAAATAAAAATGTAAATACCAGAAATATGTTTTAACTTTTTTTAAGTTCTCAATTTATATGAAGACATCTAACTTGACAAAAAATCTAGAAAGTCTAGAAATAACACTTGCACATCCAAGTTTCAACTTACAATTAAGAATGTTCAGGTGCTAACACATGAAGACACTAGCTAACCAACTCCTTATCATCACTTAGCAGAAAGACAAAAACAAGCATGATATAAACAAAAAAGAAAACACATTATGGAATAACTTAATAAAATGTAGCAACTATTTGTAGTACTACCTTCAATATCTAACAAATTTGTGGCCTAAACATGACACATAACAACCAGCATGTGTAACCAACCTTGACAATAATCTGATAGAGGTAGAACAACAAATGGTTCGTTTTACTAAACTAGAAAAGCTAGCAACTTCTTCATGTGTCTTTTTACAGTATTTACTATTTTCAGATTTAATTTATCGATCAATCACCCTAATCTAATTGTGTAACTCTTCATATAATCATTTTTTTTTTCAAATTTATGATGCAGAACATTGATTTTATAAATTGTTCATTTTGACACATTTGAGTTAGAAATTAGATAATCTCCAGAAAGCTTGAAATCTGTTTTTGTGATACTATTTTGTTCAGTAAATAAAACCTTCACCAATGTATTTCTTGCTCATAGTCCCAGGCTTACATGGACATAATTGTTATGTTTTGTTTAGTTGACCTCAATAACCACATTTTGATTTCAGTACTCCTTCCTTCCCGTCAGCACAAACTCATTTTTCATAGGAATATATCAAAGGAATGAATGATTCATAAAGTAATCCAGAACCTCAGATTCCCACCTTAATCAAAATCCATCAACAATATCAACATATTCTATAAACAAAAGGTTTGCATATGCATGTTTTATAATTTATTATATGTACATGTTGCTGAGATTACTCTAAACCTGCATCCTAGTAAAAACAACAAAACTTTACAATTTTCACCATTAACTTCATGTGAATGATTCTCATTGAAATTTTCCCTGCCTCAACCCAAGATAACCATATTATTATAATACTTCTCTCTGCCTTCCCTTAGAATTGCATAACATACCACTCTTGAATTATAATTTCTTAAATTGGCTGTTGAAATTTAAGATTCCCAAATCTTTGGTTTCCTTTGAAAAGAATGCTACACTTACAATTAAAGTAGGTTTAGAAAAATGTTCTTGTAACCAAGCATACCTCCAAAATAGAATGAAATTCTTCTTTCGGTGTGACCAATCTATCAGTATCACTTGAATCAACCACATAGATAATAGCTTGGGTGTTCAGAAAATAACACCGCCAATAGGGCCTACAAAAAAAAATGTAGTCAGAAAACAAAAGAATATGCACTAACACCCAATAAGAAATCATAGAGAATGCCATATTAAATGCAAAATTTATAAGTAATGCTTTAGTTCAATTACAAATATTAACAAATAGCATGGCAATGATGTACACAAAACCAAATTATACAACTTATATAATAAGATCTTTATCAAAATCACTTCTTTATGTTTGCATTTGGTAGCCATTTTTTTTAAAAGTGAAAACCTCTTTCACATTTGTACTCCAAATAACCTACTTAGAGGAGTTCCTGTCTAAATTGAAGTTCCTACCACCAATATTGAAAGGCACATGGCATAAGTTCTTTGCAAAAAAATCATTTTATATATGTTACCTTTCATATAATAGATCCTCAGACTCATTTCATTCTCAAAGCTCTCATCCTTAGGGATATACTAAATGACTTGCTAACACTACCCATTTCAAAACGATTCAAAACCAATATTCATAAGGCAGTTATCTAAAGAATAGTTTGTTCATATATCAAAGACATAAGATTTTCATAGAGGTGGTTTCTATGTTGGTGTTTCCATGTTTATTGCTTCTGTCATACTTCATCTAGCAACTCATTAACCAATTCTACTTCCATATTTGGTTAATTGCAATGTGTAAGGGTTTGATTTAGACATTGGTGAATGACAGTATGCTGTCATAAGAAATGAACCATAAATCAACAATCATATTTGATATATTTGACACATATAATTTAGATCTGCTGATTGTGTTACATTTGAAGATCTATACCATTATTATGATGGTTTGAATTTGATGTTTGGACATGCAAGTTTGATTTTCAAGTGTTTGAATTTGATGTCCATACATCAAAGACATAAGATTTTCATAGAGGTGGTTTCTATGTTGGTGTTTCCATGTTTATTGCTTCTGTCATACTTCATCTAGCAACTCATTAATCAATTCTACTTACATATTTGGTTAATTGCAATGTGTAAGGGTTTGATTTAAACATTGGTGAATGACAGTATGCTGCCATAAGAAATCAACCATAAATCAACAATCATATTTGATATATTTGACACATAATTTAGATTTGCTGATTGTGTTACATTTGAAGATGTATACCAATATTACGAGGGTTTGAATTTGATGTTTGGACATGCAAGTTTGATTTACAAGTGTTTGAAAAACTACACTATTGCTAATCAACTAGGGTTTGGCATCTACATTGGTCATTTGATTATTGTTTGAACTTGCATATGTTCAATAAAACATCTATTTCCTAGAGTTGTTCAATTGGGGACATTATGGCCTTAGCAAAAGAAATGAATGTGAAGCCCACAAAAAAAATTTGAGATGCCATTGTAGACTTAGTGTTGGATCCTGGACAATTAATTGGAAGAAGATATGTCTTTAATGTAGCTCAATCTCTCAGCTACACAAATATGCTTTCCACAGCCCCTAGCTCCTTCCCACTACAAGAAGACATTGATGGATTGGTGGAACAAGTGGAGGAGAACTCACAAAATCTCTTCACACATCTTCACTCAGTCCTAGAAAATCAAGGTAAGTTGGCTCAGGATCTACTAGAAATTGCCATTTTATTAAATTTAAAACTTTCTACTGCCAAAACGGTTTAAGTGGTGAATTGTTGTGCGGTGGTCTCTAAGGAGTCTCCTATAGAAGTTGAACTTAGATAAATGTATAGTTTAAATGTGTTGGAAGAGGCCTACATAATTTTCCTCCTTTTCCATCTTTCTTAGATGGGGATGTGGTAATTTTCCCTTTCCATCTAAAAGAATACCAAACCATAAACTTAGTATCTAATAAATGGCTCTTTTGATAAAGAATGGATGGATAAAATCCTTTTTGTGGATCATGTGAACCTTTGGTTACTAGAATTAAGCACTTTGATGATTTTTCTCTGGCTCTTGGGTGCCTAACCCAAGGTACCTTTAGCAAAAGATATATATACTAATTAAATATCATAAATATTTTTTGCTAAAGGTGTCAAATTTATGTTAAGGGCTTTTTCTGAACACATTCATGCCACTACAATCCACTCTGTTGTTTTCATTGTAGTTACACCTCTTAGCATTAACTAATGTAAAACTTGAACCTACCAAAATCAAACTCAACTCCTTCAATGATTGCAACAACAATCTAAGCCCAGCTTAAGAGTCACCAAGTTTACAAATGACATAGTCAAAGAGACATGAAATACAGATGAGTCGTAGGAAGCCTGAAGCCCACTTAATTACATCATTTATCTATACAAAATCATTATTTACCATGAAGAGGAAAGGAGAGATAAGCCTCTAACACCAAGGTCTTCTAAATTAAGGTGGTCAAAATAGAATAAAGGGTGGAAAAAACCTCATGCCTTTATTCATCTCTTCATCATTATTTGTATCATCAATGTATGTATTCTCTTTATAATCAACTACATGAGATGAGTTATTCAATTTTTTATTTGCATACATACCTTCCTGGTGGTCCACAATACTACAACAAACAACGTCATACCTCTGTTCACTAAATTGGGAATAATCATTGATTTCCTCATTTTCCTCATCTATTGATAACTAATCTAATTGAATGTAGGTGCAAACACTACTATTTTCATCTATATCACTATCATACATTGCATCAACACCTTCCTCTACCATCCTACACATACAATCATCACTTAACATTGTGTCTGAATCACATGAAGCATCTACGTCCCTGCTACTTACAATAGCTTGTTCACTACCAACCACTTTTGCGTATAAGGATAATGATTTTGCAATCATATCCCTCTTAAATCTCTCAACATAATCAATAAACAAGTATGCTTGTTGCATGCTCAAAAGATCAAAATCCTCCCGTATAGAACTTGAGCCTAAGGTAAAATTGTAGGCTCCAAGATACATGTCAATACAAGAAGGTAGATCAGGTCTGAAATCTTCTAGGATGTGGGCTAAGGCAACTGCCAACTTATGGCTGAGCTCCATATTGGATTCTCCCTTTTTCCATTTGATGTTTTCTAATTCTTGGACAAGGTCAGTAGGGTCTAGATGTTTTTCCCATTTGAAACCCATGTAATTGAATTCCATTTACACTTTCAGTTTGTCATTCAATCGCAATGTAAGTATACTACCACTATGTGTGGTACAACATTTTTGATAACATGGTTTGAAATAATAACCCTCAGTTTCAAACTAATAAAACGACAAGCAGTGGATGAAAAACAATAATCAGGGAAATGTAAACAAAATGCAAAGAGATTACCATGTCCACTCAAAAAGAAGATAAAATTTAATCTATTGAAATAAAGATCATGGTTCACTCATAATGATAATCCTAACAATTAGGAGGATGACCACTAGGATGCCAAAAATCAATGACCTCTATTCATTGAGCTAAATTTTTAATAATTCTTTAGTTTTTAGTCTTTACAAATCCAGAGTAATGAGAGTGTGACAAGTGTTGTTGTTTTGCAAAAATATGTAAAGGACATAGCTGATGCAAGTAACTAACTCTTGATTCCTCAGAAACTTGCTAAGAAATCCATGTTTTCCATGTTACATTTGCTACAGGCTTCATGCTCATATCATTTTGCCCCATAGTAGAATAACCCTTCCATGTACCTATGGAAATATAAAGTAAGCTATTTTTTTATCCATATGGGATATCATCTAGTGGCAAGGAAGAGAAATAATAATTATGATAACCTGAATGGAATCCACTTCTATGATGAATTATTAAATTCTTTCCTTGCTCCTAGCCAAAAAGAAAGGGGGACATTGTCTAGTAGCAAGGCAAATATTGCCAATTTATGAAATTAAAAAGGCCACAACTCATAACATTCTAAACAAGAAAATAAGAAAATAAACCTGATATTATAGAAAAATAAATTGTAATAATAAAATAATTGAAAATAAACAAATATCTCCAAAAAGGGCCCAAAATGTAGCCTTGCTTGAAATATCTCCAAAAAAAACCTAAAATGAGGCACTGCTTGAAAAGTAGAGGCTTATAGATAGATCAACAGGGATCAAATCTACGACTCTTGTAACTGAGACAACAAATAGGATTTAAAGATAAAGAGCATGATACAAAAGAAATATATACTTATAAAGATTTGTATATATATGGTGAACTTGTTTATTTATTTACAATCCAATGAATCATTCATCTTGATTATGGGTACAAAAGTGTGAACCGAAAATTTGATTTTCAATGTTCATTTTTTAATACAGTTTTGAATCTAGGGAAAATAACCCTCTTGCAACAAATATGTATAGTTTCTCCCAATGAAGTGACTACTTGTAACAACATTTAGTAATCTCTAAAAGTATACTTCATGAAGCAAAAGCTGTGTATGGGGAATTTGGTGTCACGATATCAAATGCAAGCACTGCTAATGTGAAGGGAACAAGGTGGAAGACTGTCCAGCCAATCATGGGATCAATTGCTTAAAATTAAATATAGGCCATGACCCATTGACCTGGGAGGGTTTAGAAGTCATTCTATTACGTGAGGCATATGCCTCCATCTCTCATTAACATGTCCTTAGCTTGTTACATCAAACAGATCTTTGTTTGACCCTATTTATCACTCACTCAGAGAACTGCCACCATGTTCCCATGCATAGAAATCACTCTTTAGTCCATGTGACAGGTGGTTCCTTCCCTGCTAAGCCATGAAAAATAACAAGACTCTTTCATGTGCTCATACCCTGCCTCCTAAAGCTATTTAGAGGCATTATTCTTCCTTGTTCCTATTTTTCTAGTCTTTCTATGTTGGCTTTACAAAAAATGATGTGCTAAAGCATTTTTAGGAAAACCAAGTAGTGCTTTAGGTCAATTGGTAAAAAAACACTCACAACAAACACCTAAAGATTCCAAAAAATAAAATTCACTGAAACCATGGCAAGTGACTTACCTAAAAATTCTACACAAATTGTGTCGTGGTGTCGAAGATGCTGATGATACATACTCTAAAACCCTCGTCAAAACTTTATTTTTAGGTTGTAGCTCGCCAAATTGGAGAAGTGAAAGGTCAATACCAACAAGGAAGAGTTTGGAGGAGTGGGAAACCAATAGTGGCGAGGAAAGTAGCAAAAAACTGTGAAAAACATCTGAAAAAATGGCTTTCATTCTCATGATATTCTAATTTTATAAAAGAACAAATAAAATAAACTTACATATGATAGAAATTTAAATAAAAATTTAAAATTATATATTAAAAAATATATAAAATAATTATACAATTGAAAATATTAAAGCATATATAAATTACAAATATATTATATGGTTAACATAATAAATATTATATACATATATTTTTATAAATTATAAAATAAAATGTGTTAAAATGACTTAAGATTAAAAGTTTCATGTACAATTGTGGCTACATAGCCATTATGGTCACTAGTGTGTGGGGTTGTGGTAACACAACCACCATAGTGGTCACGACTATTGTGGTGGTAATTCATAGCCCTTTTTAATAGTAAAAAAATATATATGAAAAAAAACTATTTTTAATTATATGGATAAAATAGGTTCGAAGGGGTCCTAAAATCCCTTACAACAAACGTCAACTTGAAACAAAAGCCAAACAACATTACAACTACAACCAAGCTACCCCACTACAACGACCTTACAACAATAACAAACCCAAAAATAACCAAAGGATTAGTTGCATACACCACACTAGGCCTTTACCTAGCAATTTGCACACCAAAAATGTGTCTATTAGAAATATTTATATTTTAGGAAGACCTCTCTTCCTTCTTTGGACAATAGTCTAGGATACACCATTATCAAGATTCATTTAATCGTCTTGCATTGATATGGACACAATTTTATTAGTTAATTTCTATGAATAATTTTTTTTTAAAAATATTGATGAAATGTCATAATTTTTAGATTTTAGTCCATGGTATAATTTAATAGTTTCAATTTAGTATATGTAAATGAAATGAGTGGTATTAATAGCATATGTAGTTGAATAATACAATTCTATATCTTTATATGTGGCAAATGGTTTGAAGCAATGGTAAATGAATTGGAATTTTCAAGAAGCAACTCTTCTAAAATAACAAATGTAATGTGTTTCACATTCATTCATAGAAGCTTCAAATTTAATGCACTCCTAGCCAATGCTAAGTGACAATGGTAGTAATATATACCTAGGCAATTTATTTTTTATTTATATATGTGTTCATTTAAATTATGTATGTTAATATGTTAGAGAGTATGTGTTGAAGCTAGGGCTCCCTAACATAATGAGTAATAAAATTTAAAGAATGTAAATGTTAATTTTTTTATAAAACATGTGAAGGCCTTAAGACTGCATCGAGAGACAATTCCTTCCATGCAATAGGTATTTTTGGTGCACCAAGCAATCTAGGTGGCCAAATGGCCCACTTAGTTAGGGGTCCCATGAGGGGGGCTTAAGCTCTATGGATAATGATCAAATTTGAAAGAAAAAAGAATATAGGAGTAATAGTCATTTATTTAGTCATTTTTATTTGTCTGATATTAGTCATTTATTTAGTCATTTAGTTGTGATTTTACTTGACCAAATTAGTCACTTATAAATGACCAAATTAGTCATTTATTTGCCAAATACTACTAGTGTTAGTCACGTGACTAAAATTTTTAGTCACGTAGTCATTTATTTTCCAAATTCTACTAGTTTTTTCCCTAGTTGTGAGGGATTGCATTACATATGTGCATGGGTACCTAACATGGCCTAGTAGTTGGGACCCATCTTTGCATCTTGGTGTCATTTCTCTAATAATATTCTCCCTAAGTTACACTTAAGGGGGGTGTTGGTGTGAATAAATGTCTTGTACCTAGTTTCCATCCACTTTCCTCGTCTTTCACCTAGTTCACTCTGCATAAGGAGTGACTTCACTGCAGGGTCAGGAACTATGGCAGTGATTTGGCTACAGAGGATATACTAGGGACTTAGGGGACATATTCACATGTAAATATTACTTAGGTCCTAAGATTATTTCTAGAAGGTTTTAGTTGTCATTAGTTGTTATCTTATCTTTTGAGAACTAACACATGTGACCTAGGTAGTTGTGATTAGTTGTCTCATATCATAAGATTAAGACACTTTTCATAATATTATGACATCTTGTATCTCACCTTGGCTATATAACCAAGGGGTCTCTACTATATTGTACATTGAATCCTTTTGCATTCGTTGATAGGAATACAATTTATTCTTGTCATATATATTGATCTTCTGAGTATTTTGTTCTCTCCATAGGCCTTTAGATCTTGGGTGACTATCTCCATAGCCAAATCTTACAGAAACCAAGTACCAAAGACATCATCTCAACACATTACTACATTCCAACTCTTCTCTAGACACTACAACAAAAATATAATTGCATGTACTCACAACACTTCCTCAATATATCAACTACACATGCACAACCTACAACAACCTATTTTCCTCTTTTTCACAATTTTATCAATATCCTCGACATGCAACAAACTTCCTTAACACATAGTTGACATTAATGACAATACTAGCCAGTAGACATCCTATTAACATCCATGACAACACCTTCATACTTGAAACATAACATGGGTGACAATTTCCTTGATGATGGATGTCATTGAAGTCAATTGAGGGTGGCAATGATAAACTTCTATAATCCTATTTAATTCATTGATATTTTTTAATTTATTCTTGAATTGTTGGAGGATTCACTTTGTTGGAGGGTTCAATGGGGGAGGGTTTAATTTTTGAGCTTGTTCATCCTTATAACCTATTTATTATTTAAAACATACAAATCTAGGATTTAAAATAACATCTTGTTAAAATATATATAATTTAATTTAAACATTTAGAAGATAATGAAAATTACTTAATAACATTCATATTTGAGTTCAAAACTAATGCTTAGAATAAAAAATTGAAAACCATAAATCATATAAATAATTTTAATTTAACTTTGAAAATAATCAAAAAGAAAAAAATAAAAAATTACTTGTAGATAGTTCTTGATCCTAGGAGATATTTTGGCTTTGAAATATCTGATATTTCTTCCTCCCTATCTAATATTTGTTATTCTCTGTATTTTTTTATCAATATTACATATTTTGGCAAACCTCATAGGTTGCAACATATAAGACTTTTCAAAATAATCAAGAACTAGAAAATGGATATCTATTTTAGTTTGTTGTTACCATACCAAAATTACCTTTTTATCCAACCTATAAAAAAATTCAAGTATCCATTTTAACATTTTGGATAAGTAAGGTGTAGTTTTTTTCATATTACACCATTTGGCCCTTGATGATTATGCACTCACCCATTTAAACATTATCATTTTCTTCACATTCTAATGAGTAAACAATAATTACATACTCATGGAAATAAAAAATTAACCAATACAATGTGACTAAAAATTAAAATCAATGAATCTCCAATACAACCTTTGAATTCAAATTTCTCTCGCTAAAGAAATTTCATCCTAAACTTTCAAAATCAAATAATTTCATCCTCTAATCTCCACACTTGAACACAAGTGCACAATCGACTTCTAAAAAAGGGGAATGGACATGTTCACCCTTTTATATTGATCACAAAAATAATAAGCTAGTCACAAATGTGAATCCGTATCTCTCCTTTTGGATAGTGATTATGGGAAAGAAAGATCCCATTTTTGAAATTTATAACATAAAATAGACCATTAAATGAAATTACAACATGTGTTAGGGATTTAGAAAGAGAAAAGATCAAATATAATAATAGAGTATGAGGGTTGGAAATGCCACAAGAATCATACTAAAGGTCAAGCATTGGGGGTTGAGTAATGTGTATGTTGATAAAGATAGGTGTGGAAAGTCTAGCAAATACAAAGGAAAGAGTGAGAGATGGATAGGAGGCATGCCAAGATCAAGAAGTTTGAAACTCGAATAGAAAGATAGGAGAAACATAGTTGGGAGTAAATACATACCCAAAAGGGGCAATCTGACATATAACAAAAAATTAGAATAATAGACCTCAAAAGATATTGAAAAAGAAGGGAAATAACATGCATCAAAATATGACCAAAGGGAACAAACAAAACAATGAATAGACCTAATATCTATAGATCTAATTTAATTTAAAATGATGTATGTGAAAATTCCACCTCACTCAAAATTGCTTGTTCTCAAGTAATTGTAGATTTAGATGCTCCAATATCTAAGAGCCTTCCCATGTTTCATGTTCTATGGGTAGATATTTCTATTGAACCAAATATTCCTTAGCTTCCTCTCCCTCACATCCATGACTACTTTGTGAATCAAAATCAACTTGCCTTCTTCATATAATGAAGGTAAATCATTTGAAGGTACAATATTTTTTCAAGTGCTCTCTTGAGATAAGACACATGGACTATATTGTGAAGCTAACATCCCTCTTCCAATTCTAACTCATAGGCAACTTCACCAATCCTTCTCAAATATTTTTAAGGCCCCTAAAAAATGAGGCTTAAGTTTTCTAACCTACTTTATTTCAAAGAATATTGTTTGTATGGCTATGAATATATTATTTAAGGATATAATAATTGAGTTCCTTCCATGTGAATATTTACCTAATCTTCTTATAGGCCTTAAAATACTCAAGAGGACCCACCAAACAAGTACCATGAATAGGTCTCAAAATATTTCCTTTGATTCTTAATTTTGGCACCAAGTAGATTCTTCCCTTGTAGAGAATGAGTTCATTACACACTTTATACATGTCATCCAAAAAATTCCCTTCCAACAAATTAGTTTCAAACTTAGTATGTATTTCTATAATTTCTACCCTCCAATCAATAGAGATATGAGACATCACACATGGAGTTGGCATTCTAAATATCGTATTGATAATAACATTTTTATTGCCTTTAACATATTAAATGTTAAAGTCAAGATTTTTTCTTACCCACTTTTGTTTCCACTTGTCTAGATATTTTTGACTGGGTAAATACCTCTAGCTATTGTGAGTAGTCTCAAACATAAATTGACCATGCTCCAAGTATTTCTTGAATTTGGTTAATGCATGCATAGTAGGCAACATTTCCTTATCATATACAAATAATCACCTTTCTAGCTCTATGCGTTTTTTACTCTCAAATACAATTGGGTACTTGTTGTGTATAATAAATATTCTAATTCCTTCTCTTGATGTATCACATTTCAAAACAAAGGGAGGGAATAAATCATGAATAACAAACACAAGGCACAAGCTCCTTATCTCCTTCAATTTGTCAAATGCTTGTTGTGCAACCTCATTCCATATAAAATATCTCTTCTTTTTTATATTAGTTAAGGGGATAGATAGTTGAGAGAATCTCTTAATGAATCTTCTATGTAGATATAAAGTTTAAAGAATCCTCATAGTTGTGTTAGAGTCTTCAAGGAAGGCTAAACCATAATTTCTTTGATCTTTTCCATATCCAAATATACTCCATCTTCTTTGATGATGTGCCCCAAATATATAATCTTTGTTATGGAAAAGTTGTATTTCAACTCCTTTGTAAAAAGAATCTATGCTTCTAGAATTCCCAACACCTCATCAATATGTTGTAAGTGCTCCTCCCACATCTTGTTGAAGATAAAAATTTCATCAAAGAAGATAATGAAAAAATTTATTATATGCTTGTAAAAAATTTGGTCCATGCATGATTTGAAGGTTGTTATGACATTTTTCAAACAAAAATACATGACCAAAAATTTATAGTTCCTATAATGGCACCAAAAAAATTCTTGTTAATATCATCCGCTTAGACTTTGATATGATAGTAGCCCAATCTATAATCTATCTTCAACAAATAAACTAATCCATGAATACCATCTATCAATTTATTGATCATGGGGATTGGGTATCAAATTTATTGTCTTCTTATTTTATTCTCTATAGTTGATGCACATCCTCATTGTGCCATTTTTCTTCACTAGAACTATAAATGAACTACAAGGACTTGAACTGGGTCTAATGTGCCCCATGTCTAGTAATTATTTTATTTCCTTTTCAATTTCCTCCTTATGACTCTTGGGGTGGTGATATGGAGTATTAAAGATGATCCTAACACCCTCCTTCAACTCAATGACATGCTCAAAGCCTCTATTTAATTGTCTCCTTGGTGAGATTTTGTCAAGGAATTTATAGTGCTTGTCCAAGATATCCTATACATTGACATGATATCCCTTCTTATCTCTATAGGATTTTGTCATAGTCATCAAGAACTAAGTTTCACATGCTTCTTTCTCATGATGAAATATTCTCCATATTATTTTAGTAGATACAATCCTTGTTGGTCTATTCATAATTTTATGAAGTATTACTTCTTTCCCATCAAGCTAAAACATTAGTGTCATGGTCTAGAAATTATATGTGATCTTACAGGTAGTGAGTGCAACCTTTGGATACCTAGCACCATACTCATGTATTTAATGCTAAAAACATATAAATAATCCTTCATATGATATCCTCCCAAATTAAGGTTTGGTTGAAATATATTTAAAGTGTATTGGATAGTGAACCCATCAACTGCCATTACATTGAACCCTTTCAATTCCTCTATTTTTAGACTTTTCTTTGCCACCAAGCCCTCATCAATGAAGTTATGTGTAGCACCAGTTTCAATGAGTACATTAACCCTTTCCCCTATAAAACTCGATGGATGTGAAATGGATTGTAAATTGGATTACTAGAGATTATAGCAAGAGTGCCTCTTAAAAAATTTCATTCCTATTTTCATTTGTCTTCTTCTTCAATCTCTAGTTTGGGTGCTTCTTCACTCTATGATTTAGGTTCTTCAAATATTACCTCAATTTTATACACCTATCATTTCCAAATACATCTATGCGTAAGTGACCGAGACTCCTTACAATTGAAACATACATTCTTTCTTCTCAATTCATTCCTCACCTCCATGTCTAGCCTTGATAGAAAATTGTTGGATTATTGTACATTTTTTGGAAGGAAAGGCTTGGTATATTGAAACTTATTATTTGGAATAAAAGTATCTACCACTAAATCCCACTTGATTTCTCTTGTAGATAAGGTGGTTCAAAATATGTGACTAGTCCCTCGAGAGACTTAGTTAACCCTTCAATGACGAGCATAGTCAATCTTCTCTTCATGATATTTGACACCATTAAAGATATTTAAAAAAAAAATTCCACATAATTATCTATCAAACTATATTGTTTGATTTATGTTAAGTATCTAAAATAAACCTTAGGATCCTTTTCTTTGAATCTCTCAATTAGTAGTTTACATAATTTATCATATGAGTTAATGGATCCATGAGCTTGAGTGATTAGTCTATGATACCACCACTCATGTTTAGTTCCCTCCAAATGCAAGGAAAAAAACTTTATTACCTCATATTTATTCATAATTTTGAGAGATAGGTATGTGTCTTTATTTTGTACCCACACATAAGTCATGCATCTACTTGATCCATTATAGGGGGAGAGAGATGACTTCCTCAGTGCTTCCTACACATCTCTCTAAAATGCTTGTGGTCTAGGATAAATTATAAGGCTATTCTAATCCTTCTTCATGTTAATAAAATTGGTGAGTGATATATCACTTTGGATCTCCTCTAGAAGATCTCTATACTCTGCATGACAAATCCTAATGTCATCAATAAGTGAGTTAGATAAGCTTCATTATTTGGAACATCTTCCTTATTAAAAAATGTAGGTCATGAAGGTCTTGTATTTGAAATAAGGATAATCTTTTGGTTATTTCTCTTAGTGGCACCAAACCCTAGAATTTCTTCCTTCACTAATCTATTGTCTAGGTCCATTCATATTGTTAGCTATTTTATGAAGAAATTATGCCATCATATCTAATATCAAATAAAACCTCCTTTAAAAACAATCATTAGGGTTGTCATCCATATTCATTATCCTTTCCTTTTATGATAAACTATTATGCTTTGCAACATATCTCAAAGGAGGAGAATTTGTCTCTAGATTCTCTATAGACTAACTTAGTTTTTTAATTTCTCTTTAATGATATCTAGTTGCTCTATCATTATACTACATCAAAAAATCAACAACTAAAGTTTAACTTTAGAAAATACCACTATAATATCTTGGGCCAAAACACTTATAAAAATATGCCTTTTAACCTTCTACAAATGATTATTATTTAAAATAATAATATTAATTTCTACTATTTAAATTAGATCTTAAACAACTTGGATTTAATTCACTATTTACACAAATATTAATCACATTCTATTAGAAAAAGAATTAATAGATATACTCTTAATCTTTCTCTTATTAAAAATAAATATTGAATTAAATTCAAATAGTTTATTACAAAATTGAGCTTTCATGTACATACTCACAGCAATAACAAATCAAGTCAATAAAATGTGTGATCATTGAAGCTCCAATGTGACCTTTTATTTAAGACCACTCTCTAGCCAAAGGGTTTTTTCCTTTGACTTCCAAAATCAAAGGATTTTTGTCCTTTGATCTTCGTGCTAAAAACACAAGTGCTCAATTAATTTTTGGATAGGAGTTTTTGTAAAGTGATAAATTATCCTCCTTGAATGGACATGTTCACCCTTTTATATCCACTGCAAGAATAAAAATCTAGACGCAAATATGAATCTACATCTTCCAATTTGAAAATAATTATGAGCATAATAGATTCCACCTTTGAAATTTATGGTTATCAAAATAAACCATTAAATGAAATTAAAATGTATATTGGGAGTTGGAAATAGAACATAATAAAAGGAAAAAATATTAGTTTAGGGGTGGGAAATACCACAAGACTCGTATCATAGGTTGGGTCATTAGTGGTTAAGAAATGGGAATGCTAGTAAAGATAGGTTTGAAAGTTTGAAAAATACAAAGGAATGAGTGGGGGAAGGATGGAAGAAATAACAAAATGGAGAAGTATGAAACTCTGATAGAAAGAAAGGAAAAATAGAGTTAGAAGGAAAGACATACTTAGAAGGGGAAATATAAAAATTAATTCAAATTTAGAAGAATGTACCTCATTAAGACTCACTAGAAAATAAGAGAAGTAACACACACAAAAACATGAGCAAGGAGAACACATGAAACAAAGAATAGACCTAATTTAATTGAAAACATGAAATGACACATTTCCTCATATTTGGTTTGAATGTTTGTGTACCTTGGATATTTTAAAAGGATTAAATTCTCCTCTATTTATATTTCACTTGTGCAAAAATTAGAAATCATCTTTTCCTACTCTTCCTTAGGTTCCCACCATTTTTTTGTATCACATCTAAGCCTATTGAAGCTAGTCCTTAGTTGAGTAATGACAATGTTTACCCTGCATATAATTTTATCCCTTATATATTCATTTTTGTTATGTTTGTAAGGCTTTGAACCATGTAAAATAGTGTTGTTTCTTCCTACTTATTTTCTTCCTTTGTGTCATTATTATAAATTTTTCATTCACTTAGTTTTTTATATTATTGTTAATTTTTGTTTATTTGTTTAGGATAATTTCCTATCTACTCATATATTTATGATTTTGTTTCATCCATGTGATCATATTTATTTTCAACTCTTCATCTCGTATAGGCCTAGATGCCACCTATCAATCTTCATGTATTTTTTCTAATTGACTTCATTTTAAAATTAACGTTCCACTAGCCTATACGTCACAACCATATAACACCATTGGTGTGACAAGTAACCCAAATAAGACCCTAGTGGTCTTCCAATCCCATACCTCTGCATTCCAACATTTATTTTAAAGCACATAAAGAGCTCTCTAACCTTCTCTTTTGAACCTATATGTGTCTCAATTAGGTTTGTTGTGAAAATAAAGGCCAAGATACTTGTACATTCTAACACCATTTCAAGAGAGTGTCCTTAAAATTAAAAGTTGAAATGCATCTTCCTCACTTTCAATGAGAAAATCATAACTTCGGTTTTTTTGATGAATAAAAGAGTTTTATTGCCCTAAGTGATCTCTTAAATCTTAGGTTGTGTCTACCATTATAATTACTTCATTGGAACAAAGAAAGAGTTTCACCATATACTTGGCCAAGTGTACCCCTTCCTCTCAAAATTTGATTATCCAATCTTCTATCTTGTCAATGCATAGCCCAAATTAAAAGTTGGGGATAGATGAAAACATTATTGTATTCCTACATTATCATTCCTAAGACCTTCAAACAACCCTACTTGGATTTTTTGTGTTAGCTTTGAGTTTCTCATACAATATATGAACCATTGCTCTATAATACATTGGGACTCCAAGTTCCCTAATTTTTCTCTACACTTTTCTCTTTGGCACTATGTCAAATGCCTTCTTGAAGTCCATAATGCAATAGTGTACATCCTTTTTTATCCCTAGCCTTTTCAACTAAGTGTTTGAGAATGACACATTGGTAAATAGTTGAGTGTTTGAGTCTAAAACCTACTTTCCCTTTATTGTCTTTCCTTGTTCCTCTTCCCAACTACTAATCCTACTTTCTATCATACTCTTAAAAGTATTTGCAAAGAGATAATTATCCATGATAGTTTGAAATAAGGAGGGATTATATTTCCACTTTGAAACAAAGGTATGGTTAGATTGGTTGTCCACTCTATTAGGAAACCATTTCAAATGACCTCATTTAAAATTTCTTTGACTTGAGGAGTTGGGATTTCAACTCCTATAGTTTGTCTATGTCTTGAGCTTTACCTATGCTATCTTTTTAATCCCTCACATGATGTCTATATGTATCCATTTATTCTAAAATTTATAATAAGAAATGAACATATTTAATCCATAACATTTCATATAATTTATTTTCATTTTTTTTGGTTTATAAATTTGTATATTCATATTTGACACCATTAGAAAGAAAATCATATATTCTGATCACTTTTCAAGAATGAAATTGTGTTTTTTTTTCAAATTTTTACTTTTGAATGAGCTATTATAAATTAATAATTGTGTAAGATAACATTTTTTGTGATTTTATCTTATAAAGGTACCTTATATTAAAAAATTGCTTAGCAAGCATGCAACAACATATTTACTTCTTAATATTTCATTTACGCTTTTGTTGTGAACAATTACTCTAGAGAATGGTTTTCCAAAATGCATGATAAGCTCCATTAATTTATATTTCTAAAAAAAAGAAAGTCAATGATTGTATATAGACATTGATTGATAGAAAATTCTATAATATATAATTTTATCATGTTAATATCTTTGATTAAAGTACATATTTATTATTTATTTAAACCTCTTTTATCTTGGATAATAACACATTTCAATTACATTTTACACATTAATTAAATTGATTCTTACGTAAAATTACTTCTAATTTTCATAACTTTCATTATAATGTAATGTGATATAAAACAAGTTTGAAGAATTATAAAAAAATAGATGTTGGAACATATCTCCATATCCCCTACTTTTAGATATTGTGAATCATCTAATCAATAATTTGAGAAATAATATTCTTAAGTAATATTTTTTTATACATAAATGATGCAAATCTGTAAGTAAGTGAACACCACTCAAGCTATAACTAGCTTGAACAAATAATAATTATGGTAAAAGTTTGTAAAAGTAACTAAACACGAAAAGATAGAGCTAAAAGAAGAAGAACTAAAAGTGAAAAATTATAAAATTATTGTTTTTAGTTTAGCATTTTTAGCAAAAGCACTTTTTATAAATGTTTTTCCTTTAAATATCACATTTAAATTTTTGAATACACTGTCATTATATATTAAAAATATACCACCTATAATTGTAAAGGAGTATCATATTATTAAAATATATTAAGATTGTGAGTGTCTTAAATAAAATATTAAATATCGATAAAGATAATTGACTTTAAGTTTTAGTTTCAAATATTAAGTTGATATTTTTCTTCTATTAGAAGATTTAAAATTCTAGTTTTTCTTAAGATATTTCTTAAATAATTATAAAATTATAAAATATTTGTTTTGTAATTATAAATATTATTCAATTTAAATAAGGATTCATTAAAAAATATTATTACTATGAAATGATTGTGTAGTCAAATCTTCAAAGAATAGATTTTATTTATTTTTAGATTATATGCGAGACTTTTATGCTAGTGAAAATTTGTCTATTATATTCCATGTGTAATTTCTAAATTTTACTAAGGATAATGGATCAAAATAAGTTTTTTTTTTCATAAACATAATTGCAACATAACCATGACATATGAATGCACACACACCCAAGAATATCATCACACAAAATAAAGTCTCACAAAGACACACAAATAAGAAAAAGACTTCAACCAATGTGAGATAGTTCATCACAAAGACTAAAAACGTTAAGGCCTCACCCTATGAAAATGATTAGATACTTGTACCCATCACCAAGACACACAAAACCACTTGCTAACAAAGAATAGTTCCCTAATCGATTACTTGGTTTGACAATAGAAAAAAGCTAGGTCAATAAAAGTCATATTACAACATAATACATTTTATTAAATTATTGTCCGATCCAAGAAAAACATCAATGCATGTTAACCACTATGTTTAGGGTAAGGATGATTATAATCCACAAATCTTTCAAAAAATAAAGAAGAATACATCCAATCATTCCAAGCTTCAAGAAAGTGATAGAGAATATCAATAACTTACCAAAAATGTAAACCAATCATTTACAACAACATTTTCAATGTCTTATTACATATTTATAGTCTAGAGTAAAATGCTCACAAATCACTAAAATATTAAAAAAATTCAACTTTCAAAATGAAAAAGAATGAAGAAGGAAATATCTACAAAAACTATAATAATTTTTCAAGATTTTATATGGAGAAGAAATGGTAGGTTAAGGATGAATTTTTAGTTAAAAGGATACCTTGTTAATTGTTAAGAAAAATTTGTAATTGAAAAGATGTCTCCACAATTAATGATAAAAATATAAAAATAATTTTTTTGGGCTAAAAATTTACATAGATATATCTAATATTTTCTAAAATTCAAAAATTTACACATCCTGAAAATTAATACATGATAATAATAATAAAAAAAAGTCTTAAAAATTTCTAGGAGTTAGGGACACTTCTATAGCTAGTTAGGTTTAAGATCAATCTTGCATCCCCCCAAAAAAATGTTTATTTTTATTTTAGTTAGGTTTAATGAATATTTTTTTTTTCAAAGTTTGTGTTGTCATTGATGTCAATAGATCTATGTTGTTGCATTGATGTCAACCTATGGAGATGCTTTGATTGGTTGCATTACATTGTCATTAGTAGTCTCACTGATGTCTACCTATAGTTTTTCTTTGATGAGATTTTGATTGTGGATGTTCAACCTCTTGTGTGGTTGATATGTTAAGAAGGTGTTCCAAATGTTGATTTTGTGTTTATGGTGCTTGGTTTCCAAGTACTTTCGAGAAAATTTAAATAAAATGGGAAACCATGTGGTAAAGAGTGTTTAGTGTGGTAGAGTGGTGTTTAGTGTTTTGCTTCACATTTATTTATGGTTGAATATCTACTTGTGTGGTTCAAATATATTGATCAGAGGTGGTTAGAGGTGTTATATCTAGAGTTTCATGTTCTGGATCGTCCGGTAGAAGAAGTTATGTTCACCAGTGTGTGAACTATGAAATAGTACCATTTGGGAGAAATGTTTTTTCTCCACATTTCTCCATGTTGTTGTTTCTAGTCTTGCAAATCTGGGAGTGTACTTATATTGTTCATATCTATCTTTAGTATGAGTTGTTTGAGTTTTGGTGCTCCACAAGGTTGGATTCATGAGTTGCAGTGTGTGGAAGGTTAACTAGGTGTACAAAATAATTGTGTTCTCCAGGTGTATGTTGTTGCGAAGGATTTGTTGGATTTTAGGGTATTGAAAGAATATTCTAGATTATTTTTAAGTGTTATGTGTGGTTCATGAGATGTCTTTAGATTTGAGGAAGCGTGTACTTAAATGTTTAATGGCGTTAACACAGGTTCATCTAACCTTGGGTGTTTACACTAACTGTGGATATGCTTTAGTGTGTGGAATAATTGCATGGTGTGTATATATGGATTTAGGTCCAAGTTAAGGTGTGATGTGGTGTAAGACCACTGGATCGATTCCCTTTAATACAACTAGGGATCTTATAATAGCTAGTAACCAAGTACCTTGTAGTAGAGAATTCATTAACTTAATGAGAAGGGCACCCTATATAAATTACTTGACTACTTTACCTTACCCAATTTCTATGGCTAAGTTATTAATCCTCTAATTCATGTGGCATGGTGGATATTGACATGGCCACCAATTAAGACTATTTATAGTTCATTTATTTATGTTACTAACGAATAAAATTCTAGAAGCATGTGTTGGCTGTTGGACATAGGAATAATACTACCTTAAATTTACAAGCATATTTTGGAGTTCATACACATCTTAATAATACATTTAAATATATGTTGTCATAACCTTTGATTATTAGAGGATGCCATTCATAATTTGGGATGGATTAAATAATAATTATACTACCATTGTTAATAATACTGATAACGTTGCAATAAAGCTAAAATAGTAGTCATATTTAAATGGGCAATAGAATTATTGTATATAGTAAGAAGTGTTATATAATAAAATAATAATAATAATAATAATAAATTATCGCAAGTGAATAAATAAAGAATAAAAAATAATAATAATAAGTAAATAAAATCTTGTCAAAATTAAACAATATAAATTAGTTCTCTCGGGTCGAATTCTAATGGATCATATTTAAGTGGTGACAGATGAATGAAATTAATTATGTATCTACTCGCCACCCAGGGCTGTTGTTTCAAATCTAGATTACTGTGACTGGTTTTGTGGTCTAGTGGGCATCCATGTTGGTTCACTAGAAATGACATAATGACTCGTACTATCACATTTATGGCGCCCTAAATATTGCTGTGGAACTGGATTTGGTAGAATGATCGATCTTTATTTCAGGAATTTTCTGCCCACCGGCCAAATTAATGACAGGATGGTACACCATGATTTAGGAAGAGTGTTTTACACTTGCCGGGAAAGAGGGTCGAACATGGGATATCTTCCCTTGCATTTGTTTTGGTAATCCCTCTGAGCACGCGAGCAAAGGACTTAGGAATCAAGTAGAAACAATTAATGTGCTAGATATAGGGGGTTTACGGAGGAAACTAGGAGGGCTGAATGGAAATTGAAGTGAAGTATGGGAATGAAGAATTGATTCTAAGATATTCACTTCTAATGGCAGCGGGTATTCGTGCTAGGCAGTATGGCACAATTTGGGCAAAAGCAAAACGTTTAGATGGGGGGGTAGAAAGGAATGTCTGGAGAATGGGACACTATTTGATAAAGACGTGAGGCTCTAGTTCCTAGCGTGGCTGCAACAACTGCGGTGGAATGTATGATAAAATTGCTAAATTGTCAAGTTTAAGGAAGGCATCATGAATTGATTGGTAGTAGCCAAGACGGTGCTGAGAGAGAGAGACGTGTTTGTGTAGCTACCAAATGGGGATCATGTTCAGTTGGTCTGAACGTAATCGGTGTTTGAATCACTAAATTTGTGAAGTGGTTGATGTTTCAGCCATGATTTCATGAGGCTGTCACACAGTTTAGAGGAAAAAAATAAATAAATCATGGAGTTCATGGAGAGGTTGTGAGGACTATGGACACAAAGGGTCTAGACATGGAGGGAGCTTACGTTCAATGGTCTGGGATGCCTGGAATACTGAGGCTGTGATCCTGCAGGCATTTCTATTGATTTGCATCTAACAATGGACTCCCATTATTCTGAACTGTACTCCACTGTTTTCGTGTGGCATCTCATCCATAGCTTCAACATTGGTGCAAAGAGAGACCAGGAGATAGTGCTGGCGCGTGAGAGGGTTGCGTGGCTTTGTCTTGTGTTCCCTTGATTAATGACGCCTCTTAATATACAGGTATTTTTCATATGCTAGTTACTGTGTTAATCTTCACCCCTGCCAATGGTATTTAGTTAGCATACATGATCTCCAAAAGATGTGCGCCCTGGGCCATAAGGTAGAAGTTAAATTACGCTGAAATTATGAGCATATCATACTTTCAAATTCAATATAGAAAATATGAACTCAAAATTTAAATGTAACTCCATCATACTTTGTTCATGTTCCCATTTTGATTGGCCATACTTTGCAGGGCGTTAGTTAATTAGTTCTTGAAACAGTTGTCATGTATTGTTTATGTTTTAGCACTGCATACAATTCTAAGTTATAATGAATGTCTTTACACCATTCCAAAGCTCCCAGCCTAGGTAGGGCGGTACTGGAAAAACCTATTGAAATTGGCTCTATTGCAGAGTGACCCTGTGTTATAATTAGAACACATTATAAGTGTCCCCTATGTTGTGTTGCCTTATTAATGTAAATCTTTATAATTCAAGTACAATATAGAAACTAATTTGGCGTATAAGACGTCTGCTGTGAAGTCTTGTATAAAAAGAATTGATTTCCAAATACTTTGTATGCTATTCAAAATTTCACCCGGTACTCCATCTATGCCCAGATTATAAAAGGTCAACGAGTCTGAATTAAACCGTAGGGTCTTAAATCATCATTACAATATTCAATGGTTACTTCCCCTATTTAGCTGTGTTTTAAGGTTTAATTCTAGTATAAAATATATCTAGCCCATAAGACAAATTTCTTTGAGGAATTCTGTCAAACAATTAACGTGCCTTGTCTGTGCTTCCGCATTTTACATGCATGCCTACGGCTAATGTTGTGGGATTTGGTATTACATTTATGACCACTACTTCTCTAAATGGCCTGTTTGGTGAGAAATAAGGATTCACAAGTAGGATTTTTTTTTTTAAATGACATTGTAAGTTGCGTACTTTTGGCTATGCATGATTATTGGTGCTCAAACTAAATTTTGACTTAAACTTTAAGTTTAAACCCAAACTACATGCTCTGAAAATTCTTAAAAATAAACGTGGCCAATATAATGGTTTTGTTTATTATTCATTTTTGCCAGCAATACACATAACACAAAATAAATAAATAAAAATATTAATGAATTCGGTAACTGCAAATTGTAGAAAACACATCAATTGTCAATATAAAATGTCCATTGCCACGTACCTATAATTAATGCAATTCCTGAAAAAAGAAATTTGGCGTGTAACTAAACCATTGATTTTGAAGATGGCGTGCACTATCCATAAATAAAAATTAAGTTTGATTCCAAGCGTAGTAGCTATTAAGGTGGATTTATACCAGTAAATTCAGTAGCTATAATTTTGTTGCAGAGTGGAGAAATCAATAGTAATGTTAGCAGGAATACTTTAGAATCTTTATATATTAATATTTAATTCAATGTTAATATTTGGTGGGGGCCAAAATTGGTGATTGATGAATAAATAAATAAATAAAAATTCTTGCATGCCTCGATTTATGGGATAGCTTTATGAAGTTTTAAAACATGTTTTTTTTCAAGAAAGAAAGTACATCTCATGATAAGTGCAATTAGGGCTCCATGTTTACTTTCCCTCTCTTAAATATAAATTCCTTAATATTCTTTTAATGAAAAGAAAAAAAAAAAAGAACCTCTAAGTTTCTAACCCTTGGGAATGGGGAATATTTTATTGATTAAGTTATTTAGCATATTTCTTTAAAAGGGGAA
Organism: Sequoia sempervirens; assembly: GCA_007258455.2. Lineage (NCBI taxonomy): Eukaryota > Viridiplantae > Streptophyta > Pinopsida > Cupressales > Cupressaceae > Sequoia > Sequoia sempervirens. Next base: position 670,887,859 of record VDFB02271358.1, read on the forward strand.
AGTATCTATTAGTTTATTTTAAATGGGGTCTTTTTATATATATTTTTTTCTTAAAATTAAATAGATGGAATATACATAAATGAATATATTTATTCATTCATATAATTTTTTTGGTATATAGCAAAGAAGAATATTTAAATAAATAAAAAAAATATGCCCATGTAAGAATAAATAAAAATAAATAAAAATAATTAATATATATTTGTAGTGAGAATTTTATGGAGGGTACCTAATATGAATCAAGATCGTAATATTAAAATGAATATAGTGTTAAGAGAGTGTTCTAATAGTAATCTTATTAATGAAGCTATGGTGGTAATTAAAATTAAAAGTATTCAATACCTGTAATGATAAATCTTTATTTATGTCACTTGCCCACATGTTATTAATGCATTAATTACCACACTTGATTTGATCTAATTGGATATGAAACTAAATTTTGATAAATATCTAATCAATTAGTATAAACTTTATATCATTAAGTGTTAATACATGACTTATAATTACTAAACAATAAATTGCTGATTTTTAATTAATAGTTATGAATTGGTTTGGAAAGTATTGTCTAGAATATGGTTTTAAGTTTGCTATTTATTATTCATTAGTAAGAGTAAGGTTTTATAGTTTGATTAATCTTGTAGAATTATATGTATCCAGACAATTGTTAAATAACTGTCATGGTATAGTAAAGTATAGACCTATATAGCGAGACAATTAGAAAATATTTCATTCATAATTAAACCTTCTATCAGGGTCCTTTATTTTTATAAAAAGTTTTTTTGATGAAATTGTTACCATTATCAATGTCATGTCATGCTTTAACTATATTATTGGCTTCTTTAATACAGTGGAGTGTTAGAGGATTATTTTTTAAATTAAGGACATGTCATCTTTTGAACCTAGGATATAGGTAAGTCTGGAACTCTCATTTCTTTGCAAACTCAAAGAAAATATCCTTGGAGTGTGTTGTTTTGTATATCCTTACCTAGGTCTCAGATCCCTGGCTTCACCTAAGTGGGTGGCAGCCGATTGTGGAACTGTCTGGGGTATTGGGCCCTAGAAAGGGTTGCATACCCGCTCTTATAGTTTATAATTAATGGTATAGAGGTGAAGATGAATTTGAGAAGAGTATCAAGTTTAGCCCATGTCAGTATTGATGTTAAGCCATATTTTTAACCTAGTGATTATATTTCTTTGTTATCCAACCATGTGGGAGATGGTTGAAGCCTAGTTGTCGAACTACGGTGCCTCTGCGAATTACATACGTAGGCAAGGCCGTCTGACGACGGGCCCCCGAGGACTAGGTCTGGCCCCTAGGATTTGTTCTCTTATTATTCTTATGATTACTTGTTATATATATGTGTGTTATTGTTGGCATGTGACTTTATAATGTTTCAGGTTAATTTTGGGTTAGTTGAACTGTTTAAGTCTACCTCAGAGATGTGGATTCCATGTATCCTCTCAAATTGACCATAATGGTCTAAGCAATTTAGTTATCTAACGAAAATAATTATAGTTTATGATTGGTCAAAAGTTGTATGCTTTCTTGTAGTGCCTACTTTGGTAGCAAAATTTGAGAGTTTTGCAAGTGTAAGTGAACGAAATTTGGAATTTGTGTTTTGTCTTTAACTATATTTTGGTGTAAAATTTTGGGCATTACATGTGGTCTGCCTTCATTCCTCTCTACCTCAGGAATGTTTTGGTGTTGACCTAATTTGAATTTGCACATTTGAGGTACATAGCCAACCTTGAAAGACGTTTTTAAGGTTGATGATGGTATATAAAGTGTTAGAATTTTATGTTTTTATTGATTTCAATAGACCTTTGTTGTTGTTTTGATGTCAACCTATGGAGATGCTTTGATTGGTTACATTATGTTGTCATTAGTAGTATCACTGTTGTCAACCTCTAGTGTTGCTTTGATGAGCATGTGTTTGTGATGTTCAACCTCTTGTATGGTTAAGATGTTGTAGAAGTGTTCTAGATGTTGAGTTTGTGCTTTTGGTGGTTCGTTTCCAAGTTCTTTTGATAAAATTTGAATAAAAGAAGAAATAGTGTGGTGAAGTGTTCTCAATGTGATAGCGTGGTGTTTAGTGTTTTGCTCTATATTTCTTCATGGATGAAGATCTACCTATGCGGTTAAGATATGTTGCTCAAAGGTGCTCAAAAGTGTTACATATAAAGTTTCTTGTTTTAGATCATTGTGCAGAGAAAGTTGTGTTCACTAGTGTGTGAACTGTAAAATTAGTGTTGTTTGGGAGAAATGGTTTTTCTTTGCATTTCTCTGCAGTTTGGTTTATGGTCTTGCAGATTTGAGGGTGTGCTTATATTTCTCATATCTATCTTCAATCTTATTTTTTTATGATTTGGTGCTCCGCAAGCTTGGATTTTAGATGTTGCAGTGTGTGGAAGGTTAGTTGGCTATGTAGAATGAATATGTTCTAGTGTATGATGCTGCAAAGGATTTGTTGGATTTCAAGGTGTTGATGGAATATTATAGATTATGTTCAAGTAATGTATATGGTCGATGATTCATATTTGGATCAAAGGAAGTGTGTACTTAATTGTTTAATGGTGTCAACACAGGTTCAGTTGACCTTAAGTGTGTGTACACTAATTTCGGATGTGCTTCGGTGTTTGTGAAAGTGTGGCATGGTGTGTATGTGTGTATTTGGGTCTTAGGTAAGGTGTGTTATGGTCCACCTTCATTCCTCTCCACCATAGGAATGTTTCAGCGCCGACCTAATTTGAATTTACATGTAGTGTGAGCTTTAATTCATAATACTACTGGGAGTAGTGAGTAGAAGGTGTCTACAATCTACAAAGAGAGTGTGAATGTTCTGGTGAAGTAGTGGTGGGACTTTTATGTCGCTCTAAGATGGATTCATTGTAAAAATATTATTTCTTCTTCTTTATAATATGGAAGTGAGCCATTGGCAGTGAGCCCTTCTTTTCTTTTTGGGTAGTGAGCCCTCCGATAGTGAGCCTATTGTATTTAGTGTTGCAATTACTTTATATTGTGAGCTAATCCTCATCGTGGTTTTTCCCTTCTTGGGGTTTCCACATAAATCTAGTGTTCTCATGTGTTTGGATGTGTTTTCATTACTGTCTCTCATGTTTACATTCTACTAATTCATGATAAGGGTTTAATGGTTGTTAAGGGTTTATGGACTAATGCAAATATGAATGTTAATGAGGGTTTTGATGTTTTAATAGACAACTGATTCACCCCCCTCTCATTTGTCTTGTGCATTCAACAATTGGTGTCAGAGTAAGGTTCCTTAGAAGAAATTTTAATCACTTGAGATAGATCTGGGATGGCACACAAGAAGGAGGATCATTTGTTTGATGGATCTGATTATGTATTTTGGAAGACTAGGATGGAAGGTTTCCTTATTTCTCTAGGGTTTGGAGTTTGGAAATATATTGAAACTGGATATAATTCCTGTAAATGGTTTGAGTACTGATGATGAAATCAAGGCATATGAGAACAATGGAAAAGCAAGGTATGCTCTTTTGAGTGGTCTTTCTAATTCATAACTTATGAAAGTTATGATTCTTAAAATTATTGGTGAAATCTAGAAAAAGCTGAAAAATATCTATGAAGGAGATGATAAGGTCAAGAAAGAAAAATGAAAAATATGAAGATCAAGTTTGAAAACCTCAGGATGAAAAAAGATGAAAATATTATAGGATACATGCATAGAGTGGTTGAAGTTGTCAATTCCACTAGAGGTCTTGGTGGAAATCTAGATGAAGATGAGGTGGTAAAGAAGGTACTAAGAACTCTTACTAAATCTTATAACCATAAAGTTTCTACTATTGAGAAAGTTTAGAATTTGAATAATTATTCTAGATATCAATTGTTTGGTGCATTAACTACTTTTGATTTGAGTGAGTTTGGTCCAAGTGATGCAAAAAAGGAGTTTGCTTTTAATGTTGGCAAAGCAAAGAAGAATGAGGAATCAAACTAGGATGATGTTGAAGATGTAGAAGCAAACTTTGTGACATCAATCTTCACATCAAACCATAATGTTGACATCAATGACAACAATGTATATGTTCATGCTCATGCTCATGTTTCCAACAAACATACCAATGACAATCTCCTCAAACTTCAAACAATCTCCCCCTTTGTCATCGATGGAAAATGCACAAAACTCTTCTCCAATTCCTCTCCCCCTTGGACATCAAGGGAAAAGGATGTACGCATATTTTTTAGTTCATTGCTCTCCCTTTGAAATCACACATATACTTGCTTTTATTTTTCCTTAACCCCCTTTCATATATACATGATTTTACCTAACTTACTCACATACTCCCCCTAACTAATATATACATATATGCATAGGAGTAACCAACTTCTTCGAGAGTCTAACCAACTCCCCTTAATAGTGCTATCCATCAAAACTAATCAAAATTTGTACTGGTCTATTATCAATTATCTTCCACATATATACATGAAATCTAATATTTACATAATCATATAATAAATATTCAAAATCAACTGGAAGAGGGTAGGTTACTTGTGTTTGAAACCTGCAATATAGCAAGGTGCACTTCCTAATCCTTCTTACCATCTTCCCAATCTTTCTTGGATAAATCAAGCATGCGGCTCTGTGTCTCAAATTCCATGAGAAGTTTTTCACCTTCCTCTGTGGTACTGGGTACCAGATTCAACTTTATTGCCTTCTTTGCATTAGTTAGAGCACCAGATATGGGTGTGAACTTGGTATTCACTAGGTCTCTAAGCTATCCAAACTACACTATAATCTTTTCTTTTTGTTCCTGCAGTTGGAAGAATTGTTTGTGCATATTCTCTATAGCTGACCTATTTTGATGCATTACAAGTTTTGAATTAAGGCGTAAAGCATGTTTGATTGAATCTTAAGCCAAAAAGTTATTGTATTACATGTTTCATCTAATTAGGCCTACCTAATTGATGATGTAGGTGTTTGCGAATTAAATGGGTATAAATGTAAGATCATTTTCGGTGTTGATGCGAATATGTATGTAGTATGATGCAAAGTGTATGAATATAGTGCGAATGTGATATGAATATAATTAGAGTAGAGTGTGGAAGTGGTGTAGTATGAAGTGTTTTGATTCAGTATTTTGAGCTGCAGTGGAACTGTATCTCCTGCATATCTTAGATGCATTATTAGTAGTTCAAATCTTGGCAGTGAGCCACTCCTCTATTATATTTTTCTTATTCTTTGGAAAGTGAGTCCACAAGGAAGTGATCCATTTTGTAATATGTTGTGACCAGTTATAATATATTGTGAGTTAATCCTCACCATTGTTTTTCCCTTTTTGGGTTTTCCATGTAAAAATTTGGTGTTCATGTGTTATGTGTTTTGATGATTACTTTCATGGTTTCTTTCCTAACTACAAATTGAATATGATGTTTTAAATGAATGTTTACATGTTTAAGTGGTTTCAGAGAATACTGATTCACCCCCCCGTAGTATTCTGGGTGTTCAACAACTCCTTCCTTAATGGCTTCACCGAATAAGATGATTGAGGAGTTTGAGAAGCCTTTGTAAAATCAACTCATTCAACCAACCATTAACCACATGATGAAACAAAAGGGAGATATTTGGAATTTTAAGGAAGAGCTTGTTGTCTTCGATGACTTGCAAGAAAAATTAGAGAACTCCACATTTTCTTAGAGGATAAAACTGAAATATCATAAGGGGCCCTCTATGGACACAATGAATGAAGTCATTAATGATTTTCTAGAAATTTATCCTTGTGATAAGTGATTGAATAATTAAACTTATTATTTTGACCAATTTTATAATAAACCAACATCCTAGTGGTGAAGTTCCAATTTGGCATTGAATTTCGAGTTAGGCTTCAATTAAGGAATTAGTTGTTAGGTTTAGTTAAGTCTATTTTTAGATAAGGGCTAATTGCCAAAGTTGAACTCTCAATTAAATTTTTTAGATCCATAAGATATGGAATGCATGATTAATATATATTTTGGATATTTTGGTTGTTGTTGAGGATCATAAACTATTTTGTTTGTAAGGAACTAATATAATTTTAGTGTGGATTTTCCTATTGTATTTTGGAGTGATTTATAAAAATATTGAAGGATTACACCTATTGCATAATATGGGTTTTGCTCATTGGTGATGGTATGTCTATTTTATTTATATGAATTGAATAAATCAGTAAAATCAATGTTGTTATAGTGTTATTGTATAGAGTCTTATCTCAAATCCATGCATGCTTTATGATGATTTGATTTGAAATGGCTTAAAAATATTGAGGTTATGAATTTCCTTTGATGATTGCATTAGTATTAACAATGATTGGGTGAATACTAGCTACTTTAGTATTGGTTACCTTGATTTTTCCTAACCTTTTTAGAATTCATAAATAAAATGAGATTTATCTTTATCCATTTAGTTTAAGTTTATTATTTAATCTCTCTCTTAACTCTAATCTTTTACTATCTATTTTATGATACTTTGGATCTTTAAAAGAGCACACTAATTGTATAGATTTACTAAAGAAATAATACAATAACATGCAAGTGGTCTTGAATTATAAGAAATGTATGTCTTTATTTGATATTGTATGCCTTGAGTATATTTTTTGGAATATCTTAATCATTCAATCCCCTTGTTAAACAAGCTATGCATCACGGTCAAGACCTGCCTTAAAAGGAACCTTGAACTAGGAATCCTTGCTTTTCAATGGGAGTAGTGATTTGTTGTTACTCAATATTTGGTTGTGTTGAAAGCATCATCAACAGGTTCTATCCTAGGTAATTAGATGTTGAAGAATCTACTATGGATATGAACCTAAATTTATTATACCTTTATAGTCCCTCTTTCTCTAAGGTTTTCCTCACTCAATGAGGTGATTATTTTATTATCATAAATCAAGATAATTATTGTCATTAATAATTTATTGTATGTTGCTTCAAGAATGCATCTTAATTTGAAATAATAGTTCGTAATTAGGAACATAGTTTATTATTTTATTATTCTTCTTGGTGAGACTATGCTTCTTTTATAAGTGAAATATTTATTTGTGATAAGTGAGGTCCTATTTCAACCTGATTTGAATTTGTAGTCACGGCCAGGGATTTTATTTCTTATATTTCCACTTATTCTTCAAGTCTTTCTCAAGATTATGATTATGGCTTAAACTAATCTACTGATGAATCTTATTCATATTCTAGTATTAATACTCCATCTATAGTACATTATAAAATACTATAAGAATCTATAAAATAGTATAATGAGATTAGAATTAAGATCTTGTAAGAAAAATCAAATTTCTTTGAGTATAGGTTGCAATATACTATCTGTTAGAGTAAATTACATTTACCTTAGGCTTAAGTTTTAACTTAGGCATAATTATGCATTGGTTATTCGGGTGGTTTTTTCCCGTAGGGTAGTTTTTCACCCATTTGTGTTTTTCATCGCTTTATAAGCATGTACATTATGTAAATTATTCATCTCAGTATTTTCACTCCTTATTTGGTGAAATGGCCTCGTGTCTCTCTCATTTTTTGTGAAGGTCTCTGTGCAATTGATTTTCTTGGGAATTTATTGCTCTATTACTATCCATCCTACTACCATGAAAATAGATTATTCAAAATACTCTTAGCCCCCTTGATAGAACTTGGAAATAGCTAGACCTCTCATGAGTTGATGATAAAATTTTAACCACAATAATCAATATTTTAAGTTAAATGCCTCTATTTTATGGAGAATACTATGTTTAGGTATAAACTCTTGTGATTATATTTATAGATTTTATGGAGTTTTAAATTTTTGATAAGGATGTATGGATGAGATTCATTGTTAGATCTCTCTAAGAAAGTGCATGGATTTTTCTTAATGTTTTCATCTCTCATAGCTTATTTATGTGGGATGAATTTGTGACTATTTTTAATAATAAATACACAAGATTCATATTGCATCTCTAGTCCAAGAACTTGAAAACATCAAAACATAATAAGGTTAATATAGCAAAGACTTTAGTCACAAATTTTTTGTTATTTTTTTTAGATCCCATGTGATTATAGGACTTGTTAATCTTATCTATTAACATATTTTGTGATTTTATGAAACTATTCTAAGTTATGTTCCATGAGAGATGAATCCCAAAAGTTTAGAGTAGGCTAATCAAAGGATTTTCTTCCTTAAAAAATGAGAGTGGAGTGCATAATTTGGTTGTTGTATTCAATTATAGATGATGATTAGAAACAAGTGGATATGAAATGTATCAAGGTTTCTCATGATTTCCTTGTTCATTTTGAATGTTTAGAGGACTCTAAACAGTGCAATATTACATGGGAAAACTATTTTGATGTGGAAGATAGTGTTTTCACCAAATTATAGATAGATGGGTCATGCCATAAATATGATAAGGATGATAGGTACACTAGTTTTAATATTGAATAATATTTTGATGAATATCTACTTAATTAATCCCATGATTTTTCCCTATTAGTGGTGATTTAGATGATGTCTCTATCACAAGTGTGTATTCTCATGAAAGTGAGGTAAAATAATTTACACCATAGAATGAATGCATTGATAGGATTTGTGGTGTTAACTTGTGGTTTAAGTCTTTTACACTTGAGGGACTCTATGTAGAAGATAATGAAGGTGTAGGTGTTTTTTGTTAAGGAGGTTATGCATAATGATTCATGTGGTATCCCTAAATATTTTTCCTCTTTTTCTAATGAACTTTATACTAATTTGTATTAGTAAAATTACTCAATTTCTCCTAGTATTAGTAATCTTGATCTTCATTATGTGATATTTGAGGTTGAACCTTGTTAGGCATACTAAAATGATGTCTTTTTTCTATGGAAGGTATTTGTGATTATGTGGGAGAAGAGGTCAAGGAATAAAATAATTATGTTTAATTGCAACAATGAGTATGGTGCAAGAAGTTTCATAGATTATATTAAACAAAAATGGATGGGTTTAATCCCTTACTTGGGGTGCCTCAAGTTGATTAGTATCATATATGTGATCCAAGAATGAAGAAATATATAAACATGTCTGATGATGTATAATGGTCACCTATTATCTAAGAGCATGGTGTGAACAATAGTGATTGAATATTTCATTATTGTGAAGGTCAATTTCTTAGTGCTACGGATGGTGGTGATCTACCAAAATTGGAACCCTTTATGTGGGTATAAAATACAAGTGAAAATTATGTTGATATATAGAACACATGTGAACTTGGAGACCAACATGCAACAATTTAGTTTGGTTATACACCTAATCTAAATAAATATTGGTTTGAGATAAAATAAGTTTTTATTTCCATATATTAGAAGGAAAGGAAGGTATATTATTCCATACCATGTGAATCATAGGTATATATTTTCCTTGGTTCACATTAATAGGCTAGTAAGTGTGATAATATTGTTGATAAGGATTGTGAAGGTTTATATTCATCTTTCTATTTTAGTACTAATTTATTTTTTTATGATTCACCCTATGTTATGGTTTTCATGCATGAAATATATCATAATATGGGGTTGAATGGATCAATATCCTACTATTTATGTGAATAGTATGTTGTCAACTCTAATGATGAGTTTGATCTTGGTCACTTAAGCATCACTCACTTGATTATGCATAAATATAAGGGATAGATGTTGTTGCTAAATGGGGAATGCAATTTTAGTTCGAGGAAGATCAATTCCTTCATCTATTTTATTTTTTATAGAGGAAATAATCTTGTGTAAATTCATTCATGCTCGTGTGCCATAGATTATCTTTGTAGGGTTATACATTTAAATATTTTCAAATTTGTCTAATAGCCTTATATTTTAGTTTCATCTATGCTTCCATGTCATTTGCTATAAAAAAATTATCTTGTATATGTTCCCTTGTAGGTGTTGTCTCTTGTATATGCATGAATTATCTTTTCTTTTTTTGGTTCCCCCTCTATCCTCATCCCTTTATTTTTTGGTTTGCAACCTATAAATCTTCTGTCGATTATTTTTCTACCTAAAAGAACACATCCCTAACTAGATCCTATGTTCAACCCCATTTTCACATGTCCTAAATGTTATAAAATTTTCTAATTCTAGTGTCTCCTTTACTATCTTGGAATTACTTTTCCTATCATTGATAATTGAATAGAGATTTCCTTCAAATGAGCTCCCTTGCTTAAAAAATCTCAATGATTTGTATTTCCTCCCATCATACTTTTTCATGTGCCTAGATTCTAAAAATGTAAAAATATTGATGGCTGTCGTGTTTGAACAACAAACAAACGACAACGATGACTAATAGAAAAGGAAGTTCACTGTAAGAAGGAGGCACAATGAAATCAACTCACAAACAAGAAGATAGTAACAACACAATTTCTTTCCTCTGGCCAAATCGCGAAATATAAAAGAAACAAGCCACTATGAAATTAAACGAAGTCCAGAACGTTGCCCCCAATTTGTCAAACCGATCCTTAGAATAAGGAGAGAGGAAAATGAAAATTCATTCCTTATTTAAAGAACAAAATACAGAGTATTCAACCTCCAACGAATGCAAAATAGGGTCTTAGTATTTAAATAAACAGAGTCTTATCATTGAAATTTCCTCTCTTTAATTCCATACACAAGAAATCAAGTTTGCAACCATCATGAAAAGCAAAACAAAAGGTAATAGTTATAAAGTCTGTCCAAACATCAATGATCACTCCTCAGCCACATGTCCTCTGCTCACTTACAAACTTCTCATCTCCAGAACAAATTGCCTTCTCCCTTACAATTTTTTTTAAAAAAACCATCTTCCTTCTTTGTTTCCTTACACCTCCCTGTTCAGAATGGTTTTTTTCAAGATCATTCCATCCTCCTGGAAAAAACAAAAAACCTTCTCTCATTTTTTTTCTTTTTTAGGTGAATCAACTATTTGTTTCTTCAAAATCCGTTCTCAAAAGATCCAATAGAAGCAACCATACTAGGATCTTGAATTCCAATCCCAAGGGGACACTTGTCTGCATCCAAACAAAGGAGAAGAAACCAAGCACAATGAAAAAAGAAACCAAGCATTCAACAAAAATAAAAAAAATTGAAAGAAAAATTGCATGCAAAATAGATGCCCCTACATTAGGCTCCCTGGGGAAGTTGTTTTTAGGCGTAGCTCACAAAGGGAGTTGGGTAGTAGCACTACCCTTCCAAGTGTTATGCCCTTGCAGCTTACCCCTTAAGGCTGATAAACAACCTATGCCATCACTTCATCCTTTTTCCGCTAGCATTTGGTCGGACCTCCATACATCAAATTTCCCTATACACTCTTCATATTTGTTCCATTGGCTGGCTGCAAACACTGGACTAATTCCTTTTCCATAACCCATCTCATAATCTCCAATATAATTCATCCACTATCTAGTTAACCTCGCATTGCTGCACCTTTCCCATTCATTTTTCATTTCCCTCCAACAATAATCAACTCCACTATATTGTTTGGATTTTGCATACCTTTCCATATCATTCATTGTATCATCTTCAACTATATTCAAGGGGTTTGAAAATTGAGATGTTACCTCACCATTGGTGTATGCACTATTCATCACACCTCCTATCAATACGAGCTATTCTTGCTCAATTTCCTCAATTCAAAGAGCCAAGTCATCTTCCACATGCTATTTTTCTATCTCCACACTCTTCCCATACAGATTCATGCCCATGTATTCATCTTGACACTACTATTCCAAACTCCCATGTATCTCTGCATTCTTCAAAATAACAATGGATGACCCAACTTCATAGTCACCTATGTCAACATATGTTGTTGGCTTTCCTATTTGCAAACTAGCACTGTTTCCATCCATGCAACCTTGAGGAAAATGAAGGTTCACATTCTTGGTTACTGCTGCAACTTCTTTTGACTCCCTTCCACTTATAAACTATTTTTTTCCTATTATCATCACCTTACTACTACTGCTATGATTGTCCTCTATTAGTTCTTGCAAAGGCAACAAGGTATGTTTGAGTCCATCCTTCTCAAAAGTGTATGTATTGCTTCTTCCATCATGTATGGCATTTCACTCAAACTTCCAAGGTCTAACAAGTAGCACATGACACACATCCATTGGCATAATGTCACAAATCATGAGCTATCCTTATAACTGAAAATCTGAAATTTGACTAAAGCTTGTTCATCTACCAACAACTGATGCCATTTCTAAAGCAAAGAAACTTTATAAGGAGTAGGATGTTTATTTCTCTTAAGTCCTAGCTTATCCACCATTTCTATAGGCACTAAATTATCCATACTATCACTGTCAATAATTAATTTGCAACACTTACCTTTAGCTTTGCACTTCGTTTTGAATAGAGCCTTCCTTTGTATAGGTTTATGACTCTCCTATGGTAGTTTCAACAGCACTCTTTTGAACAACATATATTCTCTTGACTTAGGTTCTTCCTTCCCGCATTCTCCTGATCTACTTGTGCAACCTGATTTCTTCTTTTAAGCCTTGTGTACCCTCCTTGGGAATATTTTGGACACTCCCAACTCTTGTGATCTAAATATTGATTACACTTAAAACATTTACTTGCAAAACCTTTGCCTCTTCCTTGATAACCATCACTCCTAACAGATCTTTCTCCTCTATCCTGATAACCTCCTTTTTCTAACTTAACTTGCCCTCTAGAACTACTTGCTTCTCCATCTTGATGGTGCTACTATCCTTTTTCTGCATAGCCTCATCCTCTACCCCGACCTTGTTGATTCTAATTCCTCATAATCTTCTCCTCTACCTTAATGGAAAACTGGTATGCTTCCTCCAAATTTCTTGGTGACACTAAACTCAACTCATCTTGTAGACTGTATCTCGACCCATTCAGATACCTTACCTTGCCACCATTTCCAGATCTTCTTCGCTATGGCTTGATTGAATCACCAACTTGTAAAAATCCTATATGTATTATTTTATTGACATATCCTTTTGCTTCAAATTATGCAATCTTCTGAAAAATATTAGTTTGATAATCCACCGAAAGAAAATTCATCTTCAACTTGGAAACCATTCGATCCCAGGAAGAGATCTTCTCCTTGTTTTTTGATGTAGGGGCATCTATTTTGTGTGCAATTTTGCTTTCAAATTTTTGATTTTTGTTGAATGGTTGGTTTTTGTTTTTGTCATGCTCAGTTTCTTCTCCTTTTTTTGAATGCAGAAAGGTGTCCCCCTAGGGTTGGAATTCAAGACTCTAGTATGGTTGCTTCTACCAAATCATTTGAGAATGTCTTTTGAAGAAACAAATAGACGATTCACCCGAAAAAGGAAAAAAATGAGAGAAGGTTTTTGTTTTTTCCAGAAGGATGGAATAATCTTGAAGAAAAATGGTTCTAAACAAGGAGGTGTAAGGAAACAAAGAAGGAAGCCAATTTTTTTTTAAGTTTGTGAGGGAGAAGGTGACTTGTTCTGGAGACGAGAAGTTTGTAAGTGAGTAGAGGATGTGTGGTTGAGGAGTGATCATTGATGTTTCAAAATAATTTATAACTATTACCTTTTATTTTGCTTTTCATGATGCTTTCAAACTTCGTTTATTGTGTATGTAATTAAAGAGGGGAATTGAACAATGATAAGACTCGGTTTATTTAAATACTAAGAACTTGTTTTGAATTCATTGGAGGTTGAATACTATGTATTCTATTCTTTGAATAAGGAATGAAATTGTATTTTCCTATCTCCTTATTCTAAGGATCAATTTGATAAATTGGGGGAACATTTTGGACTTCATTTAATTTCATAGTGGCTTTTTTCTTTTATATTTTGCGATTTGGACAAAGGAAAGACATTGTGCTATTACTATTTCCTTGTTTGTGAGTTGATTTTATTGTGCCACCTTCTTCCTACAACGAGCTGCCTTTGTTGTTAGTCACCATTGTAGTTTGTTTTCTATTCAAACACAACAACCATCATTTTGGTATTAGATCCCAAATATTTGGGGCTATTGAGGTGTGGGAAGAATGCCACTAAGAATGATGAGAGGTAGAGGAGCTTGAGGAAGAGGTAGAAGAGGACATGATGATGGATTCCTTGAATTATTGTAGAACTTTACTACATGAATGGATGCCATGGAGAGGGAAAAACAAATAGGAACACCGGTAGATGATTCCAATGATGTTGAAGAGGAAGAGTGATTACAAGAATATGATGAGGAAGGTCAAGAAGAAACCAAAGGAGTGGAAGAAAGATTGATCAAAGCTATGATGAAAGTGGGAGCCAAGCCAAAAATTGAAATTATTACATAGTTGGGAAGCCTAAATGGAGAAGAGCTTATTAATTGGATTAATGATTTGGATAAGTACTTTGAATATGGAGTTGCAAAGGAAAGACAAGTGAAGTTTTCTTGTACACGATTAAAAGGCCATGCAACAATGTGGTGGGATTATGTGCAAGTTGAAAGACGCAAGAAAAATGATGTAGCGACATCGCACAATTTTGTTTTTACACATTTTGGTTTTTGGTTATGTATTTGTTTTTCCTCTGACAAGTGGCATTCTTTTGTGAGCCAAAGTTTCTTTGTTGCTCAGCCAATTGTTGCAATAGTTCTTAGTAGAGAAAAGGGAGATTTATTTTTAGTTTATGTGTGTGGACGAAAGAGGCATCCAATTATTGGCAAGGAAACAATGTCATGTTGGTTTGGAAGGTTTTTCCTATGTGCAAAGATCAATGACTTGGAAAAAGCAACACTTTGAGGAATTTTGTCAGACCCAAGGAAAAGATCGATCGACTAATTTTTGTGAAAGGATGAAATGATTCAGTTTGGAGGTTGTTGGTTATACCTTTGCAAAGGAGGATCGCCACAGTGAAGGTTATCAACTTGGAAAATAGAGGAATCAATATAGTATTGGAGCTATTTGATTCAACCTATACAAAAGGGAGTTGGCTGTATTCGAGTAATCGATGGAAGAACGGTAAAAGGAAACAAAAGAGGCGTTGAATGTAGAACAAAATAGGGAGCTATAGATGGTTGACTTAGCGTGGGAAAAGGGATAGGAATGCTTAGTGTGTGGAGAGGTGTTTTCTAGTGAAGGAACTCATTTTAAATGTTGAAGAGGGAGAAGACCGATTGGGAGGAATCAACCCAATAAAGAATGAAATCAAATCTTTTATGAATCGATTTATTTTGTAATCAATTTTTGTTTGATCAAAGATGCAATTAATCTTTGAGCTTGTTGTATCTACTTTGTGTGATCTAATTTTTGTTTTCATGCTCTTTTGGTTAATAAACTTGTTCCCCATCGCTTATGTGAGAGATGTGTGTAGAAAATTATTTCTATCACCTTGTTCTAGGTTATTTAAATACAAAATTATTTGCTGAATTTTTTCTGGCTCTTTTTTTAGGAATCAGTAAAATTGGTTGAGATAACATTCACTGGGTTTTGTACAAACTTATGTCTTTGGACATTGAAAATTTGATTGAAAATAAAGTAAGTGTGTCATCATTTTGGTATCAAAGCCCAAAATATATGGGTAAGAGAAATTAGTTATGTTGATTGGTATTTCATTAAGTATGTGTATCACACATTGATAGGTTTATTAGAAGGGTCTAGGTAACAAAAGACTGGGCTGAGAAGAAAAGGAAGAAATCCCTAAGTGAGGTATCACAAAGAAAAGTAGAGAAACTATAGAAAGATGCAACAACATTCTGGAAAAGAGAGTCTCAAGAAGAGAGACAAGATGAAATAAAACAGAGAGAAGCAAAATGCATAGTTCAAAAGGGAGATGGCAGAGTTGAGAAGAGACTTGGAGAAATGTAAGTTATTGGTGAAACAAAGTATTGAGGAAAGAAGCCAAGAATGTGATTGGTATTGGCCCATGGCAAAGATGTTGAAGTGGCCGGTAAAGTTGATTGTGAAGAAAAGAAGAAGATAAGGTGTGGCAGCCTTGAAAAGAGAGGGTAAAACAAATTGGGACAGTGAAAAGTTTCTAAGGGAGAAACATGTACGGGAAGTGATCAAGAAAGTTCTAATTTTAGAGGACTTGAAGAATGATAGAAAAGAATGGAGGAGAGAAGAAGTGCAACAAGCAACACTTGAAGAAGGAAATAGTAAAGAGGTGAGGAAAGTTTCCATAAAGGAGACACTTAAGGAGACATCTTGGTCTCTTAATTTATTTGCTAATGATATTTTGAGAATGTGAATGTAGGTAAGAGGAAGGTTGAGAGGAAGACCTTGAAGACGATAACAGTAGGGGAAAGAAGAGTACTCGTAGACAAATATAAAGATGTGAAAGAAAGGAAACAAGTTGCAGTGGTATGCCAAGTAGACCAAAGGAAACTGAATAGTGAGAATGAGATATTGGAATGTGAGATGGAGTCGTGGAGGCTTGTGGATGAAAAGGCCATGAGAAGGGAAAGCTACAAGAAGAAAAAGGAAAGAAAAAGGATATAGAATGGAAATTATAAAATGAATAAATATTAGTGTGGAATGGATCCAAAGAATGAATTGGATAAGGGAAATGGGAGGAAAGAGTGGACAATAGGAGACTAGTATGATGAAGAAGGAAAAGAAAATTTAGAAGACTTAGAGGCAAAGATTATTGCAACAGAGATTACAAAAGAGGAAGGAAAACCAATTCACAAGGGGAACATGATTGAGGTGGAATTAGAAAAAGGAGTAGAAAGAAATGATAGTGCAAATGATTTGTGGGAACAATCTTCTAAGATAGAACAAGAGTGGAGAGTGAATATTTCTGATGTAGATAAGAATACGAGTAGGAAAATGAAGGAGATAGAATGAAAGGTTGTAGATGTGAACAAAAATGTTGGAGCAATGATTAACATAGAGGTAAATATGGATGTATTCCATAAGAATGTTGTTGTGTATTCATTTTCTATGTTGGATGATAAGGAGTTTGGGAAAGAATATGGAATAGTGTGTGCAGATTTACTGACGATATTGGGGGTTATGTTGAGAATGGAGGAATCGTAAATGATTTGTTGCGGTATAGCTTAGTTATCATAAAAGTAGCATATAAAATGGTGAATTCATATTTGCATAAGGCTATGAAAGGCATTAGTGAAGTAGACAGATAGATGGGAAAGGTGGACATATTTGAAAAAGTAAATGTGGATGTCTTTGGACATATTGATTTGTGTGTGATTGTGTGGCCAAGTGAATTTTGGAAAAGAAATATGAGAAGTAAAGAGTTGAGGAAAGATCAATAATGTTGGAAAAATGTGATAATTGTTCCAGCATGATTGTGGAAAAGGCAGAAGAAAATAACCAAAGTAGATAAGTTTTGATTAATGGCCTTATGTGTAGGAGCACATGTCTTCTTTTTTCCCCTGGATAGTTTGATGTAGGGACATCACACAAATTTTTTTAACACATTTTTGATTTTCATTCTATATTTGTTTCGCCTTCAACAAGTGGCATTTTGTTGTCGACCAAAGTTTCTTTGTTGCTCAACCAACTGTTGCAATAGTTCTTGGTAGAGAAAAGGGAGATTGGTTTTTAGTTTTTGTGTGTGTAAGAAAGAGGCATAAAATTATTGGTAATGCAACAACCTCATGTTAATTTGGAAGGTGTTGAAAGGTGCAAGACAACTGAGAGGGGAGGTGAATCAATTGTCACCAAACACATATTCAATTCTCAACCACTTATCAATTTATTATCCACTTAATTCTGTTATTAAGTATGAACATAAAATGCAGATAAAAAAAAGCAATATCAACACAGGAAATACCAGATTTACGTGGAAAATCCAATGAGGGAAAAACCACGGTGAGGATTAACTCACAATATAAAGTAATAGAAAAAATGAATACAAGAGGCTCACTGCCAAGGGTTCACTGCCTCCAGAAAGGACTCACTGTCCAACAGGGAGACTCACTACCTATAGATACAAAAGATTACACTAAAGATCCACCACAACAGGTTACACACATTTGCAACCTTGATAAAAAGAATTGTAGACACCGTCAGCTCACTACTTTTAGGAATCTAACACATTAAAGTAATGATTCCTTAATTCACTTTCTTAGAACTCTGCTTTTCTTCTTTATTCGACACTTATTCACAACATCTTAACTTGCATTTATACCCTCTTCAACCTTAGAAAACTTTCTCCAAGGTCGGCTACATATGCTTCATTTCATAAATTCAAAATAGGTTGGAAACTCAACATTCCCGTGGTGGAAAGAAATGAAAGTGGACCACACCAACACTTAACCAAGACCCAAAACAAAGTCTCAGATCAATCATATGCTTCCTCAATTAATTTTTATTCCATCGTAAGAAGTGTAAACACTAGGTTAGCCAAACCTAATGGAAAAACAAATGAACATTGAAGTACATGCTTCCCAACAAGAAGATAATACACAAACGATGTAACATGCTTCATCGTGCATGAGAACACATCTTAGATACCTTCAAATACATCTGTATCATCTGCAACAACCTTTAAACCCTAAAAAATTCTCACCAATCATCCAGACAGTATAGATACACATAGTAATACTGAAACTCATCTTCTAGAGCACCAGACCATGAACATATTTTCCAAAACATAAATAAAACCATTACAAGACATATTCTAGGTCTGCAAGACCTAAAACAAATTAGCGGAGGACTGCAGAGTAGAAATAGTTCTCCCAATCCACAGACAAACAACTCTGTCAAACCAGTTCACATACTGGTGAACACAATTTTCACTCTCCATCAAACCAAAAGCTACAAAGCAAGAGATGTCACCAACAAATGCCCATAAACAACCTTTCAGATCCACACAAGCATAGGATCAACACCGATGAAACACAGAGCACATACAGGAGCACATTTTGAACACATGCATAGCTTTGACTTCACTCTTTATTAATTTTCTCAAAAGAACTTGGTAACCCATCACATCAACACATCTACTACATCATAAGGATAGCTCCATGTACTCACAACATCTCAACAACATCTCAACTATACATGCACAATCTACAACATCATGTACTATGTTGACATCAATGACAACATTAATGAAAACACCACCAAACTTGCTCGTACTTGCAAGAATCTCCCCCTTTGTCATTGATGGCGACACATGATGTGAAAAACCATCAAAGACAACACTCTCATTTATTTTCTAGATTAGACAACCTGCACAACATTCCCACATTCTCAATATTCCGAGCAAAGACCTTCTTTTCCTCTTTTACTATTTTTCACATGACTCTTTCTCCCTCTTTGACATCAATGGAAAAGATCAAAAACTATGATCACTCCCCATTAGGAATGCACCCATACAACTCATACTGCAACAATGAAACTTTCTACTCCCCCTATGGATTAGACCCATCCATCAATCCAGATAAATGAAGATTATGTGGATCCACTAGACTGATACACCTCCATGTGCACCTAGTTGGGAGGACCAATGAACCCCAACTTCTCCTTGAGATACTCAAAAGTATCCTTCAGAAGATCCTTAGTAAATATATCTACAATCTGATCCTTTATAGACACATACTCTTGCCTGACTTCATTCCCCAATACTTTTTCTCTCAAGAAATGATATCTGATAGATATATGTTTTGTTCTTGAATGCATTACCAAATTCTTTGAGATGTTTATAACACTAATATTATCACAAAAGATAGATATAGGCTCATCACATATCACTCCAATATCCTTCAGTGTTTGCTTCATCCACAAAACCTGTGTGCAACAAGATGCTGTAACAATATACTCTACTTCTGTAGTGGATAAAGAAATCGAATCCTATTTCTTACTTAACCATGAAACCAATCTTCCACCAAGAAAGAAATCCTCCACTGGTACTCTTCTGGTCATCCACACAACTAGCCCAATCTACATCAACATAAGCACTTAAAGTGAAATTAGTATCCTTAGGATACCACAAGCCATAATTTGGAGTTCCTTTAAGATATATGAATATTCTCTTCATAGCTATAACATGTGCTTCTTTAGGTTTTACTTGAAATCTGGAAACTAAACATATTGTATGCATGATATCCGGTCTGGTAGCAGTAAGATACAACAGTCCACCAATCATAGATCTGTACTTGCTCTGATCAACTTTAGTAGATTCATCATCTTTACTTAGCTTACATCAGGTCACCATAGGAATACTAACCGGTTTGGAGTCATCCATTCCAAACTTCTTTGACATATTTCGATTGTGAAATGAATATCCCCTTATTAGTTTTATTTACTTGAAGACCAAGAAAGAAATTCAACTCACCAATCATAGAAATTTCAAATTATTTTTGCATTTCTTCTGCAAATATCTTACACATACCTTCATTTCCTCCAAAGATTATATCATCAACATATACTACCACTATCAATATTCTGTTTCCTTCCATCTTGAAATAAAGATTGCTATCGGAAGATCCCTTATTAAACTTTTGATGTGTCAAATATTTGTCCAATCTAGCATACCATGCCCTTAGAGCTTGTTTCAGTCCATACAATTCCTTTTTCAACTTATAAACCATATTTGGTTTGTCTAATAACTGAAATCCTTCAGGTTGTTCCATGTACACTTCTTCTAGTTCTCCATTCAGAAATGCAGACTTGACATCCATCTGATATACCTTGAAATCCTTGTGGGCAAAAAATGCCAAAAAAATCCAAATAGCTTCCGTTCTTTCCACCGAGACAAATGACTCTTGAAAGTCTATGCCTTCAACTTGTGAGTATCCCTTGCATATAAGTCTTTCTTTGTTTCTTACAACTTCACCATTCTAATTCAACTTATTCCTGAACACCCACTTCGAACCAATTACATTCTTATTCACAGGTCTAGGAACCAGTTCCAATGTTTGATTCTTCTCTATTTGCTGCAAATCTTCTTTCATAGCTCTAACCCAACTCTCATCTTCACATGCTTCACACATAGACTTAGGTTCTATTTTAGAAAATAAACATAGATTTACCTCAGCTGCTACTTTACTTCTTATCTTCATACCTTCACTCTTATCTCTAATTATCTGTTGCTCTGGATGATTCTTCTGTATATACTTAGGAGTCTTAGGAACAAGTTGTGGTGCTTCTTCTTCTTCTTTAGTCTATTATTCTTCCTCTTCCTTATTCTCTTCAAGTACTAGTCCACAGATAGGATCATCTGGTTCAACTTCACTTATCTCAACAGGTCTATGCATATCCTCATCAACCTTCACATTAGCACTCTCAACAACCTTCCTCAATATTTTATTAATGCATCTATATGATTTGATGGTAGTTGAGTACCCAAGGAAAATCCCTTCATCACATCTAGCATCAAACTTCCCAAGATTCTCATAATCTCTTTTAAAGTAACATATGCTTCCAAACACCTTAAAGTACTTCACAGTAGGAGCCTTACCAGTCCATAACTCATAAGGAGTCTTTGTGTTATTTCCTCTAATCTGAACTCTATTAAGAACATAAACAATAGTGTGTATTGCCTCTCTCCAATACACATCAGGTACATTTTCTTCTTTCATCATGGTTCATGCAGCTTCCTGTATAGTCTGGTTCTTTGTCTCAACAACTCCATTCTGCTAAGGAGTTCTAGGAGCAGAAAAATATCTCTTTATGCCATGCTCTTCACAAAATGCATTAAACTCACTAGAAGTGAATTCTCCACCTCTATTAGATCTCAAACATTTGATTCTTAGGTTCACTTCATTCTCTACCCTTGCCTTGAACACTCTAAACCTATCTAGAGCCTAAGTCTTCTCTCTAAGGAAAGTAACCCATTTCAGTCGAGAATAGTCATCAATAAGGAGCATGAAATACTTGCTACCATTTAGGCTTCTTATCCTAGTAGGACCACAAAGGTCTATATGAATTAATTCTAGCATTATGGTAGCTGATTGCTCTTTTCCTTTAAAAATTCATCTTGTATGTTTCCCCAATTGACAACTTTTGCAAACAGTATTAGCAGGCTTTGTGATTTTAGGTAGATCTTGGACAACATCTCTTGAACTAATCCTGACTAGATTATTAAAGTTTACATGTCCCATCATTTGGTGCCACAACCAACTTTCATTAACTTGAGATGCAATGAACAAACTGTTAGAGCCTTTTTTGGTTGTCTTTCAGGTTCTGGTTGTGTGCCCTTGTTTTTCATGATATAAATTTAGCTCTGGGGTGTGTTTCATTTTGGCACGTGGGTTAAATGGGCTCACACAAGGGTTGAGCCCAGCATGCTAGTTTTCATCTCCCCGTTGGGGCGGCCCGTGTTAGGGTTTTTCCTGGTTTTTCTCTTCCTCATTTTTGGGCCTTTTTATTTGGTTCCCCTTTCTCTTTTTCTTGCCCTAGCTTCTCTTTTGTCTTTTCAGAGGCGGAATGGATGCTTGAACGGAACTAGAACTTTTCCAAATTCTGAAGTTCTAGTTCCTGTTCATGCATCCGTCCCGGTTCCAATTCCACGTGCTTGGAGTTTCTTTCCCTTTCTACCCTGCGTCGGTCGTTGGTCGTTTTCCTGGCTCTGCTCGCTTTGTTTTCCTTTTTCTTTTGGCGGGGGCGGAACCGGGTCGGGGGTTTGTCTTGGAACTTTTTGCGAGGTTCCTATTTTCCTTTTGTCTCCGCCTCCGGGGCTTTTTGGTCTTGTTTTGGTTCCGGCTCCGTATCCGCTAACTTTTGCGGAGGCGGGGGCGGGATCATTTTGGGTTCTTTTTCCTTTCTGGCTGCTTGTTCTTTTCCTTTGGTGACTGATCTGGCTAGTGCGTGTCTCACTTAAGTTCCTCCCCGAGCCTTGTCTCTCGTTCGTCACCGCCCCCTTGCTACCACATTCATCGGCCCCACGTTGCCTCCGGTGTGACTTTTGGCTCTCGGGGTAACCTCTTGGCGACCCCTGCTTGTCTCCCCGAGGCCTTATCTTCTCGGCCTGTGTTCACTGTGTCAGGGAGATGTCTCCCCGACCCCTTCGTGTCTCACTAACAGGCTTTCCTTTCGGTGTGATGGTTTCCATTCGGGGTGAGGTCTTCCCGACTCCCCTTGGTCTCCCCGAAGTCCTTTTTACCGCCCCCCCTTTTTTACTCTTCGGTGTGACTTCCCTTCGACATAGGTTTCCTATTGTTTCCCCAACCTATTGTGCATTCTTTGCTTGCATAAGTCTGAGTTGCCTATAGGCAAGACTTTTTATATATCATAGCGACTAGAATTTATTTGCAGGTGGTTGTCGGTGTGACCCTAGTTTTGTTTTGGTGATTGAGTGTGGGTTCTATCGGCAAAGGGCTTGAGGCATCGATGTATGTCATAGTGAATGTGTTGTGTCTTGCCGACAGTATTTTGTGTTTTGCTTTCAGTGTGGGTTATACCTTTCGTTGAAAGGTCTTGGCGATGTCGGATTGTTATGCCAACCGACATTTGAGGGTTCTTCGATATGGCTAATGTTGCTTCGCTATAGTGTCTCAGCGAACTCAGTGCGTCTTTCTGACGGGGTTCAGTACATGGCTTTCGGTGTAACCCAATAGAATCTCTATGATGTCTCCTCTATGGTCCGATCCTACGATGACAGTGTCAAATAAAAAGTGCTTTTCGACGAGAAAAACCTTAAGCTGCAGTGGCATGACAAACGCGAGGGGACTATCGGGGAAAGGAAATGACATCTACAGGAGGTCTCCCCGAGAGCGATAAGCTATAGCGACTGTGAATAAAATGAAAGGATTGCTTCGGTGTGAGGTGTCCCCCTGTCTCAGTGAATGGAAAGCACATAAAGGAAATACATTTAAATGAAGCATTTTGAACCGATATGACATCTCAACGACAACGGCTAATAGATATTTTAAAGGCGGCCGTCTGATCATGGACGATCAACGGTCGAGTTTCAAGCTAAGCCACAGTCAGGGTTTCTGCTATGTTCGCGCTAGAAAGCTGGTGCATTCATGGTGACAGAGAGTTGGTTGCTGGCTCCACCGAACCAGCATTCATGGTGATGCAGCTATGGTACAAGGACGACATGGCTCGAGTATGGACACACGGATTTGGTGGCAGATTTGACATTGATTGCCTGGCTTCTTTCGTGCGAGAGTGTCTTTCCTGTAGCAACCCGGCCAATGACATTTATGAGGCCAGAGAAGTAGTTGAAGAACATGGCGATTAGGGTTTGACATGGCACTAATGTGGCTCTGAGCTGGATGGCATTTCTGGAGCTATTTAAAGGAACTTCTGAATCATTTGTAGGGGTCTGGGGCCAGAAGTTAGAACAAAAATTTGAAGAGAAGAGCACTAAGTCACAGAGTCAGGTTTTTACCAGATTTTGAGGTTTAGGGTTACACTCTGTAAATT
Organism: Sequoia sempervirens; assembly: GCA_007258455.2. NCBI lineage: Eukaryota > Viridiplantae > Streptophyta > Pinopsida > Cupressales > Cupressaceae > Sequoia > Sequoia sempervirens. Next base: position 670,912,098 of record VDFB02271358.1, read on the forward strand.
GTGAGGTCTTGGACACATGTATGAATCTGAATGTATAGATTGAGATCTTTAAGTCTCTCCTTTGTATTGTGCATATGGATTGTTAATGAAAGTTGATCAAGGATCACTTATTTAATCATTTTAATGTAACGTTTTACTGTCTGTTCTGGTTGTTGCTCTTATTCAAGGAATAAGTTAAATGCTTTAATCATATCAGAGATTCATATGTATGATAGGAGGATTTGATAAGTAGTCTTATAGATCTGATCACTAGTTGTGAGACTAATAAGGTTAATCTTGCAAAGACTTTAATGTCCAGAGTAATGGTTCCTTCTATTTGCAGATTATTGTGACTCCTAGCCCAATGGATATGGCACTGATCTGATATATGCTATTTGTCTTTAGGGTTCTAGTCTTCTTGCTCAAGATCAATCATTTTATTTAATCAATCTTGTTTGATGTCTTGCCCTACCTCCTGGTTGCTGCAAGTATTGTGTTATTGGGAATCTAGCCATATTTGAGGTTCTCAATACTTGGCATCAGGAGTCATCTGCTATAAAAAGCAATGTCTAGTCTTATTTGAGGCATTGTGTGGGTATACCCACCCTAGTTCTATAGAGACTAAAGTGTAGAAGATCTCAGTCTTTGACTGAATCTTGTCAGTTGGTCTAGGTCCTCCGAGCTGCCCTTGACTGGAGATGGCTACTCCATAGGTAGAATAGGAGACCAACCTGGTTGCTCATTAAAAATAACCAACAAGATGGCCACTCTGCTGGGGATTGACTAGAATCTTGCCTTATCAAAGAGTCATATCAATTTCCATGTTGGTTAGGTTCAAAGTTTGAAGAATCTCAGGCTTGGAGAAAAGCTTTGTTGCAGTGAACCTGAAAGCTACAAGATCTATGGTGCTCTGTCAGATGGAACTTAGAGAAAGATTTACATGTAAGTGAGCTTCATATCATTTGAAGTTTTGTCCTCTGCAAAGAGGTGGCGACTCTGTCAAGGTAAACCCATTGAAGATTCAAAGAATAGTTCCATGACTGCAACGTTTCCAAGTATTCTTCATGATTTTTGAAAAAAAAAACTTTATTCCCCTTTATTTGGTGAGATCAAGCACTAGCATCAAGGGAAGTTTGAATATTGCAAGTGGATAGTTGTAGAGGGATAGGTTTCATTTGTAAAATGCATTGTTGTCCTGTTTCTCCCTCTACAAGCTTTGATACCATGCTTAAGGCACAGTCTTGTCCTCATAAGAGAGAGTATGATAAGGAAAGATACAACCCTTTGGATTTTGATAAAATCCAGGGTTACCCACATGCTGCCCCTAGGGGAATCAATGAATATTTACCCAAGTTTAAAGGTGGTGTTGAGGAATCAGCATCAAGACATATTCAACTTTTTATTGATTTCATTGGACACTGTCAGGTTGAAAAAGAGGATGTGGTCATGAAGCTATTTGTCAGATCGTTAGAAGGTGTGGCTGATGATTGGTTCACTTGCTTACCAGTGCACTCCATTGTTTCATGGTATCATCTTAGAACTTTGTTCCTTGATACCTTTGGTGATGTATCTAGTCCTGGTAGAGGTCAAGAAGAGGAAGAAGTGGTTGAGAGGGTAGGATAGAGCACTGACCTACTAAGTTGTAAGCAAATATCAGATTTGCTAACCACATAATATCAAAGATGTGCACACAACAACTCTAGGTTGTTGTGGGCAACTCATATCAGTCTTGACGATGAGGACCTGCAGGATGCAAGGTATGATGCAAGTGATTCTGATGCCCCTTCCAATGGTGATCTTGCAGATTATGATGACACTGATTTTAGTTTGAAATCAGATTGTGCTTCTGAACCAGAGTTTCTCAATGATGAGCAAGATTGGGATGATGATGATAGTTCTACAGCCCATGAAGATGAGTTAGAATCCTTTGGTGACTCTCATTGCCAGCATGATGAAAAACAGAGCCAAGTGAAAAGAGGAAGTGGGAGTAGTAGTTTAAACCATCATTGCACTAATGATGTGCCTCCTATTGAAAATGATATAGAGCAGTTGCAAGAGGTGTTGAATGGTGAGTGTATCCCTTTGTATACACTTGATGAAGTTTTCACAGAATGTGACAATATGTAGAGCACTAGAGCTAGTTGTTTTCAGCTTCAGGGTAATGTAAATAGTGAATATGACAGCTTGTTGTCACATAACAGTCAACATTTTTAAAGTATGCCTGACTTTCAAATGCATAAGGATCATGTACATGTTTATAATGGTGAATATGACAGCCCGTTGAGAGGTACTAACATGTTTTATCAGGCATCTATTTGTGATCAGACTATGTTTTCATATCGTCTTGATTAGTATTCACAGGTATTGCCACATGATACAGAATCAAAGAATCAAGAGTGTGGCAATGATAAAGTTTATTGGACCTGGTAGCCAGTGGAAGAAAAAACTAAACAGAGAGCAAGTTTTCACTTGCACAAAGGCAATCATATACTTATGTTTACAGAGGTGCATTCATTCATATTGTTGCAATTTGGCAGAGGCAAGCATGAGTTGGGAGAGACCAGCTCATTTTGTAGAATTGTATTTGACAGAGGTAAACGCTGGCTCTCATTTTTCATTTGGTGACCTAGTGTCATCAAATGAAATAAAGAATCAACAATGTAACTCTGGAATTGCCTGTTCATGGACAATTCTCGAAGTGGTGCTTCATCTGAAGCATTTCTTTTTCCATGAACATTAAGTTAGGTTTTTGCTTTTCTGGTCAGTTTTGTTTTGTTGTGTCTGCTAACCTTGTCCAATTAGCTCCTCGTTGTTTTGGGTTTCCTTTTGTTCTGGTCTGCTCTCCCAGTGATCTGAATTCTTGTTATGCCCACGGGGGGCATACATCCCCAACTAGAGCCTATGTTAGAGCCTTTTTTGGTTGTCTTTCAGGTTCTGGTTGTGTGACCTTGATTTTCATGATATAACTTTAGCTCTGGGGTGTGTTTCATTTTGGCACGTGGGTTAAATGGGATCCCACAAGGGTTGAGCCCAGCGTGCTAGTTTTCATCTCCCTATTGGGGCAGCCTGTGTTAGGGTTTTTCTTGGTTTTTCTCTTCCTTATTTTTTGGGCCTTTTTATTTGGTTCCCCTTTCTCTTTTGCTTGCCCTGGCTTCTCTTTTGTCTTTTCAGAGGTGGAATGGATGCTTGAACGAAACTTGAACTTTTCCAAATTTTGAAGTTCTAGTTCCTGTTCACGCATCTGTCCCAGTTCCGATTCTGCATGCTTGGAGTTTCTTTCCCTTTCTTCCCTATGTCGGTCGTTGGTCATTTTCCTAGCTCTGCTCGCTTTGTTTTCCTTTTTCTTTTGGCGGGGGCGGAACCAGGTCGGGGGTTTGTCTTGGAACTTTTTACGAGGTTCCTATTTTCCTTTTGTCTCCGCCTCTAGGGATTTTTGGTCTTGTTTTGGTTTCGGCTTCGTATCTGCTAACTTTTGCGGAGGTGGGGGCGGGATCGTTTTGGGTTCTTTTTCCTTTCTAGCCGCTTGTTCTTTTCCTTTGGTGACTGATCTGGCCGGTGCACGTCTCACTTAAGTTCCTCCCCGAGCCTTGTCTCTCATTCGTCACCGGCCCCTTGCTACCACTTTCACTGGCCCCACGTTGCCTCCGACGTGACTTTTGGCTCTTGGGGTAACCTCTTGGTGACCCCTGCTTGTCTCCCCGAGGCCTTATCTTCTCGGCCTGTGTTCACTGTGTCGGGGAGATGTCTCCCCGACCCCTTCGTGTCTCACCGACGGGCTTTCCTTTCGGTGTGATGGTTGCCGTTCGGGGTGAGGTCTTCCCGACTCCCCTTGGTCTCCCCGAAGTCCTTTTTATCGCCCCCCTTTTTTACTCTTCAGTGTGACTTCCCTTCGGCATAGGTTTCCTATTGTTTCCCCGACCTGTTGTGTGTTCTTTGCTTGCATAAGTCTGAGTTTCCTATCGGCAAGAATTATCATATATGACAGCGACTGGAATTTATTTGCAGGTGGTTGTCGGCGTGACCCTAGTTTTGTTTTGGTGATTGAGTGTGGGTTCTATCGGCAAAGGGCTTGAGGCATCGATGTATGTCATAGCGAATCTGTTGTGTCTTGCCGACGGTATTTTGTGTTTTGCTATCGGCGTGGGTTATACCTTTCGTTGAAAGGTCTTGGCGATGTCGGCTTGTTATGCCAACCGGAATTTGAGGGTTCTTCGATATGGCTAATGTTGCTTCGCTATAGTGTCTCAGCGAACTTAGTGTGTCTTGCCGATGGGGTTCAGTATGTGGCTTTCGGTGTAACCTGATATAATCTCTATGATGTCTCCCCGATGGTCCGATCCTATGGCGACAGTGTCAAATAAAAAGTGCTTCTTGGCGAGAAAAACCTTAAGTTGCAGCAGCATGAAAAACGTGAGGGGACTTTCGGGGAAAGGAAATGACATCTATAGGAGGTCTCCCCGAGAGCGATAAGCTATAGTGACTGTGAATAAAACGAAAGGATTGCTTCGGTGTGAGGTGTCCCCCTGTCTCGGCGAATGGAAAGCACATAAAGGAAATACATTTCGATGAAGCATTTTGAACCTATATGACATCTCAATGACAACGGCTAATGGATATTTTAAAGGCGGCCGTCTGATCATGGACGATTAATGGTCGAGTTTCAAGCTAAGCCACAGTCAGGGTTTCTGCTATGTTCGCGCCAGAAGCCTGGTGCATTCATGGCGATAGAGAGTTGGTCGCTGGCTCCACCGAACCAGCATTCATGGTGATGCGGCTATGGTACAAGGATGACATGGCTCCAGTATGGACGCGCGGATTCGGCGGCAGATTTGACATTGATTGCTTGGCTTCTTTCGTGCGAGAGTGTCTTTCCTGCAGCAACCTGACCAATGACATTTATGAGGCCAGAGAAGTAGTTGAAGAACATGGCAATTAGGGTTTGACATGGTGCTAATGTGGCTCTGAGCTGAATGGCATTTCTGGAGCTGTTTAAAGGAACTTTTGAATCATTTGTAGGGGTTTGGGGCCAAAAGTTAGAACAAAAATTTGAAGAGAAGAGCACTAAGTCACAGAGTCAAGTTTTTACCAGATTTTGAGGTTTAGGGTTACACTCTGTAAATTGTGAGGTCTTGGACACAAGTATGAATCTGAATGTATAGATTGAGATCTTTAAGTCTCTCCTTTGTATTGTGCGTATGGATTGTTAATGAAAGTTGATCAAGGATCACTTATTTAATCATTTTAATGTAACGTTTTACTATCTGTTTTGGTTGTTGCTCTTATTCAAGGAATAAGTTAAATGCTTTAATCATATCAGAGATTCATATGTATGATAGGAGGATTTGATAAGTAGTCTTATAGATCTGATCACTAGTTGTGAGACTAATAAGGTTAATCTTGCAAAGAATTTAATGTCTAGAGTAATGGTTCCTTCTATTCGTAGATTATTGTGACTCCTAGCCCAATGGATATGGCACTGATCTGATATATGCTATTTGTCTTTAGGGTTCTAGTCTTCTTGCTCAAGATCAATCATTTTCTTTAATCAATCTTGTTTGATGTCTTGCCCTACCTCTTGGTTGCTGCAAGTATTGTGTTACTGGGAATCTAGCCATATTTGAGCTTCTCAATACTTGGCATCAGGAGTCATCTGCTATAAAAAGCAATGTCTAGTTTTAGTTGAGGCATTGTGTGGGTATACCCACCCTAGTTCTATAGAGCCTAAAGTGCAGAAGATCTCAGTCTTTGACTGAATCTTGTCAGTTGGTCCAGGTCCTCCGAGCTGCCCTTGACTGGAGATGGCTACTCCATAGGTAGAATAGGAGACCAAGCTGGTTGCTCATTAAAAATAACTAACAAGATGGCCACTCTGCTGGGGATTGACTAGAATCTTGCCTTATCAAAGAGTCATATCAATTTCCATGTTGGTTAGGTTGAAAGTTTGAAGAATCTCAGGCTTGGAGAAAAGCTTTGTTGCAGTGAACCTGAAAGCTACAAGATCTATGGTGCTCTGTCAGATGGAACTTAGAGAAAGATTTACATGTAAGTGAGCTTCATATCATTTGAAGTTTTGTCCTCTGCAAAAAGGTGGCGACTCTATCTAGGTAAACCCATTGAAGATTCGAAGAATAGTTCCATGACTGTAACGTTTCCAAGTATTCTTCATGCTTTTTGAAAAAGAAAACTTTATTCCCCTTTATTTGGTGATATCAAGCACTAGCATCAAGGGAAGTTTGAATATTGCAAGCGGATAGTTGTAGAGGGATAGGTTTCATTTGTAAAATGCATTGTTGTCCTGTTTCTCCCTCTACAAGCTTTGATACCATGCTTAAGGCACAGTCTTGTCCTCATAAGAGAGAGTATGATAAGGAAAGATACAACCCTTTGGATTTTGATAAAATCCAGGGTTACCCACATGCTGCCCCTAGGGGAATCAATGAATATTTACCCAAGTTTAAAGGTGGTGTTGAGGAATCATCATCAAGACATATTCAACTTTTTATTGATTTCATTGGACACTGTCAGGTTGAAAAAGAGGATGTGGTCATGAAGCTATTTGTCATATCTTTAGAAGGTGTGGCTGATGATTGGTTCACTTGCTTACCAGTGCACTCCATTGTTTCATGGTATCATCTCAGAACTTTGTTCCTTGATACCTTTGGTGATGTATCTAGTCCTGGTAGAGGTCAAGAAGAGGAAGAAGTGGTTGAGAGGGTAGGATAGAGCATTGACCTACTAAGTTGTAAACAAATATCAGATTTGCTAACCACAGAATATCAAAGATGTGCACACAACAACTCTAGGTTGTTATGGGCAACTCATATCAGTCTTGACGATGAGGACCTGCAGGATGCAAGGTATGATGCAAGTGATTCTGATGCCCCTTCCAATTGTGATCTTGCAAATTATGATGACACTGATTTTAGTTTGAAATCAGATTGTGCTTCTGAACCAGAGTTTCTCAATGATGAGCAAGATTGGGATGATGATGATAGTTGGACAGCCCATGAAGATGAGTTAGAATCCTTTGGTGACTCTCATTGCCAGCATGATGAAAAATAGAGCCAAGTGAAAAGAGGAAGTGGGAGTAGTAGTTTAAACCATCATTGCACTAATGATGTGCCTCCTACTGAAAATGATATAGAGCAGTTGCAAGATGTGTTGAATGGTGAGTGTATCCCTTTGTATACACTTGATGAAGATTTCACAGAATGTGACAATATGTAGAGCACTGGAGCTAGTTGTTTTCAGCTTCAGGGTAATGTAAATAGTGAATATGACAGCTTGTTGTCACATAACAGTAAACATTTTGAAAGCATGCCTGACTTTCAAATGCATAAGGATCATGTACATGTTTATAATGGTGAATATGACAGCCTGTTGAGAGGTACTAACATGTTTTATCAGGCATCTATTTGTGATCAGACTATGTTTTCATATCGTCTTGATTAGTATTCACAGGTATTGCCACATGATACAGAATCAAAGAATCAAGAGTGTGGCAATGATAAAGTTTATTGGACCTGGTTGCCAGTGGAAGAAAAAACTAAATAGAGAGCATGTTTTCACTTGCACAAAGGCAATCATATACTTATGTTTGCAGAGGTGCATTCATTCATATTGTTGCAATTTGGCAGAGGCAAGCATGAGTTGGGAGAGACCAGCTCATTTTGTAGAATTGTATTTGACAGAGGTAAATGCTGGCTCTCATTTTTCATTTGGTGACCTAGTGTCATCAAATGAAATAAAGAATCAACAATGTAACTCTGGAATTTCCTGTTCATGGACAATTCTCGAAGTTGTGCTTCATCTGAAGCATTTCTTTTTCCATGAACATTAAGTTAGGTTTTTGCTTTTCTGGTCAGTTTTGTTTTGCTGTGTCTGCTAACCTTGTCCAGTTAGCTCCTTGTTGTTTTGGGTTTCCGTTTGTTCTGGTCTGCTCTCCTAGTGATCTGAATTCTTGTTATGCCCACAGGGGGCATACATCCCCAACTAGAGCCTATGTTAGAGCCTTTTTTGGTTGTCTTTCAGGTTCTGGTTGTGTGCCCTTGATTTTCATGATATAACTTTAGCTCTGGGGTGTGTTTCATTTTGGCACGTGGGTTAAATGGGATCCCACAAGGGTTGAGCCCAGCGTGCTAGTTTTCATCTCCCTGTTGGGGCAGCCTGTGTTAGGGTTTTTCCTGGTTTTTCTCTTCCCTATTTTTTGGGACTTTTTATTTGGTTCCCCTTTCTCTTTTGCTTGCCCTGGCTTCTCTTTTGTCTTTTCAGAGGCGGAATGGATGCTTGAACGAAACTAGAACTATTCCAAATTCTGAAGTTCTAGTTCCTGTTCACGCATTTGTCCCGGTTCCGATTCTGCATGCTTGGAGTTTCTTTCCCTTTCTTCCCTATGTTGGTCATTGGTCATTTTCCTAGCTCTGCTCGCTTTGTTTTCCTTTTTCTTTTGGCGGGGGCGGAACCAGGTCGGGGGTTTGTCTTGGAACTTTTTGCGAGGTTCCTCTTTTCCTTTTGTCTCCGCCTCTGGGGCTTTTTGGTCTTGTTTTGGTTCCGGCTTCGTATCCGCTGACTTTTGCGGAGGTGGGGGCGGGATCGTTTTGGGTTCTTTTTCCTTTCTAGCCGCTTGTTCTTTTCCTTTGGTGACTGATCTGGCCGGTGCACGTCTCACTTAAGTTCCTCCTCGAGCCTTGTCTCTCATTCATCACCGGCCCCTTGCTACCAATTTCACTGGCCCCACGTTGCCTCCGGTGTGACTTTTGGCTCTTGGGGTAACCTCTTGGTGACCCCTGCTTGTCTCCCTGAGGCCTTATCTTCTCGGCTTGTGTTCACTGTGTCGGGGAGATGTCTCCCCGACCCCTTCGTGTCTCACCGACGGGCTTTCCTTTCGGTGTGATGGTTGTCGTTCGGGGTGAGGTCTTCCTGACTCCCCTTGGTCTCCCCGAAGTCCTTTTTACTGCCCCCCTTTTTTACTCTTCGATGTGACTTCCCTTCAGCATAGGTGTCCTATTGTTTCCCCGATCTGTTGTGTGTTCTTTGCTTGCATAAGTCTGAGTTTCCTATCAGAAAGAATTATCATATATCACAACGACTGGAATTTATTTGTAGGTGGTTGTCGGCGTGACCCTAGTTTTGTTTTGGTGATTGAGTGTGGGTTCTATCAGAAAAGGGCTTGAGGCATCGATGTATGTCATAGCGAATCTGTTGTGTCTTACCGATGGTATTTTGTGTTTTGCTATCGGCGTGGGTTATACCTTTCGTTGAAAGGTCTTGGTGATGTCGGCTTGTTATGCCAACCAGAATTTGATGGTTCTTCGATATGGCTAATGTTGCTTCGCTATAGTGTCTCAGCGAACTTAGTTTGTCTTGCTGACGGGGTTCAGTACGTGGCTTTCTGTGTAACCCGATAGAATCTCTATGATGTCTCCCCGATGGTCCGATCCTACGGCGACAGTGTCAAATAAAAAGTGCTTTTTGGCGAGAAAAACCTTAAGTTGCAGCGGCATGACAAATGTGAGGGGACTTTCAGGGAAAGGAAATGACATCTACAAGAGGTCTCCCCGAGAGCGATAAGCTATAGCGACTGTGAACAAAACGAAAGGATTGCTTCGGTGTGAGGTGTCCCCCTGTCTCGGCGAATGGAAAGCACATAAAGGAAATACATTTAAATGAAGCATTTTGAACCTATATGACATCTCAATGACAATGGCTAATGGATATTTTAAAGGCGGCCGTTTGATCATGGACGATCAATGGTCGAGTTTCAAGCTAAGCCACGGTCAGGGTTTCTGCTATGTTCGCGCCAGAAGCCTGGTGCATTCATGGCGATAGAGAGTTGGTCGCTGGCTCCACCGAACCAGCATTCATGGTGACGCGGCTATGGTACAATGACAACATTACTCGAGTATGGACGCGCGGATTTGACATCGATTGCCTGGCTTCTTTCGTGCGAGAGTGTCTTTCCTGCAGCAACCTGACCAATGACATTTATGAGGCCAGAGAAGTAGTTGAAGAACATGGAGATTAGGGTTTGACATGGTGCTAATGTGGCTCTGAGCTGGATGGCATTTCTGGAGTTGTTTAAAGGAACTTCTGAATCATTTGTAGGGGTTTGGGGCCAGAAGTTAGAACAAAAATTTGAAGAGAAGAGCACTAAGTCACAGAGTCAGGTTTTTACCAGATTTTGAGGTTTAGGGTTACAGTCTGTAAATTGTGAGGTCTTGGACACATGTATGAATCTGAATGTATAGATTGAGATCTTTAAGTCTCTCCTTTGTATTGTGCGTATGGATTGTTAATGAAAGTTGATCAAGGATCACTTATTTAATCATTTTAATGTAACATTTTACTATCTGTTCTGGTTGTTGCTCTTATTCAAGGAATAAGTTAAATGCTTTAATCATATCAGAGATTCATATGTATGATAGGAGGATTTGATAAGTAGTCTTATAGATCTGATCACTAGTTGTGAGACTAATAAGGTTAATCTTGCAAAGACTTTAATGTCCAGAGTAATGGTTCCTTCTATTTGCAGATTATTGTGACTCCTAGCCCAATGGATATGGCACTGATCTGATATATGCTATTTGTCTTTAGGGTTCTAGTCTTCTTGCTCAAGATCAATCATTTTATTTAATCAATCTTGTTTGATGTCTTGCCCTACCTCTTGGTTGCTGCAAGTATTGTGTTACTGGGAATCTAGCCATATTTGAGCTTCTCAATACTTGGCATCAAGAGTCATCTGCTATAAAAAGCAATGTCTAGTCTTATTTGAGGCATTGTGTCGGTATACCCGCCCTGGTTCTGTAGAGCCTAAAGTGTAGAAGATCTCAGTCTTTGACTGAATCTTGTCAGTTGGTCCAGGTCCTTTGAGCTGCCCTTGACTAGAGATGGCTACTCCATAGGTAGAATAGGAGACCAAGCTGGTTGCTCATTAAAAACAACCAACACTAACCATCAACACCCTTAAGCTGATAGATGTTTCCATAAGTTCTCCTTCCTACAACAACCATAGTTCCAAACCCTTTTTTGATCTCACATGTATTATCTTGAAACACAAGTTTAAAACCTTTGCTACACATCTATCCAAAACTCAAAAGATTATACCTTAATCCTTTTACCTAAGATACATCATCAGTGTTATGTATTCCATCAAAACTAATTGTACCTTTCCCAACAATCTTTGCTCCTGAATCATCACCAAACATGACCAAACCACCATCATACTTTTCAAGTTTAGTGAACTTACTTTTATCTAAGGTTATGTGATTAGAAAATCAACTGTTAATCACCCAATAGTCTTCATCCTGTCTAGCATGAAAGGCAGTAACCAGAGTACCTTCCATCTCATCCTTCTTTTTCTCTGAATCACTTTCTCTTGCACATACTCTAGAGTTAGAAAACATAGATTTATTCTCCAAGGCTAAGAAAAATGATTGATTATCATCACCCTCATAATCAAATTCATCATTAGAGATACCAGCTTCTTCTCTAACATAATACAAATTATTGAAATTATTATCCTTTATATCTTTATAATCTTTGTTCTTCTTAGGTACAACTCTATTTGGACATCTTGAAGCATAATGACCGATATTACCACAACTGAATCATTTAAAGGGAAACATACCTTTATACTTACCGATACCTTTCTTCAACTTCCTTGTAAATTTTGCTTCCAACTCATCTGAACCATCACTATCTAGATCATCTTCAGTCTTTGTTACTTTGAATGTTGATTCTGTCATCTCCTCTTTCTTTCCAAACTTTCTCATCTCAAATGCAGTCAAGGTTTCAAACAATTATTCTTTAGTAAACTTCTTAGGATCATACACTACTTCAATATTTGAAACCTTATCACTGTAACTCTCTGGAAGGGTCATCAAGATATTCTCCATCACATCTTCATCAGTCAGAGTGCCTCCTTGGATTTTCACATTATTCACTGCAATATCAACTCTCTTGAAATAGCTCACAATATCTTCACCTTCTTCCATTTTTAAATTCTCATATCTTCGCTTTGCTGTTAGCTTCTTCGACAATTTCACTCTATAATTTCCTTCATAAATGTCTTCCAACTTCTTCCACACTTCATAAGCAATTCCCAAGGAAATAACTTTTGTTCACTCATTCTTAGATAAAGCACTATAGATCGCATACCTCACTTTTTCATTCTCCTCATAAGCAGAAACCTCATCTGTAGTAGGAGCACTTGTCGGTGCAACATACTTCATCTCAAAAGGCTTCCAGGTCTTGTAACCAAGAAATAATATGTCACCTCTCATCACATCTCATCTACACTTTCCAATCGTTGTAGTCAGATCCATCAAACATAGGGATCACCAATTTGTGCGCCATCAGATCTACCTCAAGTGGTTAAGATTTTCACCAAGGAACCAAAGCTCTGATACCAATTGTTGAAAGGTGCAAGAAAAATGAGAGGGGGGGTGAATTAGTTGTCACCAAACACATATTCAATTCTCAACCACTTATCAATTTCTTATCCACTGAATTTTGTTATTAATTATGAACGTAAAATGCAGATAAAAAAAATCAATATCAACATAGGAAACACCAGATTTATGTGGAAAACTCAATGAGGGAAAAAACACAATGAGGATTAACTCACAATATAAAGTAATAGAAAAACTAAATACAAGAGGCTCACTGCCAAGGGATCACTGCTCAAATACAAAGGCTCACTACCTACAAAAAAAACCCACTGTCCAACAGGGAGGCTCACTACCTATAGATACAAAAGATTACAGAAAAGATCCACCACAATAGGTTACATACATTCACAAACTTGATCAGAAGAATGGTAGACACTATCAGCTCACTACTTTTAGGAATATAACACATTAAAGTACAATTGACTTAATTCACTTTCCCACAACTCTGCTTTTCTTCTTGATTTGACACTTATTCACAACATCTTGACTTGCATTTATACCCTATTCAACCTTAGAAAACTTTCTCCAAAGTCAGTTGCATATGCTTCATTTCATAAATTCAAATTAGGTTAGCAACTCAACACTCTTGCGGTAGAAAGCAATGAGAGTGGACCACACCAACACTTAACCAAGAGCCAAAACAAAGTCTTAGATCAATCAAACAATTCCTTAATTAATTTTTAATCCTTCATAAGTAGTGTAAACACTAGGTCAGCCAAACCTAATGAAAACACAAATGAACATTGAAGTACATGCTTCCCAACAAGAAGATAATATGTGGATGATGTAACATGCTTCATCATGCATGAGAACACATCTTAGATACCTTTAGATACATCTACATCATCTGCAACAACCTTTAAACCCTGAACACTTCTCACCAATCCATCCAGATAGTACAAATACACACAATAATACTGAAACTGATCTTCTAGAGCACCAAACCATGAACATATTTTCCAAAACACAAATAACACCATTACAAGACATATTCCAGATCTGCAAGACCTAAAAAAAATCAGCGGAGGACTACAGAGCAGAAACATTTCTCCCAATTCATAGACAAACAACTTTGTCAAACCAGTTCACATATCGGTGAACACAACTTTCACTTTCCATCAAACCAAAAGCTACAAACCAGGAGATTTCACCAATAGATGCCCATAAACAACCCTTCAAATCCGCACAAGCATAGGATCAACACAAAATAAATGTAGAGTACATACCGAAGCACATTCTGAACACATACATAACTCTGACTTCACTCTTTATTAATTTTCTCAAAAGCACTTGGTAACCCATCATATCAACATATCTGCTACATCATAAAGATAGCTCCATGTACTCACAACATCTCAATAGCATCTCAACTATACATGAACAATTTGCAACATCCTGTACTGTGTTGACATTAATGACAAAATTTATGACAACACCACCAAACTTGCTCATACTTGCAATAGAATGTTCTACCTGTGTGCATAGATCAACGACTTGGAAAAAATAATGCTTTAAGGAATTCTATTAGACCCAGGGAAAATATTGATTGACCAATTTTTGTGAAAGGAGGAAACGATTCAGTTTGGGGGTTACTCTAGTTACACCTATGCAAAGGAGGATCACCATAGTTGGTGAAGGTTATCAGCTTGAAAAAGAGAGTAATTGATATATTGTTGGAGCTCTTTGATTCAAACTGTGCAAAATGGAGTTGGTTGTATTGGATAATAGATGGATGATTGGTAAAGGAAACAAAAGAGGTGTTGAATCTAGAACAAAATAGGGAGCTATGGATGGTTGAGTTAGTGTGGGAAAAGGGATAGGAATGGTTGGTGTGTGAAGAGGTGTTTTCCAGTGAAGGAACTCATTTTAAATGTTGAAGGGGGGCAAACTGATCAAGAGGAATCAACCCAATAAAGAATGAAATCAAATATTTTATGAATTGATTTATTTTGTAATCAATTTTTTTTTTTTTTTTATCAAATATGCAATTAATCTCCGAGCTTGTTGTATTTGGTTTGTGAGATCTAATTTTTGTTTTCATGCTCTACTAGTTAATAAACTTGTTCCCCATCGCTTATGTGAGAGAGGTGTGTAGACAATGATTTCTATCGCCTTGTTCCAAGTTATTTAAATATGGTATTGTTTGTTGAAGTTTTTGTCACTCTTATTTTGGGTATCATTCAAATTTGTTGAGATATCATTCACTTGGTTTGGCATAAACTTATGTCTTTGGACACTGCAGATTTGATTGAAAATCAAATAAGTGTGTCATAAATTTTTTAAATATAAGGCCCTTTGATTTAATTTCTAGCCTTGGGTGGGTTTTTGAGCTTTTCCTTACTTAGGTACCTTCTCCTCCATTTCCTAAAAAACCCATTTCTCCTTGTCAACTTTTTTATTTCCCATGCTAGTATACCTTTTCTATAATTTCTTTCAAGTCCCTTTTATGTGTTTCCTCATATTTAGATACTTTATTTTTTATTGTCTACATCTCTTTCCTCTAAACCCTAAGCTCACCAAGTCTCAATTCTATAATTTTTTATGTCACCTTTCCCTTATTCATTGTTCCTTACCTTGGTTGGTATGCATCCCAATTCCTATTTCCCTACTCCCTTTATTCTCTTAAGCTTTTGAAATACCTTGTTCCACTATGTACTTGTGATAGGTCGAAATAGGGTGTTAGAAAACAAGCAACAAGTTAAAGAGTGCAAATAAACAACTTAAAACAACCTACACTTCGAGATTAGCCTAAGTTGGAAACAAAACAAGACAAAGCCACGAAATGGAACTTTATACCTTGCGTTGAGTCGATCCTTTGGTTGGCCCTTCGATCTTGGATGTGTATGCTCCTTGGATGGCAAGATGCAAGCTAGATGAGGATGTGAAGATGGATGCAAATGGATGAAGATGTGAAAATGGCTAAGTAGAGGTTGAGAAATAAAACTGCAAGAGTTTGGCTAGCACAAGTGATCTCCTCTAAAATGAGAGAAAAGAGGGGGTATTTATAGGATTTTTGGGAAATCTTAGGGGAAATGGACGGTTGAGATTGATCCACCAAATATCAAGATGTAGGGCTAAGGTGAGTTGAGAATTCACAAGCCCTCACATCTTGACATGTGGCATGTGATGAAGCCCTAAGAGGTGAAGTGGACATGAGGTGGAAGGAGAAGGACATGACATGGAGAGGGGTACAAAGTACCTTGGGATTGGACAAGATCTCCTCATAAAGGAGGTACTTGTCCCCATGTGGGTGAGAGGACAAGTGGGGAATTAAAAATTCCTCAAATATTTCCATGGGGAAGAGGGAAGGAATTTTAAATTCCAAAGGGTGCATTGGGGGATTAAAAGGTGAATTAAAAATTCACATGGGGAAGAGAGGAGCCTAGGATGAATAAAAAGGAATTAAAAATTCCTTGGGGGATGGGGAGAGTTGACTAAAGTGGGTGATTAGGATTGTGCAAGTACTTGATTAGATTAATTAATGAAGATTAGAAGAGGTTAGATTTCACATGTGACTTGATGTGACAAGTCAAAGATCACATGGGAAAGAGTAATGAAGGATTAGAGGGGGTAGGTGGCTAAGAGAGATTAGAGGCCAACTTGCAAAAGTTGGAGGATGTGACACCTCCTAATCAAGGATTAGGCATGTGCACATCCTAATGAGGGGGATTAGAAGAAGGATTAAGATAAGATAAAAATGATGGAGGATGTGACATGAAGGGGAATTAAATAAATGGAATATTTATTTAATTCAATTGATGGAAGGAGGATTAAAGAGATAAGGTATTATTGATTAAATACCTTAGGGATTAGAAGAACTTAAGGATGTTAATTAAAGGGGATAAATTTGGATAAATTAATTGTCCAAATTTAGACATCTACATTTTGCCCCTCTTTGAGATGGTGTTACGAAGTAGCATCATTTCAAAGAATATTAAAACATAGAACCTGGAAGAAGATGGTTAGATTGGGAAAGATGCCCTAGTCATTCCTTTGAATGATTAAGAAGGGCAAAGGATGATGAAAATTAGGGATGAAGGATGCCCCCTCGAGAGGACATGCGGGTTCAAGAGAACACGAGTGTGCTCTCAAAATGGATGAGATGATGCAAGGGGAGTGAAGAAGATGATGCAATGTGATGGAAGATTGGGAGGGGAGTGTGATGAAGGATGAATGGATGGGGGGAATTTGAGGATGAGAGATGAAATGCAATCTAAATGCAATTTGCCATCATCGGAGCACTGATTTTTGCTATAGCATAAGACACAAGACACCAGGGTATGAAGAACCAAGGCGGATTAGTGTCTAATGCAGAAAACAAACATAACAAACAAGAAGGCTATTCCAACACCCCAAAGTCACGATGACCTTGGTCGGGCCAGGTATTGGGATAACCACAAGCACACAAGGATGCCCCAGCGTAACACAAGACCTCAGGGATCTTGGTGGGTACTACGTGGGACAACCGAGAAGACAAACAAAAGATCAAGATACACCCCTATGTTGACTAGTCAAAGCACACCATGATATGATGGATCAAGGCGACCATGACAAGTGATGATAGGGAGCTCAAATGATAAACAAAAATCCAAAAGCATCAAAAGATCACAATGAATTTCAAATGTCCTTTGCCATAGGATCAATCAAGGGGATGGATGGGATTGATGAGGTCTGTTAGGAAGGATGCATCCTGTTGAGACCGATGATGGATACTAAAGTAAAAGATTGATATGACGCAGGATATTCAAAACCGATTGGATATGATGATACAAGTGGATTTTGTTTGTTAAGAACCAGCGAAATGAAGGCATAGCTTGAGGACACGACACGAGAGACATGACACAAGATAAGAGACTTCGATGGAGGGTAAAGACGGGACAGACAATAGCAACAATGGTTGAAGACTGATGATAGATGATAAAGGGCAAAGTAGAAAGACCGATGATGGAACGATAGACGAGAGACGATAAAGGAGCCCCGGGGGCTGATCAAGTGATCGACCTTGCCTACGTGAAAGCGCAGGGGCAACGTAGTTCGACAGAAGGTCAAAGACAAGGGATGGATGAAAGATGATGAGGTAACCCTAGATGAAAGATGATGAGGTAACCCTAGATAAGGGGACAAAAATGATTGAACTAACACAATGGGACAAAATAGACCTATTGGATTGGAGTGGAGGATAGTGACTAGACAAAGCTCAGGGATGGGATAGTTGTCCAAATCATCAAAAGAGGAATGGGGAGGATGGAAGGATGGATAAATGGATGATGAGATGATGAATGATGAGATAGGATAGGAGATTGAAAAGATGTGTAAAATAAGAAGTGATGTTGATGAGGGAGATGGAATTGGGTCGCGTGGGGAAAAGCCTATAGCTAGGTACCAATGACAAGGGATTATGAGATGGGATGAGGGTCGAGGATGGGGGGAGGAAAAGGATTGTTTGGGTGGATTGGATAGAGGGATAAGGATTTGGGTGAGAATGGATGCCGGGATGGAGAGAGGGGAGGGATGTTATGATGGACGAGTAGGGGGATAAGGATAGGGAGGTTAAAAAGGATTGTGGGGAGCGATTATAAGATAAGGATGGGGAGATGGAAGGGAGTGTTCTGATGGAACGAATGATATCTCCAAGGACTGTATCACAAAGGAAGATAGATGCCCCACTCTAGATATGTCATGTGCGAGGAGGCATGAGGGATGGAAGACAAGTGGATGGGAAGATAAAAGAGTGAGATGGATGAAGATAGGATGCATGGAAGGTAGCATGACTGGTGGATAAGGAAGATAGACGAGTGCGAATGACAATTGGGATAGTGTGCGGATGAGGTAGATTATGCTAAGAGGTGCCCAAAGCATGCATATATGTTTGCCCCATTGTTATCAAGATCACAAGGAGGATGGAAGGATTGGAATAAATGAGATATGCCAAGAAGGATGTGTAAGCTCGATAGGATGGAGGGGATGGACGAAAATGATGTGTAGCAATAAGATGGGTGCATAGCCGAAAGCGTAGCAGGAAGCATAGCAGATGGAGGGAATGCAAATCAGGAAGTTGCCCCCAAGTGCAGATAGGGATTTACGCATGACGCTTGTTTGCCAGGTTTTCATCATGGTACTTATCCAAGGCGCTTGTTTTGCCAAGTTTTCACCATTGGATGGATTATTTCTCTTTACTATTTTATTTTTTTTATTTTTTATTTTTTTATTTTTATTTTTTTTTGACTTTTTTGGATTTTTGGGACTTTTTGGATAGTATGCGGAAGGAGATGGATAAGGATAGGGAGGTGAATAAGTGGATTTAGAAGAAATACGATAAGGATATGGATGGAGGACTCAAGCATCAAGTTCTCTATCAGGTATGAAGAGCTCATGTTCGAACCGACTATTGGATGTTGGTACAACCTTATGAGGATAAATGGATTATGCAAGAGGATGAATTAGAGGGATTTGATGGGGAAGATACGGGGGATAATGGGTGGGATGTTGGAAATGGTATGGATAGAATGAGGGGGTGGATGCGTGATGGGGAGATGAGTTCAAGACCAACATTGGCACATGTGGTGATGGATGCGAAAAGATAAAAGGATGAATGGATGGAGAATGTGGGGATAATGGAGGAGAGGGAATAGTGAATTTTGGGACATAGGGACCCAAAACAGACTTAGGAGATGAAAGGTGGGTATGGTTAGCTTTTGGATTAGCAACTTTGGATGTTCTTACAGATTTTTCATTTGATGGCATTGCATCTTTTTTCTTTGGGATCCACATGGTTTTGATCTTTGCTTTGCTGGCTCTTTGCGAGCTATAGATTTGATTCTGATTTGGGATTTTGTTTTTCTTTTCTTTACCATGTCTTTTAGAGGGGACATGGGGAGCTTTAGATTCCTATGAATGTTTGGATTTATGCAGTTTTATGTTAGCATCCAAAGTGCCTTTATTAGCAATGGGATGGGTGTGAGAAGATGGATGATGTGGAGCAATGGAGGTAGGATTATGGGGATTACGTGTAAATGGGGGATGTTTAGGTATGTGCCTTTGTTGATCCTGATTATGGGATATGCGAGAGGGATGTTTATGATGGATGACATAGATAGGTGTTGGATGGGTGAAAGGATGAGATGGAGGAGGTGATCTTGGGATATACGGACCCAAGATGGATAGAGTAGATGAAGGATGGGAGTTGGTGGATGGAGTGATGTAAGGACCCAAAATGGATGCAGTAGATGAAGGATGGAAGATTGTGGATGGAGGGATGTAAGGACCCAAAATGGATGGAGCGGATGAAGGAGGAATATGGACGGTTGTTTTGGGGCGATACGATAGAGGAGGAGGGATTGCAGCATATGATTTGGTAGAGCGACGGGAAGAGCCAACATTTCTTTTGGAAAAGGCTCGTTGAGGATGTCTAGAGGTTGTACCAACATCTTTAGATTGTGAGTCTTGGGGGATAGATCCAAGACCTTGCATGCAGATTTGTTCTTTGACTTGGATGGGCTCTAAAATACCTTGCTCGTGAAGGCCTAGACCTTTTCCTTGATAGTTCATGTTCTTGAGCATTCGATCCATGATAGGATTTTTGTTATTCTTAAAACATGATGCGAGTCCATTATTAGGTGGGGGATGATGGGTGGTATATACACTGTGTTTTTCTTCTGCAAGGAGGCCACCATGGAAGAATGTGAGAGTACCAAGGGGATATGCAAGCGGTGTGGGGATAGCATTTTTAGGTGATGATGGGGGATCCTGAGAAGGAGATGATGGGATAGCAACATTTGGATGGGTTGTATCTAGAGAGGGAGTAGGGGATATGATAGGATCTGATTTTGTGGTAGCAGGCTCATGCAATGGAGACGGAGATGGAGCGGTAGAATCTTGAATGTCAAGAGGATGATGGGATGGAATGGATGGGGGACTGTGATCTTGCAATAGACTAGATGGGATGGTAGGACCTTGATCTGGAGGAGGGGATATGTTGGCATGCTTTGGATCAGGTTCTTGGCATGATTCATTGTGTGTGGGAGGTATGATAATGGAGTCATGGGGGGACTCTTCAAGTGGGGAAGATGGAAGGATGGAGGATTCAAGATATTCTTGGGAATGGATACTAGGAGTGGAAGAAGTGGATTGGATTTGGGTGTCATCGATAGGTTCGACGACTCGCAGAGTAGGGGGTGGGTGTTCAGTGGATTCAGAGGATGTGATGGTAGGAGATGGGGACTCAGTGGATTCAAGGGATGTGATGGTAGGAGATGGGGACTTGGTGGATTTAGAGGATGTGATGGTAGGAGATGGGAGTTCAATGTATTTAGAAGATGTGATGGTAGGAGATGGGGACTTAGTAGATTCAGATGATGTGATGGTAGAAGATGGGAACTCAGTGGATTCAAAGGATGTGATGGTATCATCAATGATAGGTGTTGGATGGAGAAGGGTCTCGTCACTAGCGACCATGGATGATGGGTTGGGATGGCATGGTTCCACGACTGCAATGTATGGAGTGGGGGATGTTTCCTTTGTTATAAGTCCTTGGAGAAACTTGAATATGCTAGGCTGAGATGGCGAGGTGGGAGGGGATGAAGGTTTATGAATTAGTGGGGGATTAGGCCTAGGGATTGGTGGGCCAGGATTAGATAGGGGAATGGGATTGGATGCAGGACTGGGAATAGATGGGAGATTAGGTGAAGGGTTAAGATAGGGGTATTGGCATGGTGAATTAGGACACAAGGAGGTGGGTGGTGGATTGTAGTAAGGGTATGGGGATGGTGGATGAGGATGAGAAGATTGAGGTGGCGGATTAATATAGGGAGATGCAGATGTTGGATTAGGGTAAGTTGATGGGTGTGTTTGACTAGGATAGGAAGATGTGAATGTAGGATTAGGGTGAGCAGATTGGTATGGGAGATTGGAGTAGTGGGTATATGCGGATGAAAGATTTAGATAGGAGGATGTGGACGAGGGATTAGGATGAGGGTATTGTGATGGCAGACTAGGATAAGAGGATGCGGGTGTTGGATAAGAGGATGATGTAGATGAAGGATATGATGGGTATGATGGATATCCCTTGTCAAAGGTAGCATAAGGGTTGTGATTAGGCATAGATGAAGACATGATGGGATAACTCAATGGGGTGATTAGATTTTGGAATGTGGGTGGAGAAAGCTTACTAGCAATGATAATGTCAAGGGGATCTATGTCGTATACCTCTTGGTCAACAAGACTTTCATTATCGTCGTCGACGTAATTAGGGTTTCCCTTGACCACTATTGATGGAGGATAAGAATTCATGATGATGAAAGGATAAAGATGGTGGATAAAGATTTTGGATGGAAATCAGACAAAAGCTCAAATCGGGATTTAGGACAAGCTCAGATTAGGATTGGATTAAAGCTCAGATTAGGATGATTGGATGATATGATGGGATTGATTTTGATGATCGGATTGGATTATCAAAGGATGATTACGACACCGAATCTACTTCGAGATGGAAGTAGATTGATTGGGTCGAATGTGATTGGATAGGAATGTGATTAGATTGGATTGGATAAGATTGATCGATGATTGATCGGATGATGGATTGGGTAGGATGACGAAAGGGACTGCAAATCCCGCTAAGAGATTATCTTAGATGACTTAGGATACTGATTGATCAGATTAAAGGATAAATGGATGATTGCGGCACCAAATCCACTTTGAGATTGAAAATGGATTGATTGGGCTGATGATGATGATTAACTTAGGATGGATGACAATCCTAAGAGGATGCTAATGATGACGATCAGATCAGACACTTCAGTCAATTTGGATAATAACCCGAGATGAAGTTCAGGGGATTTGGGTGGGGAAAACGATGATTTGATTGGAGAAATGGATGATAGAAATGAATACTCCAAACGAGTAAATGATTGATCGGGATGGATGAACGATTACTCGGAATGAGTAAACGAATGATCAGAATGATAGAACGAGAGTTTAGAATGATGAAAAGATATGTGAAATGGATAAATGTTTGCTCAAAACGAGTAAACGGATGATCGGAATGATAGAACTAGAATTCAGAATGATAAAAGGATGTGCTAAATGGGTGAACATTTACTCGGAACGAGTAAACGAATGATCAGAATGATAGGACGAGTGTTTGGAATGATGAAAGGATGTGTGAAATGGATGAATGTTTACTTAGAACGAGTAAACTGAGAGAATGGTAGGGTATACCGCCTTCGAGGAGGCAGATGATGAAGAAAAAGGTGCCCCGGCCAACTTCTCAAAAGTATAAAGTGGTATATATCATTGGAAAGAGCACGAAAAATGAGAAGAACTGCCTTTGAACGGAGTCAATCGGATAAACAGTGTAGAAATGGCGGCCCCAGGAAGAAAGAGCACTGGGACAGGCCCGCCACTTCACTGGGACAGGCCCGCCACCGGATTAGGACAGGCCCGCCACTTCACTGGGACAGGCCCGCCACCGGATTAGGACAGGCCCGCCACTGCACTGGGACAGGCCCACCACAACACGAAAATAGGTTCACTAAAGGATAAGGTCAAGGCCGCCAAGGGATAAGTTTAAGCTTAATGTTTTCATGGATGGCAAAGGCAAAGGACCCAAATTGTAGCAATCATAAAAAGACTTGACCAAACTGATAATCATTGGTTTTTGCACAAGAAAGACAGTTCAAATAGTACAACCCTAAGATTAGTAGAAAGGGGTATGGTCAACAAAGTCTTCTACTCTAGGATGCACATGGTTGCTAAGGAGTCCTCGATATACACCCGGTACGTGAGGCCCAAACCGTGAACACCAACCCGTTACAAGCGTGAGTCAGGAACCTTAGCGAGATACTAAAGGCTCGGACCAACTCTTCACGTCATCCCGACGCTTCGCCAATTACAATGTGGTTGGATTGAGGTACAACTTTCTCTCTCCCCCCTTTATATACCCCGCCAGTACGCGTGGTTGGAATCGTCCCTTGGGGTGATGAAATCCCCAAGCAAGTCCCACTAAGAAATTAAAAAAGGGTGACTCAAAAGGACTTGGAAAGCTACGATTTCTCATCACCTAGGATCACCAAATGGCGCAAGGGGATTGGATACGTCAAATAGATTTCCCAAACATGCCAAGTAAGGTTTATTGACACCTCTTTAATTAAGATATGTTCCTATTTTGCCAAAAGACAATTCGGGAAAACTTGAAATTTTTTTACCTTCTATAGGACAGGTCCGCCACTCTGTAGGGACAGGTCCGCCACTCTGTTAGGACAGGCCCGCCACTGATTAGGATAGGTCCGCCACTGCACTAGAGACAGGTCCGCCATGCACTGACAGTCCGCCATCAGACCAGCCCACCAATTAGGACAGTCCGCCACGACTGACAGTCTTATTGAATTAGACAGTCCGCCAGACAATTAGGACCACCAGCCACAAAGGACCAGCACTCAACCAACTCCAGAGGACTAGTCCGCCACTCGTAACTGACCTTGGAAAAATGCAAAAAAGCAAACGTGAAGAAAATAGACCCGCTTAGGGTCCCACCGATCTGCCAGAAATGTGATAGGTCAAATAGGTGTTAGAAAACAAGCAACAAGTAAAGAGTGCAAATAAACAACTAAAACAACCTACACTTCAAGATTAGCCTAAGTTGGAAACAAAACAAGACAAAGCCACGAAATGGAACTTTATACCTTGCGTTGAGTCGATCCTTTGGTTGGCCCTTCGATCTTGGATGTGTATGCTCCTTGGATGGCAAGATGCAAGCTAGATGAGGATGTGAAGATGGATGCAAATGGATGAAGATGTGAAAATGGCTAAGTAGAGGTTGAGAAATAAAACTGCAAGAGTTTGGCTAGCACAAGTGATCTCCTCAAAATGAGAGAAAAGAGGGGGTATTTATAGGATTTTTGGGAAATCTTAGGGGAAATGGACGGTTGAGATTGATCCACCAAATATCAAGATGTAGGGCTAAGGTGAGTTGAGAATTCACAAGCCCTCACATCTTGACATGTGGCATGTGATGAAGCCCTAAAAGGTGAAGTGGACATGAGGTGGAAGGAGAAGGACATGACATGGAGAGGGGTACAAAGTACCTTGGGATTGGACAAGATCTCCTCATAAAGGAGGTACTTGTCCCCATGTGGGTGAGAGGACAAGTGGGGAATTAAAAATTCCTCAAATATTTCCATGGGGAAGAGGGAAGGAATTTTAAATTCCAAAGGGTGCATTGGGGGATTAAAAGGTGAATTAAAAATTCACATGGGGAAGAGAGGAGCCTAGGATGAATAAAAAGGAATTAAAAATTCCTTGGGGGATGGGGAGAGTTGACTAAAGTGGGTGATTAGGATTGTGCAAGTACTTGATTAGATTAATTAATGAAGATTAGAAGAGAGTTAGATTTCACATGTGACTTGATGTGACAAGTCAAAGATCACATGGGAAAGAGTAATGAAGGATTAGAGGGGGGGTAGGTGGCTAAGAGAGATTAGAGGCCAACTTGCAAAAGTTGGAGGATGTGACACCTCCTAATCAAGGATTAGGCATGTGCACATCCTAATGAGGGGATTAGAAGAAGGATTAGGATAAGATAAAAATGATGGAGGATGTGACATAAAGGGGATTAAATAAATGGAATATTTATTTAATTCAATTGATGGAAGGAGGATTAAAGAGATAAGGTATTATTGATTAAATACCTTAGGGATTAGAAGAACTTAAGGATGTTAATTAAAGGGGATAAATTTGGATAAATTAATTGTCCAAATTTAGACATCTATAGTACTAATTTCAAAGAACTTGTTTTTCATGTCACAATCTCTACTACAGAATGTGATTGATAACTTTCTCCCAATAATACTACTTGAACAATGGTATTAAAAATTTGATCCCCACTTTCCTTCACAAATTTATTTGTGAACCCTATACCATTTCATTCCCTACTCCCATATAATTCTTGGTAATCCTTAATCTCGATCCCCACTTTCTCACTCCAATTTTTTCATAGGCTTCTAGGGTTTTCCTTCCCTCCTTGCACTTCCTCCTATGGTAGAAGGTATCCCATTTCCCTGATCCAAATTCCACCTTTCATTCATTCCTTCTTATATCTCCAAGACTTCTAATAATTTCCTATTTTCTTTAGAATCATTTCCTAGCATCTTGATTACCTAAATCTTATGGCTCCTTCAATCTTCCTCCCTAGGCCATAAGACCTTTGTTTTCCTATCCTCCTTGCATCCCAATCTCCCAACCCTCGATTCCCCATGACTTCAAACATTATTCTCATAGAATTTTTGACCCTTTAGAATGTGAATCTCCATACTCAAAATATCTAATTGACAAACCATATGTACCTCTACTAAACTTTTTGTAATTTGATTAATACCCAAAATTAATTACAACAAATTTATGAAATCATATATAATACCTACCAAAACACCATTGAGCCCCTTAAATGCATGGATGCACATATAAGGCCATGTGAAGGTAATAAAATTTTTATAAATAAATTGAATTTCATAAGTATAAACACTAGTATTTGCAGGATTACAAAAAAGAACTAGGCTACCTCTTTGAGCATGGGAAGAAAATTTTGCTACTTAAGAATGTCAACACCAAATTTGTGGAAGAGTTTACCATATATGGATGTGATTGAAAATTTTAATTATTTTACTAGTATTTGACCCTCAAGAACCCTAACAAGGCATCGTAGCATATTATAAAAAAATGTTTCAAATATAATAAATATGGAACAACTTTTGGTCATTGAGCCAATTTATTGCCCTCATAGTGTCTCAAGTTCTTATAGAGCATTAATTGATGAAAGCTTAGTCTATAAGGGCATGAGATATACTTTTTAAATTATATAAATGGTATTCA
The DNA here is from genome assembly GCA_007258455.2 of Sequoia sempervirens. Classification (NCBI taxonomy): domain Eukaryota; kingdom Viridiplantae; phylum Streptophyta; class Pinopsida; order Cupressales; family Cupressaceae; genus Sequoia; species Sequoia sempervirens. The sequence goes on from VDFB02271358.1 coordinate 670,938,389, forward strand.
ATGACAATAATGAATGTAAATGAATATCTCCATGGTTTTTTTAATTATTTAGAAGGATACCTAAACCTAGATGTTGATCCTTTATTATCACATTTGTTACTATAAATGTAACAAGGTTTAACTAAATGTGTGAAAAATTCTAATGCATTCAAATATTTTTTTGATGTTATTTCCTATGCTTCATGTGGATTTCTATAATAGCAAGATTGGTTTTTAAGTAGTTTTAGTTACATGATTTTTTATTTATGACCTATTTGTATGTACACATCTATATCCATATATGATTTACAATTGTATCCTTTTCTTCCTTGTAGATAATGACTCTATTTCCTAATAGAAGACACTTGTTTAGTTGGGGATAGGAAAAACATTCTCATTTTTATCATCTCTCTATCATTAGTAGTTAGGAGATTATGTCTCTGCATGATTTAGTGATATAGCCCATTGAACATTTTAAGTAACACAAACTATTAAGGTTGTTAAAGAATTAGGGAATGCATGCATACATGTTGCACTTGTGTATGAAGGGTTGAGTGGACCCACTTGTGTGGATTGAATACTATTTTCATCTTAAGGTGCATATGCAAGGATGTATTTATTAGTTTACTAAGATATCTTACAAGAACTAGTTTATCTTTGTCTTAGTGATAATATTTGGGGCCAAGCATACATTGGGTATAGTTATTGTTGGTATAGTCATGATTATCATAATTTTTAGATGACTTGTTAAGGATAGCTATAGTAAATACCCTCCCAAGTTTATCTAAACCAAAATATGAAGGTGAGCCTACCCACTAATAAGAATAAACCCACTCATTACATTATTTGATCATGATTCAAGCTCATTCCTGTTGGAAAATGTGTCTCAACTTGTTGGCTTGAAATTTCCCTTAAAGCTTAATGTTTTTCCCTAAATCAGCCTGTATGTCATGGGATCATTGAAAACCAGAACTTTTGAACCTCATGTCGTGGGGTTCTAAAGTTTCATAATCTTCCAACTTAGCGACATTGAGGTTCTCTTTGTTGTCGACATGCCATAGGTTTTGAGAACTTCATAACCTCTGATAGAGGTTTTGAAGTTTAGTTTTCTAGTGACTTAGTGATTTTGTGCAGGAATTGGTCTATCGGTGGTGACTTAGATGTCAAGGTGGCTGTGGGTACCACAACGATGTGATGATATAACTTGATCAACAGTTGTGATAAGATTGATCCAACAATGCTTGCGAGCCCCACACCTCTTGTGGTGGGTCCCAAGTGACTCCCGTGGGGTGTGTGGGATTAACTAAGCAATGTACATCTATTGACTCAATAACTCATGGAGAATGCCATGGTGGGACCTGACCAGTGCCAGGTTGGAGAGAAATGATTGGTTGTTGACTATTGACATTTGGTTTAGAAAATTAAAAAAACATCAGAGAGACTTTGTGTTATCGAAGAGAGCATGAAAGAAGTTTTTTCGATGGCTCGATGTGCCTATAGCAGTTGCATGTTTGTGACGGTTTGTGTATAGTTGAAATGGTTGGTTTTTGGAACTGAAGTAGCCATGGCTGGATGTCGAATATATATTATATCACTCTACAATGAGTGGGGGTTTGATCGATGAGGTACAATTGATTTTTTTTCTACATTGTATGCTTATGAGCATTGTAACAGTGTGAGAGAACAAAACTCTATTCATAATCTATGTACGAGGTTGATCTAGGAAATGTTTGCTGTTGTGAATTAGCACCTGGAGTGGAGTCTATAACTCTATATGCAATTTTTTTTACTGTAATACAAAGTGGCTTTACTTGGTGTGTGGTTTTTTCTCCCATAAGGGTTTTCCCATGTAAATCTGGTGTTCAATTATGTGTGTGTTAAAATTTCTATTCTGTGTTGCGCGTCTTAGTGACTGTAATTCTAATTAAATAAATTTTTTTGCACTTCTTTCCTGAGAATTTGGAATTTGGAAGGGGTTTCCCAACTGAGCTTCCCTTACAAGTGATATTAGAGCCTGGCCAGTTGTGTTATCCTTGTGGGTAGGGCTGGTTTTTTTAGCTAATTCTATTAAGTGGGAGTCTTGCAGAGAAAATTGATTGTCTTGATTATAGATTGAGATGGCAAGCATTTCAAGAAGAATATAAATTGAAAAGTTCAATGGCAGAAATTTTGAGTTATGGAAACTCAAAATGGAAGACTTGTTGGTGGATAAAGATCTTTGGATTGCTATTATGGGAATGAAACCATCAGGTATGAAGCAAGAAGACTGGGACCTCATAGATAGAAAATCCAAAGGGATGATAAGACTTTTTTTGGCTGATTCTTTTCTCCTAAATGTCCATGAGGAGAAGACTACATGTTCTTTATGGAAGAAAATTGGTGATATTTATCAAGGAAAGTCTCTAGTGAATAAATTATTCCTGAGGAAGAAGTTAAAATCCTTGAAGATGGAAGAAGGAGCATCCATATCAGACCATCTGAATTCATTTAATATGATTGTTGCTCAGTTGGCCTTTGTGGGTGTGAAGATAGAGGAGGAGGATCATTGTATGCTTATGTTATGTTCCTTACCTGACACATGGGATCATTTGGTGATGGCTATTGGAAGTACAACAATAACTTTCAAGACAAAACATGTGTTTGCTTCATTGTTGTTAAAAGAAATGCAGAGGAAATCTTTTGAGATGGCCAAGGAGGCCCTTGCTGTTCGGGGTAGATCAAAGGAGAGAGGCAAGAAGAAATACAAGAAGTCTAAATCCGAATCTAAAGGGAGATCAAAGTCTCCAGGCAAGAAGTCCAAGGTGAAATGTTAGAATTGTGGGAAAATTGGTCATATCTGAAAGGATTGTAAAGAGGAGAAAAATAAGAACAACTCTTCTGACAATGACTCTTCTCAGAGTGATTTAGATGCTTTCATTGCAGCCTTGGTGACTCAGACATCAGATGATGTCTGGCTGATTGACTCAAGTGTATCTTTTCACATGACATCTCACAAAGATTGGTTCACAAAGTATGAAAAGTATGCTGGTGGAAAGGTGTACCTGACAAGTGATTTATCTCTTGAAATTGTTGGTTGTGGAAGTGTCATAATTCAATTTCCTGATTGAAGAATAAAGGCAATTGATGGCATAATGCACATACTAGGTCTGGCTCATAACCTGTTTTTTGTTAGTAAGCTGAATGATGTTGGCGTGCAAGTTTCATTCTTGAGTGGTGGCTATAAGATGACTAGAGACTTGATGGTGCTGGATAGGGGTGCACGAATTGGCACTCTGTACAAGCTAGATGCACATGCTATTCAATGTAATAGTGTATCTACAAAGTCAAGCAAGGCTACTCATGTAGAGAAGGAGAACAAATTTCCTCTAGGTGCAAACTCTTTGGAGGTGAAACTCCCAGTAGAGAAAACCATGCCATGGCATCAAAGACTTAGTCACATAGGATAAAAGGGCTTGAAAGCTTTGAAAAATAAAAACCTTGTAGAAGGGCTTGATGATTGTAACCTTGAGTTATTTTGTTGGGAACATCGCATTTATGGAAAGCAACACTATGTTTCATTTTACTCTAGTCCTCATAGATCTTTTTGCATATTGGATTATATTCACTCTGATGTATTTGGTCTAGTAAATGTTCCTTCATTATCGAAGTCTAAATATTGTGTTTCTTTTATTGATGATTATTCAAGAAGGGCATTTGTGTATTTTATTAAAAGTAAATTAGAAGTGTTCAGTTAGTTTAAAAAGTTTAAAACCTTGGTAGAAAATCAGACTGGAAGGAAAATTAAATGCTTAAGGACATATAATGGACGTGAATTTTGTTCTGCAGATTTTGAAAGGTATTGGAAAGACCATGGGATTAAAAGGAATAAAACTTCACCTTATACTCCACAGTAGAATGGAGTTGTTGAGAGGTTGAACAGGACGCTGATGGAAAGAGTGAGAAGTATGTTGAGTAGTGTTGGTTTAGAGAAAAATTTCTGGGCTAAGGCCATGGCTACAATATGTTACTTGATTAATAATTCACCTAGTTTGTCTCTTGTTGACAAAATGCCTATGGAAGTGTGGTCTAGTAAGAAACCCTCTTTGAGACATATTCGTGTCTTTGGCTACGAAGAATATGTTTATGTGCCGAATGAGAAAAGATCTAAGTTGGAAAACAAAGCTGTAAAATGTATCTTCATTGGCTAGGTATTGGTGTGAAAGGATACAAGCTTTAGAATCATATTATTGAGAAGGTGTTATACAATAGAAGTGTAATATTTCATGAGCTTAAACCTTCTATAGTTGATCTACAGTCAGAGATAGAAGAAAAAGAAAAGAAGGATGATGTAGTTGAAATTCCTCTGACTCCAGACAAAGAGGAACTACGAATTTAAAGTGTACCTAAAATTGAGGAGAGCTCTAGCAGCTTTAAGAGTTATGAACAGGAAGAAGAACTACAACCTCAGCCTTGAATTGTGAGGAGGTCTACGCATGAAAAGTGACAACCTGATAGGCATGGATTTTCCATGTTGGATTCAAATTGTGCCTATGCTTTGATTACTAGCACTGATGAGCCTAGGACTATAAAGGAGGCTATTAATATGTCTAATTTAGATTCTTGGTTGGAAGCCATGAATGAAGAAATGGTGTCATTGAAGAAGAATGAAACCTAGGATTTGGTATCTTTTCCTAAAGGTCAAAATCCTGTTGGCTGTAAATGGGTATTTAAGAAGAAGATTGGTCTCGATGGCAGTGTCAAGAAGTATAAAGCTATGTTGGTCACGAAAGGTTATTCCTAGGTGGAGGGAATTGATTATGGAGAAATATTTTCTCCTATAGCCAAGCTTACATCTTTCATATTTTTGTTGTCACTTGCAGCTGCATATGACTTAGAGGTTGAATAGATGGATGCGAAAAAAATGTTTCTTCATGGAGATTCTGAAGAAGAAATTTATATGTCCCAACCTGAGCACTTTGTTGAAAAAGGTAAATAAATTCTGGTTTGCAAGTTAAAGAAATACATCTTTCATATTTTTGTTGTCACTTGCAGCTGCATATGACTTAGAGGTTGAACAGATGGATGCGAAAAAAATGTTTCTTCATTGGGATTTGTGAGATCAAAATCAAATCATTGTGTGTATTACAAAACTAAAAATGATAATTTACTTATTATTGCCCTATATGTGAGTTCTAATTGGGTAGGGGACATTGACAACAAAAGATCCACCGGTGGATAAATCTTCATGTTATTCAGTGGTGCAGTTGGATGAGCAAGTTGCAAGTTGTAGTTGCTTTATCTACTACTGAGGTGGAGTATATAGCATCAACACATGCCTATAAAGAAGCCATTTGGCTTAGACGTTTGTGTTCTAATGTAGGGTAGATTACTATTTTCTATGATAGTTAGAGTGCTATTTGTTTGGAAAAAAATCCCATTTTCCATTCCAGGATGAAGCATATTTATGTTTAGTATCATTTCGTTCATGATATGGTGGAAGATGGAAAGGTTAATCTTGAAAAGGTCGATACACTGGAGAATGTCACTGATGCATTGACAAAGCCTGTGAGCACAAACAAGTATAAGTGGTGTGCCAGTTCAATGGGCCTTGGGGCCTATGAATTTCAATAACTTTGAGTCTAGAAGAAGCTAGTAAGTCTTCGTCAAGTGGGAGCATGTTGGAAAATGTGCCTCAACTTGCTGGCTTGAAATTTCCCTTAATCAGCCTGTATGTCACAAGATCGCTAAAAACCAGAACTTTGGAACTCATTTCGTGGGGTTCTAAAGTTTCATAACCTCCCGACTTAGCGACATTGAGGTTCTCTTTGTTGTTGGCATGTCACAGGTTTTGAGAACTTCATAACCTCTTATAGAGGTTCTGAAGTTCAATTTTCTAGCAACTTAGCGATTTTGTGCGGGCATTGGTCTATTAGTGGTGACTTAGATGTCGAGGTGGCTATGGGGACCATGGCAATGTGATGATATAACTTGATCAATAGTTGTGATAAGTTTGATCCAATGGAACTTGCTAGCCCCTTTCCTCTGGTGGTGGGTCCTGAGTGACTCCTGCGGGGTGTGCAGGATTAACTAAGTGATGTACATTTGTTGACTCAGTAACTCATGGAGAATGTTGTGGTGGGATTTGATTGGTGCTAGGTTGGAGAGAGGTGATAGGTTGTTGATTGTTGACATTTGGTTTAACAAATGAACAAACATTAGAGGGACTTTGTGTTACCGAAGAGAGCATGAAAGAAGTTTTTTCGATGGCCTGATGTAGTTTTAGCAGTTACATGTTTGTGATGGTTTGTGTATAGTTGAAACAGTTGGTTTTCTAGAATTGAAGCAACCATGGCTGGATGTCATATATATATAATATTACTCTACAATGAGTGGGGGTTTGATTGATGAGGTTCGGTTGATTGTTGTTCTACATTGTATGCTTATGAACATTGTAATAATGTGAGAGAAAAAAACTCTATTCAGAATTTGTGTATGAGGTTGATCTGGGAAATTTTTTCTACTGTGAATTAACACCTAGAGTGGATTCTGTAACTCTGTATGTAAGTTGTTTACTATAATACAAAGTGTCTTTACTTGGTGTGTGGGTTTTTCTCTCGTAAGGGTTTTCCCACATAAATCTGGTGTTAAATTATGTGTTTTAAATTGTCTATTATGTGTTGTGCATCTTAGTGACTATAATTCTAGTTAAATGGAATTTTTTTCACTTCTTTCTTGAGAATTTGGCATTTGGAAGGTGTTTCCGCATTGAGCTTTCCTTACAATTCCTTATGTTGACACTCCCTACCCTTAGGTTCTAATGCAATTATTTACTATTTTTTAGGATAAATGTTTAATTCTACCAACAAAAAAATATCATAGGTAATAGTTAGTCTTACTAAAATCCATAACAATAACTATTGTAAAGATTATAATAAAGATATAAATGATAATAGTAAAATTATGAAGACACTAATAAATATAATAAGAAATATAGGTACAATTAATGTGCATGGTGGAAAAGATGATAGGTGCAAGTGAAAATCATATCTTTTATCAATAGTGGATACAAATATTGTTGAATACACCTTGATATTGAGAGTGCATGGTAAATCAGTACCTTCAAAACTTACACCCTTCAATATAATTCAATTCTAGACTTCTAACTAGATTGACAACCTTTAAACAATTCAACAACTCTTAATCCAATCAATAGAAATGAAAGATAAAGCAATGAGAAAACATGCACAAGATAACACCAAATATATATGGAAAACCCAAGAAGGGAAAAACCATGGTGAGAAATCTCACAATATATTAATAAGATTACACATTGCTCGATGAAGGACTTGTATACTAAGGTGGACAACCTTAGGGAAAGATATAAGGGACTTGTAGGCTGAGGCACACAACCTCAAGGAAAGATACAAGGACTTCCTATGGAGTCTCACTATCCTTGGGAAGGATATATGAAGATTTGGATTTACAACATATGTTAATAATACACTCTATTGACTAAGGCATTGAAGCAGATCTGACTTGTATTTTCACAACTTACAATGCTTACTACATCATTCCAAACACACTCTTGCAAATTAATGCATCATTCCTTGCACATACCACATTGCAACTGAATTTTTCTTCCATTTATATCCTTCGTAAGAAAGGAAAACATCAAATTAGGTTGGCTAGAATAGAAGATAAACAATAACCTCAATAGGTCAACCTAAAAAATATGAATGTAGTGAAACCGATCATATCCAGAAGATATAGAGGACCTAAAACAACTTATTACATCTTCCAATGAGATCCCAAACATCAAACACATTGGAACACAACATCCCAAGTTTGCAACAAGGAAACATGTAGCACATTACCTATTGACCCAAAAACACATCTTCCAATTGAATTTACTCAATGCAGTACTCAACAAGATAGGGAAGGACCCAAACACATCTCAACACAATCTTAATTGTTGGCACAAACCCACAAGCACATAACACAAGCAAGAGCACAATCCCTATCGGCCAAACAACCACAAATTACCCAAAAAACCAATTCAAGCAATATGTAGCAACAAAGAGATCAACCATTGATGTGCGAATCAAAAAGAGACATTCCATGAATGTATATAAACACTTCCATATACTTCATTCTCATTTTCATGCCAAAAATAGCTGACAAAAAACAAACAAAAATAGAACACTTCATCCCAAAATCCTAGAAGACACAGTCATGAGATAGAACATTTTCAAACCAACTTGTAGTAAACTTCATCACATGAAAATGGAATTGAGACACTGCAAAAACACTAAAAACACTTTCACCAAGTTGTAGGAATAGAAATGACAATGTAGGGAAATCAAAATAATTTTTTGGACTAGTCCCAACAAGCAACCAAACTACCAACCCACTGCAATTATCAGAGACTTCCTTGGAAGCACTGGTGACCTAAAATGGTAAGAGTGTAACATCCACAGATCATAAAGACTGAATCCCAAACCATAAGACCATATCTTCAAAATTCAAAGAATTTAGAGCATTCTCCCAATCAATCTTCAAAGCAACTTCCTTCAGCAAAAACCTTTACCAACATTCGGAGACCAGAACTTCGTTGTAGCAACACATGCTTCCACAATAAATACCATTAGAAACATACCCCCAAACTTCTAATCCTCATCTTAATATATCATCAGGATATCATCTTTATTGACAACAACCATGCTTAAGGAATGACATCTAACCATGAACATAAACAACATCATTGTTAGCACATCATTAAGTTACCATCAACATACAAATGTAATAATTAATGACATCCCAAACTGAGTGTTGACATCAATGGAAACCTTAGGTAAAATATGTGCAACAATCTCCCCTTTGGTATTGATGGAAACACACACCTCCTTATTCTCCCCCCTTTACATCAAGGACAAAGGGCCAAGGTATTTATTTAAATTAAAAAAACATCCTCAAAAAATCACTTCTCCTTATACATGCTCCCCCTATCAGCAACAACTAACCAACTACCCACTCCTGCTAAGAGGTAGCTTACATCAATCCAAGAGAATAGGATATGTCATTAATTTCCCTCTAGATAGATGTACTATATATGCATCTAGCTAGAAGGAGGGGAAATGAACCCTAACTTCTGTTGGAGATACTCAAAAGTATCCTTTGAAAGAACCTTAGTGAAGATGTTTACAATCTAATCCTTAGTAGAAACATACTCCAATCTGACTTCTTGTTTTGAAACCTTCTCTCTTAGAAAGTAATACTAGATAGAAATATGTTTGTTTCTTGAATGCATCATCAGATTCTTGGAAATGTTTATTTCACTGGTATTATCACATAATATGGGAATGGATTAATCATACACCACCTTTAAATTCTTTAAAGTATACTTCATCCAAATCACCTGGGTGTAGCAAGATATTGCAACAATATACTTAGCTTTTGTTGTGGATAAGGATAGTGAGTCCTACTTCTTACTAAACCAAGAGACCAATTTATCTCCTAAGAAAAATTCACTTCCACTAGTGCTTCTTTTGTCATCCACACATCTTGCCCAATCAACATTAGTATAATCACCCAAGGAAAACTTATCATCCTTCTTGTAATACAAACCATAATCTAGAGTTCCCTTCAAATATTTGAATATTCTTTTAAATTCCTTCTCATGAGTTTTCTTAGGATTAACTTGATATCTGGCAACCAAACATACTGCATGCATAATATTAGGTCTATAAGTAGTCAAGCACAATAAACCTCCAATCATATACCTATAAAGAGTCTGATCAACCTTAGGTGACTCATCAACCTTGCTCAAGTGATGATCGGTAACCATAGGAGTACTTATTGGTTTGGTATCCTCCATGCCAAACTTCTTCAACATATCTCTAACATACTTATCTTGAGAAATAAAGACACCATCATCTAGTTGAACATTTTATGCCCAAGGAAGAAAGAAAACTCACCAGTCATAGACATCTCAAACTCTTTCTATATCTCTTCTACAAACATCTTGCACATTTTATCATCTCCACCAAAGATTATATCATCAACATATCTAGCGACTATTCAAATCTTGTCTTTCTCTATCTTAATTAAAGATTACTATCTACAAAACCTTTCTTGAAACATTTCTATAGTAAGTACTTATCTTATCAAGCATACCAATCTCTAGGATCTTGCTTGAGTCCATACAAATTCTTCTTGATTCTGCACACCATGTTTGGAACTTCTGATAGCTAGGAACCATCCAGTTTCTTAATGTAAACCTCTTCCTCTAAATCACTATTCAAGAAGGTTTAATTGACATCCATCTGATAGACCTTGGAATTTTTGTGAGCAAAAAAGGCAAGAAACATCTTGATTACTTCCATTTTGTTTATCGAATCAAAAGTCTCCTCAAAATCAATACCTTCAACTTGTAAATAAACCTTACACACCAATCTTGCTTTGTTCCTCATAACTTTACCATCTTCATTCAGCTTGTTCCAGAACACCTATTTTATTCCTATAAAATTCTTATTAGTTGGTTTAGGAACCAATTCACATATCTGATTATTTTCTATCTAATTCAATTCTTCTTCCATTACCTTCATCCATTATTTATCTTTGCTAGCATCAACAAAGGTCTTGGGATCTACCTTTGAGAGTAAGCAAAAATTCACTTGCTCAATTGCTTTTACAAGCCTTCTCTTGGTTTTCACACCTTAATTCTTATCTCCAATGATCTAATCAGGTGAATGGTTCCTTTGAACATATTTTTCTAGAGTCTTAGGGGCCTTTTTTAATTCTTATTTCTTCTCTTCTTTCTCTTCTTCTTCTTCAATGCAGGGAGGTATATCAGATCCGCAAACCTCTAGTTCTTGTGAGATATGACAAAACACTTCATCTACCTTAAATTTTTTTCTTTCAATCATCTTTCCTAATCTCTTGTTGTAGCATCTATAGGCCTTTATTCTAATTGAGTAACAAAGGAAGATCCCTTCATCACACCTTGATTCAAAATTTCTAAAGTCTTTTTCATCTCTCATGATGTAACATTTGCTGCCAAAGATCCTGAAATATATGACAATGGGAGGTATTCCATACCATACCTCATAAGGGGTCTTACTTCTATTGAACCTCAATCGTACTTTGTTAAGTAGGTAGACAACGGTGTGAACTGCTTCCTTCCAAAACATATCAAACAAATTTGCATCTTTCAACATTTCCCTAGCGATCTCTTGCACAATTCTATTCTTCCTCTCCACTATCCCATTATGCTGAGGGGTCCTAAGAGAAGAAACATGTCTCCTAATACCATGATCTTCATAAAAAATTTCAAATTCATTTGAAGTAAATTACCCTCCTCTATCATATCTTAAGCATTTGGTCTCAACATTCATTTCATTCTCAACTTTTTTTTGAAAATCTTAAACTTATCAAAAGCTTTTTTTTTCTCTTAAAAATGTAACCCAAGTCATTCTAGAGTAATCCTCAATAAGTAACATGAAATACACTCATATTACTTGCTCCTTGCATAATGTGTTTGCATGCTTGGTTATCTTGTGTTTGCATGCTTGGTTATCTTATCATCCTAAGGGTCTCAATTTTCTCTTGAAGTTTTACATCTTGACTTGCTTCACTTTACTATCACCTTCATAAATGATACTAATTTTTTCCTGAACATCCTTAGTAGAAATACAATTCATCACCTTTAGAATTTTTACATTAGCTAACCCACACATGATAGCATTCTTTTCCTTGGAATTTTTCTTATACAAATTAATATCAGCTAGATTTGTTCGAGGAGCAGAAGGAGCAATGTAACCATCTTTGACAGATTGCTAAACAAAAAACACTAGAGAGGATAGATAGCCTTCCATTCTTACTCTCCAAAAAGTGTAATTTGTTACATTAAACCTAGGTCCCTTATAAGATCCATCATGTGCCATCCCATACCTTCCTCAAGTAGTTAAGATCCTTTTGAGGAACCTTGATCTGGTACCAATTGTTGAACACACCTTGATATTGAGAGGGGGGTGAATCTGTATCTTAAAAACTTAAACCCTTCAACACAATGTAATTTTGGACTTCTAACCTAACCAACAAAATTTAAACAAATAAGCAACTCTTAATCTAATCAACAATAATGAAAGATGAATCAATGAACAAACATGCACAAGATAACATCAGATATACGCGAAAAACCCAAGAAGGGAAAAACCATGCTGAGAAATCTCATAATATATTAATAAGATTATAATTTTCTTTAAGGCTCACTACTTAAGGAAGCACACTACTCCCTGAAGGACTTGCAGACTAAGGTGCACAACCTTAGGGAAACATACAAGGGACTTACAAGTTGAGGTACACAACCTCAGGGCAAGATAAAAGGACCTACTAGGGAGACTCACTATCTCTGATCAAGATATATAAAGATTTGGATTTACAACATATTTCAGCAATACACTATGTTGACTAAGGCGTTGAAGTGCATCTGACTTGTATTTTCACAACTCACATTACTTACTACATCATTACACACACACTTTTGTAATTTACTACATTATTCCTTGCACATACATTGCAATTGAATTTTTATTCCATTTATATCCTCTGTGTTAGCAAAAAAATTGGTCTTCTTCAAATAATCAAATACAATGACTCAAATATGCCTAGAAATGAGGACAAATCAGTTACCAATAGCTCCAAAGATCGCTATTGAATTAACAATCTTCCTCTAAATTTTAGAGGTACAACTCCCTCTTATGATCTTCAATGAATTAAAAATAAAAATAAGGTGTGCTTTTAAGTAGAAAGAAGGAAAGGAAAACAAAAATCTGCACATAAAAATGACACAAATGCAGAAGTAATTTGGAATAAAAGATCAAAGTAAATGACACAAAGATCATTCACTTGAACCCATAAACAAAAAAGAGGAGGAAAAAGAAACGATTCTTAGAAAATACATAAAAAAAAAGACTCAAAGATCCTGCAATGAACACATCCTTGATTTGACATAACAGAGAAAATATAGATGAATAATTATGGATTCACAAAGGAAATCAACAATTAAAGAGAAGACAATGAACACAAAGATTAGCAATGTCTCCTTTATTCCTTGCATAAAATATAGAGCTCATAGACTCTATCTCTTTGTATAAAGATTGAGTTTAGAAAATAATTCCTTTCCCTCAAATGAAAAACAAAAGATCAATTGCTATAACCCCACAGCCCTCAAAGAAGCTCCCATCTCCCAACTAAAAAGATTCCCATTTAGTTTTTAGATTTACATATTTATAATTTTCACCAGTGAGTCTCCTCCATTCAGCTTCCCATAACTGATTATTTCCAAGGAATTTTTTTTTATCTAAACACCAAAATACAAGGCAATTATAATTTTATGATTTAATTGCCCCAAAAATTAGACATATGTTGTTGACGTGGTATAATTCTATAGGCTTGGAATTTGTTTTATTTTCCTAGCTAGTTCTTGAAGATTGGTTATATAATTAACTCTTGATTTCTTACTCTTCATAACTACTCCTTGACTCATCGCCACATGTCAATGAACATTTCACCTCTTTTCCCTTTTATTCAGTAACTGCCACTTCAAATAAATGTCGATTACTTTTCCTGCTTCATACACCAACATAATATAATCGACATATTGTTCTTAGCCTTCATATATTTGCAATGAGTCATGACGTTTATTCATGGAACCATTTTATTTCTCTTGTTTTCATAAGTCTTCGATAAAGATGAAAGTATTATCCATATGATCATACATCTGAGGACTTCACATGCCTGAGCTAGCTCTTTGAACCTTTTCTAGATAATCGCCCTTTTTGATCTTTGTTGAATACTAATTTGAGAACATCTAGCCTTATTGGAAAGTCAAGTCCAAAAAGCATGGGCATGTTTTCAATGTCCTCTTCTTTATAAAATAGAATCAACCACTACAAATTTCATGTTCCAAAAACATGCTCAAAATTCTTCCTTCTACCCATGTCATATCGCTATCAGTGGCTGTGGATAATTCACCACATTTGAACCAGGTGGTAGAATTGCAAACATGGTAATCATGTGTGTGCCTCTATATCCTCTTCATCTATCACTGGTCTCCAATTTGAAAGGATGCCACTAGGATCCTTCAAGATTACCATAAAGTAGCACCATATCAGCATAACCAGCTTTGCAACACAAAATCTACAAATGGGGCTAGAATGTATTCTTTGAATGCCTCTTTATGCAGGTCGATTAAAGCATAGAATAAATTTTATTTGTAATGTGAAAACCATTGGTGTCGTCAAATCATCCCATGTCACAACTTTGAACCATGGTACATAGTCCATACACCATACAAAGATTAAAATGCAGACTTGTTAAGGAGTATTGATTTCTTTCCAACTAAAGTTTTTGATTAACATACATTTTCCTTGGTATTCTCCTTTATTTCACTTATCATTTTTTTTGAAATTAAACAATCCAAAAGTAGAAAGTAACACATTCAATATTTCTAATGATTTGTAGATCTTTCGAAGTTGCTTGGTTATTGATGATTGTGTTTGAATTATTCACAAATTTGAGAAAATTTATTCTTAATATGTGCCATATAACAAATTCCTTTGATATAACCCGTCTAAAACATGTTGAAGATTGAATCTATTTGTAGAAGTTATGGTTTCCCTCAGATAGTTTGAGGTATCAAAGATATAAGTATGGCTTGACACAAGTAGTGGTGGAAGCATCGTCAATTGCATTATCCTGCTTTAATTAATCACTCGAGAGAAACATCTCCATACTCAGAGATATAATGAAGAGTGGCCATAGTTGAATTAATAATGAGCCAAGAGATTGTATTTTTTGAGGCGATATATGGGAAGGTTTGAAAAACTTGAAAAATCACTTCCCACATAATTATAACCAAGGGATAGGCCAGGCAGGTGAGTGGCTAGTTAGACCAACTTACAAAACACCACTTGAGTTTGAGTATTTTCCCAAAACACCACCGATCCTATACGGAAGAGAGCCCAAAGTGAAGATAACTCAAATTTTTGAAGAAAGTGACATAATGTAAATTTCATACCTGTTTACTCTATCTCAAATGTCATAAATATGATTTCGATCATAGTAAACAAGAAGTTCATCCTACGAAGAAATGCTAGGCCATTTCAACCATTCTATTTTTGTGTTTTTTTTGTACAATTTGCATCCATGTCTATCGTGAAATACATAACTAAAAGAATCGATGGAAATTCACTTTTAATTAGTCTTCAATGAAATATTATACTTTGTTATGAAACTCCCATATAACCCCATATCGATTCGACAACACCTTGAATCTTCCTCAAGGGTTGGCTAGCCATTATGCTCATAGTGACAAACTAGTTTCTTGCTTGCTCTATTTCACTCACAACTACTACATGAACACTATTATTGGTAATGGCATGCTACATACTATCATTAAAATAAAGGTTCGAATAGTCTTTGGAAAATTTACATCACCAAATTGGGTGTTGATAAAACACTTAGACTTATCATTCTATATTCTTTGTATTTCACTCACATCTGTCAATGCTTCGTTCATGCCAGTTTAGAAACCATTCCAAGATATTATCACTTGCAACGTAGAGGGAAACACCAATATACCTGAAATATGTTGATTAAACTTAGATTATTAATAATTTTTCCTCTTAATGACACAAGTTGACAGTTGCACGAACAAATTCATACATTTGGATCACAACGCAATATTTCATCCTTCTATGTTTCTCGAAAGGTTTAAACAAACATGACACTCCTTTGACTATGTTGCAATACAGATAAGAGTCTATCTCCAAGTAGGAATTTCATTCACTATTTTACATATATGGGCTCAAATACCATACCAAGCATACAATCAGCTTCATCAAGAACATAAAAGAAAACCACATCAGGAATTTCATGTAGTCCTCACAATGCCAAACAATGAGTTTATTAGAGCAGTCTTGAATCATGTAAAAGCATCACTGTGGTATACATGCTAGACTTTGTAATCAACTTTGAGTTTGAAATCAAATGCAATTTGATAACCATAAACCTGTAGATACACTACTACCTCCATTCATATTTGGTAATGAAATTAAATTCAAGGATAATCCCGATGCTATTGCTAAATCTTTATTTCAATGGGGTTGAAACACAAGGGAAAGTTCAAAATTTTTTAGGGGCCAAAAATGGGACTAATAGTGGCTCTATTTGGGGAATGCATTTTCTATGAGAATATAGAGAACTCCAACATATCTAGGATAGACCAATCCTTGTCCATTGGGCATAGTAAAAGAGAATGCAGGAGACAGAGCAAGAGCAAGCCAAAAACATGGAACAAAGCAACAAAGGAAAGTAAACTACCAACACAACAAAAATTGCTAATATGTACATGGTAGGAAGATCCTACCTTAAACAAACCTCCAAGATAATCATGCAAATCCATTTACAGGCTGGGAAAAGTAGCTACCTATGCGAAATAATACTTGGTGGATGAGAAGTGCACGCACAACCAACTGGCAACTAACAACAACTACCATCAAATAAATCAAACCAACACCCTGTAAAGACTCTCTACATAAAATTGGATGCTCAAAAACCCACTCTTTATTATATCACTCTACAACCAAATGATTTATATTGACACTGGCTCGCATAAGATCACCAAAATCTGCCTATGTAATATTAGCTATAATATCATGTTGCATTTGATTTTGTGTGCTAGAATAAATCAACCCACGAATTGGACAACCCACATAGAGGCCATGAGGTAGAGATAATTTTTGAGTACCATATACAAAAGTAATGGAATTGTTTAAAAAATTTGGCCCCCAATTTATACCACATGCTTCAACAAATTTATCACATTCAAATCTTGATTCAATTACTTCAGCTTCTTTCCCATTTTTATCTATCCCATGTATTGATTCAAACAATTGACTAGAATGAATTGAATCTTTTACAATATATTCTCTAAAATGAAAAGACTCAAGAATGGGATAATTTATTACCTCTTCGTCTACTGCCTTATCTTCATGGACTTCATCAATAAACTGAAATGTTTCATATTCAAGTTGCATGTGAGAAGAAAGAATATTTGTTGATTCACTCACCTCTTGAAGCTGATTTTTAATTTCACTTCCAGTTGCACAAAGTATGTTAACATCTTCAAAATTGAATGCCTCTATTTCTGATAACTTGTTGGCATCTTCTTTTTCTAAAAATTGACCTTCCATATTCATGTTAACCAAATCATTTGCTAAACTTATATCAATATTTTCAAATAATTTTTTTTTAGTTCTGGAGCATCTGGAGGCATAAAAAATTGCTCATTTCTATTTGATTTTAGATTCTCCATAGTGGATGAATCCCCAGTATTTATTGTAGCCAAGGTAGAAGATGCAATACATGATTTTTGTTCACAAGAAGGGTAATTTTCTTCATCACTGGAAGAATTAGAACCATCCTCATCTATCTCACAATTAAGATTATAAATTTCAGCATTAAAAGATTTATTCCTCGCATCACTTCATTTTTCTGAAATATTTTTTGATCGAAAACTGTGATATTGGAACACTCAGCCAAAGGGCGTAAAAGATTTCATGAATTCGTCTTTTGAAACTTTGAAGTTTTATGCTTTTGAAATGCACAATTTTGTACAAACCTTTCAGCTTTTTCTTTTTTCCATACCCTATATATAATAAAATCATCTTTAATATTAACAACTTCTTGTTTTGCAATCTCAAGATCACTTACCTTATTTTACTTTAAGAGGAATCCAACATTAGGATGCATTGCTGCAATAAAATTGACCAGTTGTATCTCTTTACTTGAATAAGTATTATGAGAAATCTTATTTTATACATCTATCAAACCTTTCCACAAACTCCCTTATTGATTCATCTTCTTT
The DNA here is from genome assembly GCA_007258455.2 of Sequoia sempervirens. Lineage (NCBI taxonomy): Eukaryota > Viridiplantae > Streptophyta > Pinopsida > Cupressales > Cupressaceae > Sequoia > Sequoia sempervirens. The sequence goes on from VDFB02271358.1 coordinate 670,956,276, forward strand.
CTTTTTAATGCTGAATAACTGAGATAAAAGTGCACACATCAACTGCTGGTTTAAATCTTCCAAGAAACTTCTTCTTCATGCTGTCCCAATTTGTAATGCATCCATCTTCTAAAGATTGAAACCAAATTGCAGCAAATCCAATGAGGGATTCAATGAATAATCGGACAAAAATATTTTCCTCTTGTACCCCCAAAACTCCACAAGCTATGGTGAAGGATTGAATATGATCATCAACAACCTGTTAATTTTCTCCATTAAATTTTGGAAAATTCCTTCTAGATCCTATAGGAAGATCTGAATATGTTGGCAGTTCTAAAGGCCCAAACTAAGCACACCATGGTTGGGCTGAAACCAATGACATAATGCAGATTTAAAAAGAATGACTGGAACTTTTCTACCAAAATTTTTTCATGAGCACGTTCCGTATTATAGAGTCACCAACCTCCATCCTTGGGGAGGTAGCTTCAGATTTCTGAGAAAAGAAAGGAACTGGTACTTGAATTCTTTCCCGAACAAAGTCACCAAAAATCTATTTGCAAATAGATTGGTCTTCTTCAAATAATTAGATACAATGACTCAAATATGCCTAGCAATAAAGACAAATCAGTTACCAACAACTCCAGAGATCACTATTGAATTAGCAATCTTCCTTTGAATTTTAGAGGTACAACTCCCTCTTATGATCTTCGATGAATTGAAAATAAAAATAAGGTGTGCTTTAACCAAAAAGTAGTAAGGGAAAACAAAAATCTGCACATAAAAATGACACAAATGCGGAAGTAATTTGGAATAAAAGATCAAAGTAAATGACACAAAGATCATTCACTTGAACCCGTAAACGATAAGGAGGAAAAGGAAATGATTCTTAGAAAATACATGAAAAAAACAAGACTCAGAGATCCTACAATGAAAACATCCTTATCTGACATAACAGAGAAAATATAAATGAATAATTGTGGATTCAAAAAGGAAATCAATAATTAAGGAGAAGACAATGAACACAAAGATTAGCAATGTCTCCTTTATTCCTTGAATAAAATATAGAGCTCACAGACTCTATCTCTCTGTACAAAGATTAAGTTCAGAAAACAATCCCTTACCCTCAAATGAATAGCAAAAGATCAATTGTTGTAACCCCACAACCCTCAAAGAAGCTCCCATCTCCCAACCAAAACGATCCCCCTTTAGTTTTCAGATTTACATATTTATAATTTTCACCAATGGGTCTCCTTCGTTCATCTTCTCGTAATTGATTCTTTCCAAGGAATTTTTTTATTATCTAAACACCAAAATACAAGGCAATTATAATTGTATGATTTAATTTCCCAAAAAATTAGACATATGTTGTTGATGTGGTAGAATTTTGTAGGCTTGGCAATTGTTTTATTTCGTTGGCTAGTTCTTGAAGATTGGTTATATAATTAACTCTTTATTTCTTGTTGCTCGTAACTACTCCTTGACTCATCACCACATGTCAATGAACATTTTGCCTCTTTTCCCTTTTATTCAGTAACTGCCACTTCAAATAAATGTCGATTACATTTCCTTCTTCATACATCGACATAATATAGTTGACACATTGTTCTTAGCCTTCATATATTTACCATGAGTCATGATGTTTATTCATGGCACTATTTTATTCCTCTTGTTTGCATAAGTCTTTGATAAATATGAAATTATTATCCATATGATCATAGATCTGAATCACTAAGCACTTAACATGTTGAGCTAGCTCTTTGAACCTTTTTTGGATAATCGCCCTTTCTGATCTTTGTTGAATACTGATTTGAGAACATTTAGCCTTATTGGAAACTCAAGTCCATAAAACATGGGAATGTTTACAATATCTTCTTCTTTATACAGTAGAATCAACCAATATAGCTTTCTTGTTCCAAAAAATTGCTCAAAATTCTTCCTTCTACCCATGTCATAACGCTATCAGTGGCTGTGGATAATTCACCACATTTGAACTAGGTGGTAGAATTGCAAACATGGTCATCGTGTGTGTGCCTCTATATCCTCTTCATCTATCATTGGTCTCCAATTTGAAGGGATGCCACTAGGATCCATTAAGATTACTATAAAGTAGCACCATATCAGCATAACCAACTTTTCAACACAAAATCTACAAATGGGGCAAGAAATTGTTCTTTGAATGCCTCTTTATGTAGGCTAATTGAAGCATAGAAGAAATTTTCTTTGTAATGTGAAAACCATTGGTTTCATCAACTCTTCCCATGTCGCAACTTTGAACCATGGTACATAGTCCATACACCATACAGAGATTCATGTAGACCTATTAAGGAGTATCAATTTATTTCCAACTAATTTTTTTGGATACACATACATTTTCCTTAGTATTCACCTTTATTTCACTGATCATTTTGTTTGCAATCGAACAATCAAAATGTTAGATAGTAACACATTCAATGTTTCTAATGATCTATAGAACTTTCGAAGTTTCTTGGTTCCTAATGATTGTGTTTGACTCGTTCATAAATTTGAGCAAATGCATTCTTAATATGTGCCATATAACAAATTCCTTTGATATAACCTGTCTGAAACATGTTGAATATTGAATCTAATTGCAGAAGTTATGGTTTCCCTCAGATCATTTGAGGTATCAAAGATATAAGTATGGCCTAACATAAGTGGTGGTGGAAGCATCATCAATTACATTATCCTACTTTAATTAATCACTCGAGAGAGACATCTCCATACTCAGACATATAATGAAGAGTGGCCACAGTTGAATTAGTAATGAGCCAAGAGATTGTATTTCTTGAGGCGATATATGGGAAGGATCAAAAAACTTAAAAAATCACCACCCACATAATTATAACCAAGGGATAGGCCAAGCGGGTGAGCGACCAGTTAGACCAACTTACAAAACACCACCTGAGTTTGAGTATTTTCCCAAAACACCGCCAATCCTATAAGGAAGAGAGCCCAAAGTGAAGACAACTCAAATTTTTGAAGAAAGTGACATAATGTAAATGTCATTCCTTTTTACTGTATCTCAAACATCATAAATATGAGTTCGATCATAGTAAACAAGAAGTCCGTCCTATGAAGAAACGCTAGGCCATTTCAACCATTATGTTTTTGTGATTTGCTTGTACAATTTGCATCCATGTCTATCATGAAATACATAATTGAAAGACTTGATGAAAATTCACTTTTAATTAGTCTTCAATGAAATATTATACTTTGTTCCAAAAATTGCATCTAACCCCGTATCGAGTCGATAACACCTTGAAGCTTCCTCAAGGGTCGGCTAGCCATTATTCTCATAGTGACAGACAAGTTTCTTGCTTGCTCTATTTCACTCACAACTGCAACATGAACATTGTTATTGGTAATGTCATGCTATATACTTTCATTAAAATAAAGGTTTTGATAGTCTTTGGAAAATTTACATCACCAAATTGGGTGTCGACAAAGCACTTAGACTTATCATTCTATATTCTTTGTATTTCGCTCACATCTGTCAATGCTTCCTTCATGCTAGTTTAGAAACCATTCCAATATATCATCACTTTCAACGTAGAGGGAAACACCAATATACCTGCAATATGCTGATTAAACTTAGATTATTAATAATTCCACATTTGGAGACCAAAACTTCCTTGTAGCAACAAATACTTCCTTAGGAACAATAGGAGAGAACATACAACACACTAAAGACCATCAACAACATATCCCCAACTTCAACATTACTTCTAATCCTTGTGTTAATACTTCTAATCCTCATCTTAATATATCATCATGATATCATCTCTGCTGACAACAACCATACTCAAGGAATGACATCCAACCATGAACATCAACAAAATCATTGTTAGCACATCATCATAGTATACCATCAACATACAAATGTGAGAATCAATGTCAGAGAAATAGATAAATACATAATTTTTTGGATGATATAGAAATGAAAGTGATTGAAGACATTAAAAAATAACTAACCTATATTAAAATAAAATTAGGATTTGATAGATGTTTTTTTAATAGAATTAGATCTAGATGAGGATCTAAATCTAAAGATCCAAAGAGAAAAGGTAAAATATTTCATCACCAAAATGTGAGAAACCACAAGAACTTTTTTTTGAACCAATTTATCCTCATTAGTTCACTAGACATTGGAATATAAATAAATAAACTAATATTTCAATTCTTATAGAAATTCTAGAAAAAAGTTAAAAATAAGAAAATGTTTACACACCTTTGTGTGGTTGAGTGCTCCCAAAAGACCTAAAAATACAAAGAAGGAAATGTTTGGGGTTGTTTAGGGGCTTTCCTTAATCAAACCTCTATTTTGGTATTTTGACCTCCATGGATAGCTAAAATAGATAGTGTGTGTTCTTAATCTACATGCATCTATAAATAATATTAATGATAAAATAAAATGAATTGATAAGGGATGTGAAAATTGTTGAAAACACAATAGTATTGAGAGGGGGGAGTAAATCAATAATTAAACAATTTCTTTCATTCAACAATAATTAACCAGTTAAAACATGATGAGATGAAGAACACAAAATGTACACACCATGACACTAGATTTATGTGAAAAACCCAACAAGGGAAAAACCATGGTGAGAAATTTGCTTGGATCTACTATCCAGATCCAACCTCATAAAATAAATTTTTTAGAAGTATTTATGGTCTTTAACCAAAGGAAGTAAACTACTGCCTGCTTAATACAACTTTCACAACATAGGTTTACTATCTCAATGTACAACTTGATAATTTCAGTACATTAGATACCTCTGACTCACTACCTTTGGTAATTACACTTGCTTCAATAAGCTATATGTTGAATAGGACAACTGAGAGGGGGGGTGGTGGTGAATCAGTTGTCATAGATTTTAACCTTTAATTCAATCACTAGAACTAATACATGAAACTGCTTAAATGATTAATCATCAAAACATCAATGTAGAAACTCAAATCCAACATATAAACACAGTGACACCAGATTTACGTGGAAAACCCGATATGGGAAAAACCACAGTGAGAACTAACTCACACTATAGATAATATCAAAAATGATTACAAAAGGATCACTGCCTAAAATAAGACTCACTGCCCGAAATAAGGACTCACTGCCATAGAAATATAAAAAAAGACAAAGAATACTTTCTATAGAGAGATGCAATCTCAATGCTACAAAGGATTCCACCACAGTTAATTGATCAACTTGCATGAATAATAGAGTTCACCTTCTACTCACTCCATTCGGAAACTCAACATTAAGCTTCACACTGATCTCCAACACACAACTCACACACACTTTCTGAATAACATGAATGTTGCATCTTATCTTTCACTTATCTTCCTTCTTTTATTATGTATGATTTTCATTACTAGTTTATCCTGTATATATACTATCTCCAACCTTGAAAAAGATACAAAGTTGGCCATCTAACTTCAAGTTCGAATTAGGTCGGCACCAAACATCCTAGGGTGGAATTAGAATGAGGGCGAACCAAACACACACTTCAACATGACCCAAAAATAGACCCAACACACTTCATTAACTTCGAAGATAGTGCTCAACACACAGTCGGCCAAACCAGTGTAAGACACATAGAACAATTAAGCTTGGAACTTCAAGAAACCAAAAATATCTTCAATGCAATCAAAATTTTTTAATTCTAGAACTGCAAATCAAAAGACTTCAAGAAAGAGAAATCTAGACCAGTAACCTTCTTCCCGGACTTCAACTAGAACAAGGAGAACCATAGTTCACAATTGACGAACACAACTCGAACTTCACAAAAAACCATTAGCCAAACATCTAGATATAACTGTAGACACCGAAAAAAATCTTGAATGATATCATACACTCAAAACAGGTTTTAATAACATCATTTCCTCTTTAAACCCATCCTCTTTTCGCTTAATTAATTGAATTAGCCTGGCTAATTAATTAATTGCATCATTTTCGTATATTAACCTAATTAATTCAAATCAGGTTAATTCACCCTCTTTCACGCTAACATTTCATCTCATTAAATTAAATAAATCAAAATATTTCATTTAATTTCCTAAGTCATCTTATTTAATTAAATAACCCTAAGTTATCAAAATTAAACATCATTTCATCTCTCCCTCATTGATTAAATTATTTAATTTAATGAATATCACTTTTAATTCTTCAATACCCTAATTGTGTAATTAAATCATGTTTAATTAACAATTAAACTAATTTTCTCCCAAAAAGGGAATATTCCTTATCCCCTTTTTTGTACAATTAAAACTTTCTTTTAATTTGCAAAATATTTTTTATCCTTACCCATGAGAATATTCCAAATAATATTCTCTTTCCTCCAATCAACTCACTTGGCTTCTTGAGCAAGCTAAACCTTTAAGCTTTTGAACAAGTCACCTTGGACCTATGTGAGCAGGTCAAAAGTGTGTTTATTTGGAGCAAATGTGAGCCCTTGATTAAACCCATCATGCATTATCATTCATTGATGAGAATCCATGATCCATGCCTCTTCTTTTCCTACATCCTTGACCGTTGATTGATCTTTTCGATCTTAACCCTCCAATTCTTATTTGCTTTCCTATAAATAGGTCACTATTTGAAGACAAAGGGATTCATCTTTGAATTGCAAACTTATGTTGTTGAACTCACTTGCACTCACACTCTCAATTTACTCACTTTTAGCTAGTTTTGGTTCATTTTTAGTTGCATAATAGCTTAAGACATCCATTAATGGATTCCATGTATCCATCTTAGTTTTTATATAAGTTAGGGTTTCCATCTTTTAGCTTAGAATTAGCTTAGAAATTGCATAATTAGTTCATTTTTAGAATAAAATCATGTTAATTTAGCTTGCATCATGTTTAATTTAGCATAAATTAGGTTTCCATGCGCTTATCGCAATGGTTTGATCGATTCGCTTCCATAGAATTAAATGAAATAGGCTCACTAATCACGAGATTTGGAAAGGGTCATTGTCCATATAAACATGATACCAATTCCAAAATAGGATAAGTTTCAAATGGGTTAGAGTAGGAATTTAATTGTTTTAGTAGTTTGTAATTTTTTGTTTCAATAAATTCTTAGTTTAACTTTCAATTTGAATGATCCTTTTTGTGATTGAGGTTTAGTGTCTAAGTTATGCTTCAATTCATCATGGATCAAGCCTAATCAACCCACACTGATGATCCTTGGTCCACATTCTGGCGCTAGGAGGGAAAACCCTTAATTTAACTAGTTTTAGCTTGAATTTTGTTTGTTTGTTGTTTTGCAGGGTACAACGACACCCTTTGAAGAGTGTCACCATATAGCAACACTATTGCAATTTGAAACACTAATGTTGATTCAATGCACTACTGCTGATTTAAATATAGCGAAACTGATTTAATATAGAGGTATCGAAGACTTCAAACAGCGACACCACCAAATTCATTAGAGCGACACCCAAAAAAATCCTGATGCTATCATGGTCTCTATTTCTACTATAGAGTGATGCCGATTTTCACCAGAGCGATGCCTAGATTTCAAATCCCAACGCTATCATGTTTAGCAACACCCAACCAGGGTAGGAAGTTTTACGATCATTTTTTTGACATGTGCTTTAATTTTCTCGATTCGTAAGATCACTAATGCACTTATAATTTTTTTTTGGTTGTTATACTAACAAGGTTTTGTAGGTTGGATAAAATGGAGCTAAAGTGAAGAAAGCCTTCTTATATTGGAATTCTATAATTGTAACAAGCGTTTGACGCTTTTGGGGCAATTATAACCCAACTTTTTATGCTTTCTACTTTTTGTTGTAGGACCTCACTAGATTTCAATTGGGTTTAAAACGAACGCTCAAATGGGACTAAAATTGAACCCTCATCTCATCATTGTCTTTTGGGTTTAAGATTGAACAAAGCAACTTCATATTTTGTTTGGTGCATAAAATGAAGTCATCTTAGCTTAGGGGTTAAAATTTACAATTTTTTGTCATGTTTTGTGGTTTACAACGCTGTTATTGAATGTGTATGCAATTCTCTCACACCATTTGGTGATCTTGAGAAAAAGAAACATTCCTTAACAATTTGTATAATCACCTACATCTTTCAATTTGGATTAAAGTTGAACCCCCTTGCGAGTGTGAGAAAAAGGCATAGTGTGTGTTCTCAATTTGTTCATACGAATGAAGATGATCGAATTATGGATGCAATTACTCGCTATTGTTTATCTTTAGAGGGCTTACCTCCCCACTTCGAAAGGAGGGAATAAACCAAGTGGTAATGAGCTAAATCCAAGCTCTTCCAAACCACTATATAAATGTGTGGGTGCAATGAAAATTGTGATCAATGGGAAGCGGTACATGATAGCTCTCCCCCAGTAACTTTATGATGCGTAAAGCCTTTGTTCTAAGGGTTGGGAGATGTCTTGAATTTTTTTGTCATTGCACCCCCTAAATTGGAATCCCTTAATATGAACCCTTGTTTAGAAGCCAAAAATCCTTAATACTTGTTGGTGCAAGAATAGTCATTCTGTAATGCCCCATCATCATAACCTAAGGAATGTTGCAATTGTGTATAAAGGTGAAATAAATTTTTTTTTATTAATGTAATAATATTAAGTTAATTAGTTGCATCCTCCCAAGCAGCAGAAGCCTCATGGATAGGATCCCATTGGACCCTCACCTGATCAACATCTCGACCCCTGAGACCGAGCGTCTGGCGTTGTAGAATGGCCACGGGCTCCAAAGCCAGCTACCCGTCCTCTACCTGTAATGCATTCCAATCAAGTACATGAGATATGTTGGGATGATATGGTCTAAGAACTGATACATGAAAAACATCATGAATACGTGACAAACTGAGTGGTAAGGCGAGTCGATATGCCACAGGACCAATTCTCTCTAAGATCTCAAAAGGCCTTATGAAACGAGGCGCAAGCTTAGAGCCTTTTCCATAACGGATTGGACTCTTTCGCGGTCGCACTCGAAGAAACACTCTATCACCAACAAAAAACTGTCGGTCTATCCTATGCACATCAGCATACTTCTTTTGCCTATCCTATGCGGCTATTAAATGTTCTCTAATACGGTCAACCTGTTGCTCCATGTCACGAAGCATCTCAGGTCCAAGTAATACTCTATCCTTAAGTCGATCCCAACTCAGAGGAGTTTGACAAGGATGGTCGTATAATGCCTGAAATGGTGGCATACCTATAGAACTCTGATATATGTTATTGTAAGTGAATTCTACTAAGTACAGATAATCCTCCCAACATGATTGTTGGTCCATTACGTACGTTCTAAGCATATCCTCTAATATTTGATTAACTCTTTTCGTTTGTCCATCGGTTTGAGGATGATACGCTGAACTAAAGTTCAACTGTGTACCTAGAGCATGTTGTAATGAAGTCCATAGGGTTGAAGTAAATACAAGATCTCTATCCAATATAATCCTATGAGGATTCTCGTGCAATCTAACAATGTCCTCCATGAATATCCTAGCTACAGATGAAGCATTGTAAGATGATCGTACTAGTGAAAAGTGAGCTACTTTAGTCAATCGGTCAATAGTTACCATAATGGCATCATGTCGATGTGATGACGTAGGTAACCCTACAATAAAGTCAATGGATATAATATCCCATTTCCATTTAGGAATGAGATGTGGCTGCAATAATCCAACAGGATGTTGATGCTCAACTTTAACTCGCTGGCATTCAAGACATCTCGATACATAATCAACAATATCCTATTTCATACCAGGCTAGAAATACAATTGCCATAGATCGACATGCATTTTCTTAACACCTGGATGAGCTGAGCATGGAGCTCGATGAGCTTCAGTCATAATTAATGTACGTAGACTGTCAAAATGTGGTACATAAATATGACCTAAATGCCGTAATAAACCATCTGGTTCTAGGATATACCCTGCAAATCGACCTTCTAAAGGTCTACCAGATTCAATCTCCGACCTCACTTCCTGATACAATCTATCAGTAGGAAGTGCTACTACTATTTGACCTCTCAAATCTACTTCAAGAGTAGTAGCAGAGATCTCATGTCAATGATGACTAAGAGCGTCAACCACTACGTTCTCTTTTCCTTGAACATATTTTACTTCAAAATCGTACTCACACAAGAACTCCATCCACCGTCTTTGTCTAGCATTTAAGTTAGGTTGCGTGAAAATATATTGTAGACTATGGTGATCAGTATGAAGTTCAAAATGATGACCTAATAAGAAATGTCTCCACCGAACTAATGCATGCACTACCGCAGATAGTTCTAAATCATGAGTAGGGTAGTTTAATTCGTGATCTTTGAGTTTGCGAGACTCATAAGCAATCACACACCCATCTTGCATCAGAACTACTCCCAAACCCTCTAAGGATGCATCCATGCATACTACAAAATTTTTAGTAGGATCAGGAACAATCAGTATAGGCGCATTAGTCAACTTTTCTTTAAGTGTCTGAAAAGCCAACTGACACTGCTCTATCCAAACAAACTTCTTCCCTTTTCTCTGAAGAGAAGTAATAGGATGACTGATTCTAGAAAATCCCTCAACAAACCGCCTATAGTAACCAGCTAGACCCATAAAACTACGAACTTCACCTACATTAGTAGGCGCGGGCCAATCTACAATAGCTTGAATCTTTGAAGGATCCACAATAACCTTTTCCAGATATCACATGTCCAAGGTATTTTACTTCAATTTGAAAGAAGTCACACTTCTTCAGGTTCGCATACAATTGATTTCCCCTTAAACATTGCAATACCTGTCTCAAGTGTTCTTCATGTTCCTTCATGTTTCTCGAATAAATCAAGATATCATCGAGAAATACAAGGACAAAGCGATCAAGGTATGTACGAAAAACACCATTCATTAAACTCATAAATACTGATGGTGCGTTCGTTAACCCAAACGGTACTACTGTGAATTCGTAGTGCCCATAACGAGTTCGAAAAGTAGTTTTATGAATATTAGCTTCAGCAATTCGCAATTGATGATAACCAGATTTCAAATCAATTTTAGAGAACACATTAGCTCCCTTAATTTGATCGAAAAGATCATCGATTCTAGGCAAAGGATAACGATTCTTAATCGTAACCTTGTTCAATTGACGATAGTCAATGCACAGCCTAAGAGATCCGTCCTTCTTCTTTACGAAGATGACAGGTGCTCCCCAAGGGGAAACAATAGGATGAATGAAACCCTTTTCTAATAGTTCCTCTAACTGGATACAAAGTTCCTCTAACTCCTGAGTCGTCATTCTATATGGAGCTCTAGATATAGGCTCAGCTCCAGGAACTAGGTCAACTCTAAAATCAATATCCCTCTTCGGTGGCATTCCAGGTATGTCATCTGGAAACACATCTGTGAGTTCCCTAAGAATAGGATGATCATCAAGAGATACCTCTCGACTCTCACCTTCTTCTAAATCAATAACTGTTGTTGCAAACAGTTGACAACCCTGACGAAGACATCTCTTTAATTGCATAGCAGATATCATTCACAAAGAGATAGGTCTTTGAACACCTATGATTTCCACTTTCGCACCTAAATCATTAATGCAACTAACTGTCTTAAGTCGACAGTCAATCATAGCATGATAAGATGCTAGCCAATCCATACCTAGTACTATGTCATACGATCCTAAAGGTGTAACATATAAATCTACTGAGGTAGTTAATGTACCAATTTTAAGTTCACAATTATTAACTAAGTTTTTTACTACTACTTTCACCCCAGAGGAAAATTCAACCTGCCACTTACCACCTTGTTTTACTGCCACAAGACCACATCGGTCAACGATGGTCAGTGAAATAAAGGAGTCGGTGGCTCCAGAATCAAAAAGAATGGAAACAATAACACCATGTAACTTACCTGAAGTCTCGACCATTGTGTTCTGGTGATCGGCTTGGCGGTCATTAACCACAGCATATACTATATGTGATTGTCCTGCATCACCCATTGTAGGCTCTGAAACTGTAGGTCGAGGCCCAAAACCAGTAGAACCTCTCATCGGACATTGCCTAGCTATGTGTCCCTGTTGCCCACATGAGTAACAACCTGTGCCTCTACCGAATCCTCTGCCACCTGAAGGTGCATTGGATTGCTGGAAACTACCTCTACTGACAGTAGACTGAGCACTCTGTGCAGGCTAGTCCTGCCTATTGTGCTTGTTGCGCCACTAGTTGCGACCCTTTCCTATTTGTGGACTATTACCTTGTTGTGGTTGTGGATTATTATTCTTTTGAGGTGTACGTTGTTGTTGTTGCTGCCCACCCTTTGAGGGTGTCTGTTGGTTCCTAGAGGAACCTCCTATCTGTGCCTGTCCACCCAATGGACTAAAACCTACTGCAGGAGCACTGCCAATCTGTACTCCTGTGTGACCACCTAACGCCATAACAAGGTTCTCTTCCACTATGCGAGCCTTCTCCACCGCAACTTCCATAGTCTTTGGCTCAAAGACTCTGACACCGCCACTAATGCGGGCGTTTAAACCCCTGATGAAGTGTTGTACTAGCATAGGCTCATCATCGCCAATACCAGCATACTACTTGAGTTCATAGAATCTACATTCATATTGCTCAATAGAAAGAGCCAATTGACGTAGATCATGAAACTCATCAGCCCGTCACTGCCTCCAGTGTTCTGACAGGAACCATGCTCTAAACCACTCTAGGAACATCTCCCAAGACACTGACCCAATATCTAAGTGGAGCTTCTGCTCCTCCAGGCACCACCAAGTAGAGGCGAATCCTCTCAGATGCATGATAGCACATCTTGCACGGGTATTGCTACCATAAGGGTGCATGGCAAAGCATCTACCCAAATCCAGTAGCCAGGTCTCAGCCTCTAATCCTCCTCGTGTACCATCAAAGGTAGGAGGGCGTGCCCTCAGTAAGTCCCTCATGTGTCCTGCAGTAATAGCATCCTGATGTACTGTATCATCTACTCTCCTAGGAGATCTATCTCTCTCTCTGACAACCTCCTACTCAACTTCCTATCTAGGTCCAAGACGAGCTAGGACCTCCTCTAATAAAGGATGTATCTATGAACCCTCTACTCCTGACTGTTCAGGATTCTATCCCTCATTCCTCTGATCCAACTACTCTGCCTGATCACTGTGATGAGGGCTTAGAGGGGGAGTAACCTGAGGGATTGGCCCTCGGCCTCCACCTTGACCTCTACCATGACCTCTTCCACCTCGCCTAGGCATGTTCCTACACATAACAATAACGAGTCTTAGCTACTAATCAACCAAGGCTAACAGATAGCGACACTACGTACTAGGTCAACCTAATAGGCTCGCGATTACCCAGAGCGTCCAATGTTTGTAACCTTGGCTCTGATACCAATCTGTAATGCCCTGTCATTATAACCTAAGGAATGTTGCAATTGTGTATAAAGGTGAAATATTTTTTTTTATTATTAATGTAATAATATTAAGTTAATTAGTTGCATACACTCATTAAGTTACGCGACGTTACACTACTTGAGTTTCCATAGACGACTTTAGTATTTTGCATTGCACATATTTAATTAATCATAAACTTAAAATAAACATCACATAACATTGAATTCCATTCAAGATAATATAAAGTACAAACATGTTTCTTACATTGCATTTGATAAGATATTACAATACTCATCCATTTGATGAGGTAGTTCAATAACAATTACATTTTACAATGTTCACCTCATAACAATTGAGGGATGATTTACAATACAAGTTTAACAATAATGCAATAAAGAAAGTACATCTGTTTCAAGATACGAGCTCTCCATCCATGAAGCTCTCGTTGCCATGATCATAAACTGGGGACCCAACGGAGTAAGGTGCACATTCCACCCAACCATGTGGTACCCGTAGGTCCACCCCCCGTGCTAGGAGATAGTAATATGGTTACCTAGACATAATCTACTAACCCTAGACACAAGTACATAACTGACTGATGGTTACATTGCTTCCAGATTTAAGACAATCGAATGTACTAAGTACACAAGGTTAACTATTATTTTAGGTGGAGTGTCATCACAATATTGCAAAGGTTACCCTGGTAACCTCTTACGAAACCTGGCCCCATTGCAAATCATTGCGGAATCGAATGTCTTTTGAAGAAACAAGACACTGATTTTCCATTCCAAGCCTTCTCATCTTATACTCAAGACTGAACTAGCTCAATAGTCATTAAGTGAGGCATAAACATCTTGTTAAGGATTTTTAAATCTAACTACTGCATTCTTTAGTTATCACTGACTAATTAACTCTTTGTAAGTTACCTTGACACCACTTTGTGTGTCGGCCCTTACACAGAGCCACTCCCCTAAACATAACAAGGAAGTTCTAAGTTTTTTATCTAGGGTAGACGAAGTGCACAAAATTCAATCACATAATAACAAATGACACACAACGGCCATTAAAACTTTTATTCATAAATCAGGTATCATTACACCATATTCTAACACGTGCACAACCCTAGACAACTCAAGAAATATACAGATGAACAATAACTTCACCCTTTCTATACAGATCACTCTGGAAGACATACATTTAAGACTCTCCCCAATTTTCCCAATTAGAAACACGACTAAAGCAAATCAAGAAAATATACGTCTATTATTTGGATTTACTAAATCTAGTCATTCAAAAGAATTAACATAAAAATTATAGCAATTAAATTGTAATTCTTTTCTCAAACGACTATAGAAATTGCATTAAATAAACTTTAACTTTAACTTCCTCAATTTCACATAGAAATGAAAACTTAATGAATTTTTATCAATTATTTTTTGAAAACTAATTGATTTTTTTTATGTTTTCCAACATCTTAAATAATTCCGTATTTCTTTTATAAATAAATATTAAATATATTTTAATTTAATATATATATATATATAATATTAAATATATATATTAATTTCGAAATACACAATTAATATAAAATACATATGATTATATTATTTATTTTGATAATTTCGAAATTAAAAATAAACCAAACAAATCTCTGTTAAAAACAAAAGAAATGAAATTCTTATGGAATCGAAATTCCATGGCCGCGACAGACTCCACAGTGGAGGGCGCTTCCTGTGAGACAGCGTCACCTCCACGGTTCTGTGGAGGGCGCTGCCTTTTGGCAGCCGCTCCCCACAAAGCCGTGGTGGGCACTGCCTTACTACAGCCGTACCCCCACAGTGGGAGCGGTGGGGTTGGGGTTTAAACCCTAGCCCTTCCCAACATAAATAATCCGTATTAAAAATTTCGGATTCATTTTGTTTTAAAATAAAACCCATTAAAAATCATGTGAACTTTAATCATTTTAAATAAAAATTAATAAATAAATTTCCCAATCCCTGTTTCACCCGTACGACAACTTAAATAACAAATCACTGTGTAAATAAAAATTTATTTGTAATATAAAAAAAACTCATGTACAGGCTGCAAACATATACAACACTGTAAATAAATAATAAACATTATACATTCTTATAAAACAAACCATTTTCTCAAATGGGCATTTGTAAATAAAATATTCTTCATACAGATTTAATCATATATCACAGTAATACTCATTTTTGGGATTTCAATTTTAAAACAATAAACATTTCACTCAAAAATTAAATCCCAAATTTTCTTTTCTAAAAATTTTCACAGAGGTTTCATTTAGAACTTGTTTTGAATTCCTTCTTTTGTTTAACCCCGTTCTTGAAAATTCTTGCAGACAAATATCAAATACCATCAAAAAATATTTTCTACAAGCAATTGCCAAGAAGATGGGTTTTTAAACAAACAAATTTCTTTTCAAAAAAAACAAACTAACTAAAATTACAAGAAAAATACATGTTTCCTGTGTTTTTTTGAAGATTTGGTTGTTGGAGAGAATCCTCTGCCTGTAGAATGCAATCCTCTGAATCCTCTTCAAAAACACCAATTCCAAGAAAGATATATCCAATCACACAGATCTTCTAAACAAAGAAATCTTCCACAAATATACAACCCAAATAGAGGAAGTAACAATTTCCTTAAAACATATTTTTACACAGCAATTTTTTTTTTTCATTTCCCCGTGAAGAAAAACTAATAACCCTACTGTATTTCCCAGATCCAAAATTATATCCATGAACAAATTCCTCAACCAAAAATCATAAATTCACTGGCCCACTTATCGAGAAGTACAAAATATCTTCTCAACAACTTCTCGGCAATCTTGCCTTTCAAGATTTGCATGATTTAATTAATTTATTTAAAATTAACAATTTTAAATTGCAAATATGTTTAATAATAAAATATGCCATTTCCAAATAATATTTAAATTTCAATAAATCTATACACACACAATATAAAACAATTTAATTTAATTAATTAATTTATTTAATTAAATAAATTTAATCTTTATGATCAAACCATTTAACCAAACAAACTAATTAATTAATTAAATAACATGCAAAACTAATTTCTTCAACATTTACAAATTAATTTAAATAATAGCAAATTATAACATAATAAACTATTATTAAAATTGACATTTTTCCTTTCAAGCAATTAAACCAAACAGAAAAGTACAAGACAACCTATGACTCTGAACTAAAACAGACAATGTACTATGACCGGGTTATAGACTAGACTAGGATGAACCAAACTACTACCTCCCAATCAACGTATCCGTTGAGTCTTGACACGCTCAGACCTGAGTAACCAGGTGGAGTCGGTGTCATGTACTTGCAATCCTGCAACCAAGCAAATAACATGCATATACATATAATCCATTGTACAGGCACACTGTGTGGAGAAAATTGCAGACATCACAGGGCACTCGCAAGTGAGTGATGCGATTCCGTTCTCCACACCAATACATGTCACATCAAACTGACGAATTAAATAACAGTTAGTCCATCATAAACATATACATAGCAATAATCATCTAAAAATACACATCTACGCTATATCAAAGCATGTCTGAAATCAAATATCACCATACAATGTATCATCATGTCACAAAGTAAATCCATTGTCACTCAAAACTAGCGATCAAAATATCCAAACAAAGTACCATAGTCTAATAGTGTGAAAACATAACAATAGAAAACATAAGCATAAATGGAGGGGTACTACACATTCTAAAGCCACCCCACATTAGTACTATTCAATTGTAGAAATAGGAAAATCCTTTTAATCTGTATATTTTAAGGATTTTGAGATTTGGTGGTCCCGAGAAGTGTGTGTCGTGGAGGGGAGCTAGTGTTGCCAAATCTCTAACTATTTGCATTGTTTAGTGTTTGGAGAAATTTGAGTAGGGATTCAACAAGTATAGCCATTTCAAACCTAGGGTTGTGAATGATTGAGAGTCAGTTTAATACTTTTCTTGGTTCCAAAATGATACATAAACAAACATCCACTATCTTCCTCAAAATTTCAAACACTTTGGCCTAAATATGGATACCTCTTGAAAAAGCCTTGATATTACTGCTTTTCCTAAGGATTCTATCCTTAGAGATTTCTAAATATCTTGACTTATATCAAAATCCATGTTTTCCAAAGACAACATAGTCAATTATGGCTTCAACCTCATGATTCTCACAAAATGGACATTGTGAAAATTATGATGCTTTGGACATAAATATTTAGTTTGAAAACATAATTAATACAAGTGTTTGTGGTAAAATAAACTCATTAAGCAAGATAAATTGAAAAATGAACCCCACATGACTATTTGGAGACTAATTGCTCTCATTGAACAACTTGATCTTCTAGGTGCTATAATTCAACCAAACTCTAAACTCATTAACGGATAACAAACTGACCTCATTAGTAGTTTGAGAAGCTTCACTTTTGAAACAAAAGAAACAAATGCCCAGTGGAGAAACACAACAACCATTTTAGCCGAAGAAGAGGAACAAGCTGATATTGAGGCTAGAAGGCCCACATTACCACCACCCACATGGCAATAAATATCTTCCTTTCTTCCATAAACTTAAACTGTTTCTAAATGATCTCACATAAAGTCAAAATCCCTAAAGTAAGGTCTACAAGTCATCATTTTAGACTTAGAAATCTTAGTCCAAAAGATCTCAAGAAACATATTTGGGAACTTCACGAAACTAGTACTAGGTTGGTATACAACTTTTACAAACGTGCTTCAAGACACAATCCAAACTTGTATTCCTTCTATTATTGTCAGAATCCTGAACTTTTCCAACGTTTCCAATTTCTCACATAATCATGACCTTGAACTCCCCTAAATGATATATCACAAAATAAAAATCCGTAGGGGAAGATCTACAAATCACCAATATAGACATAGTTATCATAATTCCAAATTCAGTAGGAAGTGGGCCTTAATACTTTATCGTAATCACAATCTCTTGTTGAGAAACCATTATGCTTGAGCTAGGAGGAACCAAACATATTTACATACCCATATCCATACTCTTTAGGATTTGAAAACTTTAGAGGTCTAGCATCATTCTCACTACCTTGGTCTTGTCAAAACAAAGGTTCACTTTTAAGTCGAAATTGGGTCAAGCATCTCATCCTCCACTTTACCTATGTTTGCAAAAAAAAATGAATACAACAACACTTTGTGACTTAAAAATATATCAAAACAACCCCCTAATTTGGCTATGTTGCATGTGAAATGTATCCTTTTCCATGTGTTTAGTGAAGTTAGTTATCATCTTTGAACTAGTTTATCTTGAAGGTCACAAGTGTACCCTAAATATTTAAAAGCTTATAAACATCCTTTATCCTAAGATCAAAATGTCAAACTCAAGTCAAAAGTGTTGTCCCAAAATGTTTACAAAGATCACCTCTCACATCACCCACCTTTTCACCCCCCATTATCATCATTGCTCCAAAAATACTTAGAGCGTCCCTTTTGTCTAGATTTGAGTCAACTAGAGAGTTCAAACATCACAAATCACAACACAACTCTCCCATAGGTGACACAAAATTTATGGTAAAAATGAGATCAAAACATAGGAGAATCATGGAGAAAGCCAAAGTTACATTCACCTCAATTGATCAAAGTCCTTTAGAATTTGATCCAATAAGTCATGCTACCCCATCACAACAATCTCCTTTAGGACCATATGATAAAGTATATCACAAACAATCCATTTGAAATCACTAGGGAAGAACTCATGGAACATCAAGCCTTTGAGAATGTAGCTCCTATATCCCCATCATTTTTGCACATAATTTGACATAGGGCTCCACAACTCCATCATTAGGGCTACATCAAACCTAAATTCCCACTATTGCAACAAGCCTTGCTCAAGAATTTTTTCATTCTCTTTCATTTGATAATAGCACACTTGTGGGTACACTTGAAACCAATCCTCCATCTCTCTCAACCACTTAGACACCTACCTTTGGTGCTCCTCCTATTCTCGAAGCTTCTAAACAACCATACACACCTCTTGAAATTCATTATTTCACAGCCACTTCGACATATCAGGGACACCCTTCTTCATCTAAACCCATAATTACCACAAGTGTTCCCACCATCACACAAAGCAATATAGGCCAAGTATCTCAAAACAACACACAAGGGCGTGCCAATACCATACCATAGAGCCACCCTTTAACATAGATGGGGAGATATCTATCCAATCATCCAGTGGGTTCATTTGTACCGTTGGTGTCACAAAGCACACCTACCTCATCCATTATCAATCCATCTCAAAGAAATCCCTTCGTTAGAAGTTCTGTCAACCTAGGAAATACCTTAATCATGAATCCCTTGTTTACATCTTTGGCACAAGGTAATCCTCAAGACATGGGACAAGGGAACCTTTTTAATCAATGGAATCAAGGTCCTAGTGTGTCATTACCATTGCAAAATCTAACATCATCCTCATCTTTCCCCAAAGTTCCCATTACAATGCAAAATCAAATGGGACCTCAAACTTACATTCCTCCATCTTCATCTACCATCTTACAAGGAATGCCAAACCAAGGGAACCCTTCATCAACAATCTGCTACCCACTCAAAACATCAACATCCCCAGTCCATCATAGATGTCTCAACCACTTGATTCTACATTGCAAGCACATGCCCTAGCTTTACAACAACCCAAACAAGCTTATCAACAAGTTATCCAACAAAAACAACAACAAAAAGAAGCCTTAGCACAACAACAACAACAACAAGCTCAACAAGTAGCCTTAGCACAACAACAACAAGCAACCTTAGCACATTAACAACATCAAGCTCAATAAGAAGCCTTAGCACAACAACAACATCAAGCTCAACAAGTAGCCTTAGCACAACAACAACATCAAGTGCAACAAGCAGCCTTAGCACATCAACAACATCAAGCTCAACAAGCAGCCTTAGCGCAACAACAACAACAACAATAACAAGTAGCTTTAGCACAACAACAACAACAAGCCCTTGTGGTGCAGCAACAACATCAAGCCTTACTAGCTCAATAGTATGCCCAACAACAACAAGAGCAACAACAACCAAGTTCCTTCTATAATCCTCAATAGAATATCATCAATCCAAACACGTTAGGAACATATACATCAATACCGCAATCACCTTCACAAAATATAACACCACCATACACCCCATACAACACCTTATCATACCAAAATCCTCCATTCAATTCATCCATCATACCATAATATGTTCCTCCACCAAACCCCCAAGACGATCTAGCATCAAAATTCAAGGTGCTATCACAAGAAATATAGGACCTTCAACTCAGTAGGATAAAAAATCCCCATACACAAAATCTATGTCCCTATCCATTTGATCAAAACATTGCTATGGTACCATTCCCTCCTAGCTTTGAAATCCCCAAATTTGACAAATATAAAGGGAGAGGAAGTCCTGTGGACCATATCAAAGAGTTTAACATAATGTGTATGGAGGTAGCCTACAATGATTCTTAACTAATGCGCCTCTTCCCTCAAAGTTTAATAGGTCCTGCAATAGATTGGCTTTCTCATCTACCTCCCGACATTAAAAATTTCCAAGAAATCACTAATAAATTCATCGATCATTTCTCCTTCAATATTCACATGGATGTCAGTTTAGAAGAATTGTATACTCTAAGACAAAAGAAAGGAGAATATTTCACCAATTTCTTGCAATGATGGAGATGAAGAGCTAGTAAAAGCAAGTGGCCTCTTTTCGATGAACAAAAAGTGGGAATCATCATAGCCAATCTAGAGCCCAATTTATCCTTCCACTTGAAAATGCAGTGCATCACATCTTATGATGAGCTTTTCCCTAAAGCCCTTAACATCAAGAGAGCTCTAATCTCACAAGGAAATACCCAAGTTTACAAAGCCAACTTCCCATCAACTAGTTCAAATGAGAAACCTTGTGTCTTAGAAAAGAACAAAAACGTAACAAATGACGATGTGGTAGATGCTAAGGTGATTCTAAGTGCTCCTAGACCCAACAAAAATCAAGTTTCCAACATTCAACCAATGGTAGAAACAACACCTCAAAAGAATCACATCAATAACACCGACATACAACAAAGGAAAACTGCTAATAGGAACAACTATCCCAAAGGCAAGTACACAGTTATCAGAACCTATCAAAACAATCATGAAGAAGTTGGTAGAATCAAATCTAATAATACTTCCCAACTTTGAAAACTGTCAAGAGACACAAGAGAAACCATCCTAGTATAACAAGCATGATCTTTGTGATTTTTAAAAAATCAAAGGACATAAAACAAAAAACTGCATAAAACCTAAGAATATCATTCAAGATCTCATAGAGAATTACACCATATCTATTGAGGTACCAACTAGGAATCCTGATCTTAAGATATACAAAAACCCTATGTCAGATCAAAACAAAGAAAACAACAAAAAAAAAACCAAGGATTACACAAATGTGCAACATACCTATTCCAATGTAGTTGCCTCCTATGCTAGTATCATTACTGTTGTCACCATCAAAGGAGCTAGTATGGAACATGGAGTCACCACACGATGTGGAAAAGTTACCATTCAAGGATTCCCACCTCAATCTAGGACACAACCTACTTTTCCCACATCTAATCCTAGCAAGTACAATCTTCTAGACCAACTTAAGTAGATCCCTGCATAGATATCAATCTTAGAACTCTTCAGGTTATCCCCTACACATAGGGAAATATTGGAGAAAGCCTTGTCTGAGTCATCCATCCTTGAGGATATTGGCACTGATCAATTTCAAGCTATGGTAGGGAAAATCACCAATCATCTTCTCACCTTCTCAAAGCAAGACCAACCATCACAACCATCTCATAACCGTGCTTTACACCTTGAGGTAGTCATTCATAAAAAAAAGGTCAAAATATTCTTGGTAGATGGAGATGTTGGTTTGAACATTTGTACCCTTCAATTGATCAAACATCTGGGCTATTCAAAAGACACTATTGAGAGGACAAAGAGTACCACCATCAGGGCATATGATGACCAAGAATAGGTATCAAAAGGAATCATTGCACTTCCCATCCAAGTGGGGCCTCTTATTGCAAAAACTACATGCCAAGTTCTTGATCTTGATCTTCCCTATAACATCCTACTTGTTCGACCATGGATCCATGCCCTAAAAGTTGTAGCCTCGACCTATCATCAATGTGTGAAGTTTCCTTTTGAAGGAAGAGAGATTACTATCCATGGAGATCTTGAGCCTTTTTACTATTGCAAAGTTATTGAATCCAAGTTCTATAAGATACCCCAAATACCTGAAAAATGACAAAGGGCCTACACCATCTACCTCATTTGTTGACCCAACATCCATTGCCTCTATCTCAACAACAAAAATAGCTATTGTGCAGAATATACCTGACGTGAAAGAAG
Source organism: Sequoia sempervirens (assembly GCA_007258455.2). Lineage (NCBI taxonomy): Eukaryota > Viridiplantae > Streptophyta > Pinopsida > Cupressales > Cupressaceae > Sequoia > Sequoia sempervirens. The sequence goes on from VDFB02271358.1 coordinate 670,979,080, forward strand.
TGATCCAAGATGATGGTTGTGGGAACTAAAAGCTATTGAAAGACACCTTTTTCTTAGGAGAGTTACCTATTTCTCCTCAATCTCATGGGAAACCCACATCTAGCACCAAAAAACCTAAAACAATCAAGATGTCAGCTACTACCTTCACCAAGTGGGGGGATTTGAACCAGGACGATATCAATGAAGATATCTCTAAATTCCTCTATCAAGATGAACAACCTGTCCCTGTACTTCCTATGGAAGATGATAACGAAGGCTTACAACTCATACAAAATTGGGGATATAATAAGAACAAGAAGCTAGGACAGAATAATAATGGTTTACTAGAACCCATCGTTCTTGAGAAACAACTAAAGAATATGGGCTTAGGTTGTATTGCTAGCAAGGTCACACTTATTGGAAAAGGTACTTCCACTAAATGGGTTGAGGCTTCCTCTTGGTTACCAACATTGCATGATACAACCTTAGATGACAATCCCCTTGATGTTGCAGACCTATTTAAAAAAAACACCCTCTTTATGATATTCATAACATCCTTTGTTCCAAGAAATCTACCAACTAAAATATGCCTAGTATACCCACAACTTATTGACATGGACCAACAAGGACCATCGATTCTAGATTTATTCAAAAATGATGAAGTGATCTCAAAATTCATGGGACTCCATGCCAACTTACCATGGGTAGATCACAAATTAGGCTTCGACATAGAGCTCGAAAGAGGGGTGTACTATGGGGAGACGATTGAATTCTTTAGTCACAAAATTAATGAAATGTAACGAACATGCAGATCCTTGCGTGGAAACCACCTAGTGGAACTCTTTGATCCTAAAATAGTAAAAAAAAGGATGCATCCAATGGTGAAAACCTCTCTGAGGCACCAATGATGAGGGATTCAATCTCCCCCTTAGTATAATGCATCTAGAAAAGTCAGCAGTGCTAGTAGAAAAGGCCACTCTAGTCAATGTGGGAACAAAAGAAGCACCTAATATTACTTTCTATGCTGAATCCTTGTCGGATGAAGAACATAAGAACCTAGCAACATTCCTCAAAGAGAAAAGAGCTAACTTTTCATGGTCATACACAAATATGCCATGCCTTGATCCTGAAGTGGTTGTGCATCACTTAGCAATTTATCCTAAAGCCAAGCTAGTCAAGCAAAAATTAAGGAAGATGCACCCTCAAATAGCAATCTTGGTCAAACTAGATTTACAAAAGCTTCTTGACGTTGGATTCATCTGATCGATAAAATATCCTGAGTGGGTTTCAAACTTGGTACCACTCTCAAAACCCACTGGGGGCATTAGAATATGCACTGATTTTAGAGACTTAAACAAAGCATGCCCAAAGGATGATTTCCATCTTCCTAACATCAATCTCATTATGGACTTAGCAGTTAGGCATGAAATTCTATCACTCATGGATGGTTTTCAGGCTACAATCAAATCATAATTGCTAAGGAGGATCAACATAAAACTGGATTCACTTATCCATGGGGAACCTATTGCTAGAATGTGATGCCATTTGGGTTAAAGAATGCAGTAGCAACCTCTCAAATAGAAATGACCCTCATCTTTCACGTCATGATCCAAAAAATAGTTTAATATTATGTGGATTATATTTTGGAAATATCAAGGAAAAGAATACAAGTCTTATGACTTATCTTTGATAGGCTGGAAGAATACAAAGTAAGGCTAAATCCAAAAACATGTGTCTTTGGGGTCACATCAGGGAAACTCCTTAGCTTCATTGTCTCACAAAGAAGGATAGAAATTGATCCAACAAAGGTAAAATCCATCTTAGACATGGAACCACCACAAACAATAATGCAGATGAGAGGATTACAAGGAAGACTGTAGTCCATCAGAAGGTTCATAGAAAAAATATCAGATAAAATCCACCCCTTTTCGCATCTTCTCCATAAAGGGATAACCTTTAAGTGGGGTGAAAAATGTGATAAATATTTCTAGCAGATCAAAGATTACCTACTAACACCTCTAGTGCTCATGACACCAATACCGGACAAGCCACTGATCCTGTATATCTCAGCAACACCAACAACACTAGGAGCTTTTCTAGCACAACATGATGAAAACAGAAAGGAAAGGGCTATCTACTACATCGGCAAAACCTTGGTGGGCTATGAGATGAACTATTCACCCATTGAGCAAGCATGCCTAGTAGTAGTTTTTGCTTCACAAAAATTCAGACACTACATGTTGTCACATCAAATCAAGGTCATTCCAAAGATTGATCCACTCAAATACCTATTATCCAAAGCAACTCTCATAGGATGAATGAACAAATGGGTGATGATATTAATAAAATTTAACATAGAGTATGTGGAGCGCAAGGAAATAAAAGGACAAGTGATCATAGACCAACTAGTAGAAGCACCCATATATGCTGAGAACCCCTTGGTATCTGAATTCCTTGATGAATCAATGTTCCTTATCAACCTCACAACTCAGTGGAAGATGTACTTTGATGGATTGTTCACCCAACACATATCCAGAGCATGAATTATTTTCATCACCCCTCAAGGTGATTGTATCCCAAAGTCATATAGGTTGTCATTTCCCTGTACTAAGAACATTTTTGAGTATGAAGCCCTAATCACAAGTCTAAGGATAGCAATTCACTGGTAGATTCAAGAGATGAAAGTCTATGGAGACTCACAACTGGTTATCAACCAAGTCAATGATGACTATCAAACTAAAGATGACAAGCTTACTCCTTACAAGAAGATGGTGGAGAATCTCAAGGACCTTTTCATAGACATAACTTTTGAGTAGATTCCTCACTTGAACAACAAAGCAGCAGATGCCATGACAACAATCAAATCAATGTTAGACATGTCGAACAACATCCTCCAATGTGAATTCTTGGTAGAACAAATTTTTGTACCAACTTTTGAAATCCTTGAATCTAAATTTTCATGTGTCATTGTCAGTCCTAGATCCCCGTGGTATCATGACATATTCACTTACCTAAGTAGAGGAACCCTCCCTTCTGATATCAACTCGAACCTTAAAAAGAACTTTGTTAAAAAGGAATCTCGATTTGTGATCCTAGGTAATACCCTTTACCATTGAAGCATTGAAGGGACATTACTACAATTTCTTAACCAAGAGGAATCCTTAACTACTTTAACAGAAGTACACGATGGCATATGTGGGTCCCATTCTAGCAGTATGACATTAGCTAAGAAAATGTTGAGGATGGGGTACTATTGGCCAACCATGGAAAAGGAAGCTCATCAACATGAATAGAAGTGTGTTCGATGTCAACAACATGGAGATATGATCCATGCCTCAACTCAAGAATTATAACCATTAATTACGCCTTGGCCTTTTTCATAGTGGGGGCTTGACCTCATAGGAAAAATCACCCCAACCTCATCCATTGGCCACAAGTTTATCATAACCGCCACTGAGTACTTCACTAAGTGGGTCGAATCCATTCCTATGACCTACATAATGGGGAAACAAATTTCTAATTTTATCTTGAACTACCTCATCCGTCATTCCAGTGTTCTGCAAACCCTAATCTTAGACAATGGAACACCCTTTAAGAATCAGGATGTGAAAGAGTTGTGCCAAAGATTCAATATCCAACACTAATTCTCCACCCCGTATTATCCCCAAGGCAATGGCTAGGCTGAGGCTATGAACAAAAATATCTTGAAAATCCTAAAGAAAATAGTCAATGAAGTTGGTCATGACTGGCATCTGCAACTAAATCCAGATCTATAGGCTTATCGAACTAGTATCCACATGCCAATAGGTGAAACCCATTTCTCCTTGGTCTATGGATCGAAAGCTATCTTTCCTATTGAGGTTGAGCTCCCATCATTGCAAGTGTCACTACAAAACCTGATCACTGAAGAAGAATACAAAGTATTTTGGCTGAATGAGCTAGAATTCTTGGACGAGCATCATCTTGATGCTTTCAATAACTTGCAAGTATACCAAAACTGACTAAAATAGAGCTATAACAAGAGAATCAAATGTCATTCTTTCCAAGTAGGGGATCTTGTCCTAAAGCATAATCAAAAAAATCTTCCAGATTAGGATAGTAAAGGAAAGTTTGAAGCTAACTAGTTGTGTCCCTTTTTCATCACAACTAGCTATAAATCAAGAGCATACTAATTGTCAACACCTAAAGGTGAACCCTTGCAGGAGCCAACTAACAAATTGCATCTCAAAATTTTTTATGCCTAGTCCTTGAATGGTATAAATTTGAAAATACAAAAAAATTAAAAAATGATCAAAATCCAAAAAAATGGGAAAAAGGATTGGAAAAAGTAAAGAAAAAAATGTCCTCTAGTGAAAACCACTTTGGTGGCACTTTGGGAAAGTACCTTAGTGAAAACCTAGCAAATAGGTGCCTTGCGTAAATAAAGCACCTCCATATATTCTTTCGATCTTTTATCCTATCATTATTTGCACTACCATTCATCCATCATCTGTGTTCTTACCATAGCTTGATATTGTAAAGTATCATTAACTCTTTAGCACTATTTGACATATTCCAAAGGTTAGTCTATCCTACGTTTATCGAAGTAGTCTAACATGTCACATTAGGGGCATTTCATTATGGATCATATTAGATTCTTGTATATCTTGAGGTCATCAAAACTCATCAGAAAATACCAAAGACATTCATAAAATGATCATCAAAAAATCCCAAAACATTTGTAAAATCCAATATAGCTGAAATCCAAAATATCCAAAACACATCAAAATCCCTAAAAAGGTCAAACATTGAAAGTCCAAAAATAGTACCCTTGTTGAACTACGTTGACTTTGAGCTTGAATGTAGGCAAGGCTTATTTTTTATTAGCCCTCAAGACACCCTAGGTCAGTCCTTTAGAAGTACATCATAATAAATTGGCATCTCTCAAATGTTCATATCTCATCTTGTTAATAAGTTGAGTCTGTCGAATTACGTTGTCTCTGCGTGTATAACGTAGGAAAGGCTTATCTTTGATGATCCCCCAATACCCCTAAGATAGGTCTTTAGGTTAGGTTCTTGGCCGAAACTTCTGAAAATCCATAAACATTTGTAAAATCTCTAAAAAAACAAAAACATTGGAAAATTGAAAATCCAAAAACATTAGAAAACATTCAAAAACCCTAAACAACCTCAAATAACCGAAAACAAAAACATTTGCATAACCTTTCAAACAAACCAAAAACAACCTCAAAACATTTTCAAAACACCAAAAATATTTAAATATTCCAGAAAATCCAAAACCCATCCATCCCATCTTTCTTTCACCCAAAATAAACCTTCATTCATAATAAATCAATCGCCACCTTCAACCTTTGGCAAAACAAATAGAAAACAGGTGTAGCAAGTCATAAAGTGAGAACCTAAGTGTCAAAATCTAAAGTCTAGATCATATATAAGTATGTCAGTGAAGTGTATATCAACAACTCATCTTAGCATCATCATCTTAACATCAAAAAACTACTTGATCAACATGTCCTAGGATGTATCCTTCCTGTGATGGACATCAGTACCAGTTATTACCTTATGTAAAATTAAAATAGGCAAGAGATATAGATAACATCGACTATTTGTCTTTGATCTTTTCTTGTGATTTATCTTAATGACCCTTTTTTAGGACCTCTCAATGATGTCTATCAAAATGATTTAGAGAGAAAGGAATGGGGCATCGATCATTATCTTTTGTGTGTTGTGCTTGTGGGTACTCTTATAAAATAATCTTGGTGCATACTTTCTTAGTTGTGTGTAAGAAGGTTGTTTGGAGTACGTTGTTGACTATTGCATATGCTTTGGTCCAATATATTTTAAGCTTCTAAGTTTCATTCCAATGAGGTTTTTGTATGTTAAGATGTGAATAGGAACTATCCTATCTATTTTCCAATTCAAAGTCCATTACACTAGATACAACACCATCCTGGTTATCAATACCTTGATGCATCGTGTCTATGTGTTATATCAAACAATAAGGAATGATGAAAAATCCCAATCCCAAAGTGTAAGAAACTCATCATCCTGCATTCATCCTCATTTTGCATGTCTCATCACCATCTCTAATAAGGTCTTGATGGATCATAGACTTGTTGGATCTTTTGAAGAATCATTGAAATCAACAGTCATTTTTTATTCTTCTATCTTCTCTCTACACTAACCTAGTATCATGACAGTTAACAAAAACATCATCAATGCATCCACCCTACATCCACAAACCATCAACATACACACATCTCATAATCATAGCATAATTAAAAAACATCCATCGACATACTCATGGTATATCACATTATATATCCTACAATATCATTTGAGTTTTGATGAATAATATATTTGTTATTTTGAGCATCTTGAATCATATCATCACATATCATACACATGCATTGCATTATCATTTGCATCCATACATCCATATGCATACATCATCATTATAAAATTTCATAGAAAATACATAAAAATGAAATGCATCCACAACATTTGCATCATTCATCCCATAGCATATCGTGAAAAGATACTGAAAAGAACATAACATTGCATCCATCCATCACATATCATTGCATATCGCATAGGAATAAGTAAAGTGCATTCATACATGAAAAAATATAAGAATCTCATATCATATACATCCATACATAATAATCATGAAATAAAGTGAACACATCACATCATAAATCATCCATATCCGTATCATATATATATATATAAATGAATGCCATGGTACAAAATTTGGATCAGTGTATGTATGTTGATCATAAATACAATATCTAGGAGGCTATCAAAAAGGATCCCATGAATGTATATTTGTGTCAAAGAATCAGGCAACAAAGTCAAAAAGTGTTTATACATAAGAGCTAGCCCTAATGGCTGCTACCCTCTCTGGCTTGCCTCTCTGGTTGCTCCTCAGTGCTCGGCCATGCATCGCTATGATATGAAAAATCAGGTTATCTGAGAGCCTATAGTACATCCCAGTGGTAATGCATCCTATAGTATGTGGCATCTTTCATGAGCTCTCTCTATAATCTCACAAAAACTATCCTGCCCTATGATGCCGCTGTCATGGCCTCTATTTGGTGACGTTGACCAATCTCCTAGTCTCTCTCTACAGTCACAGCTTGTAACTGCTGCTGGGCATGGTCCCTCTTCACCGTAATGATGACCACCTACTGTCTCGCCTAGTCCTACTCATCAGTAATAGCCAAAACTTGTTGCACCTATATCATGACATGCAATGGCTCTCCCATCACAATACACAAAGTTTTGCATGTATGGAGCATCTGATTCCATGCTAGGCCCCATCCTAGGTTGAACCCTCTGCTACATTTTTTAGGAGCCACCAAACCTAAAATGATAGCTACAATGATCAATCTGAATGTAGGAATGTGACCTCTATACATCTCGAGGTCGATCTGTGATGTAACAAGAGCAATGTTCTCCAACTCCATCACCTCGTGATAGGTGTTGAACCCGACGTCAACATCATAAATCACATGATCACCATGTATCAACAAGCATAGAATGCCCCATACATCCTTCAAGGTCACTATCGCCTCGCTAGTGGGAAGATGAAAGGACGAAGTCTCACTGTGCCATCTCTCGCATAGAGCAGTCATCATGGCTAAGTGATTCTGAATGATGGGTGCATATGCAACATACCAAAGCCTGATCTCACCCAGGTTCTCCTGGTGTAATGCTACCAAATCACCTAGTCTCTCCAAAATGGTGGTCCTGTGCTTGCGTGACGTCAGTGGTGCGATGACCTCCTACACCCACGAAGCACACGACATCAGAAAATCGAAGAAATTTGACTCAATTTGAAATTGTTAGTTCAAAAATCACAATGGCATTGATATTTGCAACAACGTCACTATATTTAAATTTAAAATTGTGATGCTCCAAGTCATTTCAAATTGTGAATGAAAAAGAACATCGCCAAATACACTGGCATTGTGATTTAAGCTTTGGAAAACCTTAACCCTAATTTCTAAATCGGCAAGTGCATCGCTATATAAGTATGTGTCACACTTTAAAATTAGAAACCCTAGTTTTAAATCACAAATAGCGTCACCATATACATATGCATCACTCTAATTAATTTTAGCATCGTTGATTGCAAAATGGGCATCACAATATAGCGACTCCGCCAAAGTTTAAATTTCAAAGAGCAATAAATGCATTAAAAATTCAAATTTCAAATCAAGTTTTGAGTGACATACCGGTGGTCCTGAGCTTGGTCTGTTGGTACTCTCAAACTCAGTTAGAAATGTGCTCAAATCACAAGAATTCCTTAAGGTGTGAATTCACAAATGAATGGAAAGTGACCCTTCTTGGCTTATTTATTCTAGAAAATTATGGTTTTTTGCCCTAATTTCACCTTCAAGCTAGGGTTTATCATCATTTTCAATAATTTTGCCAATCAGAACCTAATTTTGCATCATTTTTTGCATTTTTGGAATAATTCTTGCATCCTAGAGCCTTTTTGGACCCCTGGGCCAACCTTTTCAACATTATCGAGAAATCAACCCAAAATTCAAAATTTCCACCTGATTTCTTGAGGGGGCAAGGAATAAGCTTTATCCTTCCACTAGGGCATCTAAAAAATTAGAATTTTTTTATTTTTTGATTTGGGTAGCAATTTTAATCCAAAAAGTGTTATTCTTTGAACTAAAGCAGCAGGTACCTCACTTTAAAGAGGGGAAAAATATATAGACACCAAAAAAAGTCCTGAACGATATCATACACTCGAAATAGGTTTACTAACATCATTTCCTCTTTAAACCCATCATATTTTCGCTTAATTAATCGAATTATCCTAGCTAATTAATTAATTGAATCATTTTCATCTATTAACCTAATTAATTCAAATTAGGCTCACCCCCTTTCACGCTAACATTTCATCTCATTAAATCAAACAAATCAAAATATTTAATTTAATTTCCCAATTCATTTTATTTAATTGAATAACCCTAAGTTATTCAAATTAAATATCATTTCATCTCTCCCCCATTCATTAAATTATTTAATTTAATGAATATCACTTTTAATTCTTCAATCCCCTAATTGTGTAATTAAACTATGTTTAATTGAAAATTAAACTAATTTTCCTCTAAAAAGGGAATATTCCTATGGGATATTCCTTATCCCCTTTTTTGCACAATTAAAACTTTCTTTTAATTTGCAAAATATCTTTTATCCTCACCCATGAGAATATTCCATAGAATATTCTCTCTCCTCCAATCAACTCACTTGGCTTCTTGAGCAAACTAAACCTTTAACCTTTTGAACAAGTCACCTTTGACCTATGTGAGCAGGTCAAAAGTTTGTTTGTTTGGAGCAAATGTGATCCCTTTATTAAAACCTATCATGCATTCTCATTCGTTGATGAGAATCCATGATCCATGCCTCTTCATTTCCTCCATCCTTGACTGTTGATTGATCTTTTTGATCTCAACCCTCCATTTCTTATTTGCTTTCCTATAAATAGGTCACTATTTAGAGACAAAGGGATCCATCTTTCAATTGCAAACTTATGCTGTTGAAATCACTTGCACTCACACTCTCAATTTACTCACTTTTAGCTAATTTTGGTTCATTTTTAGTTGCATAATAGCTTAAGACATCCATTAATGGATTCCATGCACCCATATTAGTTTGTATATAAATTAGGGTTTCCATATTTTAGCTTAAAATTAGCTTAAATTAGCTTAGCAATTGCATACTTAGTTCATTTTTAGCATAAAATCATGTTAATTTAGCTTGCATCATGTTTAATTTAGCATAAATTAGGTTTTCATCCACTTATCACAATGGTTTCATCGATTCTCCTCCATATAATCGATTGAAACATGCTCACTAATCATAGGATTGGGAAAGGGTCATTGTTCCATATTAACACGACACCAATTCCAAAAAAGGATAAGTTTCAAATGGGTTAGAGTAGGAATTTAACTGTTTTAGTATTTTGTAATTTCCAGTTTCAATAAATGCTTAGTTTAACTCTTAATTTGAATGATTTTGTTTGTGATTGAGGTTTAGTGGCTAAGTTATGCTTTGATTCATCATGGATCAAGTGTAATCGACCTGCACTGACGATCCTTGGTCCACAATAAAAACCTTCAACAATCATGACCAACATATCTGAATTGCACAAAGACAGGGGCAAATATCGTAGCAACATTTGAATACCTGCAATCTTCCTTTAATACAATTTTCTCAATATCCTCAACATATACAACTAACAAAAACTAGTAGATAACTAGTTGACTAGTTGACATTAATGAAAACACCTTCATTCCTTTCTCTATTCTTGCAAGAATCTCCCACTTTGTCATTGATGGTAACACATGATTTGAAAAACCATCAAGAAACCATACCAGATCTAAATATACTTCTCAAGATTCTTCTTTTTGTTTCTCCCCCTCAGAAGATTATCTTCTTCATTACTTGCTTTCTCTGATTTAGCTTTTTCTCCTTTTCACATGCCTTTGACATCAATGGAAAAGGAAAAATATATGTTCATTTAATCTTCCTTTGATATGAAAACAAAATACTCATAATGACAACACTTAAAAACTACTTGCTCCCCTTGAGGGGTAGCCACCAAAACATCAGTCCAAAAAGATAGAACCATGAATCCACTAGACTGACGCACCTCCAAATGCATCTTATTTTATGAAAGGAGGGGAAATAACCCCCAACTTATCCCATAGATACACAAAAGTATCTTTAGGAAGAGCCTTCATAAATATATCCACAATATGATCCTTTTTCAGAACATACTCAACCTTGAATTCATTCTCCATGACCTTCTCTCTGAAGAAATGATATCTAATAGATATATACTTCATCCTTGAGTGCATCACATGATTGTTTGAAATGTTAATTGCACTTGTATTATCACAAAAGATAGAAATGGTATCATCATATAGCACTGTGATACCTTTCAATGTCTATTTCATCCATAAACTTGTGTATAGCAAGATGTAGCAACAATATATTCAGCTTCAGTAGTAGACAAAGAGACTAAATCTTTCTTCTTACTCAACCATGCCACCAATCTACATCCAAGAAAGAATACACCACCACTTGTACTCTTTATGTCATATACACATCCAACCCAATCTACATCTATATATGCACTAAGTGTAAATTTAGTATCTTTAGGATACCACAATCCATAATATGGAGTGTCATTCAAATATCTGAATATTCTTTTAACTACAATAGCATGTGTTTCCTTCAGATCTTCTTGAAATCTATCCACAAGATAGACTGCATGCATAATATCCAGTTTAGTAGCAGTCAAATAAAGTAATCCACTAATCATAGATCTATACTTGCTCTGATCGACCTTAGGTGAATCAACATCTTTAACAAATTTGCAGCCAGTCACTATAGGAGTATTTACCAATTTGGAACCGTCCATCCCAAATTTCTTCAACATTTATTTTACATACTTAGACCGTGAAATGAAAATTCCTTTCTCTATTTGATTAATCTGCAGCCCAAGAAAGAAATTCATCTCCCCAAACATAGAAATTTGAAATTATTTCTACATCTCTTCCACAAACATCTTGCACATATTTTCATTTCCTCCAAAGATAATGCCATCAACATATACAACTACAATCAAGACTTTGTCATTTTAATCTTAAAGTACAAATTAATGTTTGTTGTACCTTTGTTAAATCCTTGTTGAATCAAATACCTGTGTAACCTTGCATACCAAGCTCTAGGAGCTTTCTTCAGTCCATATAAAGCTTTCTTCAACCTGCACACCATATTCGGTTGATCTGTTAATTGAAATCCTTCCAATTGTTCCACGTAAACTTCTTCCAGCTCACCATTAAGAAATGTTGACTTAACATCCATCTAATAGAATTTGAAATCTTTATAAGCAACCAATGCCAAGAACATCCTGATAGCTTCCATTCTCGCTACTGGGGAAAAAGTGTCTTGAAAATATATGCCTTCCACTTGTAAATATCCTTTACATAAAAGCTTCCCTTTATTTCTAACAAATTCTCCATTCTCATTCAACTTATTTCTAAAAACCCATTTTGATCCAATAATGTTTTTATTATTTGGTCTTGGGACTAATTCCCAAGTCTGATTCTTTTCAATCTGAAAAAGTTCTTCTTTCATTGATTTCTTCCAATGTTCATCTTTACAGGCTTCACTTACTATCTTTGGCTCAATCTCAGAGAATAAAACAAATTTACTTCAGCGACAACTTTACTTTTGGTTAATACACCTTTTGTCTTGTCTCCAATAATCTAATTTTCTAAATGATTCCTCTATACATATTTCGATGTCCAAGGAGTCATCACCGAAGTATCTTCTTCACTTTCATTTTGTTCATCTAACTTCTTCTGTTCTTCCACAATTTCTTCTATTCTTGCACAATCATGTTCATCAGACACATATCCATCAACATACATAGAGTTCTTCACTGTCTCTTCTACCTTCACATTCAAGCTCTCTATAATCTTCCTTAGTCTTTTATTGAAACATTTGTATGCCTTGCTTTTAGTAGAGTATCCAAGAAATATGCCTTCATCACTTATTGCATCAAACTTACCCAAAGTTTCCTTATCTCTTTTGATATATCATTTGCTTCCAAATACCTTGAAATATTTAACTGTAGGAATTCTTTCGTGCCATAGCTCATAGCGAGTCTTTGTACTGTTTGCTCTTGCTTGAAATCAATTGAACACATAAATAGTAGTATGAATAGCTTTTTCCTAGTAAACTTCCGGTAATCCAGGTCCAGTAATCATTGACCTAATAGCCTCTTGAACTGTTCTATTTTTCCTTTCAACAACTCCATTTTGCTGAGGATTTCTTAGAGTAGATAACTATCACTTTATTCCATGCACTTCACAAAACATATTGAACTCATGGGAGGTGAATTCTCCACCTCTATCAGATCTTAAGCATTTTATCCTCAAATTCACTTCATTTTCAATCATAGCCTTGAATACCTTGAATCTATGTAATGCATCTGATTTCTCTCTAAGAAATGTAACCTAGAATAATCATCAATTAAAAGCATAAAGTACCTTTCACCAAGTATACTTCTCACTCTCATAGGACCACAAAGATCTATATGAACTAAATCCAGTAGTCCAGTAGTAGATTGTTCCATTGATCTGTAATGATTTCTTTCTTGCTTCTCAAATTGATATTTCCTTCAAATAGCATTAACAAACTTTGTAATTCTTGGTAAATCTCTCATCACCTAAACAACACTAATCATTTCCAAGTTGTCAAAATTCATGTGACACATTCTCTTATTCCATAACCAACTATCATTTATCTGAGTCATAAAGTATTGTCCATCAACACCCTTAAGTTGATAAATATTCCCTTCAGATTTCTTTCCTATAGCAATCAATGTTATGGATCCTTTTTGGATCTCACATTTCTCATCCTTAAACACAAGATCATATCCTTTTCTACACATCTAACCAACACTTAGAAAATTATGCCTTAAACCCTTAACATAGTAAATATTGTTAGTATGATGCTTGCCATCAAAACTTACTGAACCTATCCCACAAATTTTAGCACAAGTATTATCTCCAAACATAACCAAGCCTGCATCATATTTCTCAAGCTTAACAAACTTACTCTTATCACTAGTCATGTGATGTGAACAACCACTATCAACTACCCGAAAATTATTTTCTTGTTTAGCATTTAGGGAAGAGATAACCATACCTTCATTTTTCTCCTTCTCCTTCTCCAGAGGGATTTTCTTTACCTGTTTATCTAAATTAGTAGAAGTAGATTCATCCTTAATCACCAAAAAAAATCATTCATTGTCATCTGGATCTTCATCTGAAATACTAGCATTCTCATTCACATAGTAAGTTCTATTGATTTTTCTTTCCTTTATTTTCCTTCTCATATCTTTGTTTATTCCTTTTAGCTCTTTCCAGACACTTTGCAGAATAATAACCTATTTATCCACAACTAAAGCATTTTAAGGGAAACTTACCTTCATACTTACCGGACCCTTTTCTCATTCTTCTTACAAAGTTAGCTTCTATTTCAGCAAAAATTTCTTCATCTAGATCTTCAACTTTTGTAGCTTTAAAAGCAGTCTCTGATTTGTCTCCATTTCTTAGATTCGGCTTCCTCATCTCAGAAGATGTCAAAAATCCTGACAACAGTTCCTTAGTACAAGCCTTATAATCTATAGTCTACTCAATAGAACTCACCTTCTCACTGTAAGCATTAGGAAGAGTTTTGAGAATCTTCTTTACAATCCTAGTTTCATCTATAGTAGCGCCAAGTGATCACATTCTAGCCACTACCTCATCCAATATTTGAACATAAGCTTTAACATTTTTACCTTCAGACATATGTATAAGATCAAAATGTGTTTCCAAATTCTACAATTTTTCCTCTTTCACTCTTTCATCACCATCATGCGCTCTTTCTAAAGCATCCTAGACTTCCTTAGTTGTCTTCAAATTTTGAACCTTAATCAACTCGGAATGTACCAAACTATTCTTCAAGATGAACTTTGCCTTATTATTTTCTTCATGTGCTCTAATTTCTTCAGGTTTACTTGGACCATTAGAAAGAGGAGTGTAAGGATTCTTGCAATATTTTTCCACATCATATCCACAATACTCCAGATATTGTTCCATCAATACTTTCCAGATACCATAATTAGTTCCATCAAAGCTCGGATAATCAAAGATCATTTTTCTAGCCATCTTGAACCTTCCTGAAGCAGTTAATCTCTTCACCAAGGAGCTAAGCTCTGATACTAGTTGTTGAATAGGACAACTAAGAGGGGGGGTGAATCAGTTGTCACATATTTTAACCTTTAATTCAACCACCATAACTAATAGATGAAACTGCTTAAATGATTAATCATCAAAACATCAATGTAGAAACTCAAATCCAACACATAAACATAGTAACACTAGATTTACATGGAAAACCCAATAAGGGAAAACCACATTGAGGATTAAATCACACTATAGAGAATATAAAAAAATGATTACAAAAGGCTCATTGCCCAAAATAAGGACTCACTATCCACAGGGTTACAACTCGGAGGGCTCACTACCATAGAGATAAAAAAAAAAGACAAAGAAGACTTGCTATAGAGAGACTAAAATCTCAATGCAACAAAGGATTCCACCACAATTACTTGATCAACTTGCATGAATGATAGAGTTCACCGTTTGCTCACTGCATCCAGGAACTCAGCATTAAGCTTCACACTAATCTCCCACACACAACTCACACATACTTTCTAAATTACATCAATTTGATGTATGCTCTTTCACTTATCTTCCTTCTTTTCTTATGTATGATTTTCATTACTAGCTCATTCTATATATATACTATCTCCAACCTTGAGAAAGATACAAAGTTGACCATCCAACTTCAAATTTGAACTAGGTCGGTACCAAACATCCTAGGGTGGAATTAGAATGAGGGAAACACAAACACACACTTCACCAGGACCCAAAAATATATCCAACACACTTCATTAACTTCGAAGATAGTGCTCAACACGTGGTAAGCCAAACCAGCGTAAAACACATAGAAAAATTAAGCTCAAAACTTCCAGAAACCAAAAATATCTTCAATGCAACTAAAAAATATTAACTCTAGAGCTGCAAGTCAAAAGACTTCAACAAAGAGAAATCTAGACCAACAACCTTCTTCCCAAACTTCAACTAGAACAAAGAGAACCATAGTTCACAATTGGTGAACACAACTAGAACTTCACAACAAACCACCAACCAAACATTTGGATATAAAAACCTTCAACAATCATGAACAACATATCTGAACCACATGAACATAGGGGAAAATACCAGAGCAACATTTGAATACCTGCAATCTTCCTTTAATACAATTGTCTCAAAATCCTCAACATATACAACCAACAACAACTAGTAGATAACCAGTTGACCAGTTGACATCAATGACAACACCTTCATTCCTTTCTCTATTCTTTCAATACTATATTTCCTATGGCTCACTACCTTTAGCAAACTTACTCATTTATATGCTCATATTCTTCTTCACAATCTTTACATTCACTGTTGATCTCTCAAAACTGATCTTTGGCACATTTCATCATCAAAATTATTCGACAAAATTCTATTCACATATTGTTTTCTCAAAAACATTCACTACACACTCTCACACATTCTCAAAAAAAATTATCTTCTATTTATACCATCTATATCCTTCAAAAAATTTCTCCAAGTTGGCTTCAAACATGAAATATAAGATATATATTATTTGCACTGAAGTCAGCTTAAAACACATTTTCCATAGAAGGAAAACTTATTTGATACACGTTGAGAGATATCTAGGACCTATCCTTCATGAAAATTTTGCACACACCACAAAACACTTGGCACAAGAAACTCGCCTAGACAGGTCAGCCTGACAAGCAAGCAAATTTTCAAAACATCAACTCCAGACCAAGGTAGTACTAGACAGACAAAAAAACACTTTGTGAACCACTTTAGAAAGCCGATATAGCATGTAGAAAATTTTTTGTTCACCCCTTTTGATATATCAAATCAATAAAGGTTGGTGCAAATACTTCATACTCAAGAAACAATAATTCTAATCATTGTTGTAAAAAAAAATGTCATATGCCACCTTACAGAGCCACCAGAGAGCCAAAGGAGTTCCATCAAACATTACAAACCCTTTATACACATTCTTGATCCAAAAGATGTTGACGAAGACCAATTAGGCACCAATAGACAAACCTACCAGGTTGTTGGAATATAGACAACACACTATCATCTATAGAACCACTAGTAGTGAACCAAATCAACTAAAACTTGAATTGAGTAGACATATCATCTTCAGGAACATAACTCTAAAACCACAAGTCAAAAAATTGTGATGCGGTGAAATGTGGAGACATACAATTCTCTCCTTTTTTCATACATTCTCTAGGACTTAGTAAATTCACATACAAATACTTCTGGAATACTTCATGGTAGAGAAAATGAGTGGATAAATGGAATATGTATACCTTCCAACTATGTAGAGCTACTCTTCAAACCATAAAATTAAAAATTTAGCAACTGAGGAATGTAAAGCTTCTGACATAGCTCCTATGTAGCTAATCCCATGCCTTAGATTGATTTGAACTTCTTCAACCAAGGATTTTGACACCCACCATGAACTTTGACTGATGAAGCACAATGGTGTACCAAAGATAACATATAATTATTAACTGCAACAGATAGGGGAAATCTTACATCATTTTCCCATACAACCATGAACAATGCACAATGCATATAATATCTCCAAGGGTTAACATCACCAACAAAGGACAAAACTAACAAATTTTGACATTAATGACAACACACTATCCACACATTTTCCAACAATCTCCCCCTTTGTGATTGATGATAAAACTGATGAAGCACAATGGTGTACCAGAGATAACATATAATTATTAACTTCAACAAATAGGGGCAATCTTACATCATTTTCCCATACAACCATGAACAATGCACAATGCATATAATATCTCCAAGGGTTAACATCACCAACAAAGGACAACACTAACAAATTTTGACATCAATGACAACACACTATTCACACATTTTCCAACAATCTCCCCCTTTGTGATTGATGATAAAACTTACCGAATATTCAATTATCTCCCCCCTTTAACATCAAGGGAAACAGGTAGGTGGTCTTCACAAAATAGATAGAATTATTGAAGACTTATTTAATCCACATATTTACATATCAAAAAGGTTGAAAAAACATATATTAAAAGACATACTCAGCTTTGACTGGAAGGAAGAATATCCTTGTAGATTGATTTTAGCCGAGTCCAAGAACTATCCCATTGCAACTTTTTAGAGGTAGTGATCTAGATCCGACTCATCAGATTGGCATGGACTTCTTCTAATTATTTTAAGGAGGATGGAATATTATTATTTTTCTCTACTCCTTTAGCTCCATTCAGGAGACTTGTTAAAGATTCCAATTTTATGTTTACAACCTCCCTCAATTATTTCACTTGGATTTTTATTTGCTCCCTCTCTTATTGCACTTGTTGTAGCTAAGTGTGAAGCTTTTCAACTTGTTCCTTGATGGCACCATCACTATCCTTCACCCAATCATAAGTAGCATCCACCTTTGTGATATGCACTTCCATAGCATTGACCTGATCCTTAAGAGCTTTGGTTGTAGTAGGCCATTGTAGATAGAAAATATATAACACCTTCACCTCTTCCATATATTTTTTCAAATTCTCATGTGCCTTTGCACATTTTTTGGAGGCCTCAACTAGTTTGCTAATTTGTATCTTCATCTCAACTTTCTTCTCCAAATAAGCAGAGTGTTCCTTAAAGGAATCCATGAATTATTTGATCTATTGAGTAGGTGGCAGAGAGGAATCTTATTTAGCATTAGGAATTTCACCTTCTAGGATCTTTATTACCTCCTACAATTTTTTAGTGCTATCAACCTCTTGTTGCAATATCTCTTCCCTTGTCAAAGAGTGAAAAATATCACCAAGTTACAATTTTGCAACCGTGGTATGTTTTCTATATCAACTTTCCCATCAAACATAGGAAAATGTAGCAATTATGGAGTACTTTCAGGTTGTATCTACTTCTATTTTTCTACGAACTCTTTGATAGAGTTGATGGGGGATGTAAAAATAGATTCTCTTGGAGTCTCTTGTGCATGGGCTCCAAAATTAGATGCATCTTCTTTCATTTGCTGGTATTGTTGACTAGAGCTCTCTAGAGGAGGTCTATTATGCACAACATGCTCAACATGCACTTCATCAGGTGTTTCATGTTCTTCTTTGTGCACTTCTATTTCCTGTTGTTCAACATTGTGCTGGGAAGACATATATGGCTATTCCTCAACTTCAAAAAAATTCATTTCCTTAATGATTTTCTTTGTTACTTCTTTAGTCTCCTTCTGAACTTTATCCCTATCTTCCTTATCCATACTTATGAGAGTATCTAGTCTCTACTTTGATCTCAATTCCTGAGCCTATTTTTGAAGAATTTAATCTCTCTTTCTGAGACATGTAGGTTTAGTTGTTTCAATGGCTTAATTTCTTAGCTCATCATCAATTTCAATTAATTTTTCTCTTTTCTCCCTTTGAAATTTATCCCTATCTTCCTTATCCATACTCATTAGAGTATCTACTCTTTTCTTTGATCTCAATTCTTGAGCCTATTTTTGAAGGATTTTATCTTTCTCTTTCTAAGACATAGGTTTGACTTTGTCAATTGCTTCATTTCTTAGCTCATCACCAATTTCAATTGCTTTTTCTCTTTTCTCCCTCAGGACTTGAGCTAGACTCTTCAAAGCATTATCAATTATTTTTTTGAGAGCCACATTATACTTGAGCATATATATAATATTTATATTTCAATTTTCGTTTGGTCCTCAGGAGGGACATCTAGATTTAATGAAATTATCTCATCTAATAGACTAGACTTATAATTCCATTAAATATTGCATTTGACTAAAGAGACTCATGTGAAGGATCCACTAGAGGATATTTCTTACTTTTCTTCTCCTTACATTTCCCTTTAGGCTTGGAAGTACCTTCCTCACCCTTTTCTTCTTCATCCTCTTTTTCTTTAGTTTCATTCTTCTTTCTTTTGGCTTGCTTCTTAACCATGTGATGCTTCTTCTTAGCATCTTTAGTCTTAGATGTAGTCCTTGTATTAGCAGTAGTTTTAGTGGATTTGGTAGGCTACAAAGGATTAGTAGTATCAGATGTTGATTTTCTTGATCTTCTAGGTACGTTTTTCACAATAGTTTCCTTAAGATCTAAGTGAATGTTTTCAAGAGCTTGGGTTGAGGTTTATGGTTTTATCCTTGAGTACTATGGGATTCCCATCCTTTCAAATAACTTATCCACTCTCTTCTCACTAGTCTCTTCCACTCTCTCCTCTGGATGAGTTTATTAATGATTTCTTTAGATGTACCAAATCTTTCAGCTTTAGGATCCTTGGGTTTGTTCAGTAGAATTTCCTCAGATGCTTTAACTTCATAAGAAAAAACCTAATAAGACAATTTAGGAATCTAGTATGTCCTAGGTTCCACTGCTTCAATGTAATGGTGATCTTTTTCCACCATAAAAGTTATCTCGTCCTTGTATTTCATTACCAAACTATAGGGAATTATTTTCCTATCCTACATAACTACTTGTGAGTTCTCAAAGAAGCCCCAATATGTAGTGGTGCAAGCCTGAGTGTCATTGAACCCTCTCATGTGGTTCCTGATCTATGTGGCAATTGGAGGAATTTTTTTCCATACCTTTCCCTTGAAACCAAGTAACTCATTCAGAAAATAAAATGCAAGACAAATTATCAGAGACCCAAACCTAAAGTTGTATCCTTTTTCTTTTTATTTTCTTTAGGTTATCAAACAACTTATCTCTCATCAACTCACATAAATCAAAGTATTTTCCTTCTTTAACCATATAGTATGCAATATGAATTATAATACCAGTAGTAGAGCTCTCTCTATTAGTGAAATATACTTTATAAATGATTCCCATGGATGCATACTTAACTCTTGGATCCTTGATATCACTTATGCTCATTATTCTCTTTTCAAATTTGGCTCCGGTTAACTCACTAACCTTTTCATTATTCACAACCTTCATTATTAGAAGGATTTCTGTTGCACAGAACCCTATTATAGCTTTAATTATATCTTTGGTAATTCTGTAGGGTTTGGCCAAATACATGAATTCATCATGAATTCTACTCAAAATGATTCTCACCCATTCAATCTTATCACAAAAATCGAAAATATTTATAGTTATCCAAACCCTTAGCTAGAACATTTGTGTATTCTAGTTTATACCTAATATAATAAAACCCTTAGCTAGAACATTTGTGTATTCTAGTTTATACCTAATATAATAATCATTCAAAAAGTCGTGCCTCAACAACTCAAACATTTTATGATCAATATCATTCATGGGAACATGAATATATATTCTTACATCCTCAGTATATGTAATGTCAACTAGAACCCTAGAAAATGCACCATCCTTATCTATTTCCATAGCCTTGAAAGGATATTTATTATACTTTGGCCTAGGTTTCTTAGAAACATATACCAATACTAGAGTAGCCATTGTTATTTCTTTTCAAACTTTGAAATAAGGGCTTTAGAGAAAACTGAAAATACCTTTGTGAATTGTTGCTAGGGTTTCATCAAAATTTTGATTCACACGATTCTTTTGATGTCTTATCCTTCTTCTCAACTCTAGAAAAAAATACTTTTGATTTGAATGAGCTATTATTATGAAAAATGAAGTATAAATGGTTTTCACTTTCCCTAACATTCCTTAATTAATGCTCTTCATACTTGTTAGGTAAGCCACTGCCAGAGTATTATGTATCTTCATAGGGATGTATAGCCATTTTGTAGACTTCTGAAAGCAAGGAATTTTCTCTAAACAATTGTTCCTCAGACTCTATCTTGCTCATCAATCAAATTATTCAGGGAATATTTATTCTAGATCACTTTTCATGTTGTAATGAACAACTTCTTACTCTCTTCAGGGGGTAGCGATATTGTATGAAAGTGAAATTCTCCCTAAAATAATGCTCTATCTCAATCAACTATGAGATCTTGTGCATGATGCACAAGTGTTGTTTCATTCTTCACTTCAACATCTTTCTCTTGTTTCTTTCTCCACACCTTTGTAACCACTTTCTTTTTCTCTTTATGCTGAGCATGTGGCTTCATGGAACCATTTTTGCAAAATCTTTCTTTATGCCCAAGGTTATTGTACTTGTAGCAAACAACATTATTTGTAAGGGAAAATCTATTTATCCTTTGGTTTTGTAGTCAACAGCCTTATGAAAAAACTTATTGCATGCATAGCAGTAGCCATAAAATGAATGAGAAACTACAAAATTATATCTTGGATGCCTAAAATAGTTCTTCGTCATGTAATAACTCCTTCTGGCCTTACTTCTACAATCATTAGATTTATGACCAAACTTGTTGCAAGAATAATAATAACCATGAAAATATTAAGAGAACTTGGAATTAGTAGTCTGTTTAAGAGGAGACCTCTTGAAGCTTTTATTTTAATTGCTAACCTTAGTGGAACCATCATCCAATTTATTTATTTCATCCTTGACCTTTTTAGAATCGTTAGTGGATTCCTTATCCCTTTTTATTTCAAGAATGTTAGCCATGGGTTCTAAGCTTCTTCAAATCCAAAACCACCTTTACCTTTTATAGATCTTTGAGAATTGATTATCTCATCAAGAATATTATAAATTTTTTTGAGTTTCATACCTTTTTCTATTTGATCCTTTGATTTCTCCAATTCTTTCCTCATGGAAATAATTTCTTCTTCCAGTTTGGAGCATTCCACTGATTTATCATTCATCTTATTATTCAAGAAATCCGCAACTCTTTTTCCTTCTTCAACTTGAAATTTTAAACTAATAATTGTCTCTTTTGATTATTTGAGTTTGATTTTCAATTCTTCTCTTTCTCTTCTTGCAATATTTAGATCTTCTAGTGCTAAAATAATCTCTCCTTCAAAATCCACTTCATAGTATTCTACACTAATGTCTTCCATATCTCCATGCTTCTTGACTTTCAAAGGATTCTTTTCTTTTGTTATAGCTTTGGTTCCTATGTGTTTCATTCAAGATCTACCGTAGCTATTAGGCTATATCAAGGAACTTGGCTTTCATACCAGTTGTTGAACACACAATAGTACTGAGAATGAGGTGAATCAGTACTTAAATAATTTATTTCATTCAACAAAAATTAACCAATTGAAAAATGATGAGCATAAGACACAAAATGCACACACCATAACACCAAATTTACATGGAAAACCCAACAAGGAAAAATCATGATGAGCAAGCTGCTTGGATCTACTATCCAAATCCAACCTCACAAAATAAGTATTTATGTATTTATGTTTGCCTTGGATCTTGCAAAATTTGATCTGTTGGGTCCCCCTTCTGGTTCAACTTCTCTTTAAAATTTGGTTATGTTTCGGCTCAATTTGAAGTAATCACAAGCCCAAGTATACCTTATGAAAATGTATCTTATGTCCTTCTGATGACTAATGGAAGCATCTTTTTTTGTAGGAAGAGGCCACACATGGTGATATTTCTCAAGTAAATCCACTTGGGGGGGCTTTCCTCAGGACGGTTGGTCATATTTCTCCTTGAAGATGAAAGTCGGCAAGACCTTGCTCGTGTCTGGCCGACTACTAGTGCTTTCTATCAATATATGTTCATGTTTCCTTTCAGCAAGATCTCGGGATAGTCACATAAATCAAAAAAGAATTACACGTAGGCTCCATCGGCAAGACAGGGGTCATCCTTTTGGCGACATGGAAATTCCTGTCGGCAGGAGCGGTTTTCTTTGGAAAGAGTTCATGGCGAGGTCTTCGGGTCTCACCGACTATCGCACCACCAACCAACACTTCGGCCAAACAAATAGAATTCGGCATAGGTCTTACCGAAGGCTCCATCTCTCCCCGATAGGGTGGTCTTCAGTGAGAGAATTAAATAGGTCTCGCCGACCGCCGTCAAGGGGTTCTTATATCGCCATAAGGTTATCTCCCCGCTAAGAGGTCTCAGCGAAGAAAGAAAGTCTCACTCACCAGTGCAAAGGGGATTCCATTGGGGATCTCGGCGACCAAAGAGTGAGCGTGCGGGGGTCTTCGCCGAGATGTGAGATGTCTATGGGACATCTCACCGACAAAGGAAAGTCACAACGACACAGATGAGAGTCGCCATAGGTCTTGCCGAAGGGTCAGTCTTCGGTAAGAAATTGTGGGCACGATATAGGGTCTCATCGAATACATTGGGTTACGTCGACAGGGCACAAGGAGGGGGGTCTATCGGTAAGACCACAAAGATGTCCCGACAACAGCCAGGTTCGGCAAAGGAAGCTTCAGTCGGCATAAAGTCTCACCGACTAGAGAAGGTCCTAGCGACGTGGAGAGGTCTCGACGAGGAGAAAACAAAGATCGGGGAGACTCCAAACGAGTAGAGGCACTTCGATGAAAGGTCACAGCAAAGTGAGGGGGTTCTTGTCGATGCGGAGGAGGCTCGCCGAGAATAAGAGGATTTTGCCATGACATCCTACCGACTAGAGTTAATCATTCTAGTCACCTCTTATGAGCTTGATATAGCTTCTGAGCCCGCCGAGACGTCCAACCGACTGTCTTGCGTCTTGCCGATGGTTGCTCGATGGTAAAATTGCATTGGGGAGACACCAGAGGTGTCTCACTAACATGCGATGCTAAGCCAACCGGTTTTGACCACCGAAGAATCCTGCGTGGCCAATGATTTCCCAATCAGGTGGGTCCCTTTCTAAGAGCAGGTGGCAGCAGATTGAATGTTCAGACCTGCAAGGAGGCCCAAGGGCTTTTCTGGAGGGATGGTCAATATACAGGGAAGTCTAGGATGTGAGAGAAGCCGAAAGAAAGATGAAAGATTAGTGACTCAGAGGGACAGCTGTGGTCACTGTTGGTGAGGAGATAGATCGATATTATGGACGATCTTTTGAGCATTCAAGGTAGATTGCAGAGGGAGTTCAAAGATGAACACTGAGATAGAGGAGTAAATGCAGCAGCTGCCAAAAGATCAAAAGGACTTCTCCTAAGGATAGAAATCCTTCATGAGCATGGACAGCAGGGCTTCTGCTTTGAAGGCAGTTTTGACTTTTCCTTCGGAAGATCTAAGAGCTGACTCTCCCGGGTGCAGATATTTTGTAAGCCCTAGTGCAGGGGACATCGCATTCTGATGATGCATTCTATATATAATGCATTCTTGCCTCTATCCAAAGTCTACCACCTAGCTATCAAGCTGCAGCAACAAACCAGCTGAAATTGATTCTCTATCCAAAGTCTACCACCTAGCTATCAAGCTGCAGCAACAAACTAGTTTTCAACAAGGAGGCCTAGGAGGGAGTTTCCCTTCAATGGGATATCAGATGCATAGCTCAACTCCTCTATTCAACACTGTCCCAAGAATGTCTCCTTCACATTATGGGCCTATGTCTGAGTTGCAGACCCAACCACCTATTCCATTCTTTGCCACTGGAACTTCTGATCTCTTTCAACAATCGTAGGTTCCTCAAAGTTTCCATGGTCATCTTAACCAAATTGGAACACCAAGTTATGTTGATCAGCCACCTATATTTAAGAGTGTGGAAAGTGAGAAGATAGTTCAGCTTACGAATGAGGTAGAGACCCTGAAGAAAACACTGTCTCAAGTTACCAATGACATGGCTCAACTTCGGTTGAACCCTTCCCAAAACCAAGGGAACTACCCTAATCAGAATAACAACTACAACTGAAGAGGTTACCAGAACCAAAACATAGGGTATAACCAGAGAACAAATAGCAGCAAGCAATGGAATATGGAGCCTAATAAAGGTGGAGTTCCTTATAATTATCAACCAAATGAGGAAAGAGCACATACTACAAATGTGGCTGATCTGAATTTCATGACTAATTGGTGCAGGCTGCATGATATAGCGACCCATTCTGAGGTAAACTGTCCTTAGATGGAGAAAGTTGTCAAGATGGCACACGAAGATGCCCACACATTCCAGGGGAGTTCCATCAAAGGAAGTGACTCAATGGATACTGCAATGACTTATGAGCTCTTTGAGGAGGAGCCTTCATTCCCAAGACAAGAAGAGAATGAACAAGAGGGAGATTCATATGATGCCCATGCTTTTCAAACAAAAGGAGGACACTTTTTGAGAAATCATGGCAAGGGCCCATTCACTACCTCAGTGCCTCCTAATCACATGGTGCCTCCAAACCATAATACTGATAATAATCCTACTCCACCAAAAGGCCCACCTGACTTCCATAGTAAGGGTAATGCCTTTACTATTTTCAAAAGTAATTCAAGTTGTAATACAGAATTTGACATTGTTTTTGAGATGCAGAAACAAAAAACTTCTTTGTCATATTTTGATATCTTAAAGTGGTGCCCTGATCAAAGGGAGATAGTGTTGAAAGCGCTAGAACAAGCTGATAAGTCAAAAGGAAAGAGCAAGGTGGCACCTACTAGGGATGTGAATGCAGCCTTGTACAGAAACAAGGTAGGTACTCCACCTTTCCTTTTAAGTTTAAGAATTTCTGGCAAAAACCTACATAACTATTTATTGGATTCAGGGGCTTTGGGAAATGTCATGCCATTTTCCATATGCAAGAGGTTAGGATTAAACCCCATTCAAACCAATAAGAAAGTCATTCAGCTGGACAAAATAGAGGTCAATGTAGTGGGGGAGTTAAAGAACATACATGTCCAAGTCGGGTCTGATCCTAGGATCGTAACAAACATGGACATTCAAGTAGCAGATATCCCTGAGACCTATGGTTTGCTACTAAGCCGAGATTTGATGAAAAATTTAGGGGGATATCTCTCCCTTGACTTTTCACATATGTGGTTGTCATGGAAAGGGATTCCTAATCAGATCAAGATTGAAAGTGAGCCTTGCCTCAAGCATATCATCACTGAGTATGATTGTCCCAATGAGGTAGCTTACTTTGAGACTGAGATAGGGGTTTACAAAAGAGAAGAGATTCTAACCTTCTCAGTTCTCAATGCCAAGGACATGTCAAAATAGAAGTGCCCTGATCCCTTGATTCATGAAAATCAGCATACCTTGGTCAGGAAACTACAACAAGATTAGTTGATCCTAGGGAAAGACATTGATTTGCTAAGCCTTTTGCTCCCTAATTGGTGCAAGGTACACTATCGAAACCAATTTGAATTGACTTGTCAACATTGCATTGACATTTTAAGTCAAGTTTCCCAAGCTAAGGAAGCTAGCACAAGTCGTCCTGAGACCCATGCAGACCACTTTTCAGTTGAGGCCAAGGAAGCAACCATGCTAACCAAGGACAGGGTGCCTTTAATAGGAGTTCTTTCTCAAATAGATCCCACCCTGGATATACTCCTAAATCAGCATGTTGATAAAGAGCAACCCCAAGGATTATTTGATACCCCTACACTCATAAATGAAACAAAGCTCAAGGAATCAAGTCAAGGGACAAATGACTACCAGGTAGATAACCATAGGTCAGATAATACAACTGAGCCAAAATTGCAAAGTATACCTAGGGAACCTTTGGAGGATCCTTCCCCTGTAACTGGTCTGAGCAATCAGGAACTCCTACCCCTGGTTAGTTCTATTCAAATACCTGTGAAATATTCAAAAGGATTACCCCCTACTTGTGATCAGTTGTGGACCCTTACCTTTGATGGATCCAAGTTCAGGACCGGTTGTGGTGTTGGAATTGTACTAACTAGCCCGAAAGGGAAATTTTTCTTTGCTTCTTATAGGCTGCAATTTGGATGCACTAATAATGTGGCTGAATATGAAGCTCTGGCTCTAGGATTAATGTTTGCACATAAGAAAAGGGTCACTACCTTGGTGGTCCAAGGAGATTCAGAGGTTGTTGTCAAGCAAGTGCGTAGCCAATATAAATGTCACAACAGAAGACTGGCAGCTTACATAAATTGGGTATGGAACTTGATTGAGGACTTTGATGCTTTTGGGATTAATCTGATCCCTAGAGAGGAAAATCATGTAGTAGATTCATTGGTTGTTGCTGCAAGCACCTTGGAGCCTATGCAAGGCTCCAAATTCAAAAGGTTCTTGGTGGAACTGATGTCCACCCCAGCTATTCCTAATAATATAAAAAAGTTTCAAGTTTTCGATGATGACCGACACATACTTTCTTTTCTAGCAAGTTCTGATGTTTTTGAGGGGAAAATCATTGATGATTCTGACAGGGATCAAGGAGATTGGAACCCTGGAGATTGTGATACGGAAGGGGTCCTTAATTTGAAAACTAATAACATTCCCAAGGGAATGGTTGCTCTAGAAAGGATTTTTGACTCAGACTCAAAGGCTCGAGAGAAGGCATCAACTGAAGGCAAAGGAGGTGAATATGACATGATTAACCTAGCTGACTCGGGTCCTCAAAGGAATGTCTACATATGGAAGGCCTGCCCCGAAGCAATCAGAAGAGACATAGTGAGGGAACTTAAAAGGGATATTGCTGCGATTGCATGGGGATATGAAGACCTCCAGACCTTTGATTCTTCTGTTATGACCCACACTATCCCCTTGAAGCCTGAGGCTAAACCCTTCCAACAGAAGCAACGCCCTGTCAATGCTCTAATTGAGCTGTTAATTTATAAAGAAGTTTAGAAATTGTTGTCCGCAAGGATAATCTTCCATGTGCGTCATTCCACGTGGGTGGCTAACTTAGTCCCAGTCTGCAATAAGAACGGGGAGATTAGGCTATGTGTCAACTTTAGAAACCTAAAAAAGGCTTCAGAAAAGGATAATTATCCACTCCCCTCCTTGGAAGAGGTATTATAGACTGTCAATGGAGCACAGATGATGTCATTCTTAGACGGTTACTTTGGGTGCAATCAGGTGATGGTTGACTTTGAGGACAGGATGAAGATGGCTTTCACTACCAAGTGGGGGACATTCACATACAGAAGGATGCCATTTGGTCTGATAAATGCTGGAGCAACTTTCCAGCGTGCCATGGACATAGCTTTTAAAGATCTAATTGGAAAATGTATTATTGTTTACATAAACGACTTGACAGTGTTCTCCAAGGATCGATTCAATCATGCTACTGACTTGGCCAAGGTTCTCTAAAGGTGTATTCAATATGGCGTCTCCTTGAACCCCAACAAGTGCGTGTTCAGAGTCTCTGAAGGAAGGCTCTTGGGACATATAATTTCAGAAAGGGGAATATCAATTGATCCAGACCGAGTTGAGTCCATTCTGAAGATCACCCCCGCTAGGAAGCAAGAAAGAAATAAAGTCTTTCTTCGGGAAAATCAACTTTGTGAGGAAGTTCATCACGGGCTTTGCTGAAATCATGAAACCCCTGAATGAAATGATGAAGAAGGACGCCAGAATAGAGTGGAATGAAGAGCCAAAAGCCGCATTCACGCAAATTAAGCGATCCATCTTAGAGGCGCCGGTTCTTACCAGCCCAGATTACATTAAGTTGTTCTACATCTATTATTTCACCTCTAAGCACTCGTGTGCAGTCGTATTAACTCAATGAGGACAAGAGTCAGGTGAGAGGCCAATCATTTTCATGAGTTCTCCATTCAAGAATGCAGATATCAGATACCCACTCCTAGAGAAGCAAGCTTTTGCGCTAGTTTGGGCTATTAAGAAATTTCGACATTACATTCTCTAAAGTCAAGTCGTCGCTGTAGTCCTGGATGCAGCTGTCAAATCCCTACTGATGCAGAGCGAGCTAGGAGAAAGAAGGGGAAAGTGGATGGCTATCTTACAAGAGTATGATTTGGAGATATTCCCTATGAGATTAGTCAAGGGCATGGGTCTATCTCAGTCCATGGCGGATGCTAGTAGCAATGTTGTTTTCCAGTAATATACGACCCAATCCTTCTCCAATGATCCCTGGTATGCTGATGTGGCCCATCTGATGCTCAACAATTGGTGTCTAGAGGGGATGAATCCAATGCAAAGGAGAGCTCTGAGACTAAAGAGTTCTCATTATATGTTCAAAGGAGGGTTGCTATATAGGAGGAATTTTGAAGGACTATACTTAAGATGCCTTGATCATCAAGAGGCCAAGTAGGTGATCTCTGAATTTCATGGGAAACATGGCACAGGTCATGGTTCTGCAGAATCTTTGGCACACCAGATCCTTACGTCTGGTTATTATTGGCCCTGTGTATTCAAGGACGCACACTAGCATGTGAGGACATTTTATACTTGCCAGGTTTCTGCACCAAGGGAACGCCATTCAGATATGCCACTACAACCTATCTATGAGGTAAGGCCATTTGCCCAGTGGGCTTTGGATTTCATTGGAGTGATTAACCCAAATTCCTCTGCATGACACAAATTCATCTTGACTGCTACTGACTACTGCACGAGGTGGACAGAGGCCATACCTTGTAAGAACAACACCACAGAGGTAGTGATCAAGTTCCTCACCGAATGCATCACTACAAGGTTTGGGCTACCTTTCGCTCTGGTATGTGACAATGGTTCTGCCTTCTCTTCTGCTGAATTTATTTCCTGGACATATGACCATAAGATTGTCTTGAAATATTCTTCAAATTATTATCCACAAGGCAATGGAGTTGCAGAGTCTACCAATAAAAATATCTTAGGGGTGATTAAGAAACTGTTAGAACACAACCCTAGGGACTGGAATACCCAGCTGAGATTTGCATTATGGGCAGATAGGACTAGGATTAAGGCTGCCTTAAACACCTCACCATTCAAGCTGGTATATGGTGAAGAGCCTGTCTTTCCTATCCATCTACAAATACCTATCCTGGAGTTCATGCAGAAATTTTACTCCTGTGACAATAGGATAGAGGTTCGGTTGGCTACCTTGTTGAAATTAGAAGAGCAATAGGATATGGCCTTACAACATTTCTTTAAGCATCAGGCTGTTGTCAAATGCTGGTTTGACAAAAGAGCCAAGATAAAAGCTTTTAGGATATCAGACCTAGTATTGTTATGGGATAAAGCCAATGAAAAGAAGGGCAGCCATCAAAAGTTTGACAAATTATGGCTGGGTCCTTATCAAATTGCTAAGATCCTAGGGGAAAATACTTTCAGACTGAGTAGTTTAACTGGTGAACGGGTTCCATTGCCTATCAATGGGCAGTTCCTCAAGCACTATTTCGAGTCATGAGGCTTGTTGACTTCTGTTCTGTATATAAGTTTTCATTGTTCTTTATGTAAATGTTTTGTTTGTTTTCTATTTGTAAATAATTTGCATTTATATTCATAGCTTTTGTACTTCATTTTGTAAACGAATTTTTTCCTCTATGTGAATAACTTGCTGCTCTTTGTGTAAGTAATTTGCTCTCTTCTTGTAGGGTCTCCCTTTTGTTCTTTTTTCTTTCCTTTCTATTTTCTGTTTGTTCTGTTATTTGGGGGTCTATCTTTTCTGTTACATCTCAAAGTGGTTGGTTGTTATCTGAAGCATACTATGGTCATTCAGAGAGAAGTGGTTTAGGTATTTTCAGGTTTGCTCATTGGATGATTCTGTCCTCAATTAATTGTTTCATGTTTATTGTCAGTAAAGGTTGTGGAAAGTTTTGGGGAACAAGGTATCAAGTAAGTAACATTCATCAGCTCCCTTGAATTTGTCACAAATCATTAAAAAAAAAAACCATCTCCTCTTCTAATAGTGTATTTGTCCTAGGATGATAGTGTTTTAATATTTGAGTGAAAAATCTGACTTCCAAGTGCTATTATGAGGTCCACTATATTTTTCAACCCAGATCAAATGTTAAGCATCTGACATATTGAAAAGGAAAAGAGCCAAATGAAATATCTGAAAAAAAAAGAAGAGAAGAAAATAATTATCAATAGAAAAGGGTTCAATATGAATGGGTGTTTTCAGTATCTCTACCGGGCTATGGATGCCTATCTGGAAGTAGAGCAATGCTGTGAGAAAACTAGAGGTATCTCCGTCGGGGCTATGGACGTCTCATTGGAAACAGAGCAATGCCCAGGATATCATTGCACAGAGGAAGTCAACTCATGTAGCTCAAATCTTACACATTGTTGTTCAAAAGATGAAGAAACTTTATGAAAGGAATGGTGCACTATTAAACACACACATGGATTCAGGGGGTAGCCTTTGATTAACTTCCATTTGAGATTCTAGCTCTACCTTGCTTCTTGTAACGCACCCAACTAGAGTTGTCATGATCATGAACCAGGAGTTCTGGGTAGCTGAATCTTTCAGATTCATGAAAATAGTTAAACCATTTTCCTAGCCGAGTCGCCATTTGTTATGACTTGCATAACCACCCCACTTTGATCTGAATCAAAATGGGTCCCCCTTCTCTTTTGGTTTCTTTGTTTTGTTTTATTTGCTTTGCTTTCGGGTTGCTTTTGTCTTCTGCTTCAGGTTCTCTTGTGATTTTGTTTAAACTTTTGTTCTGTTTTGGCTCAATTTGGTTCCCTTCTGGTTAAGTATTCAATGAAGTAATCACAAGCCCAAGTATACCTTATGAAAATGTATCGTATGTCCTTCTGATGACTAATGGAAGCATCTATTTTTGCAGGAAGAGGCCACACATGGTGATATTTCTTAAGTGAATCCACTTAGGGGCTTTCCTCAGGACGGTTGGTCATATTTCTCCTTGAAGATGAAAGTCGGCAAGACCTTGCTCATGTCTAGCTGACTACTGGTGCTTTCTGTCAATATATGTATGTGTTTCCTTTCGGCAAGATCTTGGGATAGTCACAGTGATCAAAAAAGAATTACACGTAGGCTCCATCGGCAAGACAGGGGTTGTCCTTTCGACGACATGGAAATTCCTATCGGCAGGAGGGGTTTTCTTCGGAAAGAGGTCATGTTGAGGTCTTCGGGTCTCACCGACTATCGCACCACTAGCCAACGCTTCGGCCAAACAAATAGAATTCAGCATAGGTCTTACCGAAGGCTCCATCTCTCCCTGACAGGGTGGTCTTCGGTGAGAGAATTAAATAGGTCTGGCCGACCGTCATCAATGGGTTCTTATATCGCCATAAGGTTATCTCCCTGCTAAGAGGTCTCAGTGAAGAAAGAAAGTCTCATCGACCAGTGGAAAGGGGATTCCATTGGGGATCTCGGCGAGACAACCTGTGAGTCTCGGCAACCAAAGAGTGAGCGTGCGGGGGTCTTCGCCGAGATGTGAGATGTCTATGGGACATCTCACCGACAAAGGAAAGTCACAGTGAATACATTGGGTTACGCTGACAGGGCACAAGGAGGGAGGTCTATTGGTAAGACCACAAAGATGTCCCGGCGACAGCAGGGTTCGGCAAAGGAAGCTTTGGTCGGCATAAAGTCTTGCCGAATGGAGAAGGTCCTGGTGATGTGGAGAGGTCTCGGCGGGGAAAAAACAAAGACCAAGGAGACTCCAAATGAGTAGAGGCGCTTCGATGAAAGGTCACAGTGAAGCGAGGGGGGTCTTGTCGATGCGGAGGAGGCTCGTCGAGAATAAGAGGATTTCGCCAAGACATCCTACTGACTAGCGTTAATCATTCCAGTTGCATCTTATGAGCTCGATATAGCTTCTAAGCCCGCCAAGACGTCTCACCGACTGTCTCGTGTCTTTTCGATGGCTGCCCAATGGTAAAATCACATCAGGGAGACACTAGAGGTGTCTCACCAACATGCGATGCTAAGCCAACCGCTTTTGACCACTGAAGAATCTTGCATGGCTGATGATTGCCCAATCAGGTGGGTCCCTTTCTGAGAGCAGGTGGTAGCGAATTGAATGTTCAGATCTGCAAGGAGGTCCGAGGGATTTTCCAGAGGGATGGTCAATAAATAGGGAAGTCCAGGATGTGAGAGAAGCCGAAAGAAAGATGAAAGATTAGTGACTCACAAGGACAGCTATGGCCACTGCTGGTGAGGAGATAGATCGATATTATGGATGATCTTTTGAGCATTCAAGGTAGATTGCAGAGGGAGTTCAAAGATGAACACCAAGATAGAGGAGTAAATGCAGCAGCTGCTAGAAGATCAAAAGGACTTCTCCTAAGGATAGAAATCCTTTATGAGCATGGATAGCAGGGCTTCCGCTTTGAAGGCAGTTTTGACTTTTTCTTCGGAAGATCTGAGAGTCGACTCTCCCAGGTGTAGATATTTTGTAAGCCCTAGTGTAGGGGCCAGCACATTCTGATGATGCATTCTATATATAAGGCATTCTTGCCTCTGCATGAGGGGTTGGAAGAATTTAGAAGGACTAAGAGAAAAGTTAGCACTCCGAGATTAGAATTTCTAGGAATAGAAAAATTTTAGACTAAGAACTATTAGGAGTTATTCGTTTTAATGAAAGGAGATTGAGTTGCTTCTTGGTTCTCAGTAATGAGAGCTTCTCTTGTCTTCTTGGTTAAGCATGTTAGATTTTAGTACAGATTGTAATGTATTTCCTAAATCTTCTTAGTGTAGTTGGAAGCAATCTAAAGATTTAGATTCTCTGTACACTGGTGATTGTGCCAATTTTGTAAACATTGTTTATCTATTTTAAATAATAGTAGAAGCAATCAGAGTTTAATCTACTTCATCTTGTGTTCTTTAATGATACTTGTCTTAGTTTGATCATTTGATTTGTGGAGCCTTTAAGGAATGAAGTATTATTTTGTGTTTCATTTAAATGGTAATTAAAATCTGTCATGCGAGTTAGCACTGTGAATGAAAGAGGTTTTGTGTCTATCACAAGCTTATCTTGTTCTGTAGTTTTAGTTTAAATATTCCTTGAAGTTAACAAGTCTAGTTAAAGTTGGATGAACTATTGTTCTTTTCTGTTTCAAAACCCTGATCTATCTTTTGTTGTTTCTTTAAAAAAAACCCAGTTAAAGTAGGTTTTATTTTATGCTTGATCTTAGAACAATCTAGAAGCTCAACACCAACAGGCCCCTTGAATATGACTGTTGCATTGGCCACTAAGCAACATCAGTACAGTTGAGACCCAACTACCAAGACCTTGGGAGCTAAGGCATCCATGCGTTTCCTTTCTCTTTTAGGAGAAGCAGAGTAGCTATATTTTATTTGCATTGTTGTGGTGTCAAAATCGCCATCAACAGGAACTGGTGCTAGAAGGAGGGCCTAGAAGAGCAAACTGGATAAAGCTAGGTTTTCATCCTCAGAGAAGTCCCACAGAGTTCTTCGATTAGCTGAAAATCCACCACGTTTGATAGAACTCAAGAACCCAACAAGACATAAAGGTCACAAGACTTGGGCAACTATCATACCACCTTTATCAGCTCCGCTCACTCGACCAAACTTTTCACCAGTACCCCAGTGGATACCTATAAATCCACCATCATGTCCATCTCAATTGTCATCACAACCGGTTCAACCCATACAACAGCTGGCTCAACCACCGCCACCAATGGCATTCTTTCAGAATAATCCCTCTCCACTGGGGACTATCCATGGAGGTTTTTGATGACATGCCCAGGAACCCTGAGAAATTCTACCCCAAGTATATTCATGGTGAGTCAAGAAGTGTTGAAGAGCACATACAAGCTTTCAAGGATGCTTGTACTAGAGCTCAGATAGCTCATCATGATGTAGTTTGCAGATTGTTCCCTTACTCCTTAGGGGATATGGCATATAATTGGTACCTTAATCTTCCTCAAGGTTCCATCCTGACCTAGACACATTTGGAAAATGCCTTCATTAACCAATTCAGGGTGTATGTGGATCCAACCCTTTTATACCACCAATTTGCAACCATAAGAAAGGAACTAGGCGAATCTTTTCCTTTATTCAATACTAGGTTCCAACGAATGTATAGGAGACTGCAGGATCCCTATCTAGTCACTGAGGATAGTGCTATCTAGGCATATTTTAGGGTTATAGATCCTTTGCTAGGTTTTTTCCTGCAAAGGACTTACCAACCAGCTGAAATTGATTCTCTATCCAAAGTCTACCACCTAGCTATCAAGCTGCAGCAACAAACCAGTTTTCAACAAGGAGGCCTAGGAGGGGGTTTCCCTTCAATGGGATATCAGATGCATAGCTCAACTCCTCTATTCAACATTGTCCCAGGAATGTCTCCTTCACATTATGGGCCTATGTCTGAGTTGTAGACCCAACCACCTATTCCATTCTTTGCCACTTGAAATTCTGATCTCTTTCAACAACCGCAGGTTCCTCAAAGTTGCCATGGTCATCCTAACCAAATTGGAACACCAAGTTATGTTGATCAGCCACCTATTATTAAGAGTGTGGAAAGTGAGAAGATAGTTCAGCTTACGAATGAGGTAGAGACCCTGAAGAATAATGCACAATGCATATAATATCTACAAGGGTTGGAATCACCAACAAAAGACAACACTACGAAATTTTGACATCAATGACAACACACTATCCACTCATTTTCCAACAATCCCAAGGTGATTAAGGTTACAATAAAAAATGATAATACAACCTACGAGGCTTGAGGAAGCCAAGAGAATACGAGATTTGTGATAGAATTTTTCAAAAATCTTGAGAGTGTTGTAGAGAGTTGTATGTGAGCTTGATATTTCAAGAGAGATCCAAGAGAGAAAAGAGAGATATTTTTTGTCCAAATGAAAATATAAATTCAAAAAAAGAGAGAAGAAGAAGAGGCTAATGAGCTGTTTGGAATCATTCTAGGCCATTTTCACTAACTTGAGAAGGTGACAGGTGTAAAATGTTTTAAAATGGACTTCAAATGGTAAATTTTCATAGGATGCTAGCACAATGCATGGAAATTTGTGTTAGGCACTAGTTTCTAGACAAATTATGCTCAAATATGAGAAGAAATAAGATTATTGGGCTAACACAAAATAAACATGAAAAAGTAAACAATATAAAGGAGGATTCAACACCTTGAGAAGGAGAAAGGCTTACACAAGGGTTGAAATGAGCCTACAATAACACTAAAGGAATGGACACAAAAGTGGACACAAAAAATTGGTGAAATTGCAAGGATATGCAATTTAGGGTCCACTACATATGTAACAAAAACCTATAAAAAATTATGCATGTATTATATACTAGTGTTAGATGTTTTTAAGAAATTATGAATTTTCCTTGTTTCTAAGAAAATTTATGCATTATGGAACACTCACTAAAATAATTATAAACTATAAATAATAAGTTTCCAGGAAATACTTAAAAATGAGACAAATTATTATTTTTAATTTAAAATTATGTATTCATAATATACACTCAAAATTCTAAAAAATTACTAGTTCATGTTATCTTTAATTTTTTTATATTAGTTTTTTATAAGTGATAAAAAGTGAAAATTTGATTAAAAATGTTGATTTTAGTATGCTACTTAGGCCAAAAAGTTAGACATGCTATTGTAGGATCACCGATTGCTATTTCCTTGCATTTAAATGCATCCAATGTATTCATTTTGTACATCTAGGATTGAGAGAATTACACTTTCTTATGGGTTGACATAAGAGACCGTGCCACCTAGTAACACAATGGAAGCTTTATCAAGGTATTTATAAATATCTCTAGCCCTCAAATAGTAGGAAGCATATAATAAGTTAAGGAAAATTAAGAAAAGTTGATGCAAGAGCATCCCTAGTTGTAAAGCAATCTTGTATCAACCAAAAACATTTCTTTTCTTGCATTTTATTGAGTAGTAGTTTCAAATTTTCATTTTGCATTTCACCACATTATCATTTCTTAGTTTTCGGAGTAGGATATAGCATCTACACATGGACATATATCACATATCCAAATTTTAGATCATTTGCATTTGTCTACCGAAAGTTATCACTCTCAGAATTTCACTATAATCATTGGTCAGAGCATTTGGGGCCAAACTGGTCCAGATTTCTTAGTGTGGACCTATTCCAAAATGTGTGGAGCCTAATGGGACATCATAAAATCATTTTGGGTCTAATGGGATCTATCTTGGAGATTCGCAAGTCATTTCTTTTTGTGAAGGATTATCTTATATTTTGAGGCCGACCTTCATGTGTGATCATTCATTGAGTTTATGAACCTTTATGGCCGATGTAGACCATTTTTGGAGTTTGAGAAGCATATTTATAATCATTTGTAATTCATAGAAAGTTAGTTTTCAAGTGATAAATAGATAGATAATTATATTTTCGCACCAACCCTTTAGGGGACTGTAATAAGGCCTTTGTCCAGCTGTAATGTTGAATGCCCTTGCGGCAGGCCTGTGAGCCTTGGATATTCATCCATGAGGCATATGTTGCATGTAAGTTACCTAATTTAATATGGAATCATATTTACATAACATTTTCTTGTGTTATTTCCATTGTGTTGACTCTATGTTGCACGGTTTGGATTGTTCTTTCTTAACCCTCCATCTATGACTGCACCAAGTAGTGTTAGAGTGATTTTGCAAGTCTTGAAGGAATTCCTTGAGGTGAATTTTTTTTCAACTTGAGGCAGATTGCATGTGTTTTCAATCAATCACCGATTGTGAGATAGTTGAAACCCTTGTAGCTAGATCATTGAATTGAGGAAATTGCACTAAATTCAAGGGGAGAGATGTTGCCAAGGAGAGTGCCAACTATGGTGAATGTTGCTAGAAGAATGGATGATATGTTGGAAATGATGCACGAGATGTGAGTCTGATTAGATGTCGTAGAATAAGACTAAAGGTGATGCCTAAACCATAGGCATGAGGATGAAAGTGATTATGAAGAAGACCATGTTGCGAATCAATTTGTAGATGCTCTAGGTGAAGAAGAAGAAGAATCAAATCAAGTGAAGATGTTGAAAGTGATTTCAAAAATTGGTAAGTGACCTAGGGTTGAAATTCAAAATTACGTGGGAAATTTAATACCTAAAGAATTGATTGATTGGATCAATGAAATGGAGGAATACTTTGAATATGAAGAAATTGAAGAACGAGAAAGAGTCAGATTTACAAAAACAAAATTGAAAGGTCATGCTGCTCTATGGTGGAAAGTTCAATTGGACAGAAATAGAAGAGGAAAAGAGAAAATCATCAAATGGGATAGAATGGTGACAAAATTGAAGAATCAACTCATACCAGAAGATTATGAACTAGAACTGTTGAAAAGATTACAGAACATGAGACAAAAGGAAAGATCTGTGAAGGAGTATTCTGAAGAATTCTAAAATATGATCATTAGAACCAATAACAGTGAAGAAAGAAAAGAAAAGGTTGCCAGATACATCAATGGAATGTGAACAAAAATTCAAGAAGAATTGAGCTTGGTAAATATGACATCAGTTGAAGAAGCATATCAATTTGCATTGAAAGTGGAGGAGAAGTTGAATAATAAGTTTGAACAAAGACAGAGAAGTGCAAGAGGAAGATTTCAGAGGAGTGGATCACAATCCAAAGAAAAAAGACCTTATGCATAGAGAAGATAAAGATGTAAAGCCCTACCAGAGTGAAGAAAAGGATACCAATTTATACCGTAAAGGAAGAGAAGATAGAAATTTATACCGCAATGATAGAGGAGGCCATAATTCTTACTACAATGATGGATTCTAGAGAGATGAATGAAAATTTGAGAGAAGAATAGTTAGAGGAACCCATTTCAAGTGTGGAGGTGAAGGACATGGAGCATTTGAATGCCATCAAGGAAGTACCAAAAATAAACTTGAGCATACCAAGAGAGCATCTTATGTGGATGAAGAACATGTTGAATCCCCTAATTTAGTTGGAAAACTTGAGAAAGGTGAATCATTGGTAATGAGGAGAGATTTGATGCATGAAGAAGTGACTAAGGAACCACCATAAAGGAAGAGTTTGTTTAGAACAACATGTAAGTCCAGAGGAAAGGTATGCAAATTTATCATTGATAGTGGTAGCACTGATAATCTAGTTTCATAAGAGATGGTAAAAAAGTTGAATTTGGAGAGATTGAAACATCCAAACCCCTATAGAATAGTGTGGATTCAAGATGAGCATAAGATATTTGTGAATGAGCAATGTTTAGTGAAATTTCATATTGGATCATATAGGGATGAAGTATTGTGCGATATTATGCCTATGGATGCTTGTCATTTACTGTTAGGAAGACCATGGAAATATGATAAGAAAGCTATTCATGATGGAAGAAGAAATACCTATACCATGACTTCAAATGGAAAGAGAATTAAGTCGATACCTTTAGAGGAAGAGGAGAAGACTGAAGTTTGTGGCACTACCAGACTATGTTTGGTAGATGGAAGGAAATTTATGGTTGGATTGAGGCATGAGAACATGTGTTTTGCATTGATTCCAAAGAAGGGTGGTAAACTAGTGGTAGAGAATCCTACCGAAAAGAGTAAGGAGGTAGCAAAATTGTTAGTAGAATATGAGGACATCATGTCAGAGAATGTACTAGATGGAATATCACTAGTCTAGAGTATCAGTCATAAGATAGATCTGATACTGGGAGCAAGTTTACCAAATAAGGCATTACATATAATGACATCGACAGAGAATGCAGAGTTGCACAAGTAGATACAAGAGTTGTTGAAGAAAGGATTGATCATAGAAAGTTTGAACCCATGTGTAGTACCTATTGTACTTGCACCAAAGAAATATGGAGAGTAGAGAATGTGTATAGATTCA
Source organism: Sequoia sempervirens (assembly GCA_007258455.2). Classification (NCBI taxonomy): domain Eukaryota; kingdom Viridiplantae; phylum Streptophyta; class Pinopsida; order Cupressales; family Cupressaceae; genus Sequoia; species Sequoia sempervirens. Next base: position 671,019,198 of record VDFB02271358.1, read on the forward strand.
AGAGCAATCAATAGGATCAATGTCAAGTATAGATTTCCATTGCCAAGGATGGATGAAATTATGGACTATTTGAGTGGAGAAAAGTATTTCACAAAGATTGACCTAAAGAGTGGATATCATCATATTAGAATTAGAGAAGGAGATGAATGGAAGATTGCATTTAAGATTAATGAATGATTTTATAAGTGGTTAGTAAAGCCTTTTAGATTCACCAGTGCACCAAGCACTTTCATGAGATTGATGAATGAGGTACTCAAGAAATTATTGGGTAAGTTTGTCATTGTTTACTTGGATGAAATTGTATTTTTTGAATAAGACGAGAGAAGAAAATTTGTGGCACATCCGACAACTATTGCAGAGGTTGAGAGAAGAGAAAATGTTGATTAATGTCAAGAAGTGTAGTTTCATGAAGAAAGAGTTGGTATATCTAGTTTTTGTTATTTTTGTTGAAGGATTGAAAATGGATCCTGAGAAAGTGAGAGAAATTGTAGCTTGGCCTACATCGGTGAATATTGGAGAAGTAAGATCATTCCATGGATTAGCTAGTTTATACTTGAAGTTTATCAGGAGACTTAGTAGTGTTTGTTGTAAGAGCCTTAAATTTCTCTGATACCATGAAAGAGCTAGAGATTAGCTTGACACCCAAGAACGCCTGCAAAAACAATGAAAACCTTCTACAAGAGGATATGCAAGAATATGAGCTTGCTTGATATTAAGACATCTCAAATGATGAGGTATGAAGTATGATACAAATGAGTACAAGCACCTTCCTTATATAGGAAAGGTTGAGATGTAGTAAGTAATATGATTTTTCCATGTGTCTTGATCTAACAACATGTGACAACTAACTATCTAGAATGATGTGAAGATAGGATAAGGATTCTAGAAAAGACAACTCATCTTCTAGAAGGAATATTTTATCCTAAATACATGGAAAGGGGGATGGCCCTATTATTAACTAATTTTCTAGTAATTGCAACCTAGGAATTAATTAATTATTATGCCTAAGTAAATTTATGCTATTGTAATTAAATATTAATTACACCAACATTTGTAACCCCATGACTGAGACAATGAGAGGAGATAAGAAGGAATTTAAGTGGACATCCAAAGCACAAAGAAGTTTTGAATTATTAAAGAAAAAGGTGATAGAGCAACCAGTGTTAGCATTACCATATTTTGATAAAGTATTTCAATTTTATTGTGATGCAAGTGGAAATGTAATAGGAGCAATATTGAGTCAAGAAGGAAAACCTATAGCTTATTTCAGTGAGAATTTGAATGATGCTAGAAGAAGATACTCAATTTATGATAAGGAATTCTATGCAATAGGTCAAGCCTTAAAGAAGTGGAGACATGACTTGTTTCCTAAGGAGTTTATTTTGTATACAAATCATCAAGCTTTGCAATATTTGAACAGTCAAGGGAAGTTAAATCAGAGACATATGAGATGGGTTGAGTTATTGCAGAGTTATACATTTGTGTTGAAGCATAGGAGTGGCAAGTCAAACAAGTTGCATATGTGTTGAGCAGAAGAAGAAATTTTTTGATAGAGATGAGGATAGAAGTGTTGGGTTTTGAAGAATTGAAGCATATGTATGAGGGAGATGTAGATTTTGTAGAAGCATGAAGAGCATGTAAGGAACCAGTAGTGACAGACTAGAGCCAATGGTTGGATTATTTCATTCATGAATTTTTTTTTTGATTATAAGGGAAAAAAAGGTTTTGAAGGGACCTAAAACCCTTTACATCAAAACAGAAGAGAAATTGCTCAGAGATAAAAACATTGAACCATTAGCAGCAACTAGCAACAAAAAAATAGCCAAAAAATAGAAACCCAACAACAAGGAAATTCAAGAAACCACGTTGTTCAAAGTGAATCAATTGCGTATTCAGAGTAATTCAATGAGGGAGAATTTGATCAAGCAGAAACATAGTGGAGGACTAGTAGGACATTTTGGAGTGGATAAGACAGTAGCTTTTGTGAGTGAACACTATTTTTGGTCACATATATTCAAGGATGTCAGGAAGTATGTTTAGAATTGTAGAATTTTTCAAGTAGAAAATGGGAGTAGTTAGAATACTAGATTTTACAAACCTTTGACAATATCAAAGAGACCTTGGAAAGATATAAGTATGGATTTAATATTGGGATTTCCCAGAACATAGAGAGGAAATGATTCTATAATGGTAGTAGTGGACATATTTTCTAAACTGGCACATTTCATTCCTTGCAAGAAGACTAATGTTTTTATGCATATTGTTGACTTATTTGTCAAGGAGAATGTGAGATTGCATGGAGTACCTAAGAGTATAGTTTTAGATAGAGACACCAAGTTCATTGGATACTTTTGGAGGATATTGTGGAAGAAAATGAAGACAAATATGAAGTTTAGTTCAACATATCACCCACAAACAAATGGAGAAAAAGAGGTAGTAAACATAAATTTGGGTAACTTGTTGAGATGCTTGGTTCGAGATAAGGTAGGAAATTGGGACATAGTTCTACTGCAAGTAGATTTTTCATATAATAATTCAGTGAATTGAAGTACACATAAGACACCATTTCAGATTGTGATAGGAGTACTAGAGGAGTTGTAGAACTAAGAGACATCAGTGTAGAGAATAAGATGAGTGCAAAAGAAAAAGAGTTTGCAGATTTCATGGAGACATTGCATAATCAAGTCTAAAAGCATTTGGAAGACATGAACAACAAGTATAAAGAGAAGGTAGATGAGCACCGGAGACATAAAGAATTTATTGTTGGGGATGAAGTGATGGTATATCCGAGGAAGGAGAGATTTCCAATAGGGGAATACAATAAGTTGAAGATGAGGAATTTTGGACCTTGTAAGATTCTGAGTAAGTTTGATTCTAGAAATGAATATGAAGTGGAGTTACCAGAGACATTGGGTATATCACCTATTTTCAATATTGCAGAAATATATGAGTATCATGAAGGATAGTCAAGTGACAATATCAGTGAAGTGGATTTGAAGGATTAGTTACAACATCAAGAACTAGAGGAGATTGAACAAATTTTGGATACCAGAACTGGAAGGAGCACTAGGAACACGAAATATAAAGAATATCTTGTGAAGTGGAAAGGAAAACCGGTGGAGGATTCATCATGGATTTCTGAGGCTGAGGTGAACCATTTTGGTTTTCCTCTTAGCCTTGGAAAGTGAGGGACTTACTTTTCTTCCAACCTTGGGTTTCTAATGCAAGAGCATCCCTATTTGTAAAGTAATCCTATATCAACCAAAAACATTTTTTTCTTACATTTCATTCAGTAGTAGTTTCAACATTTCATTTCTCTTTTCACTACATGAAACTTGTGAAGCAGGGGAAATCTATCACATATCCATATTTCAAATCATTTACATTTGTCTACCGAAAGTTATCGCTCTCAAAATTTCATTGTAATTACCAGTTAGACCATTTGGGGCTGACCTAGTCCAAATTTCTTTATGCAGAGCCTAATGGGACATCATACAAGAATTTTGGGTCCAATGGGATCTATCTTGGAGATTTGCAAGTCATTTCTTTTCAAAAAGGATTATATTTTCATATTTTGAGGTTGAACTTCATGTGTGATCATTCATCAGGTTTATGAACCTTTGTGGCCAACATAGACCTTTGTTGGAGCTTGAGAAACATATTTATAATCATTTTTAATTCATAGGAAGTTAGTTGTCAAGTGAGAAATAGATAGATAATTATATTTTCACACCAACCCTTTAGGGGACTATAATAAGGCCTTTGGCCAGTTGTAATGTTGAATTCCCTTACGATAGGCCTGTGAGCCCTAGATATTCATCCATGAGGCATATGTTTCATGTAAGTTAGCCAATTCAATAAGGAATCATATTTGCAGATCATTATCTTGTGTTATTTTTTCTATGTTGATTCTAAGCTGCACGACTTGGATATTCCTTCTGAACCCTCCCTCCATGACTGCACCAAAAGTGAAGAACACAATTTTTATATCTCATAGTACAAGTTCATAGGTGTGTGATAAATCCAAAATTGAAAACTTGTTTCAAAATCCCTAGACTCGTCCCGACATGAAGCACATAATTTATTTTTATTTTGAGGTTAGTATCAAATTATAATTATTTATTTCAATTCCCAAAATATTTATTATTGTCTATTATTCTAGACTGTATAGATTATTTAGTCAAGAGATAAATATTTATATTCTTGCATTTAACTATTAAAATGATCATATTATTAGTCCCAACTAAATAATTAATTATTCTAGATTGTTAGGAAAATAATATAAGTTGATCAAACCATTTCCTACATAAACCCATGAGAGAATAGTATGCATGATACAAACTTATAGAATAATGATTATACAAAGATTAAATACATACCACAAGATAACAAAAGATATACCTGGGGAAAACCCTCAAGAGGGAAAAACCTAACCTCCAAAAGCATCCACACTCAATATATTATTCAATAATGAAAATATTATAATACACTTATAGAGTCTCCATGAATATTTTTGAAACAATAAACTCCTCCATGTGTCCAATTATGTATCCACACATCCCATACCATGATTCACATATGCACTTAGCATAAGGGATCAATACAATGAAAACCAAATCAAACAACTATCTAGCCAACGTCAACCACTAAACATTTTCTTTCTTTTATAGAATCAAGCTCATAAAAAATAACCAAGTGGTAAGGTAAAACCATGAGTACACAAAACCATTGACCCCAACATTTTGTTTTAGGTACTAAGCTTCCCAATATTAAATATTTTTGTATGTACAACTCACACATAAAATATATGACCAATGTCGGGTACAAATTTATAGGTGGATCCAAATAAATATTTAATGTGGCTAAACACACCTCTAAGATACACCATAAATAAATATTTATTTGACCTAATTATTTTTTTCTAAGGTGTACAACATTCTATCCCTAACATAGATTAATTATACCAATTTGTATGTATTTTATTAGATTGGCATAGAATAATTATAAGGAAATGCTATTTCTTAAACAACTACATCATTTTTGTCCATTTATTTTAAGTGTATAATAGTACCACCACCCTAAAAGAAAACTTAAAGCCATAATGAACTATTTCCACATAACTTCAAGATATAAAATATGTAAAGAAATATTCAAAATTGACAATGCAAAAGAATATAGAAGCATACCATTATTATGACATAAGATATACCCTTGAAAAAATCTTGTAACAAAAAATATATCATCCAAAAGAACCCATGCAACTCAATGTATTATCCCATGAACAAATATTACAATATACTTGCAAAGTCCATATGCAAGGCTTCTAAAACATCAATCTCTAATTGTATTCCATGTGAATAATAAAATGAGAATATTATAACACACACTAATCCATGCTTCCTCTCCTCACATATGCAACATAAAATAGATTCTCAGTCAACCTTTTCCAATAAGAAAAAATTTATAACATCTAACCTCAACAAATACTCATATGAGCTTTCTTTTATAGAAACAAGCTTACAAAAAATCAAATGGTATTACACAAACCATGTACCTCTAAAACATGAGATTATAAAACCATGCCCTCCTCATTTATTTTTTGGTATTAAGTTTTTCCAATATTAGATATTCTCCCAAAGTGCAACCCACATTAAATATTTATCCCAATTCTAGATACAACATAAAAAGTATCTCCAATAATCGTGGGTGGATGGGTGGGCTCCCCCTCGCCCCTCACACAGGCGTTTGGTCGTCCAGGGTGGACGTGAGGTGGCAGATGGGACGGATAGGTAGAAGCGGGTTTTGGCTTGTTTCAGTCACATCAACCTATCTAAGTTGGCCGAATACAGCGCTCCTTGCTTGGTTTATTGGCTAAATCGTAAATTCTAGAGTTAGCACAGAGGCATGTTGGGCTCAGTTCCCACGGTGTCGCTTGGGTGACACGTTGGGTTCGGCTATCTTTGTTCCACCCGCGGACGTGCCGAGTGGAATTGGCCATTAATTGCATTGATCATGAATCTTAGTTGGATGAATGGAGGCAGCTTTCTTCTCATGCCAAGGATAGATTTTTTTCTCCATAATCTTCTTTCGTATACGTGATCCGCCGGATCATTATTCAGGGCTTTTATTATGTTTATGTTGCCCGTTTCTAAGCATGGCCACAACATTTGGTTGTTGTTTTTGTTTGTTTTTTCTGTTGCAGGGTGCATTTGGAAAATTCCTGTCAATGGAGAAACAATCGCGGTCGAAGTTTACTATCCTCATTTCGTCGGAAGGGCTGGAATCCTTCAGTGTGGATACTCCTGTATCATTAATCACAACAGAGAGGAAAATTGCATTTCGCGAGATCACGGACTAGCGTCTAAAGTGCATCTTGCTCGTGGATGACCCGACGACGCTCGCGACAGTGAAGATGGTCCTGGGTAAAGGTCACCTTGACAGGAAGGAATTTTCCTGTGACAATACTCAAATTTCATCTCGGTTTCTCGCCGTACTCCTGGATCTAGGTACTCCGAAGCCAGTGGCAAGGGACTTGGTGGTCCGAATGTTTCGGAAGGATTTACTAGGCGGTCTCGAAATTACTCTGAAGGCGGCTTTTAGTGGTAAGGGCATCTCGCGCCCTGCAGACCTCACTTCCCTTTGGGATTCTGATGAAGCGGTCAAGGTGTATCCATTTCTTCTGGATCTCAAAGGACCTGCTTTATCACGTCACCAAAAACTCGCCGATGTGGCCGTGGAGTTTCTGAAAAGAAAATTGAAAATTGTGCCGGTGGAAGGGACAAACTGGGTCGAAGGTTTCATTTGCTTTGCAGAGGTTAACGGATTCTGGTGATTTAGTCGGGTATTGTAGTAGCTGTATGGTTTTGCTAGCTCTTGTTCTAGTATTCTCTGCTTTCTAGCACTTGAGATTCAGTTTTTGGCTGTTGTGGTGGTTAGGCCTATGTTGGTTTCTCCTTCGTATCGCTACTTTTATGTTTTAAACTGTATGAAGCTTATCCTTGTTAGCTCCTTTTTGGTTGTCTGATGGTCTTCATTGAAAATCTCTTGCTTAGCAGACGTTTGTAAAGCTCTTTTACTATCTATGAAAATATCACCTTACGGATCAAAAAAAAAAAATGTATCTCCAATAATCTCTAATCCATGCATACCTAAATTTACTAGATGCACCAAAAATAAATATTAATTTTATATTATAAATATAATGCAAGGTTTAGAACACACATTTTCCAACATTCTCCCACTTGTTGTATACATTACATAAGGGACCAAAATAAACTCAATTATCAAGAGATCTATGCTTATAGCTAACATGTATGATCAAGATACTTGCAACAATAACTAACTTTACCACCATCTTAAATAATAATCATATTATTCTCCATTATTTTAATGCACAAAATATAATATCCAATCCAAAATAGATATCAGTCTATATTATCACATAAAATAAAAAATCCTACCTCAACTCAATATCCAAAGAAAAACACTAAATTTAATGGTAACAAATAGGCTTTAGTAGCTACCAAGAATTAATAATCATAGCTAGAATAGCAACCACAACTATTTGCTAACAAATCCAATTAACTATACCTCAAAACCAAGTTATACTCATCACAATAGGTAGACCTTATGCCATCAACACACCCAACCTTACCAACAATTTTGGATATTTTTATATATGTTATTCTATACAAATAAGTCTTGAAGACCCTTGTTGACACCACATTATATTGTGTAAATCCAATAAAAAAATACATATACAACATGGAACTCCCATTGCATGGGTAATTGAAAATCTAAAAATAATAAAATTGTCCTAAATTACACAAATAAAACTCATATAGAATATGTAGAAAATGTCATCAATATCATCTACTACAAATTTATATTCACAATGATATGTAATACCTACAAACTAAGCTATTATAGCATAAATCGCACACTAAAATAGTATCCATAGCTCTCCCAAGTTATCCATATCATAAGAGAAATATATTAAATATTCTTCATGCTATTAACCAAAAGTAAATAATAAAGTACAATAACAACAAATGAACTCAAACATAGTGATCACAATGAATCCACACAAACCTCAACTCTAAAGCTATGTGAAAACAAAATAGAAAAAGGAGCATCAAGAGAGAGCCTATAAATAAAAATAATCTTGCATGTTCTTCTAACAACACCTCAAAGTGCTCAAGTTATGACAAGTATGATATTCTTCAAAAAAGGATAAATAGAAAGTCCTTCACAAAACCAACTATTCAACTCAAAGATAAAATATATTATATGAATCATTAGACCAACTAGTATATAGGCCTCTCAAATTGAATGAATATAAACTAAATATCCATTCCCAAAACTATCTCTACACTTTTCAAAAAAATTCTCATAATAAACTCATATGTAGAAGGAGATAAAGGAAAAATAAACCATGCCAATTAATATTCAAATTATTTCTCAAAAACTAATATCTATAGTTCAAGATTCATTTTCATGAGAAAATAAAGCTTGAAAAAAAGTGCATCTATTTAAATAAGGAACATAATAGCTATCAGATGATTCACCATTAAGAGGAAAAAGAGTGGGGAATGAGATTGATCCTCTAGGATTAGATCAAAGAGTAATTGTGTCAACATATAATCTCTATGATCAAGGGGTCTCTAGCCTCACCTAAATATAAAATAGCTTTACAACTAATTATATCATGCCAATCAAACTTCAATGCAACATTCTAAAAAATAAAATAGAAAAGAATTACACCACTTATCTATTAGATCATAACAAATCACTACAAAAGCTCCAACTCTAGAATCAAGAACTCTCCATGACGTTATAATCTACATCTCCTCAAAATAAGATCATATATATTAAATGAAAATTTTTTCTCCCATGATCACCTATGTCATGCCAAAAATCTAATGTGCAATCAAGATTCCACCATGAAACAATAACATCCATCCTCTAAACAAGGACCATTTTTTAAACTAACAAATTATAATCGACACCTCAACCAAATAATCTAAGATTTACCCATGGTAAAAATATGACAAAATATCCAAACCACATGGAGATAACCATCTCCTGTTAATACAAATTAAGATTTCATAGGACTCTCATTGCATACAAGAAAAATGATCCAATAGCTCCTCCATGATACCAACAACCACTATAGAAGAGCATACATCACCAAGTGATAAATCCACATCACAACCTGAGCTATCCTTGAACCATGATATTGGGCTACACATGGCATTATGATAAATATATTATAAATGAAGATCACCATGATCAACATATACTCAATTGTAAAACCAAAAATTCCAATGGGTAAAGTAGAACCAAGATCTCCAAACCAAGAACATAAACCACACTAACAATTAAGAATCAACTTAACATCATTGGTAATGCATCCACATAAAAAATCATGTCATGTGAAAGCTCCATGTATACAAGAAACCTCCATGACATCATTATTACCACCTAAGGTAACTACATCAACAACCATATTGTGCCAAAGATCCAAGCATATAAGGAACCTCCAATGTGACATCATGATCACCAATTTAATGTAGCTACATAAAGCTTCCACTAAGCCTCACATGCCTACACTATAATCAACAATACTATGTCTAATAATATAATTATATCAAGTAACACCATCTCTATACCTCATAATGGCAAATAAACCAATAAAATGGGCGAACAAACCAAACCAACCAAATAGAATTTAAATCAACAGTAAAATATCTATGGGTATAGAGGACCCACATCCAAGTTATCCATGCAAGTTATAAGTATGGATAGTTTAAAAAAATGCACAAACCATAGATTTCACAATGCAATATACAAATTCAAAATCACATTGATAATGATTTTAAATATAGAAAACCAAAGATTAAAATGTAAGTTTTCCATTACTCAAATATCAAATCACCTCTAGATTTTATTTATCACAAACTCACAAATTACCATTGTCAAAGGAATAAAAAAAATTAAATAGATATATGTAAGTAAAAATTTACATAGTAACATATCCAAACTTAATCCATTATAAAGTTCTCATTAAATTATCTAACACCTATAATAAGTCCAAATTCAATAACCATGGGAACAAGATATGATATGTTGAATCAATGAGAGAAAATTTATCTTTTGATTTTTTATTTCCTATCCAAATCAATAAAATATAAGAGGAATACTAATACCATAGTAAAACTATCTAAAAGGAGTTTTCCATCAACTATAAGAATGCAAAAATATGACTTCCTGGGTGAAAGTTACACTAGTAGAATTTGGCAAATAAATGACCACGTGACAAAATTTTAGTCACAATAACTAAAAATGACTAAACTCTACTAATTTTTTGCAACACAGCTATAAATGACTAATTTGATCGTCAGGTAAAAAAAAAACTAAATAATTAGTCACACAAATAAAAATTAGACAATATGATATTAAAGTGGGTGATTAAAAAAAAAAATTTGAATTGGGAAATTATTGGCGGGAGTGGGTTGTATTGTGCGTAGGTTTAATAGCGAATTGGTAAATTGTTGGTGGGAGTGGGGAGTACAGTAGAGTGCAGAATTCAAGAGAGGTAATTTGATGGGGGAGTGGGGAGTACAATTGGAATTATTTGTGCAATGCACCTCTACAAACAAAAGGAGGGTTTGTTAATTATTAATGGAGCTAGAGCTGACCAAAGAGGGTTTATGTGCCAATTTGATGGAATGAGGTGTTTTGGGTTTTAGAATATAAGTATAGCAACTACTTACATGGGCAATAAAGCTCATTTGGAGAGGACCTGGAGACTTTTGAAAAGGCGGGCAAGGAATTCGTAGTTTGCTGCAACGAATCTAAAGTCAACGAGGCCCTTTGTAGAAAATTCAAATTTGGGGACACCCTCTGTAGTGAATTCAAAGGTAATTCAAAACCCTCATTACATTAAACTCAAAATCTATAGCTTTTTGATTGGAAATTGTATCTATTTAGGAGAAAAAAAATGGTGTATTATAAGAGATGAGTTACATAAATAGGAGGGTATCTTTTCATAAGACATTGACTACCATGTAACAATTTAGAGTTCTTGAGATTGTAAAAGAATTGGATGCTTGTATTCATTGTATACTCAATATAATGTAGTGACCATATCTTGAAGTTATCTATTTGTGTTCCATGTTATCATGCATGGGTATGGTATTAATTTCTAATTTTCTAACCAATTCACCAACCTAATCCCTGAGGCTCCTTTTCACTAAGTCTTCATGGCATGGGTAGTGTATGTACATTATAATTATCTTTTTATTGGTTGGTGTAACTTACAGTAGTTACATAGGAAACTTAGTACCAGAACCATACAAGCAATTCTAATTTTAGTAGACTATTTTTTCATTAGTTTCCTCTACACATTTTGGAGAATATGAGAATTGAACTTGTAACATGCATCCGAATTTCAATTCCTTTGATCACTTTGCCATTAAACCACGGGGTCATGTCCCTAGCCTAGAACTCAATGCTTGGGTAGCATTTTGTGCAAGCCTAATCTATAAATTGCATGGAATCTTAGAAGATGGTCTCATATGGCATAGTTGAAATTTTATGCTAGTTCATCAAATAAATGTGGTCACCAAGCTATTTTAATTGATACTATATGTCCACACATGGGAGTATATCAATTGTTAGAATAAGTCATCTTATCTCAACATGTTAATAATTTATGCTAGTAAGTAATGTTCAAAGTTACAACAAAGAATTTATTAGTCTATTTGTTAGTGTTTGTGTTTCATTAACATTGACAAGATTTTCATATGTTTAAATGCTTGTGGTTCATCAATAGAAAAAGGATAAATTTTGTGTTCCATTGCTAAATCATTTCTTTAATTATCATCTAGACAAGGAAGGCCCTTAATAAAACATGGATAAAAATAACATTTTTTTATTTCTAATCATCATGGTCTTCTTTTATGCACATTGTAGATGACATGTAAACTGAACATAAGTCTACAAGATCAACAAGATTTTTAGAATTACAACATGCTCCTATAAATGCAAAAAAATAGTATACAAACACCCCAAAGTTTCATTATCTTTGTGTATTACAATTTGACTATTATTGGTTTTTTTAACTACAACGGATATTTTTTATATTAGAAACATAAATGGCGAGGTGCCAGTAATAGATAGTTTACAACATATACTTTTAATCTCTACCTCTTCCACATGGGAAACCAAATGAGGGAAGAGAATTTTCTATGTTTCATGCTAATTAGCCATTGATAGCTAAGAATCCTACAAGTAAAAAATGCACAAAACTGACCACAAAGATTTATGTAGAGGCAAAACATCTGATTTTGTAGAGTGATACCCAATTGTATTTCTTGAATTTGAATTGCTACATAGTGCTCTATATCTGTAGAGTGCTCTAATTCTAATTTTGTAGAGTGCTATGTATCCTAATTCTATGAAGTGCTTTGAATTTTGAGTGAGTGTTGAAGAGTGCTGAAGAGAATGAGTTTACATGTATTAGATCCTGAGTAAGTTGAGTTTTTCATATTTCTATTTTTTCTTGAAATAGGAAACTAAATTAATATTGGAATATATGACATTATAGATGGATCAATTTCGAAGGTTGAATATGGATCAATACCATGCATATGATGAGAGAGTAGCTAATGAAAGGGACATGGAAAAATATTCATGTCCATGTAATGACTGTCTTGGTGGAAAGGTGAAAAAAGAAATGCAATTTATCAACACATGATAAGATATGGGCATAGTGGTATAAGCCCTTGAGATTACAATTATTATGAAGATATGATAGAATTGTAGATTGTGAGAGATCAAGAGGCAACAAACATAGATGAAGTGGCACCAAAGATTATAGATGAAGAGGCAATAGTGTTAGAAAAAGGGTTTGAGGTTGATAGAATGTTGAATGAGAATCTAAATGATGATTGGGCCAAGTCAATGGAGGATGCTTTAAAGCCTGTGTATGCCAATTTCAAGTTAAGTTGTTTAACAACAATCCTTCAAATTCTTAACTTGCAAGTGGTGCTTGGTTGGAAAAATGAGAGTGTAGATCATTTATTGGCATTATTAAGTTCATTGTTACCGCCTAACTCCACATTGCCAAAAAAATGAAATCAATGTAAAAAGAAAATCACTAAGCTAGGCTTAGGGTATGAAAACATCCACACATGTGTGAATGGTTGTGTATTATTTTGTAATAATCTTGAAAGTGAGAGTGAATGTCTAAAATTTCATGAAGCGAGTTATAGACAAGGGTTGAAATCAGCTTTGGTTCCTAGAAAGGTTCTTCACCACTTTCAGATAATGCCACGATTATTCTGAATGTATAGGTGTAGAGACATTGTTGAACTTATGCAATGGCATGTCCAAAATAAGAGCATTGATGGAAAACAATGAAATGTGCCTGATTTTAAGACATGGATGGAATTTGATAATAGATGGCCTAATTTTTCTCAAGATCATTGTAACATAAGGTTGGGTTTTCCTCTAGATAGGGTGAACCCATTCTTAGATCAAAGTACTAAATGGTCAACTTGGACAATGTTTTTAATAAATACTTGCCTCCATGGTTAGCAACTAAACCATTTTTCTTAATGCTATCATTGATTATACTAGGAAAGAAAATTATGACTTTAGATACAATCGATGCTTATCTAGAGCCATCATATGATGAGCTAATGGAATTTTGGAAAGGAATTGAAGCAATTTGATTGGATTAAACTATGGGTGATGTTCTGGGTAAAACTATTCTTGTAATTTTATCTTAAATGGATGAAAGGATTGAGATCAATCTTTGGGAATTTCACAATTGTTTCCTCAGTTTATCATTCAAGTGTCAATTCGAGGGCATAAGCTTGTGAACAGTGTTGCAGAAATCTACCTAAGGGATGAAACTAAAGAACCAAGGGGGGATGGATGCATCTAAGAATTGACAACACACTTTTCAATCTAAAATTCAAAAGAACACTTCAAAAATGAATGAAATTCTTTCTTAAATTATTGTTTACCTACTTCAACCAATCTATTTGTTTCTAATTAAACTTGAATAACAAAAATTCAACATCCATCATAATAGTAAAGAAAGAATTCAGTTCCCAAAGATGTATTGAAAGAGTATAGGTGATAAGAAGTTTAATTGCGACAGGAGGTTGGAGTGCGACAAGAGGTTGAAGTGCGACGGGAGGTTGGAGTGCAACAAGAAGATGAAATATGGGTGAAGTGTGGCAGAGTGTAGCGACTACAAGTGAATCATGACAGGAAGATGAAATCGAAACCAAATGTAATAGAGTGGGATGGAAAAAAGAATAGAGCATAGTAATTGATATGAACACACCCCTTATCCCTGCATTTTGTGAGGACTCTTCATAAATCTTTTATCATTCAATAAATTTTGTAAACTGAGTTATTACCGATCTACAAACAGAGTTTACATTAAACTATAAATATGCTATCAAGTATATACTTAACAAAGATCAAATCACATAATATGCATATCCTAATCTATTACAAATATAAATGATCTCACCAGGGTTCCGAGAGAGGCCCCTTCCTCCAGTTCTCATGGTGAGCAAATAAAAAAATTATTCTAACTCAATCCGCACACAGTCTTCATCAAATATTTGTAAACAAGAGATAGAATTGATCTGCTTAAGTCTGTGGATTATCTATTATATATTTCCTCTAAATCATACATATATATACTTATTAGTTCGGCGAATATCATCACAAATCAAAACGATAAAGTAGTAGTCTATTATGGCCGCTAGCCAACAAACATATTAAACATAGTATTTGGTTTGGCCGCAGGCTACAAAACTATAATAGTCTTGAAACAACTAGCTTAAAATAGAATATAGAGACAAAAACAAGTAATCTTCCAGCATGCTCAGCCCATGCGTGCTTCCTGAGTCTTGTCCACATGGTCAGTTCCTGTAGCAAAACCAATTAGAATGCATTATTACCTTGAATGATTTTAGTAATTAGGAAACATCCCTTCATCTTTAGAAACATATCACACATCTTTTATTTTACTGATAATTAAATGGAAAAAAGGGACCTAGGGATAAGGAAATGGAAATGAAATAAAAGGAAAAGGCTATAAAACATGGAGCATGTTTTACACCCAAAATTTTCCCCCATCTTAAGGACTTTGCATGTCCTCATGCAAATAATGAATACAAACCAATCGAGAGTTTTGTATGTGTAGTGGCTACATCCAGGCTGCATTGTGGCTCCCTCTTTTCAATCTCTGCCCTCTGTTGTGTGCTTAGTGCAACAAGTCCCTGGAGTTGTGCCTTCAGTTGCTGATTTTCCTATTGAAGCTGAAGGATGATTTGGCAGAGTTGGTTGAAAGGAATGAGTGGCTGGGCATCATTCTCCATTGGGGCTCTATCATGAAAGGAAACAAGGGATTTTGAAACATATTCATTAATAGTAAATTCTTGTTCCTGCTGTGGTGGAGTAGGAAATTTTGTAGAGTTAACATTGTCTAAAGCATCTTCAGACTTATGAGGGCTTTTACCTATTTCACTCAACAAAGAGAAATCATTAAACTTTGGGCGTTCCCCACCAATGCCCTCTTGAATTTCCTTAGAGTGTTCCTCCCCTTCTAGGGTATGCTCAACATGACTCATAGTTCCAACATTATCATCCAAAGTCTGTTCATTATACGAGACTTCTACTTCAAGAAGAACACCTCCACCCACTTTAGATGCCCTTTCTATGGTGATCTGAAGGGTTTCATCCCTCCAAAATTTCTCACAATCAGGGTGGTTTTCATCTTCAATTCTATCTTTTACATTGTAGACTTGTAGGCCAGAGACCCCTTCATCAAGACATACATTTGGTTGCTCAAAGGTCTCTGTGTTCTCAAGAGGAGGATTTTCCCTCTCATTTTGTGTTTACTATTGCTTCTCTTTCTATCATGTCTGGTGTCTAAGTTCTCTTGCAACTTTCCCTTTTCCTTTATCAAGGGATTTAGTGGCTACCACCTCTACTACTGTGGTAGAGTGAGTTGCTTCTTCAAGCTTGTCTAACTAATTGGAAGTCCTTCTGGTTTTCCTAATGGGAGTTGTAGGGTTCTCCAATTGTGGAGTGGAAGAAGTGGCATAACTAATTTTCTGCTTTTTAGAAGGTTTATCAACAGGGGTTTCTTTTGATTTGTTCTTCTTAGAGGATTCTCCAACTAGAGTTTCTATTTCTGCTTGCTTTGGAGGGCTTTCAGTAGGTTCTATGCTTGTAGAATTCACAAAGGCACCCCATTCAAGATGGGGATTTGCAGAGTGGAGGCCATGTATAATGAGGAGCTTAATTAAGCCATGGTGGGTAAGGGAATTTGCTTGACCTTTCTGAAATAGTCTACATGAATGTTTTAAAGAGCAATGCAAATAATAGGGAACATTAATAAGAACAACATTGCGTAGATGTGACATAAGACAAAAATGGTGGGCATGAACATATGCATAAAGTCCTTCACAAGTAATATATTGTATCAAAAAAAATTATACCTCATCCCATAAAGCAGGAAGGGACTCTCGTGTGTTACCCTGGCCTTGCACAAATCAGACAAACTCCCCTCGTTGCAAGAATTGCTTGTGGTGAAGCTTGAGATCCGTCACCCTTGAGGAGGAATTGGGAAATAATAAATCGCCGATCTGGGAAATCCAGTCATTGCGACAACCATCTGTACTATCACAAGAAACTCCAAACCCCTTAGAGTTACACTATTCTTGTGAAACCCTGTAGCGAATTCTACGGCCACCATTTCATCAAAGCCACAAAGCTGCTTAAAATATGTTGTCCAAGCAGCATGCTCAAAAATATTGTATGCTTCTATACTAGCAACCAACTTTTTCATGGACAACGATTCATGCCTTTTGTGGTCGCCTCCCATTAGGTCGAGTTGCGGCAGAAGCTTCAAAAATGAAAATGGTTATAGTGATTACTAGGATGGGTAAATGATAATGGTTTTGAAAGAGGTTATTAATGGTAAGTAATATGTAATAATAGGTATAATGTCCATATGAGGTGGCACATGACAGGTAAGGTTTGGCCAGCTTAGAAAATGATTGTTAAAGATCCCATACCACCCCCCAGCTTAACGGTGAACCGTCCCATTGTTGCCAAATAATTACAAGAAAAAAAAATAAAAAATTAATATGCTTAAAAAGATAAATAATACTTCCCTAGTACGATGCAAATGATCGGCGATGTGACTGTGGAGGAACGATCGCATACGAAATGAGTTGGAGATGATGTTGAGGCAACCAAGGAGAGATCTACAATAATGAAAAGATTGGCAATAATGACAAGATTGGCATCTGAAAGACTGAAGGAGTAAAAAGATGGGAGGAAGGTCGTGATTGTGAAAGAAAAGATAGGAGCGGCAACTTCCATGTGGAGAAACTAGCAAGTGGGTAGAGATACATGGAAGGCGGACAGCAGGAGTGAGAAAAATGGTAGGAAGGAAGAGTAATTCACTAGGTGCAGTATAGAATAAGTAGCAATAGGAACAAAGAGAAGCTCGTGTCGCTCCTTAGAAAAGGCACTGGCAGAACTAGAGGGAGGAGTGAGTATGTTGGTTTTTTTTTTCTATCGACAATAGACCGCCAATAATCCAATTTTCAGCCTATCGCCACCTAGAGGCATCAGCAACCCGATTTTCACCTCTAAGTTATTTTAGCAGTTAGTGTTCACCAGAGACCAATTTTCAAATGCTAACTAGCCAACAACACCTGAAGGTTTTCGCTGTTGTATCTTTTATTTCTTTTTTTTAATTCAACACTCAATCTCTTAGGAGGCTAAAAGGAACAACAGTAAGTTCTTTTTCCACGTCACAAAAGAAGGTCTCCTTTGAAAGAGGTCATTTGTAGAGTTTTAGACGATGCCCATTGACAAGAAGAGTCGTGTGTTCAACATCTACAGTACATAGTTGAACAACACCATTATCATACACAGTTTGAATTTCATAGGGACTGAGCCAATGAGTGTGGAATTTCCCTTTGAATTCCTAGAATCGTGAGTCATAGAGTAATGCCCAATCCACTGGTTGGAATGTTCGTGACTGAATGAAGTAGTCATGCCACTATGTTCTCTACCTCTATGCCATTTCTGTATGAAAAAGAGCCTCTTGACACATTTCATCGAGCAAGTGGAGTTGAGAAATTCTCTCCCTCTGTGCCTCACTGAGGTTCATTCCAAGCTCAACGGTAGTACACATATTCTTCACTTTGAATTCAATCGAAAAAACAACCCTCTTGCCATAAACGAGCTCATATGGTGTCATCGCTATGGTAGTCTTCCAGGTTGTGCGATAGGCCTAAACCACTTCAGGAAGTATTTCTGCCCATTCTTTCTTGTGCAATTCCACTGTCTTCGTATGCATATTCTCCAGTTCTCAGTTGGTTACTTCCATCTGTCTATTGGCTTGCAAATGGTATGGGGAAGACTTCCAATGCTTAATTTTGTATTGTTGTACCAATGCTGCAATCAAGTCAGAGGTGAACTGTGCTCCTTCGTCCATGACAATTTCATGAGGCACACCGTACCTAGTAAAAATCTCAAAATATAAGAAGTTAGCAACCTTAATATCCCTAACATGCTTTAAGGCTACTATCTCTACCCATTTAGTGACATAATCTGTACAAACCAAGATATATTCTTTATTTTGAGAGGGAGGATTAATGGGCCCTACAAAATCTAACCCCCACTTTTCAAATGGTTCTATAGATAATTGAGGATGTAAAGGCATTTCGTCAGAGCGGGTAGGCCACCCCATATGTTGGTATTTGTCACAATGTTGAACATAATGCTTACTATCCTTGTGGAGTGTGGGCCAATAATAACCGGTGGTGAGAATCTTTTGGGTGGTCCCATGGGCAGCAAAATGTCCTCTACAAGGTTCTATATGGCATGTGCGTAGAATGTCAAAGACATAATCTTCAGGCACACACCGAAACATGATATAGAGCATCCCATTAATCCATGTGTAGTCACCACTGAGTCCTACTAGCTTTCGACGTTCCCTTAGAGAGAAATGAGGTGGGAACCTGCAAGTAACAAAGTAGTTTGACATGTCAACGTACCATAGACTCTTTGATAATATAGCAAAAATATGTTCATCTGGAAAGGTGTCATCAACTAGGGTTGGTTCATCTTCACGCTACAGTCTAGAGAGAAAATCAGCCACCACATTCTCTTTCCCTAGTTTGTCAAGGATATTAATATTGAACTCCTGCAAAAGAAGTAACCACTGAATCACTTGCCTGGTAACGATAGGTTTTTTCATTAAAAATCTAATGGTAGAATGATCCATACATACAATTTTTTTATATCTAGTGATATAGTGGCAAAATTTATTTATTGCATAAACTACAGCCAAAAACTCTTTTTCAATAACAGTATAATTTACCTCTGCACCAATAAAATTCTTACTGATGTAATAAATAGCATACAAGAGGAAGTCTTCCTTTTGTCCAAGGATGGCTCCCATAGAAGTATCTGATGCATAGGTATGTATATGAAATGGTAGTTCCCAATTTGGTCCTTGTAACATAGGCGTTGTGATGAGCTTACCTTTGATTTCCTTGAAAGCTTGTTGACATTTTGTTGTCCATGAAAAATATACATCCTTTCCTAGCAACAAAAACAAGGGTGAGGCAATCTTGCTGAAATTTTGAATAAACCTACGATAATAACCAACATGTCCTAGAAAACTACGTACATCCTTTGCACAAGTAGGCACAGGAAAGTCTTGAATAATCTTGATCTTTTTCGGATCTACCTCAATTCCTTTTTCAGAAATATAATGACCCAACACAATACCTTCAGTCATTAGGATGTGACACTTTTCATGACTCAAGGAAAGATTAGTATCAATACATCGCTTAAGTACCTTCTCAATATTTTCCTTAGCTTCCTCATATGTGTTACCATAAATAATAAAGTCATCCATATACACTTCTACACAGTCATAAATTAAATCAGAAAAAAATGCTTAGAACAACTCGTTGGAAAGTAGTTGGTGTATTACACAGTCCAAAAAGTAGGACATTGTAGGAAAATGTTCCCCATGGGTAGGTAAAATTAGTTTTGTCTTGGTCTTTTGGGGCAATACGGATCTGGTTATACCTGTTGAACCCATCAAGAAAGGAGAACTTCTTCCTTGCTAAGGTGTCTAGGACTTGGTCAATGAAAGGAAGTGGGAAATGGTATTTCTTAGTAGCCTTGTTAAGGGCCCTATAATTGACACATATTTACCATTTTCCATTCTTTTTTAGGTACTACCACAAGTGGGGACACCCATTGGCTATCTGATATGGGGTAAATAAATCCTACATTGAGCAACTTCTGAAGTTTTTCCTTAACTATTTCTTGTAAGGTTGGGTTTAACCTTCTATAGGGTTGTTGTATAGGTCTACTCCCTTCCTCTATATAGATATGATGTGTACAAGTGGCAGGATGAATACCTCTCATGTTTTGATAATCCCAAGCAAAGGCATCTTTATGGGTAGACAACATCTCAATGAGTTCTTTCAATTGACATGCATCTAAACCGAGATTGATGTTAAGTGTTTTGCCAGGAAAGATTTGAATAGCTTGGGATTGTACAAGGGTATCTATGGAAAGTAGTTGTGAGTTAGACGAAGATGGATCGATATCCCTAGACATAAAAAATGGATGATATATACAATCATGTCATAATAATTGGTGCAAAGTGATAAAGTATTGAACAGACTGTGAACTACCTACTAATGGAAAATTTCCAAATGGGAAGTTATCACCCATGTCCATAGGAAATATCATTGGCTCAAGATCACTATCAACTAAATAACGATTTTGCAATAAATGATTAATAACAATATCTTCCGAAACATCTTCAAATTCCCTACTTTGATCTATTGTTAAAATAGGTAGAGGCTCCTCTACGTCACTATTGATCCACAAAGGATCCTCCGTTTCCACTAATGGCTACGCTAGAGGGTACAATGTCAAATGTTTTGTTTGCTCCCCATTCAAGATCACCAAATTTCCAGACTTTCAATTAATGAAGGCATTAGCAGTAGCTAACCAAGGTCTTCCTAAATTCAGGGGTACCCCCCAGCTTAATCTTTTGTTGCAAAATCATAAAATCTGTTGGATACTCCCAAGACTCAATAGAAAAAATGATGTCTTTGATCATACATTCTGGTTTTACACGGGAACGATCAACCATTTTCAAGACCGTTGGAGTAGTTCATAGCCTTTGAAGGGCCAACCTCTCCTTAGTCCCGTTAGTCATTACATTTATAGCTGCTCCTAAATCCACAAGTGTATTTGGAATGGTTATTATTAACTACTAAAGTTGCACCCTCACTAAGCTGCAAGATTTAACAAGTTAAGTTGCAGGACATAACACTCTAGAGAAACATTGGAATGATCTCAAGGTGTGGGTTCCTTATATGAGATCAAACCCCCGGAGAAGGCCGAATCCTTTGGTTATCACCTAAAACTACTACTTTTTTACAGAGGAAAAGGAGAAGGAATACTTAAAATGAAAACTGAAAACTAAAAGAAAGGTGATTCACCAAACTAAAAAGGGGACTATGATGATTCAAACTTGCATACACTTGGCTACTAATGATATAGCTAAACTAAACAAATTATTTCTCCAAATTCATACATAAATATTTCAAAAGAGGGTTTGAATGCATTAACCCTTAAAGAGGAAAAGTAATTTTCACAGTTTAAAGGTACACACAACTTAAACACAACTTGTAACCTGCACAAACTTACTTTTGCAGAAAAGACATGAAAGCATGAGACAAAACTTCATGGAGATTAAGATACCTCACAAATAGCTTGATCAATCATTCAATAATGCACAAATACTGCAACAATAAGGAGGCAAAACTTGAAATCAGTAGAATCCAAGGCACTGTATGTATTTCTTTCTCCCCAAATGAGTTACAAAGTATGCTCAAATTTGAGAAAGGACTACAAAAATCACTAACTCCAGAAATTGCACTATCTGAACTCCACTCCAAAATGTGTTAGAAGAGTCAATATATTACACAACCCAAGTAGTTGCACCAAAATAGGAGCAAGCAACTTAAACACAACTTGTAACTTGCACAAACTTACTTTTGCAGAAAGACATGAAAGCGTGAGACAAAAATTCATGGTGATTAAGATGCCTCACAAATAACTTGATCAATCATTCAATAATGCACAAATACTACAACAATAAGGAGGCATAACTTGAAATCAGTAGAATCCAAGGCTCTGTTTGTATTTCATTCTCCCCAAATGAGTTACAAAGTATGCTCAAATCTGAGAAAGGACTACAAAAATCACTAACTCCAGAAATTGCACTGTCTAAACTCCACTCCAAAATGTGTTACAAGAGTCAATATATCACACAACCAAAGTAGTTGCACCAAAATATGAGCAAGCAACTACCTTGGGTCAGATGTACCAGAAAATCCTAGCAATGAGGCATTAGATTCCTCATAAAACTACCTCCAACATGTGGGGAAAGTGGTTTTGGACATGCCAAACATCTAGGCATGCAAAACCACCCCTAGATTCCAGCAAAACCCTAAATAAGATGAGTAAATGCCCCTACAAATGTGCGTACATGTATCCAAACTGAAAAAAATCCTCCAATATGCTTGCAACTTCATAAAATCCATTCAATTCTTCTTATGACTTAATCATGATGGCATATGCTCCTATTTTTTCATTTTAAGAAGAAAAATATAACTTAAAACAAGTGATTTATAAAACATCACTTAGATTTAAGTATTATTACAATATAGTATAATGCAAAAATAAAAAACCTCTACCTTCATTCGCCTTAAGCAATAGGAATTGGTAAGTCACAAACATAGAAAAACCCAAGATACAAAGCGAATGCATATCAAACCCATAGGGTATTAGTTGTCACATAGAATTTTAAAAGAAAAGGAAAAAAATGCACAACTTTCCATCGTTCATCAATAGGGTTTCAGCCCTAAACAAAACAAAAGAAAGGAAAAATATTTTCACACTATGAAGCTTCAAGAAGAGGTTCAAATATCGCCAACCCCATGAGGATTTTCTAAAGCAAATATGAATGAAAAACTCACTAGTTTTATCTTTGTTATTCTCTTCCAGGCACTCACTAGTAAGTTGTTTTCTGAAGCAAATATGAATGACAAACTCCATTTTTAATTCATTTTGAACCTTTTGGCCGCGACTCTAATTGTTATCTCTGCACTTATTTTATCTTTGTGTGATCTCCTTCTCATTTTTGCCGCCATGAGATTTCATACTTGAGCCTCTAGAATATATCTCACACAAAGATTTAATGCAAAAACTAGAAGGGAAATTCAAAAAAAAAAGGTAAGACCTTATTTTACACACTATAGTATCTTGCCGCTATTCCATGAAAAACAAAAGACGCAAGCCACGGGCTATGGTTTTGCATCTGTTACATTTTCTTGTAGATCTTTATATTGTTTGTTTAGTTTTTCTCATTTCTGAGATCATGTGGCCATGGTTTAGAAAAACCTGAGCTCGCCCTTGAATATATGCTGAGATTCTGATTGAAAATGGTAGAAGCTTCTAAAATCTGTGATTCCATCTTAAAAACCATGAAAAATCAAGGGTTTGGCTTCTCTGCAATTTTTTATTTCTGGGTTTTTATCAAACTCACGACAATCTCCAAGCACCTTGCAGGCTGCAGATTTTGTGATTTTCCCTCATGCCTTCTTACATGTTTATTTCACTTTTTCATTTATTTGACCTGTAGCTTCAATTTTTCTTGGGCTACAACTATTTATTTTTAATAAATAGAACTCTCCTTGATTTTGTGGCATTTTTGAGTTCTTCTCATGAAATTACAAGGGTTTTCTATTGACACATTGTTAATTTCACACTGCAGTTTTGTCATTTTCCCATAAATTTCTGGAAAAATGTTGGAAGTATAAACTTATCCCTTTTAAAAAAGTGAAAACCCTCACATATCATTTTATGGGTTTATAAAAACTTATATTCATTATTCTCCTAAAGGTTTATTTGAGGATATATTGGAAAATACTTTTCTACCATAATATCTAGAGTTTATTTCCTATAGAATTACAGGTCACGACCTTTACCTTTCCCATAACTGGGCTTTTAGGAATGCCTTTTTCACTACTCTCCTCACCACAATGCCTTCCTGTTACTGCATATACCCCTACTTATTGTAGCCACATTTTCTTTTGTCATGAAGAAACACACCTTTGTTTCAAGTATTGTTGTTCATCTGTGATATGAATCACATAATTACAATATCTCTCATTGCAGTGTCTTAATAACCTACAATCATATTTATTATGATCATGAATATGTTTATAACATTGAATTACCATCACCATTATATAAGAAATACTTTTGTATAAAATTTGGATCCCCTATAGGAAAAAAAACATCTTGTGATTAAAACCTTCATACATATTGATGGCTTATGTGGCCATCTTTCCTTTGAAAATACTGTTCTTTACACTTAATCACAGAGTATCCCTTTCTCATGTATGTCTATCCCTTCCTTTCTTTGTGATACTCAGTCATTTTACATGATTATGCACATACCTCTAAGACTACCCCTTATGCTGAGATAACAATCTTTGTATTATCCATTCTCATTGCTATGTTTTAAAGAAATTACTGTACATATTTCATTGTGATTTTCATGTACATTTGCTTGCATATGCATTGCACCTCAGATAGCTCATGCACCTTTGTGAAATTTCCATCTCCAGCTTCAAGTTTGCATATGGTATTTATTTTACTTGCAGTACAAGAGAAGACAACCTTGTGCACAAACCCCATAAAGAAACATGATATATGATATTGATGAATGATCCTGTTATTATCCTGTATTGAGAAAAATGTAAAGCAATGAATTTATAACTGTATTCTATTTTGAATATTTGTTTCATCTGTGGAATATAATGCAATCTTTGAACAATCATCATCCACTGCTCTATAACTATGATCAAATGATTTCATGCTTTATGATACTCTTGAATAACTATATATCATTTATGATAGTGACTGTTAAGTCACTACCATAAATGATGGATACTTATTTGAGTGAATCATAAAGAAATGATCCCTCTAATGAATCATCTTTCAATATCATTAAAATCACAAAAATGCAACATGTCGGGCTCAACCCTTTTGGGAGCCACATTTACACTACGTGCTGAAATTTGATGAAACATAAACATTGCTTTTCCTGTATCTGCACATGAAGCAAATAGTTAGAAAAACATATGCATATGATTGATGTATCAGATGATCCTATTTCTTTCTTTGGACATGTATGCTTATTTGATGTATTTGAGGGGAAGTTTATACATTCATGGGTGCATGGACATGTAGTGTTAGGAGCCTTCATTGCTTAGAGCACTGCTCTAACATCGTTGCAATTTATAGATGCAAGGGCTGGAGCAGGGAGCTATGGAGGATGCAAGATAGCTTGAAGCAGAAGACCAAGCAGGACAACAGAATCTGACCAATCATCTGGCAATGACTGGCCTCTTCCCCTATATGTGCATTTTGTTTCTTTGAATTCATCAATGTATAGATTGTACCTCATTTCCATTGAGAAATTTAAGTCTCACTGCTTGTGTGAGGCAAATATGTACTCTTGAATCAATAAAGATTACTTTCAACAAGATTTGTGCAGATATTTTCAATATTGTATGCACTTATGCAATAATCTATTACTAAAACTTGCAATCTCTTTGATTTTTATGTTTATACAATTGAATGCAATATAGGGAAGATAGATAAGAAATGCACTTCAATTTCACTTTGCAAACATTCTAAACTCAGTCAATCTTGAGAAAATAACAAAATGAGTAACATTTATGGTGACATCTGTGATATGTTTTCCTGCTAAACATTAAGACCAACTACCTAGACTATTCATTGGGAACGGGGTCACTTAGAAACCCAAAATAGATCTGAAAATAACTTGACTCAATGTTGTAACTCAATGAAGATGACTCAAAACACCTTGGAACTTATTGAAAGCCAAACTTATAGAAAAAAAAACTATCTAACTATTCTGAGAAGCACTTAGGGAATCTGAAAACAACAAATAAACTAAGGTGCATCAACACTTATTGAAAACAAAAAATTCTAAACTAACAGAAGTGGTATAGATCAAACCTCAAAGCAATGCTTGAGGTGTATCCCATTGACTGGGATAGGAAGAATCTCTCCATCTATCTTGGAAAACTAGAACGCATTATTCTCCTTGCACTCTATGATAACAAATGGGCCACTCTAGAAGCTATCAAACTTTGTATGATTTCCTGGCCTACTTTTCAACTCATCCCATTTGAGTACAACATCACCTTCTCTGAAAACTCTAGAAATTTCCATTTTATCAAAAACTCTTTTAGTTTGGAGTTGATGATACTCCAAAGACTTCATAGCTTTACTTATTGTCTCTTCCAGCTCCATGAGCTGAGCATATCTGACTGCTAATGGATATTGTTCTTTAAACATTTCTAGCTGATGTATAATGTCAAGAGCTGGAAGCTCTACAAACAAAGGTAATCTGGCTTCCTTGCCATAAACCAGAACATATGGAGAATTTCCAATAGACCTTTTGGGAGTTATCCTATCTTCCCATAAGGAAGATTTTAGCTTG
Source organism: Sequoia sempervirens (assembly GCA_007258455.2). Taxonomy (NCBI): domain Eukaryota; kingdom Viridiplantae; phylum Streptophyta; class Pinopsida; order Cupressales; family Cupressaceae; genus Sequoia; species Sequoia sempervirens. Next base: position 671,045,896 of record VDFB02271358.1, read on the forward strand.
GTGTTCCAAGCTCTCTGATTATCCTCCATTATTCGTTTAATGATTTTGATCAGGTTCTTATTTGTGCTTTTAGCTAAACCATTACCCTGAGGGTAATAATTTGAGGAGGTATTTAGATGGATTCCATGTCTTATAGCCCAATCTGTAACTCTTAATCCCACAAATGTATGAGAATTATCTGAGATGATGGAATCAGGAACTCCAAACCTGGTTACTATGTCCTCATAAAAGCTCAAAATAGAATACTCATTAGCTTCTTTCAAAGCTATTGCTTCTGTCGAACGTGTAAAATAATTATTCGTTGTAATTACCCACTTATGACCAGCACTAGAGGGTGGATTTATTGGCCCAATAAAGTCAATTCCCTATCTCATGAAGGGTTGTTCAACCTAAATTGGCTACAGAGGCAAAGCTGGTAGACTTTCTTTTCCTGTAAAAAGAGCATATTTTACACATTTCTTTTCCCAAGCATGGGCATCCTTAAATAAGCTTGGCCAGTAATAACTGACTCTCATTATTTTCCAGGTTGTTGTTCTTGGAGCAAAGTGACCTCCTGAAGTTCCATCATGGAATTCATGAAGTATTGTGTCTATTTGATCAGTGTCAATACACCTTAATAAAACACCATTTGAATTTTTCCTGAAAAGAATTTTATCAATCAATACATATGGAATTGACTGCAACCTGAAATATCTTCTTTTAGCTCTATCTAAACCTAGTGGACATTCACCAGTCTATAGAATATGGGTCATATCCTGAACCCAGCTTGTTGCTAATGCAGGTGCGACATTCTGATCCTGATTATCAGTGACTAAAACAACCTATGTTTATGTTTTCTCTTCACTTTCTGGTGTTGAAGCAAGCTACTCACAGAGTCCCTTGCCCCTTACTAGCTTTGTGATCTTGATATCCACATCAAACTCCATGAATTTAGGGATCCATCCAGCTCTCTTTTCATTGAGATCCTTACTCAACAAGAACTGTTTCACACTTGGATGCGATACCATTAAATGAATCTTATTGTTGGAAATCAATGGGTTAACTTTTTTCAAGCTTGTTATGACAGCAAGAACATGTTTCTCTACAAATGAATATCTTTTCTCATAATCTTCCAAACCTTGGCTGAAAAAGGCAATGGGCTGCTCTAAGCCTTCATCATTTTTTTGTACAAGCATTGCATAAACATAATCTATACTGCCAAATGCATAAAAAATAAATTATTTTGAGAAATCTAGATTTACCAGTGTGGGAACTAATGCTAAAGCCTCTTTAATGGCTTCAAAATTGTGTTTAGCTTCTCTAGTCCAGCTGAAAACTACATTCTTTCTTAACATAGCAGTCAAAGGTTGTAAAAGGTTTGTAACATTAGGTATAAACCTTCTTAAAAAATTAATCCTTCACAAGAAACTTTGCAGCCCTTTCTTTTGATTGGGTAAAGGTAGTTCTAATATGGCTTTGATTCTCTCAGGGTCAATAGTAATTCCCTACTTCGACACTATGTGTCCTAACAACTTACCCTCATGAACAACAAAGATACTTTTCTTGGGATTGAGGGATATTCCATATTCCCTACATCTTTCAAATACTTGTTTTAAATGTAGCAGATGTTCATCAACATTTTTTGAGAATATTGTTACATCATCTAGATATATGAGCCCAATTTTATTGATTAAACCTTGAAAATACATGTCCATAGCCCTTTGAAAAGTGGCTCTAGCGTTGGACAGGCTGAAAGGCATTCTATTGTAGGCCATAGTCCCCCATTTTGTTGTAAAGGTAGTCTTGTATTGGCCCTCTTCTTTGACCAATACCTAGTTATAACCAGAATACCCATCAAGCAGAGAAAACCTCTCAGAACTAGCCACCACTTGGAGGATTTTCTCCATGGAGGGTAATGGGTAATACTCTTTTAGAGATGCTCTATTTAGATCTCTAAAATCTACACATAATCTTATCTCACCATTTTTCTTTCTAACCGGAACCAGGTTAAAAACCTAGGAGGTGAGTTTAATTGGAAATATAATACCCCCTTCAACTAGCTTATTTAGTTCTTTAATCATTAAAGGTTTAAGATTGGGGTTCAAAGGTCTCTTCTTTTTCCTTATAGGCTTTGCATTGGGTTCTAGTTCTATTGTGTGCTGAGCAATTCTAGGTTCAAATATTTTCAAATCAGAGTAATCCCAAGCAAAAAAATCTTGAAATTCTTGGCATAAAGCAATGAAAGCCTTCCTATCTTCAGCTGAACAAATTTTTCCTATCTTAAGAAGCTTACCTTTAAAGATCTCCAGCTCTTTGTAATGCTCCTCTTTAATTTGAATGCTAGTTTTGTTCCTTTTCAGCTGGTCATTAGTACTAAAAATGGATTCTAATGTAACTAGGCCCCTGGGCAACTTATTTGTCTTAAGCTGAATAATATGATCCTCGTATTGATGTTTTAACTTTTCCTGATTTCCAATAGAAAACTGGTCTCCCTCAAGCAAAAAACTTATAATTTGTTCATCACTTTAAAAGACTTGCCAATTAATATTTTTGTCAGGGATAGAGGGCCTAACAACTATTTTAACATGTTGTTGTACCTTCTCTTTCCTAATCTCATTGGGTATGTCAAACTGAGCACCAATTGCAGCTAATTTTTCTGCATGCTTATTTTGACTCCTAGGGATTGAAATCAGATTAAAGGCATTGAAATCCTCTATCATATCCCATACCCTATGTTTATAAGATTTCAAAGTATCATTCTTTGTCACATTTAACCCTCTCACCTGATTAACAATCAATGTGTTGTCTCCAAACACTTGCAAGCAATTGATTCCTCTTCTCCTTGCTCATTCTAAGCCCCATATCTGTCCTTCATACTCAGTAGAATTGTTAGAACAGGAAAAGGAAAATCTGAAAGCAACATAATACCTATCACCCCATCGAGATATCAACATTGCACCTCCACCAGCTCCATTTCTACTTCTCGAGCCATCAAAGTACATTTTCCATAGCTCATCTTGTTGTGGTAATTGTTGTTATGCCTTCTTTTCAAGGTTTGGCATCTTTGTTTATGGTTCATGCAACACATAAATACCCAATCCAACTTCCTGAATGAGTTCATTTGGATTGTCCACTATATTTTTTTTTCCCACTCATTTAGTAGCACTTCTGGTATACTCTTAGCTTGCAGCTCCTGAGCTGCAGCAAGCTCACTATCTTAAAAAACAACACAGTTAGCATTAACTACACTTGGCACATAAGGTTCAATGTGATCCTTTGCCAATGAATCTGATTTTATTGTCACTTTTGCTCCAGACCTGGTCCTAAAAATCATATGAGACCAATTAGAAGACAAATAACCTCTAATTTTTGCAGTGAAGTCCCTTGATAAACACAGGGAAAAGAATGGAGGTAAATCAATGATGGAGACATCTTGGGGAATTGAAAAATTTAGATAGGCATGTAATGTGAGATCCAAATCTTTGATAACACCAACAATGTTAACTGTTGTACCATCTAGTTGAAGTACTCCTTTCTCAAGGGGCTGGTATTTCAGTCCTAACTGGTCTGCAATCTTTTTTAGCATGACTGAACTACTAGCCCCACTATCAACCATACAATTATGAACTAATTTGTCTCCTACAATCAAGGTTGCATAGAAAGGAGGAGATTTGACACCTTTTTCAGACTCTTTACTTGGTTGTTTGCTTTATTGTTTATCATTGTCATGGGGTACATTTGTGAACACAACCTTAACTGTATCAACTGAAGCTTCACTAGTCACTGCTTCTTTAGTCAAGGCAGATTGTAACAACTCTTTCTGGCCTGGGATTGCCAAAGAGTCCCACATAGACATTGTGATATTCATTTTTTTCATATTCTCAACAATATTAAAAGGTGCAGCAAAATTTACCTTTTGTTGTATCTTTGCAGCAATAAGTTCAATTTGCAAGTGGGGTTGCTCCTTGGCAGCAACTTGTGTATTTCTTTGCAAAATACAGGGTACTTGTGATGTAGATGGTTCTGTGACTCCTTTTCCTTTATTGAATTACTGATGATCAAGCTCGAAAGCCCTCTTCTTGGCTCTTGTGTTTGCTGCAATTGGAGAATCATCATTATATACTCCACAAAATTATTCACCCTGCCAATTTAATAGAGTAGCATCACTTGTAGGTTGTTCCTACTGCTGTGGAGCTCCATCATTGGGTATGTTCTATTGTGAACTTGTAGCACTCTGCACCATTAATTCATGTGTTATAATTCCATTTGAGCATGTGGACTGATTATGTGGCTGGTTGCATGGATAACACCATTCGTAATCTGCAACCAAGTTGTTCTAAATAAGGACAATGTCCTTAGCTACACTAATAGGAGCAAGATTATATATTTGAAAAGGCCTTGTGTTAATATTTTGTCTTGGACCTTGGTAGTTACCTTGGTATTGTTTCCTATTGCCTTGGTACTGTTGTTGCTGACCTTGATAAGGTTGATTTGCAGCCTGGTTCTACTATTGATAAGGTTTGTTATATGATTGTTGCTTCTCTAAGCTTACCAACTTATTACCAAAAGTTTGAAGCAAAATTTTGATCTCTTGTAGCTCCTGAGATGAGCTTGGAGTAGCATTTTCTTGACTTACAACAGCTGGAACAACAATTGATAATGTTGGTACAATTGGAAAAGGTGGTAGTTGTAGAGGCATACTAGGTTGAATTTTAGGAAAGATAGGCATTGGTGGCCTAGGAGAAATCTTACTTGCCTGAATTAAGCAATTTTCTACCCTGATTGCTACCTCATATGCATCTGGTAAAGACACTCCTCCCATTGACTGTGTCATGACTGCTATTTCATTGTTTATGGATTTTAGATAGTATAAGAAGGCATGCTCAGGAGAAGGCCTTACAGTAGCTGGGATTCTATCCCAAGTTTTCTAAAATCTGAAATTAAAGTATGCCATTTATTCTTGAGGAGCTCTCTTTATAGTTGTTAACTATTCTACCAGTGATAAGTGGTCAGACTTGTCTTGAAACTGCTTATGCAACTTGTCTCCTAATTCATCCCAAGTTGCAATAGACCCAACTTACAGACCTCTAAAAAACTACAGTGCCTTTCCTCTCAATGAGACTGCAAGTAATCTAACAACTACATTTTCTCGGGTTATATGATGAACCTCATAGAGAGATGCTACATATTTGATGTGTTCAATAGGAGTTGTTTGATCTTCTCCTGTGAAAAATGGAAAGCTTTTCAAGGCTGCTACAAGGATATCATCATATTGGGCCAAATTCAATGGATTGCCTCCATTGAATGACACAAAAGGATGATTTCTAGCCATTTGCATAGCTGGAGGTTGATTAATCTGAGCCGAAACAACATGAATTGAAGTTGTAGTTACAACTGAACTAGCATAAAAGATGGTCTAAAACTTGGTGGGGTTGATTAAACCTTTTTTGAGATAGAAACTCTTTTAACAGACCTACTCTACCTTCTAGGCGAAGACAATTGTAAATATTCAAAATATTTTGAGCTCCTGGTCTGAATCTTTTTCATGTAAAGCTTAACAACACTGGTTTTTAACTCTATTCATAGTCGAAGTCGCCAGATATGCAAAAATCTGCCTCTTAAAGGCTTGAAAATGTTGGAAGCATATCAAAACCAATAATTATTTATGTTTTTCTGAACTGTCCGATTCGACAGTCCCACCGGGCATGCCAAAAACTGTTAACTACTAAAGTTGCACCCTCACTAAGTTGTAGGATTTAACAAGTTAAGCTGCAAGACTTAACACTCTAGAGAAACATTAGAATGATCTCAAGGTGTGGGTTCCTTATATGAGAACAAACCTCTGGAGAAGGCCGGCTCCTTCGGTTATCACCTAAAACTACTACTTTTTTACAGAGGAAAAGGAGAAGGAATACTTAAAATGAAAACTAAAAACTAAAAGGAAGGTGATTCACCAAACTAAAAAGGGGACTATGATGATTCAAACTTGCATACACTTGGCTACTAATGATATAGCTAAACTGCACAACTTATTTCTCAAATTCATACATAAATATTTCACAAGAGGGTTTGAACGTATTAACCCTTAAAGAGGAAAAGTAATTTTCACAGTTTAAAGGTACATGCAACTTAAACACAACTTGTAACCTGCACAAACTCACTTTTGCAAAAAAGACATGAAAGCATGAGACAAAACTTCATGGAGATTAAGATACCTCACAAGTAGCTTGATCAATCATTCAATAATGCACAAATACTGCAACAATAAGGAGGCAAAACTTGAAATCAGTAGAATCCAAGGTACTATTTGTTTTTCATTCTCCCCAAATGAGTTACAAAGTATGCTCAAATTTGAGAAAGGACTACAAAAATCACTAACTCCAAAAATTGCACTATCTGAACTCCACTCCAAAATGTGTTACAAGAGTCAATATATCACACAACCCAAGTAGTTGCACCAAAATATGGGCAAGCAACTACCTTGGGTCAGATGCACTAGAAAATCCTAGAAATGAGGCATTAAATTCCTCATAAAACTACCTGCAACATGTGGGGAAAGTGGTTTCTGACATGCCAAACATCTAGGCATGCAAAACCACCCCTAGATTCCAGCAAAACCCTAAATAAGTTGAATAAATTCCCCTACAAATGTGGGTACATGTCTCCAAACTGAAAAAAATCCTCCAATATGCTTGAAACTTCATAAAATCCATTCAATTCTTCTTATGAATTAATCATGTTGGCATATGCTCCTATTTTTGCATTTTAAGAAAAAATAATAACTTAAAACAAGTGATTTATAAAACATCACTTAGATTTAAGTATTATTACAATATAGTATAATGTAAAAATAAAAAGCATCTACCTCCACTCGCCTTAAGCAATAGGAATTGCTAATCACAAACATAGAAAAACCCAAGATACAAAGTGAATGCATATCAAAACCCACGGGGTATTAGTTGTCACACAAAATTTTAAAAGAAAACAAAAAAAATGCCTAACTTTCCATCAGTCATCAATAAGGTTTCAGCCCTAAACAAAACAAAAGAAAGGAAAAAAAAATCCGCACTATGAAGCTTCAAGAAGAGGCTCAAACGCTGCCGACCCCATGAGGGTTTTTTGGAGCTCGACCTCTGTTGAACTCTTTGGTGGATTTCTGAGCTCACTCTCAAGCACTTGTTTGATCTTTGTTATTCTCTTCCAGGCACTCCCTGGTAAGTTGTTTTATGAAGCAAATATGAATGAAAAAATCCATTTTTAATTCATTTTGAACCTTTTGGCCGTGACTTTAATTATTTTCTCTTCACTTATTTGATCTTTGTGTGATCTCCTTCTCATTTCGGCCGCCATGAGCTTTCATACTTGAGCCTCTAGAATATATCTCACATAGAGATTTAATGCAAAAAACAGAAGGGAAATCCAAAAAAAAAAGGTAAGACCTTATTTTACACACTATAGTATCTTGTCATTATTCCATGAAAAACAAAAGGCTCAGGACGCGGGCTATGGTTTTGCATGTGTTACATTTTCTTGTAGATCTTTATACTGTTTCTTTAGTTTTGCTCATTTCTGAGATCATGTGGCCATGGTTTAGAAAAACCCGAGCTCACCCTTGAATATATGTTGAGATTCTGATTGAAAATGGTAGAAGCTTCTACAAATTTTTGATTCCATCTTAAAAACCATGAAAAATCATGGGTTTGGCTTCTCTGCAATTTTTTATTTCTGGGTTTTTATCAAACTCACAACAATCTCCAAGTACCTTGCAGGTTGTAGATTTTGTGATTTTCCCTCATGCCTTCTTACATTTTGTATTTCACTTTTTCATTTATTTGACTTGTAGCTTCATTTTTTCTTGGGCTACAACCATTTCTTTCTGAGAAATAGAACTCTCCTTGATTTTGTGGCATTTCTGAGTTCTTCTCATGACATTACAAGGGTTTTCTGCTGACACATTGTTAATTTCACACTGTAGTTTTGTCATTTTCCCATAAATTTCTAGAAAAATGTTGAAAGTATAAAATTATCCCTTTAAAAAAAATGAAAACCCTCACATATCATTTTATGGGTTTATAAAAAATTACATTCATTATTCTCCTGAAGCTTTATTTGAAGATATATTGGAAAATACTTTTCTGCCATAAGATCTGGAGTTTATTTCCTATAGCATTATAGGTCACAACCTTTACCTTTTTTGTAACTTGGATTTTAGGAATTCCTTTTTCACTGCTCTCCTCACCACAATGCCTTCCTATTACTGCATATACCCCTACTTATTGTAGCCACATTTTCTTTTTTCATGAAGAAACACACCTTTGTTTCAAGTATCGTTGTTCATTTGTGATATGAATCACATAATTACAATATCTCTCATTGCAGTGTCTTAATAACCGACGGTCATATTTATTATGATCATGACTATATTTATAACATTGAATTACAATCACCATTATATAAGCAATACTTTTGTATAAAATGTGAATCCCCTGCAAGAAAGAAAACATCTTGTGATTAAAACCTTCATACACATTGATGGCTTATGTGGCCATCTTGCCTTTGAAAATACTTTTCTTTACACTTAATCACAGAATATCCCTTCCTTGCTTTGTGATACTCAGTCATTTTACATGGTTATTCATAGGCCTCTAAGACTACCCTTTATGTTGAGATAAAAATCTTTGTATTGTCCATTTTCATTGTTATGTTTTTAAGAAATGAATGTACATATTTCATTGTGATTTTCATGCACATTTGCTTGCATATGAATTGCACCTCATATAGCTCATGCACCTTTGTGAAATCTCCATTTCCACCTTCAAGTTTGCATATGGTATTTTTTTTACTTGTAGTACAAGAGAAGACAACCTTGTGCACAAACCCCAAAAAGAAACAGGATATATGATATTGATGAATGATCTTGTTATTATCTTGTATTTAGAAAAATGTAAAGCAATTAATTTATAACTGCACTCTATTTTGAATATTTGTTTCATCTGTGGAATATAATGCAATCTTTGAATAATCATCATTCGCTGCTCTATAACTATGATCAAATGGTTTCATGCTTTATGATACTCTTGAATAACCATATATCATTTATGACAGTGACTGTTAACTCACTACCATAAATGATGGATACTTATTTGAGTGAATCATAAAGAAATGATCCCTCTAATGAATAATATTTCAATATCATTAAAAGCACAACAATGCAGCATGTCGGGCTCAACCCTTGTGGGAGCCACATTTACACCACATGCTGAAATTTGATGAAATAGAAACATTTCTTTTCCTATATCTGCACATGAAGCAAACAGTTAGAAAAACATATGCATATGAATGATGTATCATATGATCATGTTTCTTTCTTTGGACATGTATGCTTATTTGATTTATTTGAGGGGAAGTTATACATTCATGGGTGCATGCACATGCAATGTTAGGATCCTTCATTGCTTAGAGCACTGCTCTAACATCGTTGCAATTTATAAATGCAGGGGCTGGAGCAGGGAGCCCCGGAGGACGCAAGACAACTTGAAGCAAAAGACCAAGCAGGACAAGAGACTCTGACCAGTCATTAGGCAATAGCTGGCCTCTTCCCCTTTATGTGCATTTTGTTTCTTTTAATTCATCAATGTATAGATTGTACCTCATTTCCATTGAGCAAGTTAAGTCTCACGGCTTGTGTGAGGAAAATATGTACTCTTGAATATATAAAGATTACTTTCAACAAGATTTGTGCAGATCTTTTCAATATTGCATGGACTTGTATAAATGCAATAATCTGTTACTGAAACTTGTAATCTCTTTAATTTTTATGTTTATACAATTGAATGCAATATAGGGAAGATAGATAAGAAATTCACTTCACTTTCAGTTTGCAAACATTCTAAACTCAGTCAATCTTAAGAAAACAACAAAATGAGTAACAATTATATCACCAATACGTACCTTAATCATTGGACTACCAGGATCCACATACTTAGTGACTTAAATCTTTCCCAGCATCAAGTTTGTAAGTTTTCCAATGACTTGGATTGTCTTGGGGTCATGCTTCTTTTGTTGCTTCCTTTGAAAAAATTCTTTAACTGCCTTAGTGTACACATGAATATCTCGAATAGCTTGCAACAAAGGAATCTTAATGTTAACATTACGTAACTCATTCATAAAATCAAAATTAGATTGAAATGCTTCTTGTTGCTTTGGTGGCTCTTGCAACCTATCTGGAAATGGATGCTTTGGTTGCTCTTCTTTGGGCTCAACCGGATGGTCTTCAACTTCAGTAATGGTTGGTCCTTGAAGGTTCTTTCCCGACCTCAGGTTTACACCGTTAATCTCTAATGCATTGACAGGATAAGTCAGGAATCCTGTCACTTCATTATTATAAACTGGTTGAGTCACCTTATTGTTTGGATTGGGTATTGTTTGTGGAATTGGTGTAGCTTTTGGTGGTTGGGTCAAACTAGAAGGCTGATTAGATATCAGAACAGGGGGTAAGAGTTGTTGGGATTGCTGATATGGGTTTATTATTGGAGGTGGTGGATATGTAAAAAATGACTAATATTGTGGATAGGTTGGTGGTGGTGCTTTCCATGCTTGCCATGATTGTGAAGCAGGTAGGTATTGTTGTGACCAGTGAGGGTAGTATGGAGGGTGTTTCCCATTTCCATATCATCCAAACTAGTTTGTGAAGGAATTTTGTTGAGAAGGAATTTGGGATGAAACTTGATAATCCGGTGGGGGCATTGCTCTTGGTTGCCATGGTCTTCTTTGGGCCATGAAATAAACATGTTCATCTATCTATTCTACATCAGTCATCCCTACAGGAAGAGGTTTTAGAGTAGTGTCACTATTGGCTTCCTTTAAAGAAGATATCTTTGTTTTATTATATGGACACTCCTCACCACTATGCTTCTTTCAACAAACGAGGCAAAATACAGCTAAGGATTTTCAACCTCCTATTTTCTTTGTGTATATAAAGTGTCTATCTATTTACCCATATGACTTAGAAAATTAGTCTTAAGGTCTTCAAGTAGATTACCTATCTCACACTTTGTGATACATGTTGAAGCTCCTACATAATACAGCCTGCCTGGATAGTTCCTCCCCGAGTGCTGAGACCTGGAATAGTTCCTCCAAATATCATCAAGTTCCATTTTAGAAATATTCCCTTTACCTATTAAATTTAATGCTTCCATGACATCATCTCTTATGCCTCTAAGAAACAAGATTTTAATGGTATCATCATTTAGCCCTTGTTGATGAGATCATTGAAGACTGAAAATGAAGCATTCAAGATAGTCTTCTACAAACTCCTCTTCCTTTTGTGTCATACATAAGAGTTCATTCCAGTTTTCCTTGGTTTTACAATATTCTTGGTACTTTTTCATGAACAAATCCCTCATGACATCCCATGTCCTAATGTTCCTTTGGTTCATAAACCAACGCAGGGCTGCATCTTTTAATGTGGTTGGGAACAGTTTGAGCTTCTATGTGTCACTCTGATAATCATAGTTGTTGCACAACACATCAAATTCAAACAAGAACATGTCAGTATCCTCAACAAAAAGGCCACAAAAAATAGGTAAAGCTAAATGATGAATATTATTCATAGGAGCATCTAGTTCGGTATATGTGATAGGAAACTCAAAAGTAACCAGATTATTGTTGGCCAACACCCTATTATTGTTGTTGTTGTTGATGTTGATGTTGTTTTTGTTGTTTTTGTTGTTGTTGTCATTGGGATCCATGACGTATAATTCCCAAGGGGTAAATTAGGTTCCAAATGGCTCTTGGGTTTCTTTTGAGAACGGACCAGCTTCCAGCTCGTAGGTTTCTTGAAAGATCTTTTCAACCTTTTTTTGTAATATTTCAGAAGAACTTGGACGGGTACCTGCAGGTGTCTCAACAGTAGTAGACTCTATGAAACACTTCTCAATGTTAGGTCCAGGTAGCTCTAAGGATTGCAATTTAGTTTTCAACTTCTCTTGTTGTGAGCTACTTCCCTTAACTAATGATTTTGAATTATTTTCAGATTTTTGTGTATGACTCCCTTTATCCTTTTTAACAAATCTCCCTCTACTATCCCTACTACGATTCATGCACCTAAATGACTTACAACAAAGAAAACTAAGGGTAGTTATCCAAACAAGGTCGAGTGTCACGTAGACTTTCTCTTTAACGCAATGGTCCTAACTTATTTCACTAGGAAAACATGCCTTTAACACTGTTCCCCGACAATGATGCCAAAATGATTGGATTAAACTATGGGTGATGTTCTGGGTAAAAATATTCTTATAATTCTATCTTAAATGGATGAAAGCATTGAGATCAATCTTTTGGAATTTCATAATTGTTTCCTCAGTTTATCCTTCAAGTGTCAATCCAGGGGCGTAAGCTTGTGAACAATGTTGCAAAAATCTACCTAAGGGTTGAAACTAATGAACCAAGGGGGAATGGATGCATCTAAGAATTGAAAACACACTTTTCAATCTGAAATTCAAAAGCACACTTCGAAAATGAATGAAATTATTTCTTAAATTATTGTCTACCTACTTCAACCAATCTATCTATTTTTAATTAAACTTTTATAACACAAATTCAATAGCCATCATACTAGTAAAAGAAAGAATTCAGTTACCAAAGATGTATTGAAAGAGTGTAGGTGACAGGAAGTTTAATTGCGATAGGAGGTTGGAGTGTGATAGGAGGTTGGAGTGTGACAAGAGGTTGGAGTGTGACAGGAGGTTGGAGTGCAATAGGAAGATGAAATGTGGGTGAAGTGTGGAAGAGCGTTGCGACTGCAAGTGAATCGCGATAGGAAGATGAAATTGGAACCAAATGTAACAAAGTGGGATGGAACAAAACATAGAGCACAATAATTGATATGAACACACCCGTTATCCTCGCATTTTGTGAGGACTCTTCACAAATATTTTATCATTCAATAAATTTTGCAAACTAAGTTATTACTGATCTACGAGCAAAGTTTAGATTAAACTACAAATATGCTATCAAGTATATACTTAACAAAGATCAAATCACATAAAATTCATATCCTAATCTAATACAAATATAAACAATCTCACCAGGGTTCCAAGAGGGGGCCCTTACTACAGTTCTCATGGTGAGCAGATAAAAATGAATTACTCTAACTCAATACACATGCAGTCTTCATCAAATATTTGTAAACAAGAGATAGAATTGATCTGCTTAAGTCTGTGGATTATCTATTATATATTGCCTCTAAATCATACACTTATATAATTATCAGTTTAGTGAGTATCATCACAAATCAAAATGATAAAGCAGTAGTTTATTATGGTGGCCAACAAACATATTAAACATAGTCTTTGGTTTGGCTGCAAGCCACAAAACCATAATAGTCTTGAAACAACTAGCTTAAAATAGAATATAGAGATAAAAACAAGTAATCTTCTAGCATGCTTAGCCCACGCGTGCTTCCTGAGTCTTGTCCACATGGTTAGTTCCTTCCTCACATGTATTTCCTATAGAAAAACCAGTCGAAATACATTATTACCTCAAATGATTTTAGTACTTAGGAAATATCCCTTCATCTTTAGAAACATATCAAACATATTTTATTTCCTGATAATTAAATGGAAAAAAGGGACCTAGGGATAAGGAAATGGAAATGAAATAGAAGGAAAAGGCCATAAAAGATGGAGCATATTTTACACCCAACACAATTCAATCTTTAAGGGATGGTAATTTAATCAAATTCACTTTAAGAGCTTCCTTATTGTTTACGATTCATGATCTTCTTACATATGGCACATTGTCTGGTCTCACTGTTCATGGATACCATGGATTTCCTACTTGCAAATTTAAGGATTTTATGAGGCACTCAAGAAGTTTGTGTAAGTGTATTTATTATGGACATCGTTCTTACCTTAAAATGGATCAGTCATATCGTCGACAAAAAACATGTTTCAATGATCAAGAAGAGAATAGTGAAGCATCATTGCTAATAATGGGCGATTACATTGTTGAGAATGGACAAAAAAGAATGTCATTTATAATTGAAAATGATGGGATTACTAGTAGTAGATATGATCCATGTAATGAAAGTGGTGTAAAACAGTTGTGCATATTCTATAAGTTGTCATACTTTAAGGATATAGCCATTAGGCATACTGTTGACTTTGTGCATATTGAGAAAAATATAGCCTATGCTATTATAGAAAATCTTTTTTGTGCTTTTGATACTATTTCATCACATGAAGACTTTCGACAACTAAATCTTCATCGAAATATTTGGGTTGAAAAATATGATGATGAAAAATATAGAAAACCTAGTGCTCCTTATGTCTAGACAAAGGAACAATGTGCACAATTATTATAGTTGATGTCTAAGACTCACTTTCCCACTGGATATGTAAGTAGTAGTATTAGAATCCAAATTGACATTAATAGCTTAAGAGTCCTCAAGACCCATGGTTATCATGTCATAATTGAGAATATTTTACCTATTGTGGTAAATATATCAAGTTTGGAAAAGGGACCAAGATTGGAAATTATAAGGTTGGGTATAATATTAAAGAGAATGATTTTCATGTATTAGATCCTTCAAACTTTGATAGTTTTAGGGAGGAGATTGTTGAAGTCCTTTATCTATTGGAACGGGAATATCCACCAACAATCTTTAACATTTATATGCATATTTTGATACATCTAGAATATGAACTAGAGCATTGTGGCCTAGTAAGAATGAGATGGATGTATCCTATAGAATGTCGATATATGAAGGTTTTGAAAAAAAATTCATACTAGGGAAAAACCGGAAGATAGCATGTTTGAGGGATATTCAATGCAAGAGGCCATTGGATTTTGCATAGAATATATGAAGGATTTTAAAAATTTCAATCGATGTGTATGGGATGATGATGAAGATGAGAGCGTTGTAGGTGAAGTATTAGAAGGCAATGGATGTCGCTTCAAGCTATCACATCAAGAAAGAAGTGAGATACATGCTATATTCTTCAAAACACATCTTCGTTCAATAAGTGGCATAGGTAAAATAAATTTAAACAATAATTCATTTACTCAATTGCATTTACACATTTATATTATTAATATTACTATTTGTATGTTAATATTCTATATAGAAAATATGAAGGGAATCAAACTTGGATGCAACATCGACCTCAAAAGTACAAATGCCATGATTTGATTGGAGGTAATTCTTTTCCAAAATTTTAAGAATGGATTGCTAATGCAGTCAGTGATGCAAAAGAAGAAGGTCAAGATATAACAATGGAGAAAAGTGGGCTTTCACAATCTCCACATTTACAAGCTATGCATTTTAGTGGAATATGGGCCTATGGTAGTCATTTAAGAGTGGAAAAAAAAAGACAAATTGTGATTGTGTTGTTAGCGTTGAATTTCTTCATGAAACTGAGAAGAAATTTTATGTTGGATCCATCCAACAAATTATTGAAGTGGATTTTGGTGAAAATAGTCCTATATTATTAAAATGTAAGTGGATCCAACCATTCATAGTACAATTTGATGAGTATAGATTTGTACACAATTTTTTTTATCAGAGACAAATGAGTTGTCTATTTCCCCTCTTCAAATTAACCAATAATTTCTAATTGATGATGTAAGAAGCCCAAGATGATCATATGTAATTCAAATAGAGTCTCATTTGAAATGAAAATTCATGGAAGTTGTCACTATAATGCTTGATAGGAAATATGTTAATTTACAAGAAACATTTGAAGAAGTGGATGAAGATGAAGATGAAGTGTTTGAAGAAGATATTTTGATTACCAATGAAGAGATTGGGATAGAGAATGTATTTCATGTCATAGATGAGGATGAGGAAGAAAATTAAGCATATGCAAACATGAGTGATCAGGATTTTGATCTTGTTGGCAATGCAGATAATTATGATGATGATTTGTCACTTTAACTATAGCTTGCCACCTTAACTTGTTAGCTTGTCACCTAAAATTTGGTTATATGTATGGTGTAATTTATTATTGAATGTAATAAAGATCTAAGTATAGGTGTGCTTATTCAGTATTATTTTATTGATACATTTCTGAATGTAATCATCATTATTTTTTTGGTACATTATATACAAAACTTAAGATGTTCGTTGTTGATTTGAAGTGCATTTAAAGCTAGGTTCAATCATTCTTCTTAGTTTTCTTAAATTGGTTGAAATTAATTTTGTTTAGTTAGAATATAATTTCTTGTATGTCTTATATGTTTTCTAGATGTTAGAATTTTCTAATGTCTCTAGAACTGCTAGATATGAAAAGAAGCAAGCAAGGCCTAAAGGTATCAAATAATGCAACAAGATACCTATGAAAGTAAACAACTCTTTAAAATATTGGCAATAAATTGTAGTCATTTCTTTGATATTTGGATAGCTTTAGTTTGTAATACAGCTTCTAGCCTCCACATGCATTGAATATGCTTATGTGAAGGAAATAACAATGAACATTTTTTATTCAATAATACATATAGATAGCTTAACATTAGGTGAACAAAATATTTAATGTATACTATTAAACAATTTGATGAAAAGACAAGTAGAATCCATCGCCATGCTCCCCCTTACTATTATGCTCCCCCTAACTTTAGTAATGTCATGTTGTTCTAGATCATGCTATGTTTTATTGCTTCAATTCTCCCCTTTTGGCATCAATGGCAAAGGTGTTGGTCAATTAACTCCCTAACTTAAATCTCCTCATCAACTTGTAGTGCTACTCCCCCTGTCTGCTATTTTCTCTGGCTTAGTCATATTTAGGGTTTATAAATTCAATTTTTTTTTACCCTTTCCACCATGATCAATTTCAATTTTACTTCTTTGTTGCTATGCATTCTATGATAGAAATAGTGATTACCAATATCTCCACTAATTGTCTTCTTCTTTGGATTGAAAATGCAACTCTTGAATTACCAAATTTGGTAATATAAATTGACTACTTTTCAGATCATAGGTTTGTTACAACTAGGTCTTATACCCTTTACTCTAGGTTCTAAAGGAGTATGAGCATGAGTTAACTATAGCATAGGGTTGACTTGTTTCTTTTTCAGTTTGAATCATAATGGAACTCCTTTTTTGGATTCCAAATTTTTTTGTCAATTGATATCCAATTGAGAACATGTGATGTTTGATTGAACATTTCACATGCCTTTTGTCCTTTATTCTTGGAGATTGCATCTGACATCATTAGATTCTTCCTTGAAGAAAGCTTTAGAAAAATCAACACAATTACAAGAAATTTTCAATGAAAAATCCAAATAAGCTTCTTATATTGAATTCATATGCTCTCAACTATACATTTTGGAGACAATATTGTGACAATTGTCATTAAAAAATATAAACTGATAACAGTTTTTCATACAAAAATCTCTACCATTTACAAAACCTATCCAAAACTTGTACTTGAACACCTAATGTCTACTTGCTCAATACAAAAATTTTAGAACCATCAAAATCAGCCTTGGGATTCCTTTTATATAATTAAGGAATGCAACAAGCTTTAGGCCATTCACAAATAATGACATTAAAATAACATGCAGTATGGTGGTGTTAAGTTATGTAATCTGCTATCCAACAATCAACAATCTATAAAGCAAAAGTGTGTGGTATGGTTTTATGAAGCTATATAACTCACCACCCCATGATAAACATATTTTAAACTTAAAAGGGACTTGCGGTATGGTGGTATAAGACTTCATAACCCATCATCCCATAGTGAAAAAACTACAACATAAAAGAAGTGTATGGTATGGTGGTATGAGAACCGCAGTCTCACAGTAAAAAAGTGATAACATAAATAAAGCCTATAGTATAGCAGGATAGCCAAAATGAGTATTTTACATGACACCGCCATCCCGCAATGGTTAAGATAAGTCATGATGGTACTGGGGTATAGGTTGGAATTTTTTTTTATGTCAACTATGATAGTAATTATTTAATTATTATGAACCATTTTATCTTCTAAGATCAATGACATATATTCAAAATTGAAATATGGGCAGATTATAAAATATTTTGCATGAAGTAGACATTAATGTCGAAATGACTGAGTTCATAAGCAATTATATCTATAATTCGATGCCATTTTTTGCAATCATTTTCAAAAGGATTGTTATGCCAGGAGCTAAGGAGTTCAAGGAAGAAAAGATCTAAAACTACTATATCATTAGGTAAGTGCACAAACACTATTCGTAAGCAATTCTAAAGCATTTGGTCAACTAGGACTTGCAATTAAGAGTTTAGAAAGTTCAAAAGGAAGTAAAATTTTTACACCATGCCACATAAGAAGAGTGAACATATGAGTAAGAAGGAAGAACCCAAGGTGAAGAAAAGGCCTTTGCAACAATCCATACTAGACATTTTACCTGATTCAATAGATAGAGGATTTAAGAAAGTGTTTAGAGGCATAGCTCATAGGTGTCAAGATGCAATCATTCCCATCTCTGGGTGGGATTTGTTTTGATATTTTTATGATAAAAGAGATGGAAAAATCCTAGTGTCGAACCCTTTGACTCTAGACCTATCCAATTTGGTAGTCCTAAATGTCTTTATAGATGTTGAATTCATTAGAGTATTGAAATGAAACTATCATCCAGCCACCAGTACTATAAGGATGACAGATGGTTCACCACTAGTGGTATTAACAAAGTCTTCCATTATAGAGTGTTTCAACTTGAATAAAAAATCCCTTGCTAAAATAGACTTGTAAAAAAGTGAGGAGGAGTACAATATGTTGAGGAAAACTTATAGGAGTGATGAACTCCCTATGCACATGAAGAAGGGTGAAAATAATAGAAGAATACCTATCTCCTCTTCTTGCATTGAGTCATTTCTTGTAGAAGATTTTCAAATATATTTTAAGAGAACCTACTTTTCCTTGTTTCAAATTCTTGGAATGGATGCTCAAGAGAAGATTCCAATTGGCCTAATGATGATGGTCATGAGGATCGAAAACCCTGAGACAAATATTGAGTATGATTTTGCTTCATTCATTGAGAGAGCATTGCATGAAGGATTTTTGCAAGAGAAGATAAAGCCCCCATCATGTTCAAATGTTACTCTTTGTTGTGTCACCTAATTCTATATTAGAACAGTGATAAATGGACTAGGAGAATTTGTTTGGGAATGGTTGATCAATAGGGTGATCAACTACCTATTCAAAATTGGTGTTATATATGGGACAATAGATGCAAGAGGAGCAACTATGTGATTTTTCATGATGATTTTGTAGTAAGAATTATGTCTTTGCTTGGTCATATATCCCAAGGTTACATACACCAATTCTACAACTATTAAGACCCTTGGCATTGAGGCTAGAGCAAGGGAATATCCACAACATTAGTGATTGGTTCTTTTTGCCAGATGTTATAGTAATAAGAGTATATGGATGTCCTCAATCCCCACATATTTTCCCACGTTTGTTCCTCTCCAGTTGGATTTCTTAGATTTTATGTGGAAAATTTTATGGATGGATAAGGAGGTCATTCATAAATAGAAGAAAGGCATATTATTTCATAACTTGACTATATGTGAAGAATTTTCTATTGGATCTGATACTCTTGAGGAGTTGTAACATTATTCATTTGAAAACAAGATATCCTTTGGAGTCTAGGTTGGAAAGGGTCTTTTACCCCGAAGGCCACATGAATTTTGTGAGGAAAACAATCCTCACTAAGGGTGGGATCACCCATGAGGTTAATTACGAGGAGGATGTGATAAGAAACTACTTGACTCCCCAAGAAGTATTTTAGTGGAGAAGAAAATGGGAGATATTAACAAAATTAGAGGAAGAAAAGAGGAAGACAAACATTGATTTCTTGGGATTTCATATAGATGAAACAGATATCCTCAAGAGGATCAACCTAATGATTGACAATGTTGAGAAATTATATGGTAAATCAATAATACAGTTGGAGAAGCCCACCAAATTGCCTACCAAAAGACCAAGTGGAATTATAATCTCTAAGCCCCCTCCAAACACTACTTCAATGTAATATGCTTCTTTAAAATCACCTCTAGAGAAATCAGGTCCCAAGAGACAAAGGGTACAGAAGCTAAATCCCCTTGTATCATATGAGATAAGCGAAGAGGTTGGAGATACAAAGGAGGTGGCCAGTGTGCTAAAGCACTTAAAAGATGATGTTGAAGTAGATAAACTGCTCCAAAAGAATGAAACTGAAGCACACAAACTAGAGGTGAGGGTGGATATGTATGCATAGGGTGAGCAAGAGATGCATGATGATGAAAGAATGATTACAACCCTCAGATTCATGGAGGATGATGAATTTATCAACACCCTAAAAGTCAAAGGCATTTGGATTAAAATGAAAATGAAAGAGTTTGATGACAGAGTTGAGATAAACAAGATGGGTGTTGAGGAATATCAGCATAATCAAATTGTGGCCCAAACTTTCAATGAATTAAGGATAAATGATGTTGACATTAGTCCACAAGAAGTTAGGAAAATGGTGTTGAAAAAGAAATATCTTGCTTATACGTGGGATGGATTTGAAAAAGATGTTCGTACTTGATCAGGTAAGAAATCAAGAACAACCCATGTTAATGGTTGAGTTTGATTCAGAGGAAGGCATGAGTGAGATAGGATATAATCCAAGAATTGAGACCTTAGCCTTTTGGGATAAGTAGAAAAATATAGAGAAGCAAAAATTGTTGGAAATTGTGCAAAAAATTAGAGGGAGTGCAATGGTCAAGACCCTCAAAGATACCTTGGCTTTAGAAGTAGCTACCATGACTATGCATTCTACTATGTTCACTCGAGCAGTTGTCAAGATTTTGGAGAATAAACTTGTAGAATATGAAAAAGCACAAACGTATATGAATGATGAAGTGAACAAGTTGTTTATAGAGAATGTGAATCTAAAGCGGCAACTAAAAGGGGTAGGCCCTTCTCAAAATATTGAAATGGTAGTGTACCAACCCTCAATCTAAAAGACTGAAGTTGTTTCCACTGATCAAATAGAGGCCTTCAAGCAAGAAATAGAAATCTTAAAGAATTACAATAAGGAGACCAAAAAGGAAGTAAGGAAACAAATATATGGTGCATTAGAAAAATTATTGGAGCATAGAAGCAAGATGGTAATAGACAAGGCAAAAAATGTGCATGAATGTTATACTTCCCTGTCCCAAGCAATAGAATAGATGAAAGCCCATGCTCTCATTTTGGATCCTTTGTTTAAGAAATAGCAACCCATCACACTGAGCGCATTGTGCAAGGTATTACAAAGAAGTGTGGATGCACCTACAACTTTAAAGCCCATAGAGAGGATGATGAAATTGGCAATTGATGAGCCCTAGTATGTGTCAGGGGAGAGCCAAAAGATTGCTACAAGAATAGATTCTTTCCATACAATCAAATAGTGGTTTGTGCCTAGGATTCTTGGTGAAGATGATCAGTTAAAAGATTTCACCAGTTGGAAAAGTGAGTTCAAACAAGTAGTAACAAATTGTAATGCTTGTTTACAAAAAGATCATGATATAAATGTCCATAATTTTAATTTGATGTTGGATGGGATGACTGCACTGGATTCTAGATACTCAAAGCTCATTGTAGAGACTAGAGGATTGTCAGACAGTAGATGGAGAAGTCATGTTGCTAACATATTAGAGATCTAGGAATATAAATGGCCTAATGACTATACGATGTTCAAATGGGAGAAGACATATTTGGCTCCCCCAAAAGAATAGGCCCGGTGTCAGAAATTGTGAAGTACCAAGCATTGAAGATGCTATCATGGAGAGAGTGCCTTTCCAAATTGGAATGATCACAGGTACCTTACGATGACTAATGAACTTTGGTGTCTTGCGAGTGCTTTGGACTTCAACATCTGATTATTTCTCTTCATTTCTTATCTTTCATTACTTTTATGTAATCACATGTAAATAACGATAATTAAGACCTTTTGATTTAGGTAAATGAAAATAATTTTTTTGAAATGAAATTGTTTGAAGCTTGTTGCTTCCCTTATCTATCTATAAAAGGGAAACCAAGACTGAATAAAAAAATCATTAGTAGTGGGATAATTTTTTTAAGAGAAAAGACTTCTAATATGTATTGTAAAATCATTTTGAAGTAGATCAATGGAGAACAAGTTATAATTTGGTGGCTAAAATTTTGGTTTCAGTTATTTGTTGATATTATTGAATAGGATTATGTGGTTGTCTCTAGTTTGATTTTTATTTGTTATTTAGATATGTGTATCAAGTATATGTTTGGTTTTTCAAGGCACATTTGATGTTTCTATGTGATTAATTTGACTAGTTTCTTCAAGTAAGATTTAAAATTCCTTTTAAATAAGTCAGAGTAACCCTGGGAAGTCATTTGGATCGATAAGAAGAGTCACATAATCACTTCATTTCACATTTATACAAGGTATAAAATTTTACAGTGCTAAACAATTGGAGTTATAACCAAAAGGGAAGGCACATATCATTTACATCTTGACTCCATTTCAAATAAAATAAGGCACTACTCAATTTCAATTAAAACAATATTTCACAAAATCCAATTTACATGTTTTAATGAGTTTGTTCTAAAATAAAAAGACCATTCGATGTCCAAAATATTAGATTCAAACTCATATTCCATTGTTGTTCTACTGAATCAAGTTGTTGATTTATACATTATTGTTTATTTCGACTTCAGGAAATGAGGAAAAAGACTTTAAGGCACAAATTAGATGATAGTGATCATAATGCTAAAATTTTACTGACAGATTATGAGCACTTTTGTAGAGAAAATGTGGTCAAGAATAAGGAATATTTATAATGTCCCGGTTTGACAAATAGGCAAGTTGTAAATCCACTAAGTAGTATATTATTTGTTTAATAGTGTTTAATAAAATTTTATAGGCAAGAGCTTTATGCATGTTAGCAAACGAATTGGCCTTTTGGAAAAGATTAATCACTTTGACTCTATTTTACCCTTAATGCACTAGAGCCAATCACTAATAGCTTTGGAAATGTCACAATTGCATTTGTGACTTTCCTCTGAATTAAAGAGGTACAACTCCCTCATATGATCTATCTAATAATATGGTGGCTTTTAACCAAAAAGCGATAAGGTGAAAAACACTAGTTCATAAAAATGACACTAACATGAAAGGAAAAGTAGAAATCCATAAACCAACAACACATAGATTGAAAAGACTTATGACTGTTGTACCAGAAAAGAAGAAATTATACTTCGATAAATGGATGCAATAAAGTATATTTCACATAGAAAATATGCCTCTATTACACGCTCGACACACAGATCAATACGCTAAACACCAAACTCAAATTCATAACACAAAAATTACAAACTATTGCAACATAAAATCGACATAAATGAATAGTGTTCCTTCTTGAAATACAACATAGTGTATATGTGGAGATTGGACCCTCTATCCTTCTCCCTCATCCTAGATATAGTAGTGAATTCCACCCCAAAATGGTTACCAAAACTATTACTAAGATTAGTGGCACTTCTTGTCGTTTGGCCATCTTCTTGAAAATGGCTAAGAGAATATGATCGACTGAAATAATTAAACTGGCAAATGAAAAGACGTTAGGAATGAAAATTTGGTCTTGTTTCACACCAAAAACCATCAAATGATATATCTCACAACCATGGAACTAATGAAGGTTTAAGGAGATACAATATGATCACACGTGTATGTTGTCTAGCAGGGAATGTAGCTTTAAACTAGTTCACATCAATCATTAATCCAAACCAAGTTTCCATCTCATCAAATCGAAGAGAGATATCCCAAATGTCTAACCAACTGTCTATAAATTCAACTAGTGTCACCACACTTCACCATCTAGAAGCTTCCAATATGGTGAGTGTTCAGAGTGATGGAGTATCAACAAATGATTTCATTGTTTTGGAGGAGATCAAATGTAGTCCTCTATTCAGGAATCTATCTGACCAACTGAAAGAATTCTTTGTCATATAGAGTGAGGTAGAAGAGGAAGTCCTTCATAGCATTCTGGGTGAAGCATTCTGAGCCAAGTGCACGTGCATAACACAACCATGTTGGAGCATTTCATGTACATTATCATTAGGACCTCTAGTCACCATGACTGGGGCATGAGAGTGGTGGAGTATTTGGTGGGGCCAAAGTTTTACCACCATGTCAATGTAGCTATTGTTGGGCTCAATCACTATCCAAGTAGCGGGTTAGTGGGTGACACCATCTGCATAGTGTTGGCTCTTCAGAATGAGATTGTGGAAGAAGCCATGACTCTTCTTCGTGCAGGGGTGATGAGGAATGACATGGGTCTCTTTGCCAATTTGGTGATGAGGAATGACATGGGTCTCTTTGCCAATTTTTTGTAGTTTCATGAGAATCTACTATCTCCCACCCAAATTGAATGCCTTCATACTGTGATAGAAGACATTTGAGTGTTGATGTTCACCCTCTGCATTTGAAAAAGAAACCTCTTTTTTTTTGCTATCGATATCAACTTTTTGTAATCAAATCAACAAATTTTGTAATGCAACTATGATGTATATATATGAATAAAAATACCATTTTGATATCACAATGTTCTCGTATGAATGATTTTTGTTGATTATGTTCATATCAAATTCAATGGTATTCATTTCTTTTTCTTGTATAACTGCATTTGTCATTCAAATCTACATTCATTGTTATCTAGTTATTCTTATGAAAAATGTCTTCTGGCAGTAGGGAAGTGGTTTGTAGAACTTACCAAAACACTGCTCAAGTTTCAAATGTCTCCCAAAATCCCACCAAAAAGAAAAACTTGCGAAACAAGTCACCCGACAGTATTTTGACAAGGTTCACGAACCTTTAGTATAGACCGCCTGAGATAAGTAAGGCTTAACAGGTGGTAAGTTACAATGGAACCATAAAACACAAACTACATTCAAAGAATAATAAATAAGTAGTAAAGTGGGAGGTTAGCAAAACTAGTGAAAACCCCACCTAGGTTTGCAATGTAAAGTGAAACATCACTTGGCCTAAAAACTTGTGCAAAATTTTGACTAAAGAAAGGGGAAGTAAGGTGGCATTGAGGAGGGTACCAAAATTAAGGGTAACAGTGGATCTGACTAGGGACAAGGACTACAAAAGATGTAGAAGAACCCAAAAGATGTGGCCAGTCCTATCCATTGGGAACAGAGTCAAAATGAGAAGGAAACCAAAACCCAAAACAAAAAAAACCCAACAAGAAACAAACACACCAAAAATATGACTATTTACAGGGCAGGAAGAACCTGCTAGAAACAAAGGGCAAAAATAAAGGCTTACACAAAACCATTGATAGGTTGAGAGAAGAATGACCCATCCCTAAATAGGCCCTCCTTTGCATAAAGCTTCTGGAGAAAATCGGGAAGGAATATCACCCAAACACAAATGTAGAGAATGAAGAAATTGTCACCATGCAAACCTCTAAAAATCCATTTCTCATCATAGATTTATTTTTGTTGCAAGAAATCTTGCGCTAGACCATCTTTGCTCCTCCACTTATTTTTACTAGGCTTCATTGATTCATGTACCTCCAACCCTTGCGATAAATCCCATGTTTTAACTTCTTCTCTAACACTATGTTTCCCAAATTCACAGACCAACAACTCTACACCATTTCTTTTCTTTTTTGTAGTAACAATGGAAACCTTCTCATCCATGGGTAAGCATTATTCCCTCCCTACTTCTAACATAGGTTGATCAACTGGATCAATGAACAAAATATTATCGTACATTTTAAATTCATCAAAGACAAAAAGGGGTTAGAATTCAAGATTGACCACTTCATTCCATCTTGGGAAGCATCCTATACAAAGTCTTCATTTTCTTCCATATTAAAGCACATAGTTTTATCAGTAGCCTCCTCAAAAATGAAAGTTTCAAATTCTAGAGTGAGAATGGAATCTGGCATTGGATCATTTATACTGATATGAAAGGAAAATGACCCATTCTCAAAATAGAAGGGAAAAGTAACCTGAGGCATAACAGATGACTTCGTCTGTGGTGAAAAGTCTTCCTCATCACTGGACGAACTGAGATCATCTTCAACTTTAGTTAAGGCATTCAAACTGAAGATTTGAGCATCATAATCTTGATCTTCCTCTCTTTCAAGTTGTTGCATGCTACCAAAGACTGTCAGGTTAATATTTTAAGTAATTGGATGAGAAAGTTTCTTTACTTCAAGAATTTTGAGAGGAGGATTAATAGGTAATCTGCAATCAATTTCAAACCTCTTAATATTATCAGATTCCCACTTTCCCACATCTATAAAATCATCCTCAATACTTATCGCTTCCAACTAAGATTTTTCAATCCCTTGGACTGTATCTCTTTTGAGAATCAATTAAATATCAGGATCTAGACCATAAATGAATATGTGAAAATTAATTTCCTCACTTGGCCTTTTAGGAGTAGGAATTTGTTGAAGTTATTTGTTGAAGTGGTACACAAAATCTCTTAGTTTCTCAGCTTTATCCTTCATAATCTAAACAATTTATCACAAGATGGCTACAACATTAGCTGGAGTTTTATAACGCTAGAGAAACTTTTCTCTTAAAATGTTCCATCTTGTGATGCATCCCTTTAACAATCCCCCAAACCATTTAGCTACCTTTTTGACCAAATTGTTGATAAATATTCTTACAAAACCATCCTTGTTTTGAATACCCAGGATTTCAGTCACTATAGTCATAGCCAGGATGTGTTCTCCAGGGTCTTGTGTGTCTTCACCAAAGAATTTTGGAAATTTTTTTCAAGAGCTACTTGGCAGATCATGATACTGTGAAAAGGAAAGGGGGCCAATGTGATTACACCAAATATTCGAGGCCATGGATGATCAGAGTCACCAACTCACAAAGGAGTAAGGATAGGGGGGAAACCCCTGGATTAATCTCTAGGCGGCGGACAAGGAGGTGGTGGGTTTTAAGGGTGATGGAGAGGTTGATTGGGATGATGATTAGGAGGGCAGGGAGGGTTGTCATAGTACATGAACACCAAACTTGGAGGGATCTCGATTACCAATCTAGGTGGGAATTGGGCCCGCTCTTCTTCTTCCAAGACAAGATTTGCTCGCATATAATTTGTTGCACTCCTTCTGTACCTCTAGGCAACCGTACTTAATTGTGAAATGTTGTCTTCTTGTTTCGTCTACATCTAATTCAAATCAGGCTATAATACATGAAATACATTGTTATGTGGAAGTACCATCTCGTTGCATGACACAATGGCAACTTGTTAAATATTACAATTTTTGTCCCTAGTGGAGTCGCCAAAATTGTATTAGTGAACGAATTGGCCTCTTGGAAAAGATTAATAACTTTGAATCTATTTTACCCTTAATCCACTAGAGCCAATCACTAAAAACTCTAGAAATGTTTCAAATGCATTTGTGACTTTCCTCTAAATTAAAGAGGTACAGCTCCCTCGTATGATCTATCTAATAATATGGTGGCTTTTAACTAGAAAGCGATAATTTTGCAAATGCTAGTTCATAAAAATGACACTAACACGGAAGGAAAAGTAAAATGCCATAAAACAACAACACACAGATTGAAAAGACTTATGACTATTGTACCAGGAAAGAAGAAATTATACTGCAATAAATGGACGCAATAAAGTATATTTCACACAAAAAATATGCCTCTATTACACTCTCGACACAAAAATTGATACGCTAAACATCACATTTAAATTCATAACACACAAATTACAAACTACTACAATATAAAATTGGCATAAATGAATAGTGTTCCTTCTTGAAATACGACATAGTGTATCTATTGAGATCGAACCCTCTATCTTTCTTCCTCATCCTAGATATAGCAGTGAATTCCACCCAAAAATAGTTACCAAAACCGTTACTAAAATTAGTGATGCTTCTTGTCATCCAACCATCTTCTTGAAAATGGCTAAGAGAATATGATCGTCTAGAATAATTAAACTGACAAATGAAAAGATGTGAGGCAAGAAAACTTGGTCTTGTTTCAAACCAATGACCGCCGAATGATATATCTCATAGCCATACAGTTAATGAATGTTTAAGGAGATATAATATGATCACACGTGTATTATTTCCAGCAAAGAATGCAATTTTAAAATTGGTTCACATCAACCATTAATACAAACCAAGTTGTTGTCTCATCAAATCGAAGAGAGGTAGCCAAAATTTCTAACCAATCATCTATAAATTCAACCAGTGTCACCACACTTTTCCATCTAGAAGCATCCAATATGGAAAGCATTTAGAGTGATAGAGTATCAACAAATGATTTCATCATTTTGGAGGAGATCAAATGTAGTCCTTTGTTCAGGCATCTGTCTGACCAACTGAAAGAAGCCTTCATCATATAGAGTTAGGTAGGAGAGGAAGTGATTCATATAATTCCGAGTGAAGCATTTTTGAGCCAAGTGCACATGCATAACACTACCATGTTGGAGTGTTTTGTGTACACTATCATTAGGACCTATGGTTTCCGTGACTGGGGCATGAGAGCAGTAGAGCATTTTGTGAGGCTAGAGTTTCACTACTATGTAAATGTAGTTATTGTCGAGATCAATCACTATCCAAGGAGGGGGTTGGTAGGCAACGCCATCTACATAGCATTGGCTCTTCAGAATGAAACTGTGGAAGAGGTCGTGAATCTTCTTTGTGTAGGGGTCATGAGGAACAACATGGGGCTCTTTAACCAATTTCTACAGTCGCATGAGAATCTACTGTCTCTCACCCAAATTGAACACCTTCAAACTATGATATAAGGCATTTGAGTGTTAATGTTCCCCCTCTATGTTTGAAAAAGAAACCTCTTTTTTTTGTTATCGATATCAACTTTTTGTAGTTGAATCAATAAATTTTATAATGCCACTACGATGTGTATATATATATATGAATAAAAACACCATTTTGATATCGCAGTGTTCTTGTATGAATGATTTATGTTGATTATGTTCATATAAAATTTGATGGCATTCATTTCTTTTTCTTGTATAACTGCATTTGTAATTCAAATCTGCATTCACTGTTATTTGGTTATTCTTATGAAAAATATCTTCTAGCAGTAGGGTGGGTGGTTCACAGAACTTAGCAAAACATTGCTCAAGTTTCAAACATCTTTCAAAATCCCACCCAAAAGAAAAAATTTTGAAACAAGTCACCTAACAGTCTTTTGGCAAGGTTCGTGAACCTTTAGTATGGACCACCTAAGATAAGTAAGGCTTAAATGGGAAGTAATTTACAATGGAACCATAAAACACCACCTACATTCAAAGAGTAATAAAGAAGTGGTAAAGTGGGAGGTTAGCAAAACTAGTGAAAACCCCGCCTAGGTTCGCAATGTAAAGTGAAACACTGTTTGGCCTAAAGACTTGTGTAAAAGTTTGACTAAAGAAAGGGGAAGCAAGGTGGCGTTGAGGAGGGTACCAAAATTAAGGGTAACAATGTATATAAGACATAATATGATATATTTTTTATTTTATAGGCAAGAAAAAGAGTGCAAAGAAAATATGGAGAAGAAACAAAAGGAAAGAAAAGATGCAGTGTCGCCAACTCGTAGAATCCAATGCATTTGTGATTCAACAAATACAGTTGGTGAAAAGAAGAGTTGTGATGATGTGTAGCCTAATATAGCACATGGTGATGTGCAGCCTAATATAGCACATGGTGATGTGCATCCTGATATAGCACATGGTGGTGTGCATCATGATGATATCTTCGCACAAAGTCTAAGAGAGATTATTGAAAAACATGAGAGCAAAGGAACATTAAGTCTATAAATGATTTATTCAAGATTAAAGGATGTGTTTGAAGTGAAATCTATGAAGGATGGTATTGATCTACCTACTCATGCCACACCTAATCTGGCCAAGGAGCATGAAGTTTTCATTAATGAAAGTCATGAAGAGAAACCGCTTGCATCTGGTGTGCCTCAGAGTGCACCTATTGCATCTACAACCTTTGATGGAACTAATGGATCAGCCATAAATATTGGTAGTGGTTTAATAGATGTGTCTACTTTTTTCAAAAGACAAAGATTGAGTCAAGATTTGTACATATCTATAGAGAGGAATGCAAAATAAAGAACAATTAGAAGGCAATAAGCCATTCTTGTTTGAGGTATCGAGAGATGGTGAGACCATTGGTCCAAATGCTACAAGGTGGGCCTTTGAGTTGGGTGTAAGATAGGGCCTATTTGGATATTTGCAAATCAAATTTTGTAGAGCGAGATCCACAAAGTGTGGAAAATTTTATACAAAAAATGGAAAATTCTTTTGAGACTACTGGTGGAAAAATCTCTAGAAAATATTACAAGCAAAAGATGAGACTTTTGATGAACAATTTTAGATACAATTGCAGAAAAAAAAGTATGTAGGGAAAAGAGAGGTTAGACTCCACTCTATCTCCCAAATAGTGGAAGGCATTGAAAGAAAGTATTCATTCCAAAGAATATTTGACAAAGAGTAATAGAGGCAAGAGAATAAGAGATAATGTGAGGGCTGGATATACATTTGGCTGAGGTGGGTTGCAGGCCAAATGGGACAAATTTGGTGTAAGTGTATGGATTTTTGGTTTAATTTATGTTGTTTTATTTATTTCAATTTTTTATTGAACTAACTATATGTTGAAATTGACATTATGTTTTAGGTGGAAAGCAATAATAGAGAAGCAGGTGCATAAGATATTTTCAATTATATGGCAGCACTAGATCCTAGTAAATCTAAGAGTAGGATGAAGCAAAAATCTAGATCATCAATAGATATTTCACAACCATATGTTAGACACCTAGTAAGAGCCTCTCTGGATCATGTCAACTGAAATGAAGGGTACCAACATGTAATGAGTTGCATATATGGTCTCACTGAGAAAATTTCGTAGTTGGTTTCCTCCACTAAGCTTATAGTTTTTGCATGGAATAAGCATAATTCCACATATTCAAATGAGGTAAGAGGCTCTATTGATCTCATTTCTTCTTTTTTGAAAATTTTGTATACAAATGCCTCTTAATATATAGATTGAAATATGAGTGTAGGAAAATCCAACCCAGTTTCTTTATTGTTGGAGTGATCCATAAAATGTTCTTTTGGACAAATTTATAGATTGCATTCTTTACTTGACTATTGAATGCTTTGTATATTCTTTTGCATGATGGTTAAACACATGCAAAGAAATTTTATCAAAGTAGCACGAAAACAAAATTTCCTTGATATCAAAAGAGTTGTCGATATTGATAGTAATCATGATGAACTAGACAAGATTTTCCAGCATAGTCATAGTTGTACTGAAGTTGAGGTAATATAATAGTTGTTAGTTATTTGTTCTAGTGGAACCCCTAAAATTCTTTGTGTTCCACTGGTAAAATTTTTCCAAATCTGGTTGATGACCTAGGGCTTAGGGTTTTGCTTATTATCATGCTCTAGGGTTTTTGTGTTGCTAAAACCCTTTCTAAGAAAAATCTTAAGTCTAAAATCCCTTGCAAGCGTTCTACTTTGATGTTGTCTTCCTATCACCGGTTCCCCATCATTCAAGTCATGAATTAAGCCTTCTAAACTGCACTGTTACCAGCCCTTAAGTCCTAGCAATCCTAGTCATTACCTGTCATTTTATTAAAAAATATTACCTTACATTATACGGATTACAAATCCTTGAATATTTGTTATTTGTTCCTAAGTCTAGGTTTAATTTTTCAAGTATCGGTCTAAAGTATCATCCTTAATTTGTATGTCCCTGCTTGTTGTTCACCTTGCAAAGGCCCATCTTTAAGAACTAGCATGTGCACGTGTAGAATTAATG
The DNA here is from genome assembly GCA_007258455.2 of Sequoia sempervirens. Taxonomy (NCBI): domain Eukaryota; kingdom Viridiplantae; phylum Streptophyta; class Pinopsida; order Cupressales; family Cupressaceae; genus Sequoia; species Sequoia sempervirens. Next base: position 671,077,673 of record VDFB02271358.1, read on the forward strand.
ATCTTATGCAAGTCGTTGGATCATCGTGATCAAATCCTAACCGCTCCCTGTGCCCTCAGTTAGTTTTATTTCCTCTCACGGGCTGGCGGGAAAGTGCCACATGTCCTATAGTGGTGTACCTAATGTATTTCAAGGTCAGCAGGTAGTGGGTTGAAATAAATCAACAATGGAGATTGAATGATGTGGTTACACCTAAGAACAAGGAAGCAAGGAACAACTGCATCTTGACCGCTCCCTACCATCCCATGGGAGACCCACCTCTGCCTCCCATCTATCAACGGGGAAGTGGGAGAGTGCCATGTGGATTCATCTGAATGATGAAAGAAACATTAGAAAAGGTGGAAATATTAATGAAATATTTCAACGTAGGGGTATGGGTGGTAAATTTTGTGTTACTAAGAGGGATTTCTAAGCACATGTTTTACAAATGAGAGATATTATAATTTGGGCCATCCATTGTGTTCAAAGTTTATGCACATTGTTGAAGGCTTGAGATGTAAGATGCATGCATGTTTGAGACTCTAGATTAAATATGAGCCCTTCCATGCCTCCCTATTGCTGGAAGCTACACACTAGTTAAGACCTACGCGGAAGCAAGGAAGTTGACACGTGGATTTTCCCAACAATGGTAAGGATGGTGGAGCCCGCGAATGACTTGGATCTTTGGTCCACATGGCTTGTTTCTGATTGGTTGATGCAAGTGGAGGTCTACAGTTAGCTTTTTCCAATGTTTTTGGATACATCTAGATCATCCATAAGTCCATCTCACTGTGCAATCAACGACAAGTATTCAAAGTTGAGTGTGAGGTCGAGTGAACCATTGTGGTTCACGCGAGAAAACCATAATGGTGGAAAAGATGTAGAGCTACTAAATTGGAAGGTTTAAATCCATTAAAACCTATTTTAAAACACAATTGAAGATCATTAAAGGAATTTTGTGCATTCAAGGAGCCTGTGTTGCAATTTTCAAGACTTTTTGACAACGAAATTAGGGTTTTCAAGCAACTATGAAACCAGTAAGTAAAACCACTTCCTTGCCTCTAAAATTGCTTAGAACTTGATAAATTGCATTCGCTCAATTGATCTATCACTGTGGTTTCAGTGTTTATGCATTTCTCTGAAGGTTTGATGTGAATTCAAATAAATTAGCTTGTTTGGATTTACTATTTTCTAAGTCAAACCCGTGCTTAAGTTGTAAATTTCTAATTTGCTGAAAGAAACCTTACTTTATAAACCCTTGAATCATGGCTCCGAAATTAAAAGCATCATCATCCAAGGGAGAAGCCTTTGGCTCAAAAATTCTCGTCAGACCTCAAAGACTTAACCAACCAGTTAAAACCCTCAACCTCTAAAAAACATAAGGTTCAACCACTATTCCAAGGGAAACAAATCTTTGAAGAACTAGTAGATAAGCAATATGCTATCAAGGATGCCACACTACCTTACATTGGGTGGAAAATTTTCAATTACTGGTTTGGGAAAAAGAATTGTGGCATTCCTATGGGTAACCCTTGGAACCTGGATTTGGGAAAAGTAATAGTCTTAAATGTTTATATGGATATGGATTCATTGAAGGCATTAGCTAGGAACTATGATCTAGTCACAAGTACTGTGAGAACTTTTGATGGGAAAGATATGGTGAAGGTGAATAGAGAGGAAATTGCAGAAATTTTCAAACTCACCGAGTGGAATGAGGACATGGTTCCCATTGATGAGAAAAAACTCAGGGCAGAGTATGATAAGGTAAAGCATACATTCAAGATTTAAATAGTACCAAATTATTTGGCCTCTATGGATGGTAGAAAGGTAGTCATGGGTCCTTCAGAAAAGGAACCATATCCCATCAAATATTTTGTGACTTATATCCAAAGGACCTTCTATTCAATTTTCAAAATTATTAGTTATGACCTAGTCACAGGCATACCTAGGACTTGGATGTACATAGCAGCCCACATTCAGCATCCAACATATTGCCCATTGTATGATTATGGAGGGTACTTGTCAGAGAGAATTCATGAGGGTTTGGTTGAATTAAAGAAGGGTAAGGTTGGAGTAAAATTCTCTTGGTAATTATTGTTTATGCATATGTTATTATTCAAAGGTGCTTCATATTTTGGTCAAGATATGACATTGGAACAAAGGAAAGGTAACTTGGAGCTTCCTATGCAATTATAGACTACGGTCCTAAATAAGGATGATAGAAAGTTTGATTATGTGTTTTTCCAAAACTTGTTTGCTTCAGAACTGAGGAGAGTACTAATGATGAACATGCCAAGGATCCCTATAGCCTTTCATGATTTTCTGATGCCTAAGGAAAGGAGGCCAGAACTTGGAGTGGATCACAACTGGGGGGATGTCATCCCTTAGCCTACTTACACTATTTTGATAGTTTATGGTTCAGTTGTTTCAACCCACTTACTACCCAAAGATGTGCCAGAATGGATTGGATTTTTAGTAATATAGCAATTGGGGAATGTGTAAAACATCCACCTAAATGATTAGGGAAAGGGAACATTCTTCCCTTCATATGGTTGCTTTTTTAGATTTTGTAATGATTAAAGGAGGATGGGATCATATAAATGATATTCTTAAACCATTGAATATGAGAAGAGCAACAAGAAGAAACCATGACCCTGAAGGTTTTATGGCATGGTTGAAGATAAGAAATAGGAGCTCAAAGTATATTCATAATTTTTCATTCCCTAAGGATGTCATTAGGAACATTTTTTATTTTCTAAATCAAGAGGACAAAAAAGAAAAATGGATTGCTTTTGATAAATTGCAAAGGAAAATTAGGGAAAAGGATCCATAATTCATTGCCCTTACAGAAATTCCAAATGAAATACAGAGGATTGAATTTTTTTCCAAAACTTTGAGACAATAGTAAGGCATTTAGAAGGTGAGAGATTGGTCTAGGAGAAGGGAAAGGCCATTGTTACAAATGAATAATAGGTGGGGGATACCCCTGTAATGGAAGAAAGGCCATCTCACCATCCACCTGAGCAATAGAAGGTGATTGTTTTTAGAAGAAAGAAAAATAAGGCTAAGGGAAAGGATACAACTACTACCCCTTCTCAACCAGAGAAGCAAAGGAGTCCCTTTCTAGTACCCCAAATGCCACCACTTTCTCCTCCTAGGTCATTTGGACCTGAATTCATTGATATTGATTCTCCATTGAGACAAGCCTCACCACCAAAGGAGCCACCTAAAAAGAAACAAAAGGTTCAATTAGCTAGCTTGGTGGACTATGAGGAGGACTCTGATGAAGAAATTTTAGTCACTGAGGAAGAAATGAGACAAGGAATTACATCTCCACCAAGGGAGATTGTGCCAGAACATCTTGGTTTGAGACTAAGCAAGGTTGACCTCACTCGCTTAAATAGCCAAAATGATGTGAGAGAAGAAGTATGCAATAAATTCATGGATGATTATTCTTTTGTACAATCTAAGGCCTTCATGGAATTTTTTTGGAGGGAAAAGAAAGATGAATTTGTGGATAAAGTTGAAAAGAAAAAGAGACTTCACCCTAAATTACCCAATGCAATCATAAAATCATAGGTAATAAAAGAAATGAAAGAGAAGTATCAAAAGGTAACTACAACTGAGGGTAGAGAATTGGTTAGAAAAAGTGGCATTATTTTATTTCCCAAATGGGATTTGGCCTCTCTATAATTCATAGGAGGAAGCTACAATTGAACTACAAGGATCTGCATTCAGTGAGCAATGGGATACACTGGCCATCTGGGCCTTAGCCCCCAACACAAAAAAGCCTAAAATTGTAGAGCCTGTTGTAGATTATACGGGAGGCTTGATAATAAAGAGAGTGTCAAGCACCTCTGCAATTGAGGCAACAACAATGTCAGTAAATGTTGCTCAATTTACAAAGGAAATAGTGGAATTTGTTACAGCTGAGAAGGAACGGTTTAGAAAGAAATATAATGATTTTTTGGTTGATTATGGAAAGAATCAACAACAAACAATGCAGTTACAAACATAATTGTCATTATTAAAAGATAAATTATAAAAATTTGCAATCAAGAGAGCCAAAAGAAACTAACACTGCCTCATCTTCTACTTCACATGAACCAACACTTGTTGTTTCCACACCTCCAACAAGTTCTTCATGGGAAATTATGCCCTACAATTTGGGAATTGTTCCCATTTCAATTGAAGATCCTAGCATATCAAAGGAACCAAAGGAAGAAGAGGTCAGTAGGGAAGAACTACTTCAAATGGAGAGGCAAAGTCTCCTGCTATGAAGAAAAAAGAACAAAAGAAAAATTCTAAGTCTGAAAAGAAGGATGCTAAGCCTAAAGCTGAAACAACAAGTGAGTAGCAGAAGGAGAGAAATACAGAACAAGGTATGATTCCAATTGATTTTCCCAAGTACACTCCTATTGATATTTTTTAGCTACTTATTCATGTAAAAGTTTAAGTTCCTTGCTTGAAATGATGAGAATTGATGAGCATAAAAAAAAAGGTAGTAGCCCTTATCAATGGTGCTACTACAACATGTAATGAGCCAATGGTGTCTACTCCACCCAGAGTGAGTCAAAAATAAAAGAAAGAGAAAGAGGTTGAGGGAGGAATCAATGAGATCCCTCACATTTTTCTAGGAAATTTAGTGATGACCTATCCTAGAAACATAGATCCATTTTTTCTAACACTGATTATTGATGGAAACTTCTTGAAGAAATGTGTGATTGATTCATGAGCATCAAACAATATAATTCCAGCTAAGATTGTGGAAGCAATGGGATTAAAATTTGATAGTACCCATGGAAAATGTTATGCTATAGACTCAAGGGAAGTCCCTGTAACTGGTGTAATAAATGAGCTTCCCTATAGACAGCTAGTTGCATTCCCAAAAAAGAGTTCAAAATGAGTGTGGTTTTAGTAGATATCCCACCCAACTATGGAATGCTATTGTCTAGAAAGTGGAGTGCTTCCATGGGGGGTAGCATGCAATGTGATATGTCTTATGCTACCTTCCCAATTGATGGAAAGGATGTCAAAGTGGTAAGAGAATCAAAGGTACCACACATGATTGAGCATGCTCCTAAGGATGATATAGTTCATTTTATAGATACTAAAATCAATGAGTTTAAAGTGGAAGAGTTACCAAGAGGAAGTGGTAGGCGGGTTGCACTCATTGATAATGAGGTTACAAGATTATCTGATAAGGATGGCCTTTGGAAGATGTATTTTGATGGTGCAAGTTGCAAAGAAGGGTTAGGTGCAGGTATATTGCTAGTTTCACCTAGTGACAACACACTTAAGTTTTATTTCACATTGTCTTTTGTTTGCATAAATAATGTGGTAGAGTGTAAGGCATTGTTAATGGGATTGAGGCTAAAATAAAAAAATGGGATAAAGAAACTAATGGTGATAGATGATTTTGAATTAGTAATATCCCAAGTTAGATCCAAATATGCATGTAAAAATAAGAGATTAAAGCAATACAAAAATGTTGTATGGAATTCTATTGAACAATTTGATGCATTTGGAATTGACTAGATGGAAGGAGGTCAAAACATAGTGGCAAATTTGCTTGCAAACATTGCACTTAGTGTTGATGACATAACGTTTGTTGGTATCACCAAGGTTGAGGTACAAGCAAGGCCATCAATCCCTGATAATGTGCACAAATGACAAGCCTTCAATGATGATGAAGACATCTTGAGGTTTTCAAAGTGTGTTGATGAGTATGAGAATCAGGAGATTGACTTTGTAGCTTTTGTTGAAAACATAGATGGTAAGGATATAGTATTTGGTAATGAATTCATTCAGTTGAAGACAAATAAGATCCCCAAAGGTCTTGTGGCATTAGAAAGAGTTTTTGATAATCAGGACAAAAGCAACACCAAAACGACTGCTACCCATCTAGAGGACCTATAAGAAGTAAACTTGGGGATTGAAAATTCCCCTAAAAAGGTTTATGTGGGCAAGAAGATGAAGCCCAAGATCAAGGAAATGTTGATTGCCTTATTAAGAAAATATAGAAATTTCTTTGCTTGGTCATATCATAACCTGAAAGCATATAGGGAGGAACTTTTCCAACATGATATTCCCCTAAAGGAAGATGCCAAGCCTTTTAGGCAGAAGAAAAGACCCATTAATCGAACCTTAGCTCCAAAAATGCAAGATGAGTTGGTCAAGTTAAGGGATGCTGGCATTATAAAGCCTATTAGGCACTCCTCTTGGGTGTCTAACTTAGTGCTAGTCAGAAAGAAAAATGGGGACATAAGATTGTGTGTTGACTTCAGAAATTTGAACATATCATCATTAAAGGATAATTATCCATTACAAAATATGGAAGCCATGTTACAAAAGTTGACTAGTTGTGAACTATTTTCTATGATGGATGGTTTTTCTAGTTATAATCAGGTCAAAGTAAAGGATTCTAAGTAGTACAAGATTGCATTTAAAACTCCATGGGGCACTTATGTGTATGTATGAATGCCATTTGGCTTGACCAATGTAGGTGCTACTTTTCAAAGGGCTATGTATGTAGCCTTTTCTGATTTCATTGATTTGTTTTTGGCAATCTACCAGGATGATTTAACTGCTTACTCCAAGAAAGAAGAAGATATTGTATGCACTTGGAGAAGATCTTCATCAAGGACCTAGAATGTGGCATCTCACTCAACCCAAATAAGTGTGCCTTTGGAGTCACTGAAGGAAAGTTGTTGGGACATATTGTGTCCAAAGAAGGTGTGATAATTGACCCTAAGAGGGTAGCTTCCATTGACAAGATTCCCCAACCAAATAATGTAAAGGGAATCCAACCATTCTTTGGTAAAATTAACTTCTTAAGAAGTTTTATTACAAATTTTGTTGAGATTACTCACCTAATATCCAAGATGCTAAAGAAGGGTGAGAAGGAGGAGTGGACTGAAGAGCCAAGTGAGGCTTTTCAAGCAATCAAACAAGCAATCAAGGAGGCTCCAGTCTTGAGGACTCCTAATTAATCCAAACCACTACAAATCTTCTCATTTGCATCATTTCACACCATTTCTATAGTGTTGTTACAAAAGAATCAAGAGGGTTTTGAACAACCTATTGCTTTCTTTAGCAAATCACTTCAAGCTGAAAAATTAAAGTATGATTTGATGGAGAAACAAGCATATGCTCTTGTTAAAGTTGTAAATAACTTCAAGACTTATCTAGTAGGGGAAACAATCACTACTTATGTTCCAAGTGTAGTTGTGAAAGACATATTTACCTAGCAAGAGGTCACGAGCAGAAGATGCAAATGGATAAACATAATTGAAAAATTTAATATTGGCATCCAAATCACCAAATTGGTGAGAGGTCAGGGATTGGATAAGCTAATGGTTGAAGTAAACCTAGATGTAAATCAGATAAATCTTGAAGATGATTTTGATAGATCATGCATTTTTGGCATGAAAGGTTTTGATTGGTATAAGAATGTCATCTACTAGCAAAAAATGAAATGCCCTAAAGGGTTAACTAAAAATGAAAAAAGAAATCTCAAGTTACATGCCATCAAGTATGTGATCATAAAGGGTCAACTATGGTGGAGAAACCTAGAAGGTGTTATGTTAAAGTGTGTTGATAAAGACAAGGCTTTTGAATTTTTGAATGAAATGCATAGTGGTGTATGTGGTGGAAACTACATGGCTAAAACCACTACTCATAAAGTTTTAAGAGTTGTATTATAGTGGCCTACAGTCTTTAAAGATGCACACAAATTCGTAAGAGCATGTGATGCATGCCAAAGCTTCTTTGGGAATTTCAAATTCTCAGGCAATTTTCCCCTTAGACTAGTTATAGTCCAAGCACTGTTTCAACAATGGGGCATAGACTTCATTAGAGAGAAATATGATAAGTATAGTGGAGGCCATTCATGGATTATTGTGGCCATAGACTACTTTACAAAGTGGGTGGAAGCCATTCCAACAAAAAGAGAGACAAGAAAAGTAGTCATATATTTCTTGATGGATAATATATTGACCAAGTTTGGAGTACCTGAAAAAATTATTTTAGATAATGCAATGTGCTTCAGATATGAGGAATTCACATATTTTCGCTCAAAACATGGGATTCAGATGTCTTACTCTTCACCATACCACCCTCAAGGTAATGGCTAAGCAGATTCAAGCAACAAAAGCTTGATGAAAAATATCAAGACGATCCTTGAGAAGAACAAGAGAGCCTGGGATTCTAAGTTGAAGTTAGCACTATGGGTAGATAGAGTGAATGCCAAGAAATCCATTGGTTATGCACCTTTTGACTTAGTATATGGCATTGCGGCTAGGTTACTTCAAAACAACCTCATGAAGATGTATAAGTTTTTCCAATAGTATGATGAAGACACATGTGATGAGATGTAGCATAGGATTGATGCATTGATGGAAGTAGATGAAACAAGTAGAGATGCTCAAAAAAGAAATATTAAATTGCAACTGCATTCAACAACCTGCATGAAAAGAAATCATCCTCAAGAAAATTTCAAGTAGGAGACATGGTGTTTATGTGGAATGCAAGATCTGAGGATAGGTAAAACATGGAAAGTTTGAGGCATTGTGGCTTGGTCCTTATTTGATCAGCAACACTCATGGTGAAGATTTATATTTCCTACAAGATTTAACATGTGCACTTCTTGAGCTACCAATACATGGACAGCTCTTGAAGCCATATTTCTCTTGAAATATGCTCTCTCCCATGTAAATTGTAGGTTCTATATATTCTGTTCATAGGTGTGTTTTCTTTGGTTGGGTCTGGTCTAGTTTTGACTACCTAATCTAGGTAGTTTCTTGGTTTTGGTTCACTGTGATTGGTCTACTTCAACTCAATATTCTAGGATCTTGCTTTGTTCTGGAAGAACAAATATCCCCAACAGGAGCCACTGGTGGAACCCCTAAAATTCTTTGCATTTCACTGGTAAAATTTTGCAAAATCTAGTTGTTCTCATGACTTAGGGCTTAGGGTTTCACTTATTATCATGCTCTAGGGTTTTTGTGTTGCTAAAACCCATTCTAAGAAAAATATTAAGTCTGAAATCCCTTGCAAGCATTCTAATTTGATATTTACTTCTTGTCACCGGTTCTTGATCATTCAAGTCGCGACTTAAGCCTTCTAACTTGTCTTATTACCATCTCTTAAGTCCTAGCAATCCTGATCGTTACTTGTCATTTTATTAAAAAATATTACCTTGCGTTATATGGGTTGAAAATCCTTGAATATTTGTTATTTGGTGCTAAGTTTGGGTTTAATTTTTCAAGTATCGGTCTAAAGTTTCATCCTTAAGTTTTATGACCTTGCCTGTCGTTCACCTAGCAAAGGCCCCTCTTTAAGAACTAACATGTGCACATGCAAAAATAACAATCTTATGCAGGTCGTTGGATCACCAGGATCAAATCCTGACCACTCCTTGCACCCCCGCTCAATTTTATTTCCTATTAAAATAATCTCATGGGCTGGCTGGCGAGCACCATGTGTCCTTCTGCAATGGTGGTCCTAATGTCTTTGAAGGTTAGTAGGAGGTGGGTTGAAATAGATCAATGGTGGAGATTTGATTGATATAACTGACCAAGCATGATGTTTTCTGTAACACCCCTAAGAGGCTCTCCTTCTACAAAAACAACAACATCCAAAAGGATATCCATAGTCTCCTCAAATGAACATCTCATCATTGGCCTTGTATCATTACAATTGATACCATGTCGAGTAATATCCATCAAATGACCTTTATATGTCATTGTGTCACATAGAATAGATAAATTCCTATAGTTCACATATGACCCATCAAAAGATATCACAACTCGAAGCTCATCCAGAAGAGATTTTCTTAGAGCCTCTATTCCAAGAACTTCAATAACCTCAATCAAATGATTACTTGTTTTCCTTGTAGGTTCCACATCTTTGTGGCACATGAATGCTAACATATTGACACCTTTTGTATCTAACATCCATTTTGTATCAAATAGCAGGAAGCTAATTTTTGTTTAATATGTCAGGTGCATGGTCTCAAGTTTCCTATCATCATTTTCTAGTTTCTTATAATTATTTATCAAATGTTTATCTTTGTGTTATCGAATGTTTTATATCTCAATATAATGTGTATATTTTTTGTTTTTGCAAAAATGTATTGATAAACTCCAAGAGGGGATAAAGTTGGGGTGTTGGATCCGTTTGGTGGTGTTGTGCGCATTGGGAAAATTCACTCACTATCTATTAGACATGGAGTCAAATTGAAAGGAATAGGAGATGCAAATGTAAATATTTTAAAGGTCACAAGTAATATACCCCTTTCTTATGAAGATAAAATAGATGTAGTTGTTCATTTGAAAGAGAGAGAAGGAACCTTCACATGGTGGACACTAAAATATTTGTAAAAAGTGGCATAGTTGATGTTTATCATGACTAGTTGTTGGACAGCTTGGCCCACTGCTTTATGCAATAGTTTGAATGTGTTGTTCAAGGATCTTTATCATTGTGCATTTTCAAGAGTTGGAAACTCTTAGAATTTGACATTTTTTATATTATATATATATATGTATGAACATCTTACAATTCATCAAAATTGCATTATATTTTTTTATTGCAGATTACCTTTCTTTATCATGATGTTGAATCAATATTTTAACTTCTAGCATGTTGTAGCTTATTTGTATATGTAATATTTTTATTTTCTTTTATGTTTTAATTCAAGTTTAATAATATATTTATTTTTGTATTTTTATTTGCTTTTATGTTTTGATTCAAGTTTAATAATATATTTATTTTTGCATTATACAATTTATGGTATTTAATAAATTATTCATATCATATAAATGAAAATTTACTACTAAACTAGTAGTAAATATAATGATTATGCAATTAATAAACAATGTATCAATATACTACTAGTTGACAGAAATCAGTGAACAAAAAAAATTAAACAAACTACCAAATGATGGCAATTAAAAATTAAAATGACTAAATTTACTACTAATTAATGGAAATCGGTCAATTAAAATGACTAAATATACTACTAATTGACATTAATTAATAATTAAATTGACTAAATATACTACCAGTTGATATAAATCAATGAATAAATATGACTAAATATATGGCTAGTTGGTGGCAAAATAATGATTAAAATGACTAAATATACTACCAATGGACAAAAAACAGTTATTACAAATGACTAAATATACTTCCAATGGACAAAAATCGGTGAATAAAAATTGACTAAATATACTACTAATTGACGAAAATTAATGATTACAATGACTAAATAAATGACTGCCATGACTAAATAAATGACCAGTTAACAACAATCAATGACTAAATTAACAACTAAATATACTACCAAATTGATCAATCAAAACAACCAATAAATGACTAAAAATGGTTTAGTCATAAATTTGGTCGCATTATAAATGACTGGCAATAAACTACTAATGGTAACATGACCAAGCTTAGTCATTTATATGCAATTTTTAGTAGTTTTTTAGTCATTTATTGTTGTTTTTCTACTAGTGAATTAGACCTCTTAGAAAAATCCCTTACTTTAAGATTTACAAACACAACTAGTGGTTGTTGGGTGGTCCAAAAGTGGTGCTATCAGTGGCTAGCTAACAATACCAATAAAATAGGAAATGAATATGGTGATGCCATGATGGTAGTTATGGTTAATAGTTTGTACTTTTTCATTAGTAACAACAACTCTAGTAAAGGGAGGGTGGAGCCCAACCTGTTGGGGAATCAACCCCCTATAGCTAGCCCTATCCAAACACTAGGGGCTTATTGTGAATGGTGTTTAGAATTAAGATCATGTCCACTTAGGTTACAAAGCTAAGGCCCAAATTTTTTAAAAATACTTAGCAACCCCTCTTCCCATTGTACATTGTTAATGCAATACTTGTGCAACAAATATTTTTTAATTTTCTCTCATACCTTACTCATGAGGCAGGTATGGAGTTGGTATGGTGGATCAGAGGAACATATATGAAGGATGGTGGAGTTGGTACCAGCCTCAACTCATGAGGCATGATTTTTTTCCAGTGGGGTTGTATGGTGTAGGAGCACCTACAACCATAATGCAAAGTTTGAATTGGTGACATGCAACAAAATGTAACTAGGTGTGAGTATTGGGGGTCTTGGGGGTGTTAAAGTCCTGTTCATGCTAAATAAGGTCTCAAAGACCATTTTGTTATGTATTGAGGTGTTTGGGAGTTATTGGAGTTCAAATATGAAAAATTGCTCAAAACATGTAATGTTGTCAATAACAAGAAATATTGTCAAATTGTAATTTTAGGAGAATATGAAAAGTCATGGTAGTTAAAAGGTAGGTATGGGAATTGGGAAGTTAGAACTTGGATGGAAAGTGTATAAAAGGCCTCTCAAAGACTTGATCAAGGTTGTTGGAGAAATTTTTGAAGATTTCCCAATAACAAGACAACGTTATTTCTGTGTTTACTTTGTATTTCTAAACTTTTCAAGTCTTGTACAACTTGTACAGACTCTTTTATGGCTTGAAACTCATGATATCCTATTGAATTATGTTTTAACATTCATTTGAATTCATTTTGAGGGTTTAAAAATAATTTTAGAGGAAGATCTCCTAAGTTTTCTGTGACTACCTGGTAAAAACCAGTGAGGGCTTTGTTTGGTGATTACATGTTGTATTAAGCCATTCCTCTTACTTTTTTTCCTGTTTCTCAGAGTAATGGCATGTAATTTGATAGATTTAGATGTCTTCTTGTGTTGGTAGGCTGGGAAGTTGTGTTGGTCAAAGTGGGAAGATCCCCTAGGGCTGGGCAGAGCTATTTTTATGTGAAATTGAGTTGTAAGATGAGGGTTTTGAAAGACTGTTAAGAGTATGGTCTTTGTAAGGGATTATTGAGTGTGTGTAGGCTATATTTGGGGTTTTTGAAGCATTGGTTTGGTCAAGCAAGCCCTGGAGATATGATTTTCAATAGAACCCTAGGTATTTGCTTATAAATGGAGGGTTTGTTGGAACAATATTGAAGAAGCCTTAAACCCATAAATAAATCATTAAAAATGATGTTTTGTCACATGCTTATTGACTGTTTGATGTGTTTTTGTGAAGGAAAGTTGAAAAGGAGGGACCTCCTTTGTAAAAGTGGGCTAATTGAGTAGCCTTTTATAGGGGCAGTTTGTTGTTTCTCAATGTTGGCACAAATAAACCTATTGAGATCTTTTAGGAAAATGTTTTGGGATATGTGAAAAATTAAATTTGATGTTTGGTTGGCCATTGTATGGCATTCTCTAAAAAAATAAGTTCATTTGTTGTATTTGAGGGCTAGAAGCCTCTTGTGAGTGGGATTGGAAAGCTGGGTGATTTGTGATTTGAGGGTTGATGTCCTATTGAAGTCTGATCATTTTGAGTATTAACCACCTTGTATTGCATCAAAGTGGTATCAGAGCACAGGGACAAGATTCCTTGTGGTTGGTTTTTACAGGTTTGAAGAAGAAGGTGAAGAGTCAAGGTTGTAAGGATGCCTCCAAAAGGTGTTGGTGTTGCTAGAGAGTTGTAGGACTTGAAAGAGAAGCATGCTAAGCTTTTGGAGTCGCATAATGTAGTGTTGGAAAGGCTTGCTACCTTGGAGACAAAGAAAATGAGAGATGAAAATAAAGAGAGTGAAAGAGAAGAAGATGAAGAAGAATATGAGGATGTCGATGAAGAACTAGAACCTGAAGATCAGAGGATGGTAAAGATGCTTAAAGCAGTGAAAGGTGATTCTACCAAGGTAAAATTTGATCTTCCTGTGTATGGTGGTAATTTAAATGAAGAATAATTGCTTGATTGGATTGTTGCTATGGATAATTACTTTGAAAGTGAAGATATTTCAGAAGAACAAATGGTGAAGGTGGCAAAAACAAAGCTAAAAGGACACACTCTTCTATGATGGGACTATGAACAAGTAGAGAGAAGAAATCAAGGAAAATCAAGGATTACTTCATGGGACAAGATGGTGCAAAAACTGAAAGGTAAGTTTCTTCCAAAGGATTATGAAGTTTAGTTGTATAAAAAGTTGCAAGGATTGAAACAAAAGGATCAAGATGTTAAGGCATACACTGAAAAATTCTACAAACTAAGCATAAGGTCTAGAAGGGATGAGGATGAGGCTGAAAAGGTGGCTAGATATCTAGGTGGTTTGAGATTTAATATACAAGATGAACTTGTTGTTGCTAACCCGAAATCTGTTGAAGAGTGTTTTCAATTAGCAATTAGGGTGGAGGAAAAGCTTAAAAGAAGGAAAGAAAAAGCAGTTAGAGGAAGAAGTGGTACTAGTGCAAGAGGAAGAGGAGTAATTTCTACATCAAAGTAGCCATTGGAAGAACAAGAAGGATTAAATAAAGGTAAAGAGCAAGGTGTTGATACTAGAGGAGGTTTTAGAGATAGAGGAAGGTTTAGTGTTGGGAGAAGTTTTAATGATTTTGCAAAGAGATGTTACACATGCAATGAATATGGTCATCCATCTTGGAAATGTCCTGAAAGGGTTGGTAGTTCATCTAGTGGTCAAAAAAGGATTGATAGGAGAGCACAACTGGTCCAAGAAGAAGAGTGTGAAAGCAATCATTCTACAAGTTTGAGAGCTACTCTTGAAACAGGGGAAATGTTGATGATGAGAAAGACAGTGTTGAAGGAAGCCAAAGAGGTAGAACCATTACAAAGAAAGAGGCTCTTCAAGACTACATGTAAGTGCAAAAATAAGGTATGAAAAATTGTGATTGATTCTAGTTCAATAGAGAACATGGTGTCTAGTGAGATGGTAAGAAAATTAAATTAGAAAAGAGTACCTCATGAATTGCCTTATAAAGTTTCATGGTTAAGTGATGGACAATCTTTGTTGGTGAATGAAAAAGTTGTGGTAGATTTCCAGATTGGAGGTTATAGAGATAGTGTTGTTTGTGATATCCTTCCTATGGATTGTTGTCACCTACTCCTAGGTAGACCTTGGCAATATGATAGATGAGCTTTGTATGATGGCATAGAGAATACTTACACAATAGTGAAAGATGGATGCAAGTTTGTTTTAACTCCTTTAGTGGAAGATGAGAAAGGTAAGGAAAAGGTAATCATGTGTGGCAAGAAAGAGTTGATAAATGTTGTGCAGGAAGATAGGAATATTGATGTTGCAATCAGGCCTAAGACTGAGAACACAGGGATAGTAGGTATAAAGGTTGACACAAGAGTAAAGAAGGTAATGGCAGTGAATTTTTGTGAAAGGATTGTGGTGGGGACCATAGAGTGTCCTATAATTAAAAACAAGGTGGAGAAAAAAACCAGATGTGCAGGTACATGAGTACAAAGGTCTAATAAGACAATGACAAGGCAAGTTAATGGGCCAGTAAGTGAAAGACATGAAGAATAGGGCAGTAAGAATAGTTGTAAGCAAGGAAGAGACTTAGGGAAGAAAATAGTGCAAGAGGTTACTAACCATTGTTTGTGTGTAGGTGTAAATGAAGGAAATCGAGCAATTTTTGAACAAAGAGTGGATAGAGGGCAGACATCAAGTCTGAGCCTAAAGGCACAGTCACTTTCAAGTGTAAACACAGTCAAAAGTGCAGGGAAGTTTGAAGCACAATGCATGGAACAATGGAAGGAGATTATGGATTAGAGGAACATGTATGAAGGATGGTGGAGTTGGTACCAGCCTCAACTCATGATGCATGAGTTTTTTCTAGTGGGGTTGTATGGTGCAGGAGCACCTACAACCATAATGCAAAGTTTGAATTGGTGACATGCAACAAAATGTAACTAGGTGTGAGTAATGGGGGTATTGGGGGTGTTAAAGTATTTTTTATGCTAAATAAGGTCTCAAAGACCATTTTTTTATCTATTGAGGTGTTTGGGAGTTATTGGAGTTCAAATATGAAAAATTGCTCAAAACATGTAATGTTGTCAATAATAAGAAATGTTGTCAAATTGCAATTTTAGGAGACTATGAAAATTCATGGTAGTTTAAAAGGAAGGTATGGGCATTGGGATGTTAGAACTTGGATGGAAACTGTATAAAATGCCTCTCAAAGGCTCGATCAAGGTTGTTGGAGAAAGTATTGAAGATTTCCCAATAAGAAGACAATGTTATTTCTGTGTTTACTCTATATTTCTAAACTTTTCAAGTTTTGTACAACTCGTATAGAATCTTTTATGGTTTGAAAATTATGGTATCCTATTGAATTATGTTTTAACATTCATTTGAATTCATTTTGAGGGTTTAACAATAATTTTAGAGGAAGATCTCCTAAGTTTTTTGTGACTGCCTGGTAAAAACCAGTGAGGGCTCTGTTTGGTGATTACATGATGTATTAGGCCATTCCTCTTCTTTTTTTCCTATTTCTCAGAGGAATGGCATGTAATTTGATAGAGTTATATGTTTTCTTGTGTTGGTAGGATGGGAAGTTGTGTTGGTCAAAGTGGGAAGATGCCCTATGGCTGGGCAGAGCCATTTTTATGTGAAATTGAGTTATAAGATGAGGGTTTTGAAAGAATGTTAAGAGTATGGTCTTTGTAAGGGATTATTGAGTGTGTGCAGGCTATATGTGGGGTTTTTGAAGCATTGGTTTTTTTTAGCAAGCCTTGGAGATATGATTATCAATAGAACCCTAGGTATTTGCTTATAAATGGAGGGTTTGTTGGAACAGTATTGAAGAAGCCTTAAACCTGGAAATAAATTATGAAAATTGATGTTTTGTCACATGCTTGTTGTCTATTTGATGTTTTTTTTTAAGGAAAGTTGAAAAGGAGGGACCTCCTTTGTAAAAGTGGGCTAATTGAGTAGCCTTTTGCAGGGGCAGTTTATTGTTTCTCAATGTTGGCACAAAGAAACCTATTGAGATCTTTTAGGGAAATGTTTTAGGATCTATGACAAATAAAATTTTATGTTTGGTTGGCCATTGTACGACCTCTAAAAAAATAAAGTCCATTTGTTGTGTTTGAGGGCCAAAAGCCTCTTGTGAGTGGGTTTGGAAGGTTGGGTGATTTGTGATTTGAGGGTTGATGTCCTGTTGAAGTCTGATCATTTTGAGTCTGATTGTGAGTATTAACCACCCTGTATTGCATGAGAGAGTTGAATGCACCTTCATTGTCCTGATCCCTAAGTCTACTAATTCTAATAGCTTTGGTGAGTATTGTCCGATTAGTTTATGCAACTCCGTTTATAATTTTTTTTTTAAGGTGCTTGCCTCTAGACTGCAAAAGTGCCTTCCAGACAGGTGATATCTAAATGGAAAAGTGGCTTTGTCAAGGGTCGTCAGATCTTGAACTCTTTTATTACTGTGCATGAACTTTCTCATTCTATTAATACTTCTAAGAAGTCGAGATTCTTCCTGAAATTGGACCTTCTTAAAGCTTATGATAGGGTAAATTGAATATTTCTGTTGGAGGTGCTGGAAAGTTTTGGTTTTTGTCAGAAGTTTCTTCAACTTTTTGATCAGCTCATCTCTACTTTGTCTTTTGTTGTGCTAGTGAATGGTTCTCCCTCCCCTTTTTTTTGGAGCTCGTGTGGTCTTAGATAGGGAGATCCAATCTCTCTGTTGCTTTTCATCTTGATGGCGGAAGCTCTTGGTAGAAATATTCAGAAGGCTTTATCAACCAGGTCATTGAAGGGCCTTTCTCCTTCTTCTAGAGGTGATCCCATTACCCATCAACAATTTGTTGATGACACTATTCTAAAGGGTGAATCCTCTGTTCATGAAGTCAGATCTGTGAAGGGGATGATTGAGGCTTACGAGAAGGCATCTGGTCAATAGATTAATCTTCCCAAGAGTCAATTTTCTTTCCTTAACACTCCTGAAGATTTGCAGTTAAAAATTTCCAAGATTCTATCGTGCAATAGGGGTGAGATCCTATCTATTTACTTGGGGCTTCCTTTATGTATCTCTAAGATCCTAGAATCCTTCTGGTTGGGTTTGTTGGATAAATTTAGTAGAAAGTTGGCAGTTTGGAAAGGGGCGCTTCTCAATCAAGCGGGGAAGTTACAACTCATCTCTTCTACTCTCCAAAATCCACCTTTGTATGCAATGAGTCTCTTTAGAATTCCTATCAAATTTGAAGAGAAAATGGAGCAAATTATGAGGATATTTTTGTAGTCAGGTGTTCAAACCAAATCTAGAATTCCTCTTGTGGCTTGGCATTTGGTGTGTAAACCAAAGAAATGGGTGGGCTTGGCATAAAAAATTTAAAATCTTTCAATAAGGATATGTTGTCGAAGAATGTTTAGATGCTTTTGAATGGGGAAGCAGGATGGGCTTCCATAGCCAGTAATAAGTATTTGTATGGCTTTGGGAGATCCTAGAATTTTTTGACCTCTAATGATGTTCCTTTTGGTTCTTGCTTTTGGAGGAATATTTTTTCGTGCAGGGAATTGATTGCTAATGGTGTTAGATGGTTGTTGGGTGATGGTACCAATATCTCTTTTGGTAGGATGCTTGGTGTGATTTTAAACCTTTAATCAATCTTCCCTGGGATCCTCCCATTGTTCCTTTGTGCAAATGTTTCTTTGGAATTAGGGTGGCTAATTATTTTTTATTAATGGGGAGTGGAAAAACTTCTAGGATTGGGACTCGTCTTTGAAGGTTCTAAAGGAATTCTTGTGCAAGGTTCGTATCCCCATTTTTCCTAGGCCGGATTGGGTTGTTAGGGCTCCCTATGTTAATGGTAAGTTCTCAATGGCTTCTACCCTTGTTAATTCACTGGACAAGCTTGATTATCTTCCTTTCAAGGGGAATTTATGAAATAATAAGTTGATTCCCAAGGTGAATGTCTTCTTCTGGCTATTTATGCAAGGTAAAGTCTTAACACAAGATAATCTCTGTAAAATGGGATTTTCTATTCCTAATAGATGCGCTCTTTGTGAAGCTAATGTTGAGAGTGCTTTCCATATATTTCTTGGGTGTGATTTTTCATCTCTTCTTTGTTGTAAATTTCTTGGTATTTAGAATCTGGATTGGGTCTTCCCGAATTCCCTTGATAAATTTGTTGACCAGTGGAAGTGCCCCTCCACCTCCCCTATTCTTTGATGGATTTGGGATATTATGGCCTCGCATATTGCATGGGGGTTATGGAAAGAATGAAACATCAGAATCTTTTGTGACTCTAAGCTAAAAGATAGCAACCTCTTCATCAAGATTCATCAGGTGATTCTAGATAATTTCATTTCTATTGATTCTGAGTCATCTCGTTATGCCCCTGCAATGTGTCTAGATGGGTATGACCCCTTGGTGATTTCTAATTGGAAGGTAACATCTATTCCTGCTATGAATCCTAAGTCCAGTTTAAATGCTAGATTGAGTACGAAGTGGCAACCACCTCCATCAGGGTGGGTTAAAGTTAATTTTGATGGGGCAGCGAAGGGTAACCTTGGGCTTATAGGATGTCGATGGTGTTGAGGGATGAAAATGGTAGACTCTAAGGTGTGGTGCAACTCCCATTGAGAAATCAGAAAAATCACTGTGTTGAGGTGGAGGTTGTATTTATAAGCATAAAATATGCTATGGACAGAGATTACTCCAAAATATGAGTCGAAGATGATTCTTTAAATATCATCAATTATCTTTGTGGAACTCATCAGTCGAGCTAGAATGTGGATCAATTAATTAAAGATGCTATAATCATGTTAAGTTCTTGCGAAGAGACCAGCATATCTCACATTTTTTGAGAAGGAAACTCATTGGATGATTTTTTTGCCAATGAGGTGGTTAGGTTGAATAAGTATCATGTGTGGGAGGAGGGATCTATCCTTCTCAAGAAATCGAGGATCTTAATGAGAAATGATGGTATGGGTTGAGTTGATGCAGTGATGGTATTTAATCTTTAGTACCATCTCCAGACTCACATGCTTTGTGGGTTTAGTTTGGATTACTGACATTTGGTTGTGCGATTATTGCAAGGGTTTTCTTCTTCTGTTGTTTGTAGACATGGGTGGTGATATAATTAGAATAGAGACACACTCTTGTGTGGGCCTGAGGAAGAAAAAGAAGATATGGAAGATTCTCTGTCACGAGAATTTCACAACTTTTTTAGAAAGGTAGCATGGGCATGACCCAAATTCCTCGGTAGAATTTGTTTCTTGCTAGCATAACTGCAAGCTTCAAATAAAGGGCTTGGTTGTGGAGGTAAATGAGGAGCTGACTGCTATGGTGACTAGGATGTCGACGATTGGCCATAAGTTTTATAAGGACAAGAAGAGCAATGAGGAAGAAATTGCCCAATTTTTCAAAGATGACAAGCAAAAAATATTGATTAGGATGGAGATCTGGGGCTATGAATGAAAGTCCCTCAAGAAGATATGGGAAGATGTTACAGAGGTGATAATGTGCTATGTGACCTTAGAAGGCAGGTTTACTACTATCCTAGGTCACCATTTCATGCTTTTAAACAATTTCAGGCATGGTTTGTTTACCTCTTTTCTATTTTTTCTGCTATCTTCCATGAAAGTTTCTATTTATGCTCATTTAAAAAATAGGAGGGATTCGGTCCTCCATGAAGGTCTCATTCTTTTAATCATGGAGCATGTTAAGGCTCTCCTCCCTACCCCTACTATTAAGGGAAAGGATAAGATTCCAAGTGAAGTTTCTGGTTCATTAGGCTCGAATACCAACATTGCAAATGAAGATGAATTGAATGAAGAGGAGGATGATGGTTCCTTGTCCCCTGTGACTACCTCCTCAAAAAAGAGGAAGAAGGGTAGCCTTAAAAGCAATTGGGAAACTAAGCGCCTTGTTATTTCTGACAGTGAGGATATGGAGGTGGGCTCGGATGATTCCTCTTCTAGGAATGTGGATTTGGTTGTTGGTTAGGGTGAAGCTGAAGGTGGAGGTAATGAGGAGGGTTTCTAGGAAAATGTGTTGGTTACGAAGGCCAAGGATAACCCGAGGAGGGAATCCAAATGCATTGCCAAACTGAAGAACTAGGCCTCCAAAGTTTCTGCAAAGGATTCCAAGGTGATTGGTGAGGAGAAGGTTTTTGGTGAAAAGGTGGTGGAAATAGGTGATTCCCTAGTTAATACCTTGCCCAATGCGGAGCTAGAAGAAGAAATTAAGGGTCAAGATGAGGAGGATGAGGAGAAGAAGAGTGCAAATCCGTAGCCTCTAAAGGTAAATCCCCTTTCTGAGGACTTTTCTTATCTTGATGATAATTCTACCTAAATGTTTGAGTTGTTGGACATGGCTAGGGCTGGGGCCACTAGAAATTTTAAGTTAGCTAAGTGGACTCTTCAAGAGTTTAATAAGATTAACATTAAAATAAGGGTCTTGAAGGAAAACTTGAAGAATGTTCCAAAAGGCTTGGTGTTAGACATTTTGATCGACAAAATTGTGGACCTTGAGGGTTCGTTCCATGATTTCAAATCCCTGTGTGAAGAACGATTGGCTGGTTTTCAAGCCAAGATTTTGAATATGAATGTAGACATAAAGAAGCTTCTCTATGCAAGCCACATTTCAGTGAAAAATAGTGCGGACTCATTGGAATTCTTGTTCAAAAAGATTAGTGAGCTCACGGAGGACCAAGTGTATTTCTCTAAACTAATTGAGAAAGAGCATGCAGCCAAAGGCAAAGGTAAAAAAAGTGCGAAATATGATGGTAAAGGTCTTGTTGTTAGAGGGTCTGTTGAATGGAAAAAGTCCTTTGAAGCTGAGAAGAAAGAGTTGTTGGACATGATTGAAGCACACAGGAGCCAGGAGCTTGAGGTGGCCAACACCTTAAGTAGTATGAAATAGTGTTCCACTCTCTTTTTGACTGTTGTCTATTTTTTGTTGGGTCTTGGTTTTTTTCTTGTTGTTTTGCTATTTTGATGTTGTTGGGTGTTGCTATTAGTTTACCATTTTATCTCTAGTACAACACCCTTTTTGTCTTGATTTTTTTGGTTCTGGTATGCTGCTGGTGTCTTAAGGTAGTTTCTTTTAAGCAACATTTTGTATCTTAAGTTGTAAAGGGTTTCAGGTCCCTTAAAAACTTATTTTTCCTGTATAATCAAACTAAAGTAACCTTATAATAATGGATCTAATAGTAAAATTTTAATTTTATTTATAGTTGGATATTAAAATATGTAAATGAGATCTAATTAAATTGAGATAAAATTAATTAAAATGATCAATAAGAGAAACTATTCATTAGGTTTATAAAATATGATTAATTTTTATTATTTTAATTGTTCAAGATGTTATGAAAAATCAGAAACTAGAATCTAGGAATAGATTAAAAAAAGAGCATAAGATAATGACATTCTAACAATTTTTATCCTTGGGACTAGGTCATGCACCCATTGTTATTTCTTTGGAGATTTTGGTCCCACATGGTTATGATAACTATTTAATTCCATCTTTGTGATCTATAAGACCTATTTGCTTGTGCCTAAAACTATGTTTGAGAAATTGTTGGTGCTAAAATAAATTTTAAGGTCTACTATAAGAAAATGGAATATTGTTGAATTTTTTAATAGAAATAAAATCTCTTGGTATATGTAACAAGATTGAAGACAAGAAAACACATAATGCAATATATTGATGCAATGGAGGCTAAGTAAAATTAGATATACTTGAGACTAAGATTATGATTAATGTTCTAAATGGGGGTGAAATATGTTGTATACTTTAATGTTTTTATGGTATCTCTCCATTAAATTTATTTAGGATGGTGTCATTAAATTTAACATAGGAAAGTAGTACATTAAAAATAAAAAATTGGAAGTTTAGATTGTGATTGCAATTTCCTCTAGGGAACATAGCTATGTGATATCCTTAGTTTAAGGAGGCACAAGCCCTAGAAATCTTGATATGAAGTAATAGAATCATGTTAGAGCAATATTTTCAATATTAAGGTTAGCTAGTATACAAAGAAATCATATATACTTAAGCTATACATTAACAACATCCAGACAAAGTAACATGCAAAATGAGAAAAAAAGAGTACAAGGCATGCACCTTTATCTTATACATAAGTTCAATAATATATTAGTATAAATTAAAATATTTATAATTGAGTTCACCGTTGTCAATGTTTATTTCACCAACAAAAAATGTTATTGAACATGTGAAACATCATTGTAATAGATAGATTTGCATATCCATGTTGTTGAGAAAATGTGTCTCAACCTTGCAATTCCTTAAGGTATTGTTGATACATAAGGTAATGTTTGGCCAACGACAACCGGGGGGGGGGAATGGGGGGGATCCCTCCACCCACAAGGGGTCTGGGGGGGTCATCCCCTCAGATGGGGTCTAGGGGCAACGCGCCCTAGAAAATGCTCGGGGGCAGTGTCACTGAAAGGAAAATTTAATTTATATTTTATTGTTATAAATTTAGACCGTTCATCATTGTGTCTAATATCCGATGGTTGAAATTTTATTAGCTTGACTTTCCCTAGAAGGAAACCCTATTTTATGAGGGAATTGTATTGCAGTTGTGTATTACGATCTATTCTAAGAGTTTGATAGTAGACGTATTGCCTCTGGATCTCTAAGTGGTGTTACTCCTGTGAGAATCTTAGTGTGCAAGTATATTATAATATTTTTAATTTCTGAATAATATATTGGGCAGAGTTTGGAGTGTGGGGTTTTTCTCCTGAAAGGGTTTTCCCCATGTAAATCACTATGTTGTGGTATGCATAATATTTATGTCTATTTTTGTCTAAGTTTTTATAACTATTAAACATCTATAAAAGTTTTGTATTTTTCTCCTCTCAAGATTAGTGTAGGAAGTTGTTATGATACCTTAGATTCCTTACACATATTAATATAATTTATTTTTCTCCCCATTTTAAAAATACTTATTAACAAAAATTACATCATAACATGTGGTACATTCTTGTGCTATGTTTTCCTTCTTTATAAAGCCTTATCCACCCTCATTTTCCCACACTTTCACACATTCCTGGAGACACTTGAAATTATTTTATTTAATCCTCACATTTATTCTACTATTATTCATGATATCATGTACTTGATTCCTACCTTGATATTTGTATTACCCTATCCTAGGCTATTTATATGACCTACAAGAGAAATCATGCATGACACAAATTTGACTTAAAATTGAAAAGACTGAATTTCACCCTTTCCTTATAGATGTTTGGAGTTGACTTGGTAAATTTTTTTGTGATGATCCATTATGTCTTGATATTTAAAAAAAAAAAATTGAATATTAATTCAAATATTCCAATCATTCAAAATCCTAGAACATTCAAGAGGAAAATGTTATCTTGGTGCACTAAAAATAACAATACCTAAATGAGAGTTCCATTCATAAATCACTTTCACTTGTTTGTATTTTCCAACAATTTCCAAAGTTCAATATTCAACCACTCAATGGGGTTGATTGAAGAGAACGTGAACCCTTGCAATCTAAAAATCTTCCTAAGATATTTCTAAATACCACCAATCCTTACACTTCAATAGACAGTAGAAATCACTGTGACTTGGATCACATAAATGTACACAACAATAAATTGGGATAATAAGTCACAAATTATATCTACACAACAAAAAATTGACATATAGATAATTTCACATTTACATTAAATTTAAAATAATTAACATATCCAAAACACCTATTTTTATACCTAGACAATTCAATTTTAAATAACATTAAACTTATTTATTTATCATAGTTTTGGCAACTAAATACTCTCTCCTTCAAATTTAAATTTAAAATTAACATTTAATAATTCTAATATATATCCAATCCTATTATTTAAATTACTTATTCATTAATAACATTATTTAATGAACCTACAATCAACATTATGATTATTATTGACTATAACATAGTAAATATAAATGAAATAAAAAATGTAATATTACAATCAACACTATAAGAAGAAGAAATTGTATTAATTATGAGGGAAACACATAGAATTTATAACCAATTCTTGAATTCTCTTCCCTTATGCATTAACACATTAACATAAACATTATTTTTCCAACCATGAAGAAATGAAAGCTTGATTAACGAATCCCTCTTCATAGGTCATTTTATAGAGGAGTTTATTCTTACCTATTAATAAATGAAGTAATTATATAATTTAAAGTTTTTTTTATCAAAATATTCAGTAAGTTTAAAGGGGTGGATTAATATTAATAAAGTTAAAACTTGGCAGAGATGGAGAAGACTAGAGCAAAAATCTAGCAACAAGAAGTTGTAGGAAGGAGTGGTGAAAAGTTGTAGAATGGTGTGAAACAAAAACTTAGCAGAGAAGAAACTATATTCTCTCCTGTGCATGATTTACTTCCCAAGTATTCTAGAAAATTTCCAAATGTCAACTCCTTGGTGCACCGATATGGAAACCCTATGTATGTTTTCAGCTCAGATTCTTGATTTTACTAGGGATTTGGAGGTTGGGTGTATTCAAAAAATAGAACAAAGAGTGAACCATCTAAAAAGGAAGGATTGTAAAGGTATATGAAAACAAAATCCAAACTAGCAAAGAAAGTGCTTCCTTTGGAATCCAGCAGAGAGGTGGAGTTAATGGAGGATGTTCCCAACTCAAAAGGAGGGTTGAATAAATATAAAATTGCAGATGAAGAAACCCCTTTTCAAAATGGAGAAAAAGAAGAGAATTCAGAGCAAGCAAAATAAGATCAAGGTAAAACCCTATTATTTCAACTCCCTTATGAAATTGTTGAATGCATTTTTAAAAATAAAAAAACATAACTCTTATTGTGCTTTTTAAAGAGGAATCCCTATTGAACTCAATTTATACAAGTGGGCTAAATCGGACTAGGAGAACAAGAGTTGGGACATTGAAATGGTTAGGGGGCTAGGCAAAGACTATGTCTCCTATATGTTTAAGTTTCTTGAGCATGTTCAAGCGATTTTACAATATGGAAAATCGATTATTTTAGGACAAGTCTGTTATCTGGAAGCTTGGAATTTATATTTCCACCCTAAGGACCTTCCCACTCACACTATCTCATGTGGTTGGAATCGCCATTTTTTAATTTAGCCTTTAAACTATTTCTTAAGGATATTGTAGCTCAACTTAGTAAAGTCATATGGTGCAAATAAAGTTTAGATAAATTTTCCAATTTAAGACTTCATTCAAGGGTGTGTGTGGAAATAGATTTGAGAAAAACTCTGCTAGAGAATATTAAAAAAAAATTCCAGGTTTTGAATTGGAACAACCAATAGTATATTTGAACAAGATGAATTCTTTCTTTTTCCCGACAAGGCCATTTGATCTAAGATTTCCCTGTTAGGAAAATCAACTCCTTTATCTCATTCACCAGCTACACCAGTTAACTATGTCAATAAACCAGTACCGCAATTACCATTAGTCCTTAAAAATCCTTCTTCAATTCCATTACAAACTAACACTATTCTTCCTTCTTCTAGCCAACCTACTCCTTTTGATTCTTCATTTGGGTCAAGCATCTTATAAAGATGCTATTATGATTAATGAGTGGAGAATTTTTTAAAAGCTAAAATAACCATGTTATTCCTCTTCTTTTACCCACTCTAATACTAATGAATCATCCCACATTCACTCTCCAAGTTTGTTGAAATCCCTTAGTAGGCCAATTTTTCTTAATTCTGGGCAAAGATCAAGATCTCCACCATTTGTTTCAAATGAAAAATTGAGCAATGAACAAGTGGTTTCTCTCTCAAACTATTTTAGATTCTTGTCACAATAGAATGACAACACATTAATTGGTTCATCATAAAGTGCAATATTTTATAATGGAACGGGAGAGGGTTTTCTCACCCTCATAAAAAAATTGAATTTAAATATACCTCTTTGAAATGGATATCAAATGTGTTATTCTTATAAGAAGTAAAAATCAACAATCTATGCCTAGATGTGACTCTTTTCAATCTTTGGAAAGAAGTGATATTTCTTCACACCTCACATAAATAAGGTAGTGGTGGAGTTATTCCCGGATTGTCTCATTGGATATCCAAACATGTCATTAATAGGAAAGAGGACCGTGCAAATAATTGTGTTTGGGCCCTCTCCTTTATCAATGGACAATATTTAGGTTTCTTCTCTATATGCTCCTAAAAATTCAAAAGAAAGATCTACTCTTTGGGACCGAATTTCTAGAAGTATCCCTAATGTTGATTGGGTGTTGGGAGGGGATTATAATATGGTGGAACATCATGAGGATCACATCTAGTTTAGCTATTTTAAATTCAGCTAGGATGAATTTGAAAATCAGACTTTTTGTCAGAATTTGATTGGTTTAACTGACCCCATTCATAATAAATTCACCATCCATTTCAATTATTTATTTACATGGTCTAAATGTAGAGTAGGAAATGATAGGAAATTGAGTAGATCAGATCAATTTTACCTATCTCATAACATTCATTTGGAAAATTCTCCTCCTGGTTCTTGTGTGCAAGTGGATTATTCAATTACCTTATCTGATTATTTTCCAATCATATGCTCCTTTTGTCTCAAAAAGTTGATCATTCTTCTTAGCTCCCTTTCAAACTTAATACTTCTCACCTAAAAAATACCGAGTGTGTTTCTATTTTTTATGGGAATTTGGAACTCTATTCCTAAACCTCAACAAGGTGAGTTGTGGATTGTTTGGTGGGGTTATTCTTTGAAACAATGTGTTAATTTTCTTCAATCCTTTGGTAGGAGAATGGAATGGGGACATGAGAATAGAGAAAAATATCTCCAAGGGGAACTAGAACATGCTATCTAGAGAACAATTGAGTATTTATCCTCATAATGAAAACATTCAAAATTGTATTGTTGTTATTAAAAATCGGCTACATAAATTGGACAATTATAAAGGGAAAGTTGCTTTGGATCCAAATTTTAGTGGATAAAGGAAGGGAATAATGGATCTAAATTTTTCTTTAACTATCTCAATTATAAACACAAAAAAGAGATAATTTTAGTGCTATAGTGGATGAAAATGGATATCACACAGATAGTACAAAATTATTAGTTTGTTCCATATTTTTTAAGAAAAAATATTTAAAGAGGAATGTAATTGGACATATATTCAATAGACCATGGAAGAAAGTATTCAAGAGTGTATTTCTAACAAGATTGATCCATATTAAAGACTCGTAATCTGCTAGGTTTTCTCTATGTTTTTGTTATGTTTAAAACTCTTTGGTCATGGTGCTTTATCTGTATGGGTTTTAGTATTGTTGTTTTAGTTTTAGATTGGTTTAGTATTTTACCTTATGCTAGTCTTAGTATTACTTGGCAATATGATTTTAAGACTATGTTTAATGGCTGGTAGCTTCTGGTCAATTTTGATGTGGACATGGTTTTTTGGTTTTGATGAGTGGACTATGTGCCCTGATGCAAATCTTGCTACTAGTTTGTATGATTTACTTGATGTTCCTATTGGGTTGCTAACACTATTCTAGTCCTTTGTTGTTTCTGACTAGTTTTTATTTTTCTAATCTATTTTGATGGGTTGTTCTACTTTGTTGTAATCTTTGTATGGGATCAGGGGCCTTCCCTGCTTATCTAATAAAAAACAATGTTGATCCAAAATATAGTAGATTCTTGGATCATATTCTCTCTTTGGAAGAAAGTGAACATGCTCTTATCTCTATGAAATTTAATAAAATTCCTAGTTTTGACGATCTTCCAACTAAATCTTATCAAATACATGTAATCATATTAGAGATAATTTTTGTACATGCTTTATTTAGAATCTCTCTAGAGTGGCTCCTTAGTTTCAAATATCAATGAATGCCTAATAAAAATTATTCCTAAGGTGAAAAATGAGGATGATGTTTTTGATAAGGAAAAACAGGTTTTGAAGGGGCCCCAAAACCCTTTACAATGACAAAAAGCTGCAGGATAAACTAATCAATAAAAACCAGCAGCCCAAAAAACCAAAATGCTAACAAAAGATAAAACAAAAGGAACCTGTCAGCATACAAACAACAAAAAAATTAAAAACCCTACTGATCCAACAAAAAGGAAAACGTTAGCTACAACATGTTATCCAAGACATTCATCGAGGCCATATTCTCCTTAATGACCTCCTCATGCATATCCATAACATCCTTAAGCTCATTGATAGAAACAACAACTCTCTTTTTTGTCTTGCTCCTCGTCCTAAGACATGGCCCAACCTACACATCTTTCTCCAACACTAGAGTAGACTTGTCAAATTTCTCCACTTGGTTCGAACAGTTGATCTCATCAATCACTTTTTCCAAATCACCCAAGTCAAGAAGTTTACTCGTCCAATTAAGGGTTTTCTCATTTAAAACAGAGAGACCCCTAGTTGTGGTCTTCAAAGAGTTATTGCTGATATTAACCATAGTTTTGAAATCCTCTGACATCTTTTCAATTCTTTCCTCAAGACTAGCCACTATGTACTCTAACATTTTAATGACCACCATTTCCAAAGAGGAAATCCTCTCCTCATGAGAAACCCCCAGGCGATCCCCATCAACAACCAACTTATCCAACATAACATTCATAGTTTTAACTTTACCTTTAATGGCCCATTCTTTTTTATTACCACAGAGCATTGCAACACAAACATCCTGCCAGTTTTTCATCTGAATATTGAGCTCCTTAGCCTTAAAAAACAACCACTTCACCAGAGACAACAAATTCCTCGTCCCATCCTTGACCATCTTTTAGAACATATTCATATTCACATCATCCCAATTAATAGGAGGTGGATCATTCAGCAAAAAGTTACCAGGGGCATCAGAACGTTCCATTTTCTACTCTTCATCCTCTTCAACAAGGGATTCCTCAACCTCCACCACTCCCACCTTAATTTTCTCCTTATCAGGAAAATTGGCTAAATCAACTAACACTTCCAACCGCTCCATTTTCACAACTCTTTCAACCAGAGAAAAATCTTGAGAATGCTTGACTAACTCCATCCCCTGCACCTTCATAGGCTCAAGCCCATTCAACAACTCATCCATACTAGCATTGACATCACCACCAGAAACTTTAGAACACAAACCCTCATCTTCAAGAACCTTGAGACCAGTTGCAGAGGAAATATCCACTTTCCTGGGCAAAGGATCCCCAATAGAGACGTTCTCGAAATCATCATTAATAGAAATATTCTCACCACCCTTCCTAGGAGGGCTATCCTTCACACCACCTACGCCAGGAGACAACGAGGGTTTCTCACTAGAACCAAGAGCCACCACCAAAGCTAACTCCATCTTCCTCTT
This sequence comes from Sequoia sempervirens, assembly GCA_007258455.2. Classification (NCBI taxonomy): domain Eukaryota; kingdom Viridiplantae; phylum Streptophyta; class Pinopsida; order Cupressales; family Cupressaceae; genus Sequoia; species Sequoia sempervirens. Next base: position 671,107,785 of record VDFB02271358.1, read on the forward strand.
AGCTGAAATTTTTTCTTTCTTGGAGCCTTTTGATTTCCCCTTCAGAGTCTTTCTCATAGAATTTTCCATGGTTTCCCACAATTCCACATCTATCTCATAGCCCTTGCTCCACTCTTCTGAGTCATATTCCCCTTCCTCAAACCCACCTTCATCCATAAACATTTCCTCAAACTTTGACTCTTCATCCTCAGAACTACCAACCCATTCCGCAACAGAGTTCCTCGTATCATAGCCAGATTTTTTAACAGCCTTCTTACCAGGAGTTTTAGGAGAGACTGAAATTAACTTAAGCTTAATATGAGAAAATAAGAGACTCATAAGACCCTCACGCAAAACCACCTTCTTAGGGTTTTTTCTGTGATCTTCAATACTCTTTTCCATCGAAATTAATAGGTAAAAAGGAAAGGAGACCAACACCTTGTGCCTAAAATGATTCAAAAGAATGAAATGGTAGTTGTAAACAATAGATAATCTACCTTCAAGCGTAAAATAGTGCATTAAGGCCAACACTAGGTCCCTCCATAACGACTTCAAAGACTTACGAGTGTAGCCACCACTCCCAATTTCTCAAAGCTTCTTCTTCTCGTCGAATTTGAAAAAAAATCACAAATTCCTTCTTGGTAGCACCCCTATCTCTGTAGAATTTCCTCCCAGAAACCGCAAGACCAGTGGACTCCGCTATAAAATCCTCATCAATTTTAAACTCCACACCCTTATAATGCAGAGTCCTTCCATTCCAACCTTTCACAAAAAAATCTGTAGCATCAAGGTTCAGACCTTGAATTCTCTAGATGTACTGCGTAACCCCACCCAGCTCCAAATGCTCGCACACAACAGGATTATTATGAAATTCCTCACAATAACTTGATTCAATTCTACAGCAATCTCCACCCATGGCAAAATGAAAAAGTTGCAGAACCCAACGACACCCGAGAGTTAAGAAAATGCAGAATAAACCAGACTCTCCATAAAACAACACAAATTACACCCACAATATGTGTGGGCTTGTCATTCAAGGTACTTCCCTACCTACGCTACCAGACCTTCATAATACAAAAACCAAGGAAATCATAATGAAACTTACAAGCCAAAGGTTCATCTTGCATATCCTGACTACTAATCATAATGAAGAAACTTTCCCCAATAACATCAAACTTAAAAACAAGCCCACTGGTCATCATTGGAAATACATTTAAGATTAAGAGGAAGAGATTCAAACGAACCCCAATCAGCTCTCTCCACCACTCCCACATTGGCAACACCATCAACCAACCTATTAGCTTCATGGAAAACATGTGAGATTTTAATCTCCTCGAACAAATTTAAGATAGAGATAGAATCATTCATAAAATGAGCAATAGACCATGAAGGAGGGCATTTTTTCAAGAGGCTATTTATAACATTAAGAGAGTCCCCCTCCAACCAAAGTTTAGAAACCCCTTTATTTTTAGCCAAAACGAGGCCATGATAGGCCGTAGCTAAAAATGAGGATGATGTTGTTGGTTGATGGACAATTATTCTATTAAACACATCATATAAAATCATTGCAACTAATTTAGCTATTAGAATTAAACTTGTTGTCCAAGGAATTTCGAGAATTGTGAAAACATGATTTATAAAAGGAATATATATACTTGACAATATACTGTTGGCTTGGGAGAATATTGGATGGGACTAACAATCAAGCCAAAATTTTGTGATGGTCAAGTTAAATTTTGATAAAGCATATGATAAAATTTGTTGGTGCTTCATTCTTAAAATGCTATAATGGCTGGGTTTTGGACTAAAAGTTTAGAATCATTTTTAAACGTTGTTCAAATATGCCAATTCCCACTTTATTATCAATAAGGCTATGCCAAACTCCTTTAAGCTATAATGCTTTATAATACATGGATGTCCTTATCTCCCTTTTCATATTTTCTTATAGTTGGTTCCTTGGGATATCTTCTCCAAAAAGCTAATCAGATGAAGCTTATTAAAGGACTTTTTACTCCTCAAAATAAGGTGGTTATTAATTTCCACGTTGTTGATGATTGCATGTTCTTCCTACAAAATTATAAGGAAGATTTAACCAATACCTTGGGCATTTTAAATTTGTATGTATTTATTTCTAATTGCCAACTAGCTCATAGCAAGATTGAATTTTTGATGTCTTAGATTGGCCCTATCCCTCAATGGATTCCTAAACAGTGGAGGAAAAATTAAACATGGGGTGATAATTAGATATCTTAGCATTCCTTTTGGTTTGGGGGCCTCTCTTTTTGAAATGTGGGGTTGGTTTTAAATAGACTAAAGAATAAGTTGTTTAACTTGGACTACAAATTCTTATCTTTAGCAAGTAAGATTTAAGTTTCTAATACAATCTTCATTGCTATGCATGTGTATTACTCATCTTATTGGATGTCATCCAAGAAAGGGTATGGAGAGTTGAACAAAATAATCCATATTTTTGTGTGGTCCAAATGAGATGGTAATGCTGGATTCATTACCTCTTCTTGGTCTCATTGCAATCAACCAAGACATAAAGGTGGTTGGGGAATTATAGAACCTGAAACCCAAGGGATTTGTCTTGCTATAAAATGGATTATTAGAGCTTCTAGTGGATATGAGCCATACAAAAATTTAGTTCATCACCGAATCATGGAAGCTTCAGTTAAGAAGAAGTAGAAAGTTGTTAATTGGCTAGATAAAATGCTCATGTCTCTTTTTTTTAAATCAAAGTTTCGTTTCCTCGTCAATCTATATAGAAATCTTGGAAAATATTTTATAAATTTCTAAAATGGAATGACTCTTCGCAACAACACAGTTTAAGTTTAGCTTCAATATCAATATGGTGGAATAAAATTATTAATTATCGTAATCAACTATTGGCTATCATCTTTCCTAGATGTGCTCATTATTTGTTCAAAAAAGGGGTTTGAAAATCTAAAGATATTTGAGATTTGAATATACTTGATTAGGCCTCATGAATTAATGTAAAATATAATTATGGGTTGAACAATAAATATAGAGTTCTTTATTTTTGTTCAATAATTAGTTCCTTTTGATCTTTCTATAAAATTTTATACTCCAAGGGAATGTAACTTTTTTTAAGGATTGGAAATGGTTGTCTTTCAGTCATTTTAATTATTTTCCTTTAAATAAGGTTTATTTTTAGATCCTTCCTAGTTGGCCTCTTACTCCTCATCTGAATCCTAAATGGGAATGCAAATTTAGCTCCAAATTTTGGACCAAAATGAGTGCTCAAATATGGAAATCTAAAGTTGATTTTGATATTGAAGTGTTGGCTTGGAAAATATTACATTGCAAGCTACCTATTGAGGATAGATTGAGATGTATTATTATGGTTCAACCAACCAATTGTCTTTTTTTTTAAAGTGTTGAAATTTTGAAACATATCTTTTGGGATTGCTTACTTGTTAAGAAGAAATGGTCTATTGTGTTTAGAGACTTTTTTTGTAATTTTTGATCATGATCTAAATTGGGAAGACATTATTTTTGGTTTTGCTATGCAAAATGATGTGATTATTGATTTTTTTGATAAGTTATTTTAAAGCATATATGGAAATATAGATGTTTTATTATGTTTTCTAACAACTATCATCAAGTAATTGGTATTCTAAGGCTCTACTTTGACATATTTCTTCAGGTGGCTATTCTTTTTTCATAGATCCAAGTATTATACAAGAAGAATGTGAAAGTCATGCACCAGCTTCAACAAATTAAGGAACAAGTTATGAAGTTTTAAGTTGATAACAAGTTGAGTCAATGTAAAACTTTTATATAGTTTATGTAAATTTATTTTCTTTTCTTACAACCTTTGTGGTTATGCTATTGGTTGTGCAACTCTTCCTTTCAACTACTTATTGAGAGCTTTCATTCTTGTAAATTTGCAATTGGTTTGATCAATATTAAAAAGTATCAATAAAGTTTAGTATGTTTGCTATTTACAATAGAAAGAGACTTTTTATGAAACAATTGGATTATATAAATATTGGTATTTTATTTTTAAGTAGATTATTATGATGAGTTATATTTAAATTAGAAATCATCTTTTGATTAAGTTCTTCTAAGAGAAACTAATCTATCAAAGTTACTTAAGAATTAAACTTGACCCAATCACATTTCTTAGAAATGTAAACCTAATAAATAAAATAGCAAAATTAAAAATATAACCAATTGCAATTTTGATTTAATGAAAATAAACTTAATAAATAGTTAAAAATATGTATATATACATTTTTAAATGAGTTGAATACAAAAAATCTATAAATTATATATTTAATTAATGGACACAAAAGTCAAAGCATAAATAATGTATACATATGTAAACAAAACTGAAAAACTCTATCCAAATTTTGTATTCACATATTACCAACAAAAAAATATTTAAGAAATGAGAAAAGTGACAACATTGATTTAAAGATGACTAAACATTATTAATTATAAATGACTTTATTTAGCATTTTAAAAAAGAGGATAAACATCAACAAATTTACAATCCAATCAATACTATAAATCATGACTTCCTTCTATAAAATATTAAAATAAAAAATATCCATTCTACCAAATTCGTCAAAATTATTTTAATAACAAGACAAACATTATAATAATTAAAATGTCTTCCTCAAACAAAATTTTCAAAAGAAACATTTAAACTCCAAACGCCTTTTGATCATCCCAATAATAGTATGAAAGAATATTGATAATTATTGTACAAACATTTGATTGTGGGCCCCAATCACACCAAAACATCCTTATCTAATTATTCAACCTTTCCCCACATAAACCCCCAAAAAAATGTCTGGCATAACCTTGACACATACTAGGACATTAATATTGATTTAACTTATTATGGTCCTAGATAATAAATAAAGATTCCTTTAAATAAATGAATATCCACCTAAAATATGAAAACCTTTGACCATGTAACATCACTACCAGAAACTCCATTTATGGAAGAATCTTTGGGGGGCCAACATGTCTATCCTTGATGTGACTCAAATTCAGCTAATTAAATGCACCCATTTAGACATTTGATTTTTTTCGGTTTGGATGTATTTTGATTTTTGTTTGTTTGCACTATAATAATTAGTAAATAGAATAATATATTTTTGCAATAGAATGATGTATTTTTACATGGAAGTTAGTAAATAATTTCGTTTAGTTTTTATTTTATCTTTATTCATTTTTAAAATTAGGATTTCATCTTTAGTTTCGTTATGTGATTTGTGAAAATGATTCTTATGATTTTAAAATTCAAATTTAAAATTGGTCATGTGCTTCCCATTTCTAATTAGTTTTTATAAATTAATTAAAGTGTATAATATTTCAAATCACATGCTAAAGTATTGCATAAAAGAACACATCTTAATTCATTATTAAAATCTAAAAATCATTAGAGAGCTTTGTTGCATATTGCATATTGCATAATCATAAGAACATAGTATTAATATTATATCAGCATCCCTAAGGTATATTACATGACTATCTAATATCTTTGTTCTTTGTTCCACGTCCATGCAAAGGTTTGACCAAAGGAGAACACTCATTGTTTAGCAAGCATCTAATTGGTGTCTATCGACACCACCCCTCTTTGATCGCACGTCTAAACATCAAGATGAATCTTTGTTTATATGTACAGAGGACTTTTAGAGTTGATCATTTTCACATGCATAATATAGATTCAAGAGTAAAGTTCAAATATATACTTATAAATATACTTTGATTCATTTCTACACTGGTAAATCTAACCCTAGACAAATTTTTAAAATGATCCTTTTAGAATTCCGTAAACTATTTTAAAATTATAATTTATAATTAGAACACATTACCCATCAAAATCAACTAAATATATAATTTTTTAATTTTTATTAACCTTATTTTAAATAAAATATTTGTTTACACTACCCAAAAGTAATAGTGGCAATACTAAATTATACCGTGCATAGAAGACAAATTCGGTGTCACTAAAACATTATTGCTTTTTGTCGACGACATTAACTATGGCTATAACTTTATCTAGCGTCTAGTGGGAAGGATAGGCTAATATAAAACTAGATTTGCTTTCTCCAAAAGAAAAACACATGGATTTGAATCTTAAAGTCTTAAAATGTGGGAAGGAAAAATATTTTTTTATACGTGGAAAATGTAAATTAATTTTAAAAAAATTGTTAACAAAATTAATCGACATTAATAATATAAGGAAGTTTAAAATTATGTCAAGGTGTAATGTGTTAGTATGTGTCACGTCTATGGATTTATATTAGTATATTGGGGAAAAGTATTGTGTGTAATGTGCATATATGATGTATTGTAATGCAATTAAATATTTATAATTGATAATTCATTTGTGCCTTACATCATTACTTATGCAAGTCCATAGTAAATGGTCAATGGCGGTGCCATGGTAGCATATAACTTGTCATGGTCTAGTGGAGGGAAAATTGGCATGTAGTTTGGAGCTCTAGTTGATGTCATTGATCTTAATAAGGTTCATTTTGGACTATTGATATCCTTAGACTATTGATATGGTTCATACTTTAATCTTTCTATATTGTGCAATCATGTCGATTTCTACAATAGCACCATGATTTATTCTTGTTAGTCAATAGATCAATCGATAAAATCACTTTTGGGAGTTTGCTTCTACAATAAATGGTAGGAAGCCATGAGATCCTAGGTGGCATGGTAGTAGGGTTGGTTTCATTTGGAAAAGCATTTGGTAAGGCAATAGGAAGGATGACAACGTGGTAGTATATTATTAATAGCAACCTAGTAGAGAGCAAACAATATGCACCTTTGAAGCCCCAATAGTGAACTAATATTGTAAATCAAAGATGGGATGGGCCCTTGTTGTCCAATTCATGTGGGGCTTAACAAACTTAGTGGAAGTTCAAAGTGACTTCTAGCATGTCAATTATTAATTATCTAATAAATTTCATCATGGATTTCTATCTTAGCTTACTGTACTTAAGGAAAGATCATGGCCCCATAGAGATGATTTCCTTGGGAATGACCACTGGCTCGTGTAAACTTCTAGAAGCATTAATTATGCTTTCTTATCTTTGGTGGCTTGGAAATGGTGTTATATGGGTGGGTAAAATCACCAGAGGCTATTTCAATTCTTGGTTAATTTTTGTTTTTCTGGGCAAGCTTCTATGAGTTGTGTTGAGATGGGTGGCGATAGGGTCAGGACCAAGCCTGATAACTGTGACGAATTTCGTAGGAACCCTTTTGTGTGGCACATCTACATGGAGGGGAGTTAGTGCCTCTATTAGAAAGTATGGTGGGTCATGATGAAAAGATTTCAACGCAATTTGTTGGCTTTTGGAGGGATAGGAGAGTTACTATGGGAGGAATTTCATTTGAGGTTAACGAGGTGATAGCCAAGGTGACAAGTCTTTCCTGTAACAACAAGAAGTATAAGAAGCACACCAAAACTTAGGACTTTGAGAGCCTCAATGCCTTCTTCAAGGACAATGAGAAGTCAATCAAGACGTAGTTGGGCTTTGACAGAGAGGCACTTCCTAAACTGTGGGATAAGGTGTGTTTAGTTCTCATGAAAGATGTAACTTTAGAGGGAAGATTTAAGGTTTTTCACTTTTATCATATGTCATTACTCAACCACCTCAGGCACAAAATGCTCCTAAGCTTTCCTTTTTTTTTGTTGACCTCCCTTGAAAGCTCGATAAATGAATCCCTAGAAGTTGTTGCTCAAAACCCTAACCGACTGCCTCCCCTACCTCTTCACCAAGGCCTCATTCTTCGGCTCTACCATTTCCATTTGGCCATATGCCCCCCAAAACCCATCTTTGTTGTTCATGTGGAAGAATTGGATCCTCCCGACCTATCCTCTAAGAAACTATCCCTCGTTGCTTATGTTGGTCCCAAGAGGAAAACCCCCCTACTGGATAGCAAACCCCAAGAGGGGCTTAAATCAAAACCCCCAACAAAGAAGAAGAAGGGGGGTTAGGTTGGCCCATTTCAAGGCTACGATTAGACTGTGTGAGCTAAAGAATACCCCCACCAAGTTGGATAGTAGACCAACGGAAAAGAAGAAGGTTAAAAAAGACACTGTGACAAGTGGGGCTGTTGATCACAGACAATGAGGAAAGAGTGTTGCAGAAAAGGATTTCAAAGGTGACATTGTTGTGGCTATGAGTATTGATATGGGGATGGAGAAAACAAGCGTTAGGAGGTCTCACAAGTTGGAAAAGAACAAGAAAGAGATATCGGTGGATGAAATTTCTAGCAACTTAGAGCATACTGGTGGTAGAGGAGAGTGTAAGAAGGACATTGTTGAGGAGGAAGAGGAGTTCATGGAAGGTCCCAACCACTTCTCAGACCTGAAAAAAATGATCAAAGAGGACTCCACCCACTCTTCGGATCCTAGGGCCTTAGAGGAAGAGATGACTCAGAGGAAGAGTGACAAGGAGGAGGAAATCAACAAGCTATGGGAACGGGTGGTGAAACTTGAACAAAAGTTCACTAGGCTGACACATTTCACCATTAAGATCATACACAAGTCTGTCGTCACTCTCTCCAAGGTTATCAAGGAGGAGGTGGACAAGAAGATTGAGGGTGAGGGTCCTAATTGGGTCAGGGATAATGTTTTAAATCTCCTCATTCAAAAATGGGAAGGCATTGCCAATTAGTGGGCTGGTTTGTGTGTCTTTGTTTGGTCTCTGTTGTTCGTGTGTTGTGTCTATTATCTTTTTGGTTTTTGTTTTGTTTTTGGTTTGGACTCTATAATGTATTGTTGAACTTGGTCTCTTTTTGGCCCGTCGGGCTCGTTGTGTAATGGGTACTACACCTAGTAAATGCAACTTATTTTATCAAAAACAAGGGAGTCACAATGCATATTCCATAATCAACATTGTGGTTACAATACAATTAAAGTATCCACTCCTCCACATAGACACCAACTATGTTTAGAGAAATTTTCATAGTATAATCCCCCACAAAATATAGGTCCTCAGTATCTCTCCATCTAAGAATTCAATATATAGATAAATCCTAAACTAAAAGCACAAATGATTTTCCAAAACCATGAGCCCAAAAACCATAGGAAAATATGGAGCTCAAATCACCATGTCATATCCATGCACCAAAATAGGGTGCCCTCTTTTGGACTCATTATTCTTTTAGCAAGATTTTTCATTATGAGTCCATCTTATGCATCCATAATGAAACATCTTTCTAAGTCTTTTTATGTTTTATTATGAACCCTTCTCATGGGTCAAAAGTCTTCATTACTTTTCTAGTCCACCTTGTAAGTCCCTCTTACATGTTATGTGTGTCATAGAATCTCTATCTTACAATACCATAGATTCTCTTCCATAACATAACATTAAATATTCTTACATGAGATCATAATACAAATTACACATGGTATATAAAATGCCACATTAAGTTGAATGCCCATTTTCATAGTAAGATTGGTTTCATTTGGAAAAGTATTTGGTAAGGCAATAGGAATGATGACAATGCGGTAGTATATTATTAGTAGCAACCTAGTAGAGAGCAAACAATATGCACCTTTGAAGCCCCAACAGTGAACTAATATTGTAAATCAAAGATGGGATGAGCCCTTGTTGTCCAATTCATGTGGGGCTTAACAAACTTAGTGGTGGCAATACAATGATGAAAGGAAGCTAGATTAAATTGAACAAATTTCAACACTAATATTGGAAGGGGAGAAATACAAATATGCTTGGATCTAAACAATTTAAGAAAGATACGTCATAATGCAACATATAAAGACACACTTGACATAGTATATACCTTGGGAAAACTTTTTCGAGAAAACTAGTATATACAATGATGTACTTAAGGAATTCAAATTTTGGCCCCGCAGCTAAAAGGTCTAGGAAAATGTGTAAGTTCAAAGTGACTTCTAGCATGTCGATTATTAATTATCTAATAAATTTCATCATGGCTTTCTATCTTAGCTTATTGCACTTAAGGAAAGATTATGGCCTTGCAAAGATGATTTCCTTGGGAATGACCACTGACTCATGTAAACTTCTAGAAGCATTAATTACACTTTCTTATCTTTGGTGGCTTGGAAATGGTGTTATATGGGTGGGTAAAATCACTGAAGGCCATTTCAATTCTTAGTTAATTTTGTTTTTCTAGGAAATTTTTTGTGATCTATGTTGAGATAGGTGGTGATAGGGTTAGGACCGAGCCTGACAACTGCGACGAATTTCATAGGGACCCTATTGTGTGACACATCTACATGGAGGGGGGGTTAGCGCCTCTATTAGAAAGTCTGGCGAGTCATGATGAAAAGATGTCGGTGCAATTTGCTGGCTCCTGGAGGGATAGGAGAGTTACTATGAGAGGAATTTCATTTGAGGTTAACGAGGAGGTGATAGCCAAGGTGACGGGTCTTTCCTGTAACAACAAGAAGTATAAGAAGCACACCAAAACTCAGGACCTTGAGAGCCTCAATGCCATCTTTAGGGACAATGAGAATTCAATCAAGAAGTAGTTGGGATTTGATAGAGAGGTGCTTCCAAAACCGTGGGATAAGGTGTGTTTAGTTCTCATGAAATATGTAACTTTAGAGGGAAGATTTAAGGTTTTTCACTTTTATCATATGTCGTTACTCAACCACCTCAGGCACAAAATGCTCCTAAGTTTTCCTCTTTTTTTTGTTGACCTCCCTTGAAAGCTCGATAAAGGAATCCCTTGAAGTTGCTGCTCAAAACCCTGACCAGCTGCCTCCCCTACCTCTTCACCAAGGCCTCATTCTTCGGCTCTACCATTTCCATTTGGCCCTATGCCCCCCAAAACCCATCTCTGTTGTTCGTGTGGAAGAATTGGATCCTCCTGACCTATCCCCTAATAAATTTCCCCTCGCTACTTGTGTTGGTCCCAAGAGGAAAACCCCCCTGTTGGATAGTGAACCCCAAGAGGCACCTAAATCAAAACCCCCAACAAAAAAGAAGGGGGGGTTAGGTTGGTCCATTCCAAGGCTACAATCAGACTATGTGAGCTAAAGAATACCCCCACAAAAGTGTACCTACATCTATGTCAATGTGTATCTACATATACATATATGTATCTACACATATATACATATATGTATGTACAAATATATACATATATATATGTACAAATATATACATATATATATATACATATATATATATATAAATATAAATGTATACATATATATATATATATATATATATATATATATATATATATATATATCTACATATATATACATATACATGCTATGTACACATATATATACAAAGATATATAGATATATGCATACATACATTGATATATAGATTGAAAGCTATAGTGTATGTATACATAGAAATTAAATGAAAATATTAAATCCATTAAAGTCACAGTGATGCATGAAGAGAACCATATATTTTGTTGACAAATTGAGTGTGTTTATGAACACAATTATTAGAAATGTTCATAAAAACTTATGAAGAATACTCCCCTTACAATCTAAAACTCACAAAAACAACAAATAATGGCACAAAAAAAATTCAAGAAGGAAAGAAAATATTTTCTATTATCACTGAAATGAAAATGAAATTACAACATTACATTTGCCATCACATGGGCTTTCTAATTACATAAATATGCAAATTTGCAAATCGGAGCCACCATCTATGCTACACTCGCCTCCCCTCTATAGCTCCCCTTTACATCCTTTATTTGGAAAGTGTAACCATTGTAGAATCTTCTGGAAAGTGTAACTACCCTAGAATCTTTTGGAAAGTGTAACTTCCTCAAGAAGATATTTTGAAATTTTATTAATTTTGGTATTACAACTTCATGGGGTCATAAATTTTGACCCGACTGTCGAATTTTCTATTATAATACCTTTTCGGAAAGCTCTCGAGAAACCTTCCGCCAAAAAAAAGGGTTTGAAGGCCAACTACTTTCATTTTCCACCAATTTTAAGGCCCATTTGAAGCCTCTAAGTGCCTCAAAATTGACCCCAAAAATTTTACTAAGATTTTCAAAAATTAAAATTTTAATACCTCTCAAATGGAAAATGGTATTGAAGTGATTTCTTTTCCATTGGCTTCAATTTACCATTTTGGAGGTCTGTGTAAGATTTCATGTCCAACTGTGCATAAATGCAAACTTACTAAAATAGTAACCCTGCCAAATTTAGCCCTTATTGAAAAGAAACAACACTTTTTTTTGGGTGATGCAAGATTGCTCTTACACCCTAGATGCTCCTGCATTAGACACCCAGTGTAATTTGAAAAGTGACCCTATCACTTCTCAGGAGTTAGAGGGAAACCAAGATAGTTAACCTCAGACTCGGATAACCATGATGAATCTTCAACAAGCCTTCCTCTCCATTTCATCAAGTACTATGCATATTGTTTGTTTCTTGTGTTTCTTCCCACACAACTATCTAAAATGTCTTCTATCTCCTCCTCTTTTGAAGTAGGTGTTGGAATGTTCCACTGTGCCTCTATTATTTCTTCATCAATTCCTCCCTCATGATATTCTATTAAATCTGAGATGCTAAACACAAGTGAAATATGAATTCCATTAGGCAACTCTACCTCATATGCATTTCCTGAATCATGCTTCTTCAGGATCTTGCATGGTCCAAACTTCTTCATCTTCAACTTGTATGTAATAACTAGAAACCTTTCCTTTCGCAAATGAACCATGACTTCATCTTCTACTTGGAACTCCTTATACCTCCTTTTCTGATCTACCTTAGCCTTATACTGAGAGTTCATCTTATTGATATGCTTCTTCACCTCGTCATGCAAATTCTTTAGGTGCTCAACAAAATCTTCAACCTCAACACTACTCTTTTCTCCTTTATCCATCTTTCTCAGTTCAAAAGCATTCCTCAAACTACTCCCATATACAATATGGAATGGTGATTTACAAGTGCTCCTATTGACAGAATTGTTATAAGAAAATTCTTCATGTGGTAAAATAAAATACCATCCCTTTGGTTTATCTCCTACTAAGCATCTTAGCAGGTTACCCAAACTCCTATTAACCACCTCTGTTTGTCTATTAGTCTATGGATGGTGAGCAGAACTGAACTTCAAATTCATCTTCAACTTCTTCCATAATGTTCTCCAGAAATAACCAACAAATTTGGTATCTCTGTTTGAAACTATACTCTTTGGTAGACCATGTAGTGTCACCACCTCTCTGAAAAACAAATTTGCAATATGAACATCATCACTAGTCTTATGACATAGAATGAAATGTGCCATCTTGAAAATCTATCCACCACCAAGAATATAGAATCATGCCCTCTCTGTGTCCTTGGCAATCCAAGGACAAAATCCATACTAATTTCCTCCCATGGCCTCTTAGGTACAGGTAATAGCTGATACAATCCAATATTCTAACTTGTTCCTTTCGCCATCTGACATACTCTGCAACTTTGTACAAACTTCTTCACATCCTGTTGTAATTGTGTCTAGTAATAATTCTCACTAACAAGAGCAATGGTCTTACCTCGGTTGAAATTCCCAACCAATCCTCCACTATGCTTCTCCTTGATTAGATTCTCTCTCATGGAACTCCTTGGAATGCACAATTGGCTTCCTCTAAACAACATCCCATCTTGGATTAAGAAATCCAACAATCTTGTCCTATCCAATGTAACAGGTTCTAAACAAGCCTTCCAAGCTTTTGCAAAGTCTAAATCTTCTGGATACAAACTCTTGAGTTCATTGAACCTAATAACCTCTGTACTAATCTCTATCAATAAATTTTTCCTTCTACTTAAGGTGTCTATAACTCTGTTTGACCTTCCACTCCTATACTTCAAAACAAAAGTATAACTCTACAAAAAATCAACCCATTTTAAGTGCCTTTGATTTAACTTCCCTTGACTATTGAGGTACTGCAAAGCTTGGTGATCAGTATATAAAACAAATTTTGTTGGAAAAAAATAGTGTCTCCATTTCTTCAAAGCCTGAACTATAGCATAAAACTCCTAATCATAGACATAACATTTCTTCATAGCATCATTCAACTTCTCACTAAAATAGGCAACATGCTTACCTTCTTGACTCAAAACAACTCGTATGGCAGTGCCACTAGCATCACAATCTACCTGAAAGACCTTATTGAAATATGGAAGTGCCAAAATAGGTTGCTCTGTAACTTTCTTCTTCAACATATCAAAACTTTTGGCTGCTCCTGTAGTCCACTTAAACTCTTTTCTATCTCCTCTCATTGCTTTAGTTAGAGGTGCAAAAAATACTACCGAAAGTCTAATAAACTTTATGTAAAAACTTGCTAGACTATGAAATAATCTTACCTCTATAACACTCCTCGGGGTAGGCCATTCAATGATAACTCTCACCTTCTCTGGGTCCATTTTAAGACCCTTTTTTGAGACAACAAATCCTAGATACACCAATTCTCTCTTCACAAAGCTACATTTCTTCAAATTAATCAACGACTTCTCCTCCCTTAGCTTCTCAAAAACCTTTCTGATATGCATCAAATGCTCCTCCAATGTCTTGCTAAAAATTAAAATGTCATCCAAATAAACAATGAAAAATTTACCCAAAAACTTTTTCAGTACCTCATTCATGAGCTGCATGAAGGTGCTTGGTGCATTTGTTAGCCCAAAGGGCATGACTAACCACTCGTACAAGCACTCTTTTGTCTTGAATGTTGTCTTCCATTCATCTCCTTCTCTAATCTGAATCTAGTGATAACCACTCTTCAGATCTATCTTCATGAAGTACTCAGCTCCACTCAAACAATCCATGATGTCATCCATCCTTGGCAAGGGAAATCTATATTTGATGGTGATCTTATTGATGGCTCTAGAATATGTACACATCCGCCATTCCCCAACCTTCTTTGGTGCTAGTACTGTAGGTACTTCACGTGGACTCAAACTCTCTTTGATCAATCCCTTCCGCAACAACTCTTGAACTTGTTTGTTCAACTCTTCACTCTCTACTAGAGTCATATGATGAGTTGCCTTATTTGGAAAATTGGCTCCAGGAATCAAGTCCATCTAATGACTAATCTTTCTTACTAGAGGCAAACCTTCAGGTACGTTATCAGAAATAATGGCTTGAAACTTATTCAACAAATCTGAAACCTCTATAGGTACCTCATCAGTATCTTCTTTATCAACTCTATGGATCAATGCAAAACACATATGCTCATGCCTCATACATTCTAGGAACTTTCTTCCATCAACCAAACAAATTCTTGCATCACTGCATACCTTTTCCTCTCCCTCTTTCAAGGGCTTCAACTTATAATGAACTCCATCATTTTTCAAAGAACAGGTGTTGGCATGCCCATCATGTACTGCTTGCCGATCAAATTGTCATGGTCTACCTAACAACATATGACAAACATCCATAGGCATAATATCACACAATAACTCATCGTGGTAATTTCCAATTTTGAACTTTACCAGACATTGTTCATTTACCAAAGCTTGATTGTCCTTCTACAACCAAGAAATCTGGTATGGATTTGGATTCCTTCTTCTCTCCAACTGCAACTTACTAACCATCTCTTCTAAAAAAAGGTTATTGGTACTACCTCCATCAATAATAACATTGCAAAATTTACCTTCACACTTACATCTGGTGTGAAACAAATTCTTCCTTTGAGTTGTCTCCTTCTCCTCATTCAACAAGGCTCTTCTAGTAACAAGAACCTCTCCTCTTTCTACATCTTCAGAATTTGAAGACTCAGCATCTTCGTCTACATGTGCAACTTGTGCATTACCCTCAGGTCTTCTATTTGTCCTTCCTTGATGTTGAGGACACTCATATGCCCTATGCCCTTCTTGTCCAAATTGGAAACAGGGTCCATGAAAGCTTCCTCTCCCTGGTCCTTGCCTAGATCTTCCTCTTCCTCTTTGGTCTCCATTATTTTGATCATGAGGACGATAGGTGTTATCTCGTTTATGGTTTTGGCTACTACTGGATCCTTTACCCTTCTTTTGATATTCATTTTGACCTCCATATGATCACTAGTCCTTCCACCGCAACCTCCACCTCTTTGCTTACTTTCAAACCTTCTATTCAACTTCTCTTCTACCTTCAAAGAAAATTGATATGCATCTTCAATGGTAGACATTCTTACCAGACTCGGCTCATCTTGAATGCTCAGCTTCAACCCATTTATGTAATAGGAAAATTTCTCCTTGTTGGCCTCATAATAACTTGTTCTGATTAGGACTCGGTAGAATTCTTTTGTATACTCCTTAACATATTTTCCTACTTGTTTCAACCCTTGCATCTTCTTCAACAAATCCAATTCATAGTCCCTAGGAATGAACTTTCTTTTCAAATTTTCCACCATCTGATCCCATCTTGTTATTTTATCTTTTCCTCTTCTATTTCTTTCCAATTGAACTTCTTTCCACCATATGCTAGCATGTCCTTTCAATTTGGCCTTTGCAAATTTGACCCTATATGGGTCTTCTATTTCCTCATACTCAAAATACTCTTCCATTTCATTGATCCAATCGATCAACTCCTCTGGATTTAGGTTTCCAAAAAAATTTGAAACTTCTATCTTTGGCCTCTTTCCAATCTTGGAAATGGCCTTAATCAGTTTGACTTCTCCAGGATCTATTACATCATGTGCTTCCTCTTCAAATGGCTCCTCATCTTCAGCCTCATCCTCACTTTCATCTCTTCTTCTAACATCAACTCCCCTACACAGCTCCTCTTGTAGTGCTTGAACTTGTCTCTGGAGGGCTCTAAAACCCTCTTTTGTTACCCCAACATTTCTTCCACCATGGTTTCTTTGTGGAGGCATCTTTTCTCACAGACCCACAACAAGTCCTGGTGCAAACTGTCTCACATTCGATGATCTGTTTACACACTCAGGAAAACCCGCTTTGATACCACTTGATGAAGGATACTCCCCTTACAATCTAAAACTCACAAAAACAACATATAGTGGCACAAACAAAATTCAAGAAGGAAAGCAAATATTTTCTATTATCATTGAAATGAAAATGAAATTACAACATTATATTTGCCATCACATGGGATTTTTGATTACATAAATTTACAAATTTGCAAATCGGAGCCACCATCTACGCTACACTCACCTCCGCTCTATAGTCCCCCTTTACATCCTTTATTTGGAAGGTGTAACCACCGTAGAATATTTTGGAAAGTGTAACTGCCCTAGAATCTTCTAGAAAGTGTAACTTCCTCAAGAAGATATTTTGAAATTTTATTAATTTTGGTATTACAACTTCATGGGGTCATAAATTTTGATCCGACCATCATATTTTCTATTATAATATCTTTTTGGAAAGCTCTCGAGAAATATTCCACCAAATAGTAGGGCCTAAAGGCCACCTAATTTCATTTTCCACTAATTTTCAGGCCCATCTGGAGCCTCTAAGTGCCTCAAAATTGACCCCGCAGATTTTACTAGGATTTTCGAAAATTAAAATTTTAATACCTCTCAAATGACAAATGGTACTTAAGTGATTTATTTGCCATTGGCTTAAATTTACCATTCTGGAGGTTTTTGTAAGATTTCATGTCCAACTGTGCATAAATGCAAACTTACTAAAATAGTAACATTGCCAAATTTAGCCCTTATTGAAAAGAAACAACACTTTTTTTTGGGTGATGCAAGATTGCTCTTACACCCTGGATGCTCATGCATAAAAAATAATACACGCCATAAACATCATGGAGCACATTGTCGATGCACTTAGAACGAAAGAGAACCTTCAATCTATGGACAATCAAATAAACACTTTAAATATTTAGTTCAAAATCAACAACAACAAAAAATAATAACATTCACTTTAAGTAACACAACACACCCATAACAAAATAAATAATTGAAAAGAAGAAAGAAAAGGGAATGATAGGAGACAATGGTGCAGCTTTAGTGAGGTTAAAAACCTCACCTATATGAATTGGAGATGGCCAATGCTATGGTGAATTTCTCCAACTGAATCCTGCAAACATATATGAAAATAGTCATTTATAAGAAAAGTGTAGTAAGGAAAGTGTTTAACTTACAATAAGAATGTATAGTATCATTTTGTGTTACCTTTGACATGCAATTCACCATTAGGATGCCAATAATGGATTGAAACAACACACCATCGAAGAAGATTGAACAAGACAAAAATTTACATCAAGTGTTAGCCGAATATACCAACATGTCTAAAACAATGAAACAAATAACTGCTAAGGAATGAACATGACATATATGACATTCAAATTGAACAATTGAAATGAACAATCGAATTGAACATTGCAAGTGAACAATGAAATTGAACATTCCAATTGAACAATGCAATTGAACATTCCAATTGATCAATCGAATAGAACAATCCATTTGAACAATCCAATAGAACAATGCAATAGAACAATAGATTTTAACAATGCAATTGAACAATCAAATTGAACAATCCAATTGAACATTGCTAGTGAACAATGAAATTGAACATTCCAATTGAACATTCCAATTGAACAATAAAATTGAACATTCAAATTGAACAATCCAATAGAATAATGCAATAGAACAATAAATTTTAACAATGCAATTGAGCAATCCAATTGATCAATCAAATTGAACAATCCAATTGAACAATGCAATTGAAGAATCAAATTAATCAATGCAATTGAACAGTCAAATGGAACCAACGAATTGAATTCAATTAAACATTTGTACATGAGTTATACATATATACTAACATGATATGGTGTAACAATCACAATGTATGGAACTGAAATGCATTGACATCCATAAATAGTGCAAGTTGAAACCCCAAATACCGAGTTACAAGGTGGTGGGTGACAAACATTGACAGTGCATAGAACTGATATATATTCCCTAGCATATGCCTTAAAAAAAACCATGAAATTGAATTGAAATGTCTTCACATTCATAAATAGTGTAAGTTGAAACCCTAGATATTGAGTTAAATGAAAAACCCAATGTGAACACACACACACATTATATATATATATACACATACAAATACATATATACATATATATATATATATAATGTGTATGTATGTATATATATATATATATATATATATATAATATATATATATATATATATATATATATATCTATATATATATATATATGTATATGTATTTATGGATATATATACATGTATATATACATATATATGTATGTATGTTAATTTTAATACATATAGGCACTGGTAGAGGCCTAGTGAGGTAAAAAAGTTCACCTCAAAGAGAAATGAAGCTTTCGAGAGTGCAAAGTCGAACAATGAAGCATGCAAAGCTGAACAATGAGTCGTGGAGAGCCAAACATGTATGGGTAAGTAACCAAACAAATAGTCGAGAATGTTTGCAAACAAAAGGAATGAGAGTGAGCAGGATATGCAAGAATGTGGAGTATTGAATGAACCTTGATCTCCAATTAACGCGCCCGATAGACTGAGTAAATGTGAAGCGACATGTAAGACAAGTTGGTCAGTGGAGGAAATAAAGGAGGTGGCGAGTGATTACTGCTCTAAACTTGTCATTTAGGGTGGGGAAAGGCACTAATCATATACATCTATTGCTTGCTCAACAACACATTCCCTCTTATGCAATACACTAGATTGAATGAGTCGAACCCAAACAAAAACTACCCTTGAGGTAAAACCCGATCTGAATTCATGTTTTTTGTTAGGTTCAACTCATTTAGGCATTAGTTTTCTCCAACAACATTCTATGCTCTTTGCTACATCATACCCCTCTTTGTCCACAATTGTCTCCAATTTTTGTAGTAAACACTTCCCTAAAACAACAACCTTATTATATCATGTTATTATAGGGTTTTCTGCCATGCAATGATTAAACATGGAATGGGATTCACCGGTTCACAATTAGAGGGTATTTAGCCATGCACTTATGTGTATATATATATACATATACATGTATATGTATATATAAATATACAGTTTGCTTTTCTTTAATATGCAACTTCGAAGTTTGCAATTCAATGCTTGGTTTTTATGAACAACTTATAATGCAATTGATGACACTTTGTAATGCAATTGTCTTTAATGTGCATGAACAGTTTGTTTTTATTCAATATATGCATGATCTCAGTTTATTCAATTTTATTATTTGAATTGGAATGGCTTGGAGCAAATCTTTTTAGTGAGACATGAACAAACATTGTCAAAATGAAGGACAATGGTACAAGCGTAGTGAGGTAGCAAACCTCAACTGAAAGACAAAGGGAGCTTTCTTCACTGTAGAGCCGAACAGTGAATCATGGAGAGCGGAACATAAATATAAAAAAAAAAAATTGTAGTAACAATCACATAAACAATTATAAATATACGCATACTCGAATATGTATATATATACATATATATTTATATGTATGGAAATATGTCTATGTATTATTTTGTTCTTCCATGCACAATATGTATATATGTATGGAACGACAAATACATATATAAGAACAAAACAATATATTTGCATGGCAGATTAACTTCGGAATGAAAAACAAGTGAATCCATTTTCATATTTGGGAATAACAAACAAATATTAAAGGAAAATTGCAAAGTTAAAGTTTGTGCATTGTCAAAAAGAGGAATACAAGTGCATGACATAAAACCTTGTAATTTTGAACAAGTGAAACCCTTTCCAATGTTTGGTAGTAACAATGAAATGAAAAAAAACATTTCACAGACATTACTATTGTGCATGAAAGAACAGAATAATACATAAACATGCCAAAATATCTTCGAAAGGAATACTAGTCATACCATTTTGATCTCGGGATAACATAAGAATATTATAAGCAAATTGCAGAGTTAAAGTGTGTGCAGTGAGGAAGAAACGAATGCAAGTGCATGGAAGAAACCCTCTAAATGATATACATTAAAACCATATGAATATTTCCTAGTAACAAGCAAATATATTGTATCCATTTTGCTAATTGGGAATAACAAACAAATATTAAATGGAAATTGTAGAGTTAAAGTGTGTGCATTGTCAAAGAAAAAACCCTTTAATTTTGAACCAGTGAAACCCTTTCCATGTTTGGTAGTACCAATGAAATGAAAAAAACATTTCGCATACATAACTATTGTGCATGGAAGAACAAAATAATACATAAACATTCCATAATATATTCGAAATAAAAACCAATCATACCATTTTCATATTTCAGAATAACATGAGAATATTATAAGCAAATTGTAGAGTTAAAGTGTGTGCAGTGAGGAACACACGAATGCAAGTGCATGGTAGAAACCCTACAAATGATATACATTAAAACTGTTTGAATATTTCCTAGCAACAAGCAAATATATTGTATCCATTTTGATATTTGAGAATTTAACAAACAAATATTAAGGAGAAATTGCAGAGTTAAAGTATGTGCATTGTCAAAGAGAAAACCCTGTAATTTTGAACCAATGAAACCCTTACCAAGTTTGGTAGTAACAATGAAATGAAAAAAGTATTTTGCATACACAACTATTGTGCATGGAAGAACAAAATAATACATAAACATGCCAGAATATCTTGGAAATGAAAACCAGTCATACCATTTTCATATTTCGGAATAACATGAGAATATTATAAGCAAATTGCAGAGTTAAAGTATGTGCAGTGAGGAAGACATGAATGCAAGTGCATGGTAGAAACCCTCGAAATGATAAACATTAAAGCCGTATGAATATTTCCTAGTAACAAGAAAATATATTGTATCCATTTCTGTATTTTGGAATAACAAACAAATGTAAAAATAAAATTGCAGATTTAAAGTTCGTGTAATGACAAACACACGAAAACAAGTCAAACCCTTTCCACATTTCGTCGAACAAGTCTAATAGTAATGAAAAACCATTTTAAATTAGTCAAACCCATTTCATATTTCATGTAAGTAAGCAAATATGAAAAGCACAATGCAGAGATGTAATGAATATCATAAGATTACGAGTGCATGGTCGAGTGTAGAGGAAAAGAAACAAGTTAAACCCTCCCCATATTTCATTGAAGACAATTTTTTTCAAAGACAAAAGTTCGCAACGAAAAGTTCTGCAAAAAAAAGTGCATGGCAGAATATTGTTGCATTCGAAGACAATAGTATGGGCCGAGTGAGGTTAGAAACTTGACCTGAAAGAGGTAGGGAGTTGTCAACAGTGTAGAGCCAAACGAAGAAGCGTGAAGAGCCAAACGATGAAGCATGGAGAGCCAAATTGGTTTTGGTGACAAACAAAATGAACAGTCGAGAATGTTTGCAAAAAAAAGGAATGATAGTGAGTAGGATATGTGATAATGTGGAGTATTGAATGAACCTTGATCTTCAATTAATGTGCCTGATAGACTAAGTAAATGCAAAGAGACGTGTAAGACAAGTTGGTCAGTGGAGGAAACGAAGGAGGTGGCGAGCGTTTAATGCTCTAAACTGTTGGTAAAGGGTGGCGAGGCTGTCATCTACACATGGTCATCTGATCTACTATATGTAGATGTGCTCGCCGATTAAGGAGGTGGGTGGACTCCACTTTTGGGCGGAGGGAAAAATCGGCCAGTTTTGGACACGTCGGCATAAAATGTGTTTGAAAAGTCATGGGGTGATCGATTTTTTTAAAAAAATAATATGAGCCGATGCACAAGTGGAAGGGTGATGTGGCCGGAAATTTTTTAATTTTTTTAGGTCCACGTGGACTGCCATGTGGTCCTGCAAAGTTGACCTGCCCTACTTTGGGCCCCTCTCCCCTATAACCATATAAAAAATAATATAGATTTGTACTCCACAAGAATACAATAAAAAAGAGATAGTAGTGACTTTCCCTCATGGCCACTTCCTCCACCATAACCTCCACCGCCACCATCCAAGTACTGTCCATTCATCCCTTGAATGACA
This sequence comes from Sequoia sempervirens, assembly GCA_007258455.2. Classification (NCBI taxonomy): domain Eukaryota; kingdom Viridiplantae; phylum Streptophyta; class Pinopsida; order Cupressales; family Cupressaceae; genus Sequoia; species Sequoia sempervirens. Next base: position 671,130,647 of record VDFB02271358.1, read on the forward strand.
TATCTCTTTGACTTCTCATTCATAAAGGTTGCAACTCCAAACCCTCACAATCTTCAAGTCTCGTGATCGCTTACAACCTGAAATACATACACCAACAAAATTGAATTAATTTTTGCAAAGGATTCATGAATTGATGACCCTATCACATCACCATATTCATTATTTCGAAGATAGTTGATAGTTCAGGTAACAACATCTCAGACACACACCAGTTGTCCAGCCGTCCTAGGGATGGTAGTCATCCATAAAATATACCTAGGAAAGTAATTTAGTCCCCCATGGATTCCTACCAAGGAACAAGCACAAATCCCCATGTAAAATAGAAAGATACAAGGTAGACATAGGAACTAAAATAAATAATTGCCACACCTGTAACATGGGTGAACTCTGCCTCCTATGATACAGGCCTCAGTACCATAACTATATTCTTCCCCTTCCCCAATGTTACAGTCTCAAAGCCTGAAAATGTGCTTGCAAACTCAGCGCTTTGTGTCTTTGTTTGGCCTATAAGTACTCTTCTTTGGTACAAAATGAGAATTTATAAAACAAAAGATTGTATTTAGGAAAATTGCATAACTTATCTAAGCTGCCTCCATAAAATATCAGATTCAGATCAATAAACAATAAAATACAATACATCTACCCATATCACAAATTAAAAGACTTGTAAAGACTTGTAAATGAAGAAGTGAAAAGAATTGCAGCTATTACTTGCTTCAATGCAGACTTCCTAATAAAGCTCGAAAAACCAACTTTAAAAGTTTAAAATAGGAATGTTGTAATACAGTTTACTATGTATATCAATTATTATATTTAATTGCTTTTTGATTTAGAGTACACGAGTGTATGCCATCTTATATACAATTGAGAATGGCTTTCGACGTAATTACACTTTGATCCTATTTGGAAGTGGTGTATGTAGGCAATCTAATGAGCAAAGGAGGTTTCTAGTATGTAAGTGTTCGGGAATGGGGTTGGAAAGTATTCAAGAAGTATTACATAAGTTTATATAATAATATTGGATTAATAGCCCGGGTGAAATTTCTCTAATAAAAATTAAGATAAAAGGTATTATTGTATACTCAAAATAATTTTAGATGGGTTGTTTGATTTGCTGAGGCTTTAAGCTAAATTCTAAGGTAGGATTCAAGCACATATTATACTCCTACAAGACAATGAACTCAAAGCACTCTCAGTAGGGGAGTGTAGTCTTTAGAGAGTAACTCAAGACACAAATGGTCTCGATGAGTCTAAGTCTCTAACCAGGGCATTTAACTATCCTTTATGGATAGATAGTTATATCGTTTGGATATATGCCTCTCTTAGATGGATAGATGAATACCTATCCCATATGGATAGGTGTCTAACCTATATGGTTAGATGCTTGTCCCAGATTGGATAAATAACATCCTGTATGGATAGAAGTACTAGAGTATACAAACAAATGAACACTTAATAAATTGTGTATAGTTAAATTGTGATCCAAATGAACAACCTAAAATAATTAAATTGAACAATCACAATCACCTACACATACTCAAGATTAGTAATTAGAAGATCCAACAAAAAATAAACTATTACAAAATAATCTATGTTAAGACCTAGTTGCACTCAAAGTACTTTTGTCCAAAGATGATTGTATGTGTGCTCACAAATTGACAATATCACATTGTATTCAAGTGATTGTAAAAAATGGCTTGAGTTGAGGTAAATTTATAGATTGTTGGATCAAGGAATGGATAGCTAGGATGTATTTGAAAGATAAATGGCTCATATTGGTTAAGGGCGATGTGGATATGGGAGGACGACAAGTGGGTACTTTGGAGTACCCAAGAGGGATGGAAAAATATTTTGACCCATGTTACATGGTACCAAAAACATGTACAAAGGCCTATGCCTTGTGTACAAAAGGCCCATGCCTTTGTACACATGGGCATGTGCATGATTTGAAGGGATTTGACTAGGATTAGGTTTTGCAAATGGGTGATCAAGGGATTAAGTCGATTAGCCCACTTAATAAAAGGTGGAAAAAATATAGAATTAAATAATTTTTTTCTTTTTTTTGGAATGGATAGGGACTTAGGTAAACAATAAATACTTATATTTATTTATCTAAGATAGACTATAAAGTAAAGTGATTTAGTGATTTAGGCTAGGAAATTGGTACAAGTGAATAGTGATGAATAGTGATTTTATTAATTAATTAATAAAATATTATTTAATTAATAAGGATATAGGAATATGATAATTAATTGAATAATTAGGGTTGTATTCAATCAATTATAAAAGAAATAGTCAGGTAATGATGATGTTTCAATTTTAGGTGTCTAATTTTTTCCCCTCATTGAAGTGATGTTACAAAGTAGCACACTTTCATAGAATAAAGCATAGTTTTGGAAGAATATGGTTAGATTAGGGAATATTCCTATCATTTGAAGGAGTGACTAGGAGGAAATATGATAAGGGTGAGGATGAGATTGAGGATTCCCCCTCAAGAGGATAGGTGGGTTTGAGAGAACATGTGCTCTTGAAATTTATTAGGTGATGCATGATAAATAGGGGACAATGATGCAAAATTATGGATATAAAGGGGAAGGGTTAGGCAATGAAATGATATAGAGATGATGAATGGAAAAAAAATGGATATATGAAATACATCATTATGCTACATTGTATTGAACACTCTTTATTTGATATAGTGTTGGAACGCTATGCACCAAGGTATAAGGAACCAAGGCGACAATGTGTCTCATGCATATAAAAAGATAAGTCACAAGATACCATATACCATATAGAAATATGACATGGAAGACCATGATACTACTACGGAAGGTAGGTTACAAGGACCTATATATATGCAAGACAAATGATAATACACACAAAAAATCAAGCAAGCATGTAAAAAATGATACAATGATAAAAATGAAGTTGCACTAGTCAAGCTGAAAAGTCAATATTGGTTGATGTCAGATGTAGTGTTATTGATGTGGAAATGATATATACCAAAACAACACAAGGGTTGGGAAGGATACTTCTTGATGATGATGATTGGATTTTTATCCAATATTGTAGCAAGGATAAGAACAAGACCAAGAATGTGATTAGAGGATTTTTCACTAGATTGCATAGTTGAATTGCATGGATTCAATTTTTTTTATAATTTTAGATTGTGAGGAGAATTAGGATTATGTAGGAGAGATGGAATTATATTTTATGGGGTGTGTAGCCTATATCTAGATACCAATAATAAGGGATGATGGCATGAGAGGATGAGGTGGTAGGAGATATCGATGGATGGGGATTAGGGAGATAAATATTAGGAGATAGAAATAGGATGACTAGATAGGAAGATAAGGATTGGGAGATGGAAGGGTTATGGGATGAGGGGATAGGAAGACAAATATAGGGAGATTTAAGGGTTATTAGATGAGAGGATAAGAAGATAATTTTTTGGATATGGAAGGACAGACATGGGAGGGAGGATGATAAGATAAGGATTGAGAGATGGAAGGGTTATGGGATGAGGGGATAGGAAAATATGGACTGGGATATGGAATGGTTATGAGATGAGAGGATAAGAAGATAATTATTGAGAGATGGAAGGATAGATATGGGAGGGAGAATGAGAATATAAGGATTAGGAGATGGAAGGATTATGGGATGAGGGAATGAGGTGGTAAGAGGGATTAATGGATATAGGATAGGGAGATAAATATTAGGAGATAGAAATGGGATGAATGGATAGGAAGATAAGAATTGGGAGATGGAAGGGTTATGGGATGAGGGGATACAAAGATAAGGATTGGGGGATAAAATAATATATGTGGGATGGAGGATGGGAAGATAAGGATTGGGAGATGGAAGGATTATGGGATGAGGGAATGAAATTTTTGGAAAATGTGAGGATGGAAGGAAGAATTGGATGGGTGGAGGGTTTGGATGTAATATCCAAGGATTATTTCGCAAAGGAATAAGATGACCCACTTTGGACATGTCATGTGTGATGAGGTATAAATCACCAAGGATTTCAAGCAAGGCATATGAAGATGATTGGAAGGATTGGATGATGGAAATCATGATGGATAAGATGGATGGATTGGATAGGAGGAAGGATGTAATGGTAGTAGGATAGAGGGATGAAAGGTAAAATAAGGGAATGTCAGTTAAGAAGTGTCCAAAAAATGTATGAATGTTTTCCCTTGTCTTTATCAATATCAAAAGGAAGATGGAGGAATTATAACATAGGTTATGATGGTAAGATAGGTAGGTGAGATGGAGGAGATGATGGATAGGTAGCTAGGATAAATTTTCCCCCAATTGTAGAGAGCAAGTGGATGGGGAGAGTTACACATGATGTCTATTTAATTTTTCATCACAATACTTGTCCAAAGCACATGTTTGCCAAGTTTTCACCATTGGATGATTTTTTATTTACTATTTTTTCTTTTGTTCTTTTTTACTTTTTTGGATTTTCTTTTCTTTTTGGACTTACATTTTTTTAGCTTTTTTGAGTTTTTTAAATTTATGATTATTTGATTTTAAAAAATATTTTATTTATTTATTAATTTTTGTTATCTTATTTTTTTGAATTTTTCATAATAGTATGGATGGAGAAGGATGAGGATAAGGATGTGGATAAGTGGATTTGGAAGATAGTGTATAGGTGATAGGGAGATGAAGGAATTGAGCATCTAATTCAATACCGAGGTAATAGGAGGTCATTTATAGTGATTGCATAATGTTGGTACAACCTTGTTAGGATAGGTGGATTATGTAAAGGTATGGATTAAAGGGATTTTATGGAGGTTATACATGGGATAAGGGGTGGGTTGTTGGAAATTGTAAGGATATAAGGATGGGAAAGGAATGTGATGGGAAAACATTGTCAAAACCAACATTGACATGCATTGTGATTGGTGTTGAAGGATTGGATGAGAAGTTGATGTAGTATTTGGGGATGATAGACTATGTACAATAGTGGATTTTGGGACATAGGGACCCAAAATGAATTTAGGGTATGAAGGATGGGGATGTTTAGCTATTGGATTAGTGGATTTGGATGAAATTTGAATTTTACATTTGAATACATTGCATTATTTTTCTTTAGGATACACATGGTTTTTATTTTTTCTTTGGTGAGCTTTTATGGTCTTTGGAACATGTTGATCTTTAGATTTTGGTGGGTATTTGGCTCTATCGATTTTTACACTGGTATCCAAATTTGTTTCAATAGAAATGGTATGTGTGGAGGATATGGATGATGTGAAGGGAATATGAACGTAGTGATAGAGGTAGAATTTTGGATATGATGCATGGGGGGAGGCTGTCAGATGATGTTCACAAAGGTGTGTCCTTGTTGATCCTGATTTGGGGATTATGGGAGTGGGATGTTTGTGATGGGTGAGAGGGATAGGGGATTGGTGGATAAGGTGATGGGTAGGATGAGATGGAGAATGAGATTTTAGGATATAAGGGCCCAAAATGAATTTAGTATGTGGAGAATATGCAATGGTGTACTATGGGACATAAGGACCCAAGACAAATTTAGGGGATAAATGAGGGATACAAATAATGGTTCTAGATTGGTATGATGGAGGAGGGGGATGGTGATAATTTTTTAGAGGAAGGGTGGAGGGAACCTATTGTAGTTTTTGGAGAAGTGATCTTAGCTCACACAAAGGTTGTACCATTTTTTTTGGATTATGCTCCTTGAGATATGTAGCCAAGGCCTTGTGAGTTCATGTAATTTATTTGATATGGATGGGCTCCAAGATACCTTATTCATGAAGGCCTAATAATTTTCCTTGATAGTTCATGTTATTGAGCATTCAATTTATAGTAGGATTTTTTTTAATCTTAGAAACAAGATGTGAGTCCATTATTAGGTGGAGGAGGATGGGTGGTGGATATGAGTTGTTCTTCTGGTGCCAAAGAACCACCCTGGGTAAAGATAAGAGGACCAAGAGGATAAAGTGATGGTGTTGGGATGGTTTGATAGGAGGAGGCAAGGAATACACAAAGTAGATTAGATGAGATGGTAGTATCTTGATTTGGATGAGGGGATGATAAGGGATCATGAGAGGGATTAGATGAGTTGGTAGGATCTTGATTTGGATTGAGGGATATCTTGGTACATTTTGGAACAATATCTTGACATGTTTGAATTTATGTGGTTGGTATGATGGGGAAGGATTTTTGTATAGAATCCTAAAATTAGGTATATGGATGGATGAGGGGTTGATGAGATTCATGGGATTGGGGTTGGATGGTTTTAATGGGTTGGATTTTTTTGATGGTTTGTATGGTTTTAGGATTTAGAAGAAGAATAATAGGTTTTGGATGGAAAATATCATTGCCAATGATGACCTTATATAGTTGAGTGGGATGGCATGACTCCATAAATTTGAGGTGCCAAATTTGTAGTGGCTTCTTTTCTATGACTCTTTGGAGGAATTTTATAGAGAAATATGTGTATTAGTTAGGCTTAGATGGAGGCTCATGTTTAGATGGAGGGTTAGGATTATGGTTTGGATGGTTGAGATTATAGGAAGGTTAGTATTATGGATTGGAGGATAGTGGGATAATGGAGTTGGATTATGGGTGAAGGTGATAGAGTGGTCATACAAAGACGAAGGTATGGCTGTTGGATGAGAGGAATATGTGGGTGAGGGATAAGATGAAAATATGGATGGGGAATAACATGGAGTTCCCTTGTCAAAGGTAGCATAAGGATGACTAATGGATGTTCTTAGAGGAATAATGCAATATCTTGTTCTATCCATTACTTGGTCAAAAGGAATGGATGAGTGGTGAAATATTGGGGAAAGCTTGTTAGAAATTATGGCATCAAGGAGATCAATTTCATACTCATCTTGATAAACTAGAAATTTATCATCATCAAAATGGGGTGGATTTTGGGGATGGCTATGATGAGGAGACTCATAAAAAGAATATGCATCCATGATGATTGTTTGATGAGATGTATGGGAATGAAAGATAATATTGGATGAGAAGAGATGATTTGAAGATAAATAGAATGGATTAGAAGAACGTAGAAGAAGAAGTGTTAAGTTTTTTTTACAATATCAGAAGATCACCAGTGTGAGGAGATATAACCATAGTCTATACCTATGATATAAATATTTGTTTTTGTATGAAATATGGATATCTTAAAACATAAAATAGAAATATTGATTTATAGATAAAAATATTGAAATATGGATTTTTTGAAATATAAAATTGATTAGTTGATTTACAAAAAAAAATGTTGAAATATGGATTTGCTAATTTAAAAATAGAAATGTTGATTTATAGATCTGCTGAAACACAAAATGGATTTGCTAAAACATAGATAGGTGCATCAAATGAAAGTTTGATAGAGTTGAATTATGACAACACTAGGTTAATCAAAAGGTAAATAAATATGTTGAAACACATAAAGTATTCAATGAAACATAGTTAAGGACCTCTAAGTCCATTGGTTTTTTCAAAACATTTTCCCTTTTGCTAGCAAAATTCTAATTAAGCCAAGTTGGGTTTATAGAGACATTCTATATTGATGTATCACCCTAGACTTATTGTTATTTTTTTTTGTTGTATTTGAGGAAAATTTTCTTATTGTTGATCCAAAAAAAGAAATCTATTCCTATTGAGAAAATTCCCCTTGAGATAGTTCTTTTTTCTATTTTCTTTCCACATTGTCATCTGTCAAATTATAAGTTGATATTATCTCATGTTGAGAGTTTCTTTAGCTAAAGGAAATTGAGGAATCTAAAAAAATTCTTCTCCTCTCTTTAAATTATCTTCAACTTATTTGACCAATTTTTCCAGTACAACTTTAATCTCCATTTTATCATCTTTCTTTAGTTATGAAGCTAATAGTTCAGTAGAAGTTGCTGTCCTTGGATGTGAATTTTCTAGAGTTCACTCTAAAGAGTAAGATGAATCAAAATCTACCATCCCAAGCTTCTTAAAAATAGTTATAGATCCAACATCACCATATTGGGTTGTTTAGGATAATCTTGTTGTAAAGGAGTTGCATTGAATTCTAACCTCACCCCTACTTTAGTAACTTCTTTAATCATATTTTCCTTTTAAAAGGCTTGTTTTAGTTTTTTTAATCAAATAATATCCTTTTTATTTAATTTTTTTAAAAGTAGGAAGTGGGCCACTCTTTCTTTTTCTCTTATCCTCCTCCCCTTTCCCATACTATTCTTTCATAGCTTTTAACTAAGCTAAGCTATAAATTTCTACCTTTTGATTAATTATATTTAAGTTTTTATCTTCTGGGATAATCCAATTAATCAAAGGTAATGTAATATTTTCAACACTTTGAAGATCATAATTTTTTTTAGCATATTCCCATCATTGATCATATCAACAAGAATTCCTTCCCCAATTTTCATATCTCTCATCTATTTGAGATTCAATCTCTAGAAGCCTATTTTTGTTACATCATGATCATTCTTGAAATCTACCCAAATGTCTTTCATGATAGCCTTATTATTATAATTAGAACTAAAAACTTTCTCAACCTTTCTCTAAGGATCATAGCATTTCTAGGCATGATATAACTTTCATGATAGCCTTATTATTATAATTAGAACTAAAAACTTTCTCAACCTTTCTCTAAGGGTCATAGCATTTTTAGGCATGATATAACTTGAATTTTATGGATGAATTTTTTTTTCTTTGAGGCCTTAGTATAAACTATAGATGTAAAAGTATAAAAACCCTAGAAAAAAGGAAATTTCAATCCCAAATTGTGTTTCTCCATAAAATTATTATGTACCTCTATAATTTTCTTGGATAATTCAAGTAGAATAACCTTGTTACTACAAAAACTTGTGAGTAGGAATAAAAAACCTACAATTCTAATAAATTAAGGCTTCGAGAATCAGATAAACCAATGTCCCTACCTAGCTACCAACTACTTAGATTGTTGTAATTGTATTATATCTAGCAAGCTTGTCCAAGAGGGAAAATAAAACCATCATTAGCCCTCTTGAAATTTTTATGTGATTCTTTATACTCTAGCTGATTATAATGCTCCCACACTCTCTATTGTCCATTTCCTTATCCTAATACACCCTTTTATGGTTAATACTGAGAAGGTAGATTGCCTAGCAAAGAGATAGATGCCATATGATGTCATTGCAAATTTATTTGTAGTTTGGACAATATTCGACTAATGATGTACCAATTGAGCTTAATCTATGTATTCCATGTCTTTCAAAATCATATATATAAGCTAATACACCTAGGTGTGATAAAACCTAGAGTCTATTTTTTCCATAAATTTATTCAACAAAGTGATTACATCACCAATCTAACCCTAGAAATATGATATTGTGAGGTTCCTAGGAATCTTGTTGATTTCTTTTCTTTCATTTATTAGCCAAGATTTGTTTAAAATTTGACCCTTGTTTTCTTTCCTATCTAACATTCCTTACAAGTGGTGTTTGTGGGTTTTGTTATTTTAGGCATGTGTCTTACAAGTCCTTTTGAACTTTAACTAGATTATCAAAATTTACATGGCCCATTCTTCTATGTCATAACCAAATTTCATCAACTTGTCTTATCATGCAACTTTGACCATTCACTTCACTAATATTATAGAGGTTGCTTTTAGTCCTTTTCCCTTATGCAACTAATATTCTCGATTTTTATCAAAAAAAAAACTAATCTTCCTGATTTATTGATATTACATCCTTTTGCATTGTATGTGACTTTGTATCCATTCTCACACATTTGGTTCACACTTAGCAAGTTATGTTTCAATCCTTCAACATAAAGGACATCATGGGTAGGAAATTATCAATCTATTCATATTTTTATTTTACCAAAGATTTTTACTGTAGTGTTATCTCCCAAACTTATAGATCCTTACATTTTTTAAGTTTGATAAATTTTCTCTTATCTCAAATCATGTGTTTTGACCAACCACTATTTATCACCCATAAATTCTACTTTTTAGCGTGAAGTACAGTTTGTGCAATCATAGTTTATGTAGACTTATGTTCTTTCTCTTTCCAAACCTTCTTAGGTTTCTTTTCTTTCACATATTTCTTGTTTTTCACAAGGAATTTTGATTCTTTGTTTATACACTATGAGGAATGCTCTTCTTTTTGTTTTGTACAAGTTGGTCTTACAAAGTTTTCTCTACAATGCTTAGCTATGTGACCAAAATTATTGCAATTATAGCATATTACATTTGTATCTAACAAAGGAGAAAGTGGATTTATACTCATAAAATTTGTTCTCCTTGTAGGTACAACTCTACATTCACTAGCCCTATGACCAAGCTGATTACAAGTATAGAAATACCCATAAAAATATGAGGAATACCTGGTCAAATAATTTCTTTGTGCAAGATGAGGAGGTATTCTTTGCTTTTTCTTCTTCAAATCTCTCACCCTTGTGAAACCATCTGCATCAACTCCTTTTGTGTTATGCTTTGTCTTCAAGTTATTAGGGACTAAAATTGGTTATTCTTCTTGTCTATTGTAGGCTTCTTTTCTCCATCAGTTTTCTTCATCTCAGATTTTTCATTCTCAGAGACATTCTTTTTGTAAAATTTCTCATCCTTTGTACCAAAATTTTCTTCTGCCTTGAATTTATCATATAAATTTACAAATGCACTGGTAGTGGAACTCTTTCCTTTTTCAAACCCAAGGCTACATTTCCCTTTTGAAGGTTATTGTGGGTTAATCAATTCATCAAGTATTTTAGAGCCTTCCTTCAGCTTCAAACCTCTTTCTATTTTTTTTCTAGCCTTTTCAAGGTCTTTTCTCAAAGTCATTATTTTTGCTTCCAACTTCATGCATTCATTAGATTTAGATTGTAGTTTAGATTTGACTACATCTTCTATTCTCTTAGCTTCTTCAACTTGTGTCTTCAAGATTACCATCATTTGATCTAATTCTTTAAGATTTTTGGTTAGCTTTTCAACTTCCTTTTGTGTAAGCTTCTTCATATTTTTGTTATCCTTTCTTAAGTTTTCAATCTCATCTAGAGCACAAATGAGTTCACTTTATAGATCGACTTCTCCTTCTTCTTCTTCATTAGAAGCTTCAACTTCTCCATTTTCTTGATTTTCAGAGTCTTTTTCCATGAACATGAATTCATTTCCCTCAACCACAAAGGCACAATCATGTTCATCATCTGAGCTATCACTAACATCAGACGAATCACTTCCTTCTTGTGTATATAGACTCTTCTTCTTTTAAAAATTCTTCTTCTTAAGAAAGTAGGGTTTCTTCTTTTTAATATTCTCTTTTTTCTTAGAGTTATTCTTCTCTCCATAAGGGAATTTAGTAGAAAAATGACCTATCTTACCATAATTAAAGTATTTAAAGGGTAACTTACCTCTATATTTTCTAAAGCCTCATCTCAATCGTCTTTAAAAGTTGGCTTCTTCTTCATCAATCTCCTCAGATCCAAATGTGGATGTTTCTATCTTTTCCTTTTTGGCTACTTTGAATTCAATTTCTCTCTTGGATGTTTCTGCATCTCCCATTCTCTTCTCATATGAAGTAAAGGTGCTATGCAACTCATCAACGATGAGTTTTTCCAAGTCTCTTGCTTCCTCTATTGCAAAAAATTTAGAGTCATACCTGGATGGCAAGGATCTTAAAACCTTTTTGACAATGACTGAATATTTCATCTCTTCTCCAAGGCCTTTGATAATGTTTACTATTTCATCTACTCTGAGAAGGTAGTATGAAATTTTCTCTTTTTAATTCATCTCGAGGCTTTCAAACTTACCTTTGTAAGTTTGTAGCTTTGCCTAATTTACTTTATCATAACCTTTATAGATGTTCTTCAGCTTGTCCCAGACATCATGTGTAGTTTAATAGTGCATGAATTTGATAAAACCTAAATTTGACAACCCACAAAGAATAAAATTCTTTTCCTTAGAATTGTTCTCATATTCTTTCTTTCCAGCTTGACCAGTAGGAGATGTAGCAAAAATTATATATCCTTGCACAATGAACATCCATATATCAAACCCTAATGAGGATAGATATTCTTCCATCTTGATGCCCCAGAATGCATAGTTTTTCCATCAAAGAGAAGTGCTTTATTTGAAGAGGAACCTTCTTGACTAGTCATCTTGTGTTCACTATCCAAGATCTACTTGAGCTAATTAAGCTTCTACTAAGGAACCAGGGCTCTGATACCAATTGTTGGAATACACCAATCTACTAAGAAGGGGGGGTGAATCAGTAGATCAATTAAAACTTATTATTTTAACCTTATTAATGCAAATTAAAAAACATGCAAAGATCATGCAACCACACAAATGTACATAAAACCAAAATTACATGGAAACCCTAATATGGGAAAAACTATGGTGATAATAGCTTCTAGGATATATTTTCCTAATCCAACCTCATAATAGAACCTCATTGTTACAATGTTTAAGGGAACCAACCATAAGGAGACATCAATCCCTTTCTTTAGGAGCACCAAATCCAATGAAGCACACAATCCCTAACTGAGCACCAACTCAGCTATCTGATGACACCACTAATCAGATTTACAATAAGGATTATGGAGCTAAAATCTCCATATTACATATGATTCAATTGAATTTGGTTTCATGTTACAGACTCATTCTACAACTGCTCAACCTCTTCTATTAGAACATCCTCTGTTCTATCTCTCTTTGTTGTCTCAACAATTCATTCCTCTGCATTTCTCTTCTCTCCTTTATGTGCTCTATTATACACCTCTATTAAACTGAATGCAAACCCTAGATGATATTTTTTGTATTACAGTCTAGGTCTATTTTCACAACATTCACTTGCAGTTTTTTTTTTACCATACACACCCACTCTTCTATTAGCTTCATCTATGATTTTCTTCACCTACAAGCATCCTTGCCTCGATCCATGCACCGCTGAGCTAATCTTTGGATTTTGCTAATTTTTTCATACAATTAACCCTACATTTGATTTTCATTAAATGCAATTCCTTGCATGATAGAACAATATTTGATTTTCTCATTATTTTTTCTTCTGTGTCGTCATCTACACATATCATCATCAATCAAATATTGTAGCTAGAGCAGTTACAACAATTTATTTTGTCCTCTATTTCAGTTTCCTTCTTGACTGAGAGTTTCACCAACATTTTCCACTGCCTAGCTATTGACAAAATATAACTTTAATTTTTTTCCGTCAATCTTCTTATTTCGTGCCATGATCTAGCATTTCTCATTAATTGCCTCAACTTTAAAATGTAGTTGTAAGATCAATTTCTCCTACATTGTTAATTAACATCGCATATACCAAGTGAATATTTTACTTTGAATGGGCTTGAGACTTTTTTGATGTCATTTGGGACACAAATCACCATACTGCATTTTTGCCAAGCCACACTAGGGACCCACTAAAACTTCTACAAAGTAGTAGGCATCGTTTGATATTTCTTGGATATATTGTTGACCATTGATCTTCTTTAGAAGTAATCCTTAAGTTTAGTCCCACTGAGAAACCTGTCACCTTTCCGCACTTTCGTAGTCAACTGCTGACATCACCTTCTAAACAGTGTAGGAATGTGCAATCGTTGATCTCAACCATTGGTTTGCTTGAGAAAATGTTTGTTGTTGGACTTAGGAAGTATTAAATTCCATATTACACACAAAGATAATGATTACTAGGGAAAGGGGACAATTTCTCCATGACATCAAAGACTTAAGTTATAACTTAAGCTACAAGTAACGGTCGATATCCAGTCAACATCAAAACATAAAACCTGGTAGGTGCCATGATTGAAACACTTAGGGTTTCTCTACTAAACCCTAATTAGACTAAAGAGTAGATATTATTCAATTTCAATCTCATTCTTCAACCTCTTATCATGTAGATCATACCACTGTAATGGGTATGAAAAACTCATATCAAATCTACCATTAGTTTTCTCTGTAAAATTTTGGAAGCAACCTCTACAATAACATGCCAATATTGCATGACAATATTGTAACATTTTGAGAAACTTTGCAACAATTTCAAAATATGCTCTTCTCTCCATCATGCTACATCAAACAACCAATGACTGATCCATTAACATCAATGACATCAATATCCAATTTTATTTTGACATCAATGATAATCATATTTTCAATGTTCCTCCCTTTCTATCTCACCTCTCTCTCCCTCCCTCCCTACCCATCCATCCATCTTTCTTTCCCTCTATACTTCTCTCTATCTCCCCTTCCCTGTCTACCTACCCCTCTCTCTATTGCTCTATCTCACCTCTCTCTATTTCTCCATTCCTATCTCTCCCTCTATCCCTACATCTCCCTCCATCTCTCCTTCACTCTTTACTTCTCTCTATCTCCCCCTCCCTCTCTCTACCTACCCCTCTCTCTCTCTCCATCCCTACCTCTTCCTCCATCTCTCTTTCCCCCTCTTCCTACCTATCCCTCTATACCTCTTTCTCTCCCTCCCTCCCTCCTTCCCTCTCTTAATCTCTCGACCTTCCTCCTTCTCTACTCTCTCTCTCTCTCTCCTCTCTTCTCCTCCTATCTCAACTCTCTCTCCCTACCTCTCCCTCCCTCTCTCTCTGTCTCTCTATCTCTCCCTCCCTCCCACTTTTCTATCTCTTCTCACCCTATCTCTCCTCTCCTTCTCTATCTTTATTATCCCATTTTACCTCTCCCTCCCTCCCTCTCTCTCCCCACCCTCCTCTCTCTCTCTCTTCCTCTCTCTCTCCCTCTCTCTCTCTCTCTTCCTTCCACAAACCTTCACTCTTTACTTCTCTATATCTAACCTATCCTTATATACTTCTCTCTCTCTCTCCCTCCCTCTTTCCCTCTCAAAATATCTCTACCTTCCTCTTTACCTCTCTAATTCTCTCTCTATCACATCTCTCTCTCTCCCATTCCCTCTCTACTCTCTATTTCTCTATCTCACCTTTATCCCTACCTATCCCTACCTCCCTCCCTGACCTTTCCTTCCATCTCTCCTCCCCTCTCTACTTTTCTCTATCTCCCCCTCCCTCTCTCTACCTACCTCTCTCTCTATTTCTCTCTCTCACATATCTACTCTTATCACTTCTCTCTCTACCCTCTTTCTCTCTATCTCACCTCTCTCTCCCTACCTATCCCTCCCTCCCTCCTCCCTCTCTTTATCTCACCTCTCTATCTCACCTCCCTCTCCTCTCTACTTCTCTTTATCTCCCCCTCCCTCTCTCTATTTCTCTCTATATCTATCTCCCCATCCTACCTCTCCCTCCATCTCTCCTTCCATCTCTACTTTAATCTGCCTACCTATCCCTCATACCTCACTATCTCGCTCTCTCCCTCCTTCCCTCTCTCAATGTCTCCACCTTCCTCCTTCTCTCTCTCTCTCTCACTTCTTGCTCCCTCTCTCTCTCTCTCTCTCTCTCTCCCCCCTTCCCTATCAACTCTCCACAAGAATAAAAAAGGAAATTAACGCCGAATTTTAGTGTATTTGAGTCCATCATTTGGAGTCATTTGACAACACAAAAGTCGGCGAAAACCAATTTCTTCATTTCATTGCTAGTTTTTGTGTCAAAAATTTGGTGCTAGTAATAGCATCTCCTTTAGCGCTAGAAATAACACCAAAAATTGACATCGGAAGTAGCACCTAAATTGGCACCCAATTTGATTTCTAGTTTTGCTTCCGTGCCTACTCCCATTTTTGCTTCTGGTTTTGCTCCCAATTTTGCTCCCAGTTTTGCTTCCAGTTTTGCTTCCAATTTTTCTTCAAGGTTTGCTTCAGATTTTGCTTCCACATTTGCTTCCAATGTTGCTTCTAGTTTCACTTCTAGTTTTGCTTCTAGGTTTTCTTCCAGTATTGCTTCCTGTTTTGCTTCTAGTTTTGCTCCCAGTTTTGCTCCCAGTTTTTCTCCCAGTTTTGCTTCCAGTTTTTCTTCTAGGTTTGCTTCTGATTTTTCTTCCACTTTTGCTTCCAATGTTGTTTCTAGTTTGCTTCCAGTTTTGCTTCCAGTTTTTCTTTTGGTTTTACTTCCATGTTTGCTTCCGGTTGTGCTTCCAATTTTGCTTCCAATTTTGCTTCCAATTTTGCTTCCAATTGTGCTTCCAATTTTGCTTCCAATTTTGCTTCCAATTTTTCTTCTAGGTGTTCTTCCACATTTGCTTCTAGTTTTTCTTCCACTTGTGCTTCCAGTTTTGCTTCCTGTTTGGCTTCCAAGATTGCTTCTAGTTTTGCTTCCAGTTTTGTTTCCAATTTTGCTTCCAATTTTGCTTCCAATTTTGCTTCCAGTTTTGCTTCCGATTTTGCTTCCAATTTTGCTTCCAATTTTGCTTCAAATTTTGCTTCCAGTTTTGCTTCTAGTTTTCTTTCTAGATTTGCTTCTAATTTTTCTTCCATTTTTGCTTCTAGCTTTGCTTCCGATTTTTCTTTCGATTTTGCTTTTGATTTTGCTTCCAAATTTGCTTCCAGTTTTGCTTCCTATATTCCTTCTAGTTTTGCTTCCCACTTTGCTTCCAATTTTTCTTCCAAGTTTGCTTCTGGTTTTGCTTCTAATTTTGCTTCCAAGATTGCTTCTAGTTTGCTTCTAGTTTGGCTTCCATGGTTGCTTCCTTTTTTTCTTTTAAAAATGCTTCTTGTTTTGCTTCTAAAAAATGCTTCTAGTTTTGCTCCCATTTTTGCTTCCGATTTTGCTACCAATTTTGCTTCCAAGATTGCTTCTGGTTTGTTTCTAGTTTGGCTTCCATTGTTGCTTCCTTTTTTTCTTCTAAAAATGCTTCTTGTTTTGCTTTTATTTATTAATTTAATATGTTTTAATTCAATTTAATTAGTTAATTATATGATGCCTCTTAAATAACTCATATGATTATAGAGTAAGCAATTTAATTATTTAACTGAGATGATTAAATAACAAGATAATTATTATAACATGATCATCATCTATAATTAAAAAAAGTGAGTCAAATATCTATAATTTAATTGAATTTGACAAAATCCATCCTGAGCAGTAAATTAAAATCATCATACGTAATAAATATCCATCCAAAAATCATCGACCACTTTTAATATATATAAATTGACAAGTCAATTCTAATAAGATCATCATCATATATAACTAAAATAAGTGAAATTCAAATATACTAGTAGATCAATAACATGTGAAAATGATACATGTCCAACAATCGACATAAGTCAAAATGATACATGTACAAATGATATAAGTAATAATGATAAATTAGTTAGCTCAAATTGATACAAGTCAAGATGATACATGTCCAAATGATATAAGTGAAAATGATAAATGTCAATATGATACAACTCAATAATATGGTACTCTAGGTCATGAAAATGATACATATGATAGTAACCATGAAAAGAGGCATCATAATGATATATCAACAATGATCCATGATGCAGTCTATATGATCATGAATATCACTGGGTACTACCAACAACTGCCTCATCATCATCACCACCATTATGATCATCATCATCATAACGATGTATCAACAATGATCCATGACATAGTCTATATGATCATGAATGTTGTTGGGTACTACCAATAACTGCCTCATCATCATCACCACCATCATGATCATCATCATTGTCATCGTCATCGTCATCATCATCATTATCATCGGCCTTAGTGTCTTCCGTATCTATGTCATCATCATCCTCTTCCATGTGATTTGTATCGGAAAAACCAATATTTTTTGGATCTATATCATGATGAGGATAATCTTGATCTTCTGGAAGACCCGTGTTCTACAAAAAAAAACATTTAAAATGGAAAGTTATTATTTATTTCATGCAATAATTTATTTTTCTATTATATATCTAATATTGAAACATATGAGATGAAACCATAATCATATTACAAAATATCAAAGTACACATACCATAATAAAATTTCAAAAAAGTTACAACTAATATGTGATTCCAATGATGTAAAACATGCAACGATTCTAATAAACGTTAGTAAAGATCATAAAAAAATTTGTTATACAATTTAACTATCAACTACAAATTCTATTACATAACCTTAAGTGCCAACCCTCTACAAAAGAATGAGGAAACTGCAAGAAGATTGGTTGCAGGGGGCATTGGTACAGGAGATGGACATGGCTTTTCCAAGCCATCCATTGAGATAGTTTTGTACAAAAATGTGGAAGATATCCCCATTTCTAGAGAGTTCATGATTTAGGTTGACACGAAAAAATGATCTTGTTCTGGTACCCATATATGGCATCACGGTTCCATTTCATGTAGCCACCATCAAGAGTGTTACAAGCCAAAAAGATGGAGGGAATTCTTATATAAGGATAATTTTCAATGTTCCAGGTACCAACTTTAATGCCAACTACATGACAACATTGAAATTCCCTAGCAGCATTTATGTTAAGGAAACTTCCTTTAGATCCAAGGATTCAAAGCACATCAACCATGTGGTACAAATGATTAAATTCCATAGATGATCTGTATCAATGAAAGAGTCTAAAAAGGCATAGAGAGCTACATTGGTGACTTGGGAGAAACTTCAACTTTCAAAAACAAATGCAATTAGGCTAGCAGACTTGTGGATCAGGCCAACATTTGGTGGAAGAGGAAGAAAGATGACTAGAACTTTGGAGGCCCAGCATAATGCAACTATGAGAGCAGAAGAGAGAGTTGATATCATGTATCAAAACATTAAGCATGCATTCTTCTAGCCAGTGGAGAGGGAGATGATTACTTTGTTTCATTTTCATTTGCATAACCTTATCATGGTGTGGGAACCAAGAAGACCAGGGATGTCCAGTTTTATGTGGAGGTAATGGATGTGGTCCAAACTTTAGGAGGGGCAAGAAGCTCAATGTATGATCCTGATGAAATTGAGGAAGAATAGTAAGAGAGGGACAAGAAAAATAATATCAATGTAGATTTTTAAGGATTTGTCAAGCGAGTAAGAGAGCTATGGGAGAAGCCTCATCTAAAATATTTTGAACTAGAGTTTGATGTACCATTTAGAGAGCTTGGTCTTCATGGAGTTCCTTTCAAAGCCCCTAATTTAATTGTTCCTACGGTAAACTATTTGGTAGAGTTGGTGGAATTACCTTTCTTAGTAATCACTATTAGTGAGATTGAGATTGTTAATCAATTAGGCGCTAATTTCTTGTAGCAATGAAAGAGTGTGAAAAGGAAAAGGGAGCTACATTGGTGACTTAGGAGAAACTTCAGATTTCAAAAAAAAGGAAATTAGGCTAGCAGATTGTGGATTAGGCTAGCATTTGGTGGAAGAGGAAGAAAGATGACTGGAACTCTTGAGGCCTACCATAATGGATTTCGGTATTCAACCATGAGAGAAAAATCAACCTACCATTCCGTAAACACAATCAAGTAAAGAAGACATGACTGTTCTTTTTATGTGCACCAAAGTTAAATGTTTGCTAATCTAAAAAACAAGCACAATATTTGTTTTATTCTGTCTTTGACATTTGAATCTGCAGACAAAATATTAGTAGTTTCCTCTATGCAATGATCTTCGACACCCGAATAGTAACCGCCACATGCTACAAATGAATATTAGTAACACAAAAGCCCTAAGCTAGCCAACATGCAGGAATGAAAAACCAGGAAATCAGAAGACCAGAAAACCAGAAAAGAAACCAGAAACCAGAAAAACCTTAAAATCCAAAAATTAGAATGTCAAAAATGAAAGCAAGTTTTTACCAGTCAAATGCGGCATGACAGAGTAGATGCATTGTTCTGGACTTCAAATGCGGCACGACTGATCATATGCGTCGTTCAAGATATCAGTTGCGGCTTATCAGGGTGATTGCGACTCTTCTGTCAGTGGATGCATCGCGATGCATCAAATTAGTCACGATGTTTTTAAAAAAAATAGTTGCGTCGATCCATACTTGTACCTACAAAACACCAGAAAACACAAAAAAAAACGTACAGAAAACCAGAAAAATAGAGTCGGGTTCAATGTAATCAAGGGATTTTTTTTAGGTTTGATTAGGAGTGTTAGCAATAAATCAATAGATGACAATGAAACCCAAAGATCTTACAAAACACAAAGGAAGTAAAATACAAAACGATTATACCTGATCGCCGAGACTTCCATGATTCACTTTTGTAATACCTTCTTGCTTGCTGGATGATGTTGCCCTCAGATTCGTCGTGCGAGCAAATCTGCAAATGCCTAAGTCCTACACCAAGCTTTGAAGGATTTATGCTATGTCTAAATGCCTATGCCTATAACTATAATTGTCAATGTCTATGCCTAAACAGATGCCAAGATTTGACCAAATAAATATAATGACTATGGAAATTGCTATGAAATCTAAGTATGCAAATGCTTAAAATGTAATGTGTCTGTGCGTCATCGAAAAGTGAGAGGAAAATGTCATTTTATAGAAAATGTCATTTTGAGTGGACGGACGAGATGAAAGACCTAGAATGAGAGGTCCAGATTAAATCTGAGAATCCCTAATTAGGGTTAGGGAAAAATCCTTAATCGAACAGTCAGAATAATATCTCAGATAATCGGATCGACGGTGGAGAATAAATGAGGAAATTAATTAAAGAAATAAATATTTTCGAAAAATCAAGAAGATAAGATTGCCTGATTTGTGAGATTCGAAAAATAAAGAAGATAAGATTTGAACTGAAGATTCGATTTAGAAAATCAAGAATCTGCCCGATTACTTGATTTTTAGAAGTTTAGTTACTATTTTCAATTAAATTAATTCAAAATAATGATTTTGTGAGATAATAAATAATCTTTTTCAGATTATTTATCAAAATGGACTGACAGTTCAGATTGAGATGACATTTTAAATAATTTAATTTATTTAAAATGAGAAGAATATTAATTGGCAATTAAATAATTAAATTTAATTATTTAATTTAGCAGATAAGACTAATTAATTAAATAAATTAATCAATTTATTTAATTAAGAGGATTAGTGACATATTAAATAAATAAATGTAATTCATTTATTTAATAATCAGGAAGAATTAAATGCAAAAAGGGAAATTAAATAAATTAAGAGATTTATTTAATTAAGGGAAGACTTAGACAATTAATGACGTATTTAATAAATAAATAAAATTTATTTATTTAATAATCATGAAGAAGAATAAATGACATGAATTAATTAAATAATTATGAATTATTTAATCAATAGTCGAATGTGGACCAAGGACATAATTAAATGTCATAATTATGCTAGGACAAAATTATTAAAAATGAAGCAGCAGGCCTGGAGTCATTTTGGGAGTGTCTACAAGTAATCTAGAAAATAAATTCAATTTGCCTATGTCTGTCTTAGTCAATCACATAGATTAAAGTTACATTGCAAATAGAATTGATGCTTTTAATAACAATAATGATGCCAATTATTCCTTATGGTTGATGAATTACTGGAGATAGACGCAGTTCCAAAAGCCATTTGTATGATGCTACTTCTAAATGATGCAAGATAAACAAGCAAACTATCTTTAACATGGGTCTGGGAAATTGCAGCACACATCAAGCTGCCAAGTTCTTTTGGTAAGAATAAATGAAGTAATATAAGTATAGTAATACAATACAGAGTATCTAGTAGATCTATTGATAATCATAGATTATGGGGTCACATAGTTTGAGATGGACTTAGAACACCAACTAGGACTCAATACAATGTTGGGTGACAGGATGTGTGACTTATCTATTAGACAAAATCAGATGGGATGGGGCACCACATTACAAAATGAACTTGATAGACTAATCCACAACCGTCTATGAGAGGACTAAAACAATTAATAGATGGTCAAGATTAGTCAACAAAGAGAATTGTAGGATTAAAATAATTGGCTAAATGAGTTATGCCATGTATTGTCATCCAAAATAAATGCACTGTGAACTATAAACACTAACTGAAGTGTCACCTGAAGAAATATTAGATTCAATAAAGTAATGGAAGCACAAGTTTCTCTGAATCAATCACTTTCCTCAATTTTATGTTGCATCGAAATGATATCTATGGAATAGTTATGTTTTCAAAACTAGTTGTCGACTGCCAGTACAATTTGTGTTCAAATTTATTCTTCTAGCATTCCCTACCTCTGCCCTTAGAAGAGTAGTGCACTATTTTTGTAACATGAAAACATGTGGAAAAATGCACATTAAGTGGGGACATTTATGCATGTGAAATGAAGCCACAAGTGACTAGTACAAAACAAGTTCAGAAAAAAAATATATATATATATTCTGAAAATAGTGAAGCTTTTTTATATATAGCAAAAAAACGGTTACAAAATGGTAGCCAAAAAATACCAAGGCAAGGCCAAAATTACAAAGTAATAAGTCATATTTTTGTAACATACATATCATAAGCTCTTACATGTCAAATATGACTTTAAACAAAGTTCAAAGAACAAAAAGAAAGATAGTTGTTTCTTCAAAAGATGGCTAGTGAACAGCAGTTTTTCCTTTCATACATAGATAAATGTAGGAACCAACAGTTTGCATCATATACGCATTAACATGATCAGAGTCTGAAAGAGAACTAGAATATTGGGTAGGATCGCTGAAGCCTGTTGTGTGTTGATGTTCCATGCAACAGAATGGAGGGCACTAGGTTTGTATAAGGTGGTTGCTTTTTAACCAAGAACATTTGCCTACATTGATCTCTCTACTTGAGTGGCCACACTTTTGGTGGTAGGAGAAAACACTGCATCCACAACACAAAACAATAGAATCAAAATCCACCAAGTCAATAAAATTAATAGTGAAAGCTAAAAGTGCATGGTTTGTACAAAATCTGGAGTAAACAAATTGAAGTTTTACAAAAGACAAGCTTACCAAAAGCTAAAGACAAGCATTAGTGACCAGATTGTGTCCACTCTTATAAGCTCCACCAGCTTCACCAACCCAAGCACTTGACTAAGGTCCATAATTATCCAAGATTCTTTTGAGGTTCTTGAATGTAGACTCTTCTCGGCTAAGATACGATGGATCCAATATTTTATCCACAAGAAGCTAATCAACACCTGGTAACCAGATAACAAATTGTCAAGCAGTATCATCTAAAAACTTGATATGATGAACAAATTGATGACAACTATTCAAGAGGTTCTTGGCAGATCAAAAGGATATAGAGGAAAGCTCAAAGACAAATTCCATTCATTAAATCCCTTTTTTATATTAACATGAAATATGTGTTCCCTGTATTGTAAACTTAAACCTTTAAACAATAATACTTTCATTCAACATGCCACTTTTAACTACCATTGTCCTCTTTTGAGCATTGTCACTTTTTTTTAGACTGTGGAATTTCTTTCATACTAATCTTTTGAGTTTGAACTACACCTTTCTATGAATTTCATGTTATTCTAATCATACACATAAAGGCAACCGAAGGAAGCAACAACATGATAGTCTAATCATACACAGAGCACAGTGAAAAGGTAATGGACTGTACAAGATGACTTTGGCATTAGTTTCATGGAGGATGCATACCAAAGAGGCAGTTAAGCAGGGGTTGTCTCATATCATCAGAGGTTAGAAGACAATCTACAATGATCTGAGCAATAGAAGCTATGCAAGATAGTCTTGATTAAGGTGTTGTTAATCCTTATGCATGAAAAACTAAAGATGATTGATGAGGGTAACAATGAGAGTATAAGGACAGTCATGGACTATTAAACACAGTGCATGAGTCATATATATTATATGCTTAAAGGAAAACTCTTTTCATTTTAAATGGCCAATGGCTAAAAGGTAAGGCAATGTCTTTGTGTCAGCCTTGACATTCTTCATGACTGTGATGTAATGTACAGTCCAAATGATAATCTTCTTTAATGACTGCGATCTCATCAAGGTCCTTGATAGTTGAAGATGTTACACTATTTACTTGAAACATCTATAACATCCAAGCCTTTTTTTCATTGGATTAATGTCTACAAAATCAAAATTGTGTCTTTGCAAAGTGAAGTAAGGTGATAAGAAAGGATACAGTGAAATTGAAGAGGAGGAAGAACATCAAGAGTTGATAATGACCACAAAGTGTAGTCATAGGGGAAAAATAATACAATGCAAGCATAAAGGTCAGTGATGTAAAGCATTTCATGAGTTTTCAGTTAATGGCACCATGAAGGTTGTACACATTCGTATCAAAGCATATGGTATATAATATGTATGTATATAAACTAGGAAGAGTAGTGATTACAAATTGGTATCTGAACATATCATATCATAGTAGCATTACACTCAACAAACCTGCCATTAATCCCAAGTAATCATGACTTATTTCAAGTTTTCACAAGTTATTCAAGAAGTTAGGCCATCATAGAAAACTTTTGCAAACTATTTGAACATACCTTAAGCAATCTCAAGAGACACATAAAAAGTAGAATCTTAGCAAATTTACCTTTTGTACCCAAGAATGACTCCTCATACATAGAGCCTAGAAAAAGAAATGTGCCAAAGAGTTAGAATCAAGATAAATTACCAACATGTTTCATTCAAAATTTTGAGCAGCTATTGTGAAAACATAAAATAAACATTGCATTTTGTACCAACAACTTGTTTACCTATTAATTAACTTAGGCTCCACCAGAGTTGTCATGCCAACTCCGAATTGAGCGACCCTCTGAGTGAGAATCATGCTCCGATGGATGCACCGAGCCCTGGAGATAGTACAAGACATATACACAATCTAATTACATTATGCCAAATTGGAATAATGTTAAATATCTATATACATGTGTACAAATTATATATATACATGGGTACATGATTTAAAAACTCAAACTCACCTGTCCACTAACATTAGTCACATCAACCAAATTACGCCTGCGTACATGGTCCGTTCTCAGACTTGGTGTAACATGAGCTAACTCCCTCTACAATATATATATATAACATAAATGTGTACATTAGGACTATCTACCATTTAAGTAAAACAAGTAATATTAAAGTTTAAACAAGTTTAAATTGTGCATGTGTGTACACACATACATACCTCTGTATCAGGTGGTGCAGGATCTACTACAATGACCCTATCTGTCAACTCGGTTGTATCACGGGTCTCCTTGGCTAGCTCCAATATTGACGGGTGTAGTGGACTAACTAGGTGAGATGGCATCGATGACATTTCTCCATGTACCAGCATATCTACAAAACTTGACGATCCCATCTACAACTGATCTTCAACTAAATCTAAGCCCTGGGATGCATGATGTCGAACACTCGTAGAAGGACCAGTAGGTGTACCCTCGTCTCTAGCAACTGAATGATCTATAGGTGGATCTGACAAATGTGAAGTGTTGTCAAAGTGATAAGAATGATGTGAAGGACCTGTAGCCTGGTTGGATCCTAGATGTGAACGAGCTCTACTCACATGTGCTCTGACCTCATTTATCGGGATCCCAAGCTCTAGCGAAATGAAACCGTATGCCTCTAATAGGTCGTCTGACAAACAATGAGTCGTACTTCGAAGCATCTGCTCTCCTTTGAGACCATCTATGTCTAAGGGTGAAAGGACACCTGCCATAGCATAAGGATCAATAGCATGATCCAACGGTCTAGATCATGCAGAATGACTCATCAAATATCTCCCCACACGATTAGTAGATATCGTAGATGTAGCAGCAGCTATATCACCAACACCGTCAATTGCTTCCCTTTGGGAAGAAATGACAACCTGATCTGCAATAGGTGCTAGGGTTGGGGAGATAGCAAGCAATCTCTCCCCAACCAAATTTTGACAAAATTGAGGTTGTCGATTTGGTCGACGAAAAGCCTCCCTGTCAGCAACCCTACCACGCCCTTAACCATAATATTGTGGTAGGTCCAAGTAGTTGACGTTGAGGCCCAAATGAACCTCAGCATACAACTGTTGTGCAAAGTATAAAGGAATTTGGTCATTATTTGGATAACGACCAAATGCTGCAAGAAAGCGTGGGTATATCAAAGGGGCCATTTGAGGATCAACACATCGAGTCACCTGATATCCCTTAACCTTAGATTTACCAACGTAATATGGAAAACATTTTTCTTTGAGGGTATCTTTTGGGACTTGCAGCTGAACAACTGCAAGAGAAACCTCACCACTAATCTCGTGCTGCATCTCGACAAGAATAGCTGCTATAGTGTCAGCAGAATAAGCATTTGTGGTGTGAAATTTCCGTATAATCTTCTTTAAGCTATTTAGAATTGACACACATGTATCCTTGTAAACCCCTGTGGTGGTGGGATCAGCTAGAATACGATCCAATTTATGGATCTCCTCATCTATATAGGAAAATATACCCACAAGTGGTGGTTCCTGAGTTGCCATATCAGTCCTTGATTTGTCCAAAAAAATACATTACTTTAAACATCCTAGTGTTTAAATTTAAGTGAACAAATCACAATCAAATTTTACTTTAGTCCAACCAAATGGAGGTGAAGACCAATAGGTACATTTTATAATGATCTTCTTTCTATAACTAATTTCATGCAATTCCTTATTAATACCCAAACCTCAAGAAAATTTGAGTTTCTAAATAGAAGGAAAAGTCATAAATTTCTTAAATTAGCATTATTTAGATTATCCACAAGAAATCTAAAAATAAAGTTACAGACATTATGAACACTATTAGAAATTCATCAAGCCCCAACCTGTCTTAGTCGGGATAAATTGTAAACCTGATAGTAAGAAATCTGCTTTGATGCAAATCTGACCCATAAACTGCTCTAGATATTCTTAAACAGCTCACCAATTATGGATTTCTAATTCTAGCTACTCCAAACATCTTTCAATTGAATGCAAAAGAAAAATACAGTACCAAAACCAAAGCAAAAGTAAGTAGATAAATAGAAACAAAACACAAGATTTGGACTAGAGAAACCCAAAAGGGGGAAAACTTGGATGATTAAATACTCTCCAAACTCCACTATAACCAATCAGGTACAATCAATATGAATGAACTTCTCTTCTATAAAGTGAAAGATTGAACCCTAGAATAGAACAAATAGTAAGGAAAAACAATAAAAGCATAGAACAAATAAAAAACCCGATCACATAACTTGGAAATCTAGTTAAGAAATTCTTCAAATTCTTCAATGATGACTTAAAGGCAACTAAAATTGATTAAAAATGTGTTACAAGAGCTAAGTACAACAATAATCAGCAGAAAAGTGAAAAACTGAGGGATTTTCAAGTGTTCAAAGCTACGACTAATATATTCATGTAGTTGATGAGTTCTTTGCATGAATGTGTGAGTAACTATGAGTTTCTAGGTGAGAAGCTTGGTGAGTACTTGCTAAGTATATTCAGCTCGTGAGTCTTGGAAGAATTTTACCTCATTTCTAGATCATTTTGTATGCCCAATATCTTTTGGGGTACCTTTCAAATGTTGTTTTTAGTGCTATCTATGAAATTTCCTTTTCTTGTTCAAATACTTTGTACTTTGTTCTGTTTGTACTTTGACACTAGGGACTTATAAGTTGACAATGATGAATGTAATTATGTGCAAGCTTCCTACTGTTGAGATATTGGGTTGTGCAATAGTGATTTTCTTTGGCAAGACAAGCATACTTATAACAAACTTGATGTCGACCGGTCATTCTATGAGTTCAACTCAATAATGTCATATCAAGATGTGGAGAACAAATAAAAGAACAATTCTTTTATCTCGAACAAAGGGAGCTCTCACAAGGCCAAGGAACTAGATTATTTCTATAAATCTATGATTGAGATCAAAAGATTTAAGAATGTGGTGAAAAAAGAAAGTACTTATAGAGCATCTCATGATTTGAAAACGGTGAGGAAGGTAAGTCAAGAATTACACAACAAATAGTCCATGAGATAGATGCCTTTCCTACCGCACAAGGAGAACTCTTTGCACATCAAATGTGAAAAGATAGTAGGATGACATTACAACTAGGTAAATATTTAAGGGCATAATTTTCCTCTTTTTATAGGATGACATTACAAGTTTTAAATCCTTAAAAATCTCTAAATTTCTTGGGTTTTCCATTTTGTCGAGTCTACGCCAAGTCCGAGCATCAAGTCCCAAGTCAAGTCACCCTTGCCGAGTCCGCGCCAAGTCCAAGTCTTGTTACTATGGTTAACACATAATGACAAAAATTAATTAAACTAAGGCATGTATAGATCACAATTTGATAGAACCTTTGTATTTTCATTCATTCATTCTCTACTTCGTCAAATACATTTGTGGAGTTTTATAGGTGCTTTTCCCCAATGCAAATGACTCCAATTTTCATGTGTATGCAATAAGAATGTCTCCAAATTTTTATGTGCATGGCCATTGGTTGACATAGGGTAGATCAACAATATAGTTGCATCAACTGGGGTGCCATCCATTTAGAGTCATTATACCCCAATACAACTCATCTAGGAAAATAGGAAATTGTGAGAGCTAGCAATTCCATCCTCCATCAAGGCAGATGGCATAGCAGAGCTGCCAATAAACTTAAAGTAACATGAGGGAACTCTATCAAAAGCTCTAGTAAACTGCAGTAATATCAAGCACATTGCAACACAAGGGCCTTCTTCCATTTTTCCATCATCTTCCCATGGTTGGCAATGTCAAGTGGAGAGGTAGAGTACAACGTTGAAATCAAAGAAAAATATGTGTTTGCATGTATTACCATGTTCATATTGCTCACTAATTGGAATCTCATAGTACTCCAGCATATGAAAAATTAGAAGTACAACATAATAGAACTTTGTGCCCTTATCTCATGCCTCCAACACATTTAGTATCATGTCATTCACCAAGATTCCTGGGTAGCCAAACTCCCTTGTTAAACCCAACTTGGTATCACACATATGTGGCTACAAGCAACTTCATGCCAATAAGATTATAGGCAATGCCCACTCTAACATGTTCAATTGCAATAACTTTCACACCACTGGACTACGCTCTCAGTTAACTGTAGCCAGAGTATTACATACCTGCATACTAAGTTCTAGTTAACTAAGCACATGATATGAGATGGGTTGGAGGAATCTACCATGCTAACACTTCTCTAATACAGAAACTGTGATTCATCTCAGAAGGAAATAGAACAAATCAGATATGAGAAGTATATGATGTGCTCATTCTTATCATATAATGATTTATCTTTGATAAATTAGTAAAGATGTATTTTCTGGATTTTTTCCATTACATCACCACAGTGGTGTTGAATCTTGTTTATATTCTTTAATGATTTATTCAAGTATTTGTAGGTTGTCTATGGGTAAGGGCCCATTGGTCTTAGCTTGCACAGAACAATCATGTGGGAATCTACTGGTTTAAGTGAGCACCATGTATGGCATTTTTATAGCCGTATTGTTTCATCTCTACTGATTACATTATGCCTGAAATGTGGTAGGATGATGTTGATAATGATATCAATTGTGCTAGACCAACTGGCAGTTTTAACATGATAACATCTAATGATAGTAATATGTTTAGTATGACAAAAATAGGGGATGCTCTATTTCTGTAGAGTTTGCTAGAAATACTTGTAATATCATAATGCAAACCTTCTAGCTATGTTTTTTCACAGTTGGAAAGTTTTTCTTCTTAATTATGCTAAATCATTGGCATTTGTTACCAAGTAGTATCTATCTTAAACAGATGATTTACAATAACTATGTGGTATTTTGTCATTCAAATGACCTGCGATTGCTATGGGAAACCAGGTGGTAGATATAGTAAGGTGCAACATATGGTTGTAGGCTTGTAGTTGCTGGTCTGCTACAACATCTTCTTGAAATATTTTTCTTGAAGAAGTCTTTTTGCTATTTGAATTGGGAAATGAAATGACTAGAGAATTCTCATCTTCTCTCACAGAATCCATTGATCTTGATAACAATCGTAGGCCATTATAACTTCATACCATGTCTGATTATCAATGTATTAGTTGTTGAAATTGTATATCTGAATATACATTAATGAGCATAATGGAAATAGCGCATAGTAATAATTGTTATGTTTTCTATGACATTATGAAAAATTACATATGAAACTATATAGCCTCAATTGCTCTTATAGGATCTAATCTTCTACTATTCCTATATGGCAAACCAAGACTTTGGTTTTGAGTCAAAAGAACTTTGTGACTTGATGAGGGCTTTAATCCATGTTTTCCACTTCTAAGCAACCTATCTTTAACATTTAGACTAAAATTCTTGCAAAACTAAACCTCTTAACAATGTTTATTGAAACGTGTATGGTTTTGGTTTGGATAGATCAAATCTAAAAAGGATATATGATTTATAGTAATGAGAAGTGAATATCTCATCCACGCTATAGAAATAAAATAAAAACTATACATAAATGAAAAGGATATATGAATATCTGAGCAACCTATCTTTAACATTATTTTTTGGTCTACAACTCTACAGAAATAAAATACAAACCGTACGAGTAACTTTCAGTAAAGACTAATCTAAATGTGAAAACTCATTGATAA